>OZ004711.1:10006135-10716135 GCA_963924515.1 Vespertilio murinus | reverse complement strand
GGAGGTATCACATGGTGATAGGTCAAACACATATAGCAATATATGAAAATTAATATAGCGCAAATTCTTTTCATTCCAACAAAACTTCCCCAAAATTATACGAACAAAAGCAGCAGCGTGGCAATATGTATATAGCACCCCCCGCAAAAAAAACCAAAAAACCTTATATGACAAAGCACCAGACATTTAGGTAATTATGTTTTATGGCTTTTAATAATCAGTCCCAGGACTTCACAGCTACATTATACATTTTTGTACCTGCATGCACGATTTTAAAAAATCATTTCCCTAGGAGAGAGGAACATGTGGCACCATTTTCCTTACCATCTGTATGCCTCTGTTACATCTATTTTAAATGTAAATTCCTTGATGTAAGGAACAATACATTATGTTAAATCTTAGCATATTGTAGTCTTTGATGGATGTTTATTATGGTTAGTAACAAAAATTACCTATTAGCAAAAATGTATCTACACTTCTGTGCAAATTAGCAGGAGAGTTAGTCTTACAGTTTAATATGAAAGAGTGATGGCAGGACTGTCAAGGCAAGCAGGGCTCATGTCTATAAGATTCAAGGCCATTTTTATAGATGGAAATGGACTTGCTTAAAGGCATAATAACCTGGATGGGGAGGATGTTATGGTCTCCCTAATACAGTGGCAGTCCGCAGTGGCAGTGAGGGCAGAAGGACCTTCTGAGCAGTAATATACCACATGCACTTCACATTTAAGGTAGATAAAATTTTAGCATCTCTGTCTTCTATATGACCATGCTTTTTCTATATGACCAGGCAGTTTTCATCATGAAAATAATAATCAGAAAATAAAGATTTGTTTATATGGCCAAGGCAGTAAATGATAATAATAATTACAAAAATAGATTAATTATTTTAATAATATTTTTATGTAAAGAGGAAAAACAAATGTGCAAATTTTTCCAAAAGAATGAATAAATTCCTCAAAATTCACAGAATAATTTGCACTTAGAAGGACTGAATCAAAGCAACTCAGATTCCATTTCCTCTTTTTTGCAATTAGTGCTATCATTGCCATTGCTATCTGCTGTCTCAGTGCAGAATCTGTGGTGCCACGGGGGTGGGAGGCGAGGACCGCACCTGAGACAGGGTGCCCCATGCTGAACTGTTTACCTACCTCACCGCTCATTATGCAAATGAGCGTGTGGAGCTGAGCTCACAGATGTCTGTGGCCAATTTTAAAACTGGAGGTTTTCCAAATTAACTTCCAGTAGAATAAAATGTTTATAAAAGGGAATATATTAAAAGTGTGTTAATTGGGGACTTGTGTGTATATTATTAAAAACTTCACAGTAGCCCGTCTGGCGCGGCTCAGTGGTTGAGTGGAGACTATGAACCAGGAGGTCATGGTTCGATCCCTGGTCAGAGCACCTGCCCAGGTTGCAGGCTTGATCCCCACTGTGGGGTGTGCAGGAGAGAGCCAATCAACAATTCTCTCTCATCATTGATATTTCTATCTCTCCCTCTCCCATCATTTCTGAAATCAGTAAAAAAATATTTTAAAAAATATCAAACTTCACAGTAATCATAGTACTTGGTTAGCATTTATGTCAATAGAACATTTTATTTTGGGAGACAGTGTTTTTCACTGACATTATTTAAAATTGCCAGCGTATAGTGACAATAAAAACTAGACCAACTTTTACATAATCTTGTTTTATTAATTTAGGCACTGAACCTGTACGGACTGCCCCTTGTTCCTGCCTCTACATGCCTGCCTTGGAGTCCCCATGAAAGGCTAAGTTGGGTTCAAAAGTGTAGCCAAGCACTTTAACATAGTTTAGACCTTCCTTAAACTGTAAAATATTAAAAAGTGCGGCCTCTCATCTCTGGCCCCACACGAAGGCCCAATTCAGAGTTGGAAATACTGAGTCCTTACTTCCTTCACCTCTCCTGGCAGGCATTCTCCACCCACCACAGGACTTTCTCACCGAGCCAGGGCATGTCTTCGGAAGGCTTCTAACACTGCAGGCTGGCACTGGTGTAAAAGCTGACAACGATTTATGTTTCTGAATTAGATCTCTAGCCCGACACTCAGGGGAAGTCTGTTACCAGACTCCGTGAGGAGCTGCTGGGGCCCTCTAGGTGTTCACCACAGATCAGAGAGGGGGTGTGCCGCATGCATGTGCCTGCGCAAGGCAGGTGCAAGAAAGATGACTGAGAAAGCCAACTCTTCACTCCCATTAGAAATGGAACAATAGCGTGCCCCTAGTCTTCCCAAATGAGGAGAATGAGTATTTGTAGAGTACTTATGACAGCCAGCCACCACCAAAGGACTGCAAGTGCATTCTCTCTGTATGTCCTTTCAAATGCCCAGTGAAGAAGGTGCTGCTGCTGCCCCCCCCCCTTTGTTACAGATGAGACCCTGAATCAGAGGATGGCTGAGCAACCAGCCTGGTCTCACAGCTAGTCAACCCCAACAGGAAGTCTGCAAAGTCCCACAGAGCAACATGGGATTCTATGAGCATTCTATGAGCTGCTGTCCATTTCAGCTCCTCTGAGCTACTCCAAACTTTATGAAATATATTGCAGAGGCATCATTTTGCTTTGGCTTGCTATAAGGGCCAGTGTGGGAGAGTAATTAGTAAATGTGACAAGCCGAGGAAGATAAAATATTAAAATTATCTCAAAATAGCGTTAATGTTTTATTTCCATTATGATACAAGCAAAATGAATTATCTAGTTTAATTGCTTTATTTATTAGTGGGGAGGGGCGGAGACTCTGAAAAGAAAGTCAACTACTGAAGAGAGTATGAATATATTAAGGACATGCTAATTACTTTATATGAACTAATTCACCTATGCTTTGCAACATTATTGAAAGTTAAAAGCTTACTCATTTTTGCAGGAGAAGAAACTAAACTTAGAAAGGTTAAGCGATTTGCCCAGTAAACCATGAACCTGTCATTTGAACCCCCCATCTGGAATTTCAGGGTTCAGTTTTCACCATTTAGAGGTGTTTCTCTGCAGAACCATCTTGCTAATTAAGACCCAGCCTTTTCCAGATGTTTGCTCATCAAACGCTCTCCCAGGCTGTCATGCATGTGAGAATGCTTTTGCTTGCCACCGGGTGAAACTCTCACCTGTGAGTCAGTAGTCACTATTGGCCAAACTTCACACTGACATTTTTAAGAAAGAAAACGTAGGAAGAGGAGGGACAATACCTAATTGCAGGTGTCTTGTGTGGCTTCTGACAATGCCAAGAGGAGCTGGCATGGGTCAGCAGGAATTTATTTCGTAAACATTTGTCAGTCCTCTACTCACTGCCAAGACCTGCGCTGGGCACTGGGATGACAGAGACAATGTCATGTAGCTGCCAATGAACTACATCTCAAGTTCCTGGCATGTAAATAAATTCAGAAAGTGTTCTTTAAAAGAATTAGAGCACTGGTTTGAAGCATCCTTTTTGTTACTGAAGACATACCAAGTGTGCATGAATCAGGGGCATGCCAATTTCCTCTTACGTCTGGGAAATGGAGTGCCTTTTGATTCACCAGCAATTCTTGAGCCTCATGAAACCAAGCAGGTTGAGATTCTAAGGGCTCCCTCCCTCAGGTCTGCCCTCTCTTTCCCCAGGAGGCATTTTCATCTGAGGCAGCCGGATGTGATCCTGGCAGGAATGGCCAGGTGCTCAAAAATGTTTGAGCTTGGCGAATTTATTCTTGTGGCTCTTTCTCTCAGTGTGCACACCATCTAACGTTGCCTGAAGGTCACCTGGTCTGGAATAGACAGTGCGTGACTAATGAGACTGTCTTGTCCACTGGTAGGGGAGATGGGGATTGAAGCCAGGCTTGGTGACAGCTTCTTGTTCTGTTTTTTAAGACCTCTTTGATCGTTGGCCAAAAAAAAAGTTTAACCTGAAAATGAGAAATGTAATAAATATATGATTTTAAACCCCTCATTTCAAATTACCCTTTTCTCTAAACCAATGGTGTTCAAACGGGGGCAATATAACACCTCAGAAACACCTGAGATATATTTAGTTTTTACAACTGGGAGGGAAGGGCCTTGCTCTTGGTGTCTGGTGGGCAGAGGCCAGGGATGCTGCTCAGTGTCCTACAATGCATAGGCCAGCCCCACAAGAAAGAAATAGTCATCCCCAAATGTCAACAATGTGGAGAGTAAGAAACCCTGCTCTGATCTCTCTCACATTCAGACCCCCAGACCCCACAGCAGCCTGAGGAGAGTGGGGTACGATGGAGAGAAAGTGTAACACTCTTCCAAGAGGGTGTACCAGGAGGCCAATACCTCAGACAGAGAGAAAGGGGAAGTAAAAGAAAGACTGCCTACTTTCACACTCAGGTTGACTGTGGGGAAAGGAGAAAAACAGGACACAAGAAAGCAGGCAGTCCAGTGTTTGCCTTAATACTCCTCTTCGGACAGATATTCCCAAAGTGTGGGGGGGTGGCGAGGGGAGGAAGGGGGTGCAGTTGATCAGCTAAGGGGAACTGCTATGCAAATCAGAATATACTGCAGTATTAGCAAAGACTTAGACAGGGCTGGTGCAGGTGTGCACTGTACAGAATTCAGATGACTGAGCAAAAGAGGAGAGAGGTGAGAAAGGGACAAAAAGGAACAGAAAAGAAGAAAGAGAGAAGGGAGGGGAAAAGAGCAGAGTGGATAGAGGGAGGAGAATGAAGTGGGAGAGTCACAACTGGAGGAAAATAATAATTATAAGAAACTATTAATAACAATATTAATCATAAAAAATTTGATCTACATATTAAGACTAGCTAACTTACCTTTCTATTGTTTCTAACAGATATTATGTAAATATATTTTACATGAATATGAAGATAGGATTATCCACTAAAAAATAAATAAAAATGTGTTGATTTGTGACACCATGGATAGGCCTAGAGAATGCTATGCTAAGCAAAATAAATGAATTATAAAAAGCTAAGAAACATATTATTTCACTCATCCTATATAATAAAAGCCTAATATCAAATCAACCGAACCAAGGAACAACCAGTCACTATAATGTGCACTGACCACCCGGGGGAATATGCTCTACACAGGAGTTGCCCCCAGCCCATAGACCCCAGGCCAGCCAAGGCAGGTGTCAGCGGGAGCTCCCTGATTGCCCCACCAATCACCCCACAGATCAGCCCTGGATTGCCAAGGGACCCTACCCATGCAAGAATTTCATGCACTGGGCCTCTAGTACTAGTATCCTATATAATAAAATGGTATTATGAAAATTGTCTCCTTAACCGGGCGTTCAACAGGGGTCTGACCAGGGGACAGGGCTGGCTGGCCAACCTCCCACAACCCCTCTCTCCGGCTGGTTCAACCCAATTGGCCCCAATCAGGGCAGGTTGACCAGACCACCAATTTGTGCACAGGGCCTCTAGTGTAGAATATAAAACTGAAACTCAGAGACACAGACAAACAACAGTATAGAGGTTACCAGAGAGAAGGAAATGGAGAGAATAAGTGGGCCAAGCATATGGTGAGAGAGATTATTTGACTGTGGATAGTGGGCTCATAACGCAACATACAGGCCATATATGATAGTAATGTACACTTGAAACCTATATGACTCTTAACCAATGTCACCACGATAAATATAATAGAAAAAATATGTGAAGATGTGTCAGAGAGTTAACTAATAGAAAATACTTTGCTATTCTTTAGAATTTTAAGATTATGTGGTATTGTCACTATCTTGTAATTTATCTTGATTTATTGACCATTCTAAAGAAATATTCACTTTGATACTCAACTTTGTATATGAATAATGTAATTTTTTTTCTTAAAGAACAGCTCCCCAAATTGCATAAACTTGATGTCCCACTTCTCCCTGCCGCAGTCAGTGTGGATTTAGCTATGCCCAAGGTCCTTGCTGCAGACTGGCCAGAGCAGGCTGCACACAAGGGCTCAGCTGCTCCTTCACCAAAGACTTAGAATAAGGTTACTTCCCTTCTGCCCTTCCTGAGACTGGCTTTGAGACTCCATGGGCAAAAAGTATCCCCTGGATGCCCGCACAGCCCCTTGAATCAGAACAGGACTTAGCTTCAGTTCAGTCCTACCACCCTCCATGCCAGGCCAAGAGTCCTGACCAAGGGCTGTTCTGAAGGGTCCATGACCAGAAGCCCTCTGAGTGTTGTGACTGAGACCTGCTGACTATACTCCCATTAGACCCACATTTGCTCCTGGGTAAGAGTCCCCAGTGCTCACTCTTCTCACAGAAAATGCATTCATCCTCTCTGGGCCCCTCCCCTGTGCCCAGTCCGCAGAGTGTGTAGACTCCACATCAAGGCCATCCTCCAGCACACCACCCACCAGGAAGTCAGCAGAGATTCTGCCACCAGTCAAATGTTGGGGCCAGCAGAGACTCAGAACCATTGAGAAGTTTAGAAGCTAGTCACTGACTTATTTGAGTGAATGAATGAGATCTGTTTTCTTGAAAGATTTTGAAACAGTGGCAAAGTAGAAAGAGTTGGAAAAGTAGTGCATTGAAGTTTGAGATAAGACTATCAAAGTCCTAATTATCTCCTTATATGTACAGTCAACTTACAATGATTTCTCTTCTGATTATTCAATAAGCATTTATTGGATATCTGATATGTGTAAAACATAGTCTGAGATACTATAACCTTATTTATTTATTAGTATTCACAACTTTAGCCTCCAAGGAGGCAGGGGTTTGTTCATATTGATTCTACACTGTTTATCAGTGTCTACATGAAGTGGGTGCTCAAAAATGTTGGTTAACTGAATAATTTAGTTCTACTTCAATTAGACAGTAAATACTTCACTTGCTAAATAAACTGTGCTTTTCTGATAACAAAAGTAATAAATGCTAAATGCAAAGGAGTATAAAGAAAAAACTGATTGATATGATTTAGGCATATATTTCTCCTAATTTCCTAATAAAATGTGTGTTCAAATATCCACTTATCATCTATCTGTGTATTTATATTAACATTAAGTGTGACTACATGTACATTTTGCTTTTTGTTTTTATTGTCATTGCATAGTATAAGTATTTTTTAAGTATTTAATATTACTAAAAACAATTTAATAATTTTATACTGAAATCCATCACATGGCTGTGTTGTAATTTATTTAACCACCCTGGTCTCAAATGATATTAAATTATTCCCCAATTTTGTCTTTGCTAATAGTACTTTGATGAGAACCCCTGTGTGTGTGTGTGTGTGTGTGTGTGTGTGTGTGTGTAGCTGAAAGATGAGTTACTAGATATGATTAGATGAGTATAAACCTTTATTAACCAAAAGTTAGCATGAAGAGTACTGAAATGAGTTGCGGCATGAAAATGGTCTACAGACGGATCCACAGCTAGGACTTAATTCTAGCTGAGTGCTTATGGTAATGGGGACATTTAGAAACAGAGATCATAAGTCTAAAAGGAGGCATTAGCATGCTTTTAAATTGTTCTGATGCTTTGCTGGTCTTGGGACCTGGCTGCCCCTCCCAAGGTTAGCTAATTACTCCAGTTAGCCACAGCATCCAGGAAGTGGGCCTTTCAAATGCAAATCAGCCCTCCAGAGCCCAGGCTCTCAGCCTCCTCCCTAGGGGCTCTCACACTCAGGCCAGGACCCTGCCCTAATAACTCAGGGCCCCACAGTGCTGGATGGCACCCAGGCCTACTGACTTGCTTCACATTGGGCTGCTTAATTACATCTGTTTACCCTGCTGGTCTATTCTTTCCCCAAAAAACCACAATTCAAGTTCTGGCCCACGTTCTCCCCTCAGCCCCTGCTCCTGACTAACCTGGTGCTCCCACCTGCAGTGTGTGTGGTGAGGTGTGCCCCCTGCCGCTTAGGGTTTGTGAGTATAAAAAGCTTCTTCCTCTGTGACAGTCATTTCCATGTTTGTGTTTTACCATATCTGACTAAACTTATCCTGGGTACCTTGAAACAACATAAAATGGGACAGAAATAATAGCCAGAAAACCAAACTACTCACAGGCAAACAAGTCACATGGAAATGAAGAGAAGTGCCTGCATGAGGCCTTGGAAAGAGCTCACACTTCTTGCTGCCTTAGCTGGTAGGTTTACTCTGCACATTGAACCCATAGAACTGTCTGTCCTCTTTGTAAGGCTATCTTAAAGGAATAAAAATAAAACATGCTCATATGAGATATGATCTCCAAAATTTTTAGGTGCTCCCTAGCAATGACAAAGGATCTGAGCAAATGCCTACCGAGCTAACTATGGTAAAGTGTGGGAAGGGATATGATGGATCTAGAGCAGTGGTCGGCAAACTCATTAGTCAACAGAGTCAAATACCAACAGTACAACGATTGAAATTTCTTTTCAGAGCCACATTTTTAAAACTTGAACTCCTTCTAACACCACTTCTTCAAAATAGACTCACCCAGGCCGTGGTATTTTGTGGAAGAGTTACATTCAAGGGATCAAAGAGCCACAAGTGGCTCGAGAGCCTCATGTTTGCTGACCATGAATTGTAAGGTCCCAAGACCCCCGGTGAGTCCGACGGAGTGGGCGACGACCCCAAGTCAAACGCTGAGTCCGGAACTTGATGCAAAAAGCATGAGGTTTTAATAGTACAAGCGCAGGGGCTTCTCAGGCAGACAGCAACAGAGCTGTCTGCCTAGAGCCCTGAGTAACTGCAGGACATGAGTTTATAAAGGCAAAGACCACACTCATGTGGGGTTACACATGGAGGGGGAAGAAGGGAACAAGGAAATAAACACCACACGCAGGTGGGGTTACACATGGAGGGGGAAGAAGGGAACAAGGAAATAAACTCCACACGCAGGTGGGGTTAAGTCCTCAGGGTAGGGAGTTTCTGGGAACTGATTTCATTCTTGCCTAATCTTCAACCATAAAGAACTGACTTCATTCCTATCTAATCTTTAACCTTAAAGATCACATCCTGGAACAGGCAGTGGGGGAGGTCACTTCCTCAATCTTGGGGTCCTACAGAATCTAGAGCAAGCATGTCAAACTCACGGACCTCAGGCTACAAGGAATATTTTTGAGGCCCAGCCAATTAAATGGTATGTAAGAAAGGTTTTAATAAAATTTTCATAACTTAATTTTTACAATATCCTATTACACATAATTATTAATGATGAACTGCAACATTCGCTAATGACTGATTACTATGATCCTGTTGCATTCATTTCCCTTACACACCTTACACTCAGGTGCACCATTTCTCTCCACTAATACTAGCAGCGAATATTTTAGCAGCCGATTGCCACGTCATTACTCTTGGACTGACTTGTTTGGTGTGCGCAACAGGAAATATTTCGCTTCCAGAGAACAAGAAAAATGGGTTTACTCAGTTACACTTATTGATTTGTACAGTTATTCAGTGTCTAGTAAGTTAATGTTCAAGAAAATATATTAATTTTTATTAAAAGGTTCTACTATTTTGTGTTAACAATTACTCATTTATTTCAGTCCTTTGTGTTTAGCATGCCTCTAACAAAATGAATCTCTTTTTCTATGAAAATGGAGGCTCTTATTTTCTTGTGGCCCACATCAATCAACTTAAACCTTGTCATTTGGCCCGTGTCAGCCTTTGAGCTTGACATGCTTGATCTAAGCAAACTTTGATGGAACCGCGAGGAGAGAGGAGTGATTTAATTTAAATTTATGCTCCCTCCCAAGGCTTTCCTTTCCTGCTCTTCTGAGGCTCACCTCTTGTCCCTTTTCCCAGATGGCCCTTCAGTCCAGTGTGCCCAGAAGCAGGGAGAGGGGGTGGAAACAGCTCAGCAGCCATTCCCGCCTGCCCATCCTGGGCCTCACTGCAGCAGCTTTATTAAAGAAAAGAGTTGAAAGTAATCATTAAAATGTGTTTCAGGAATTACCTTTGGATTTCATCTACTCCCACTCTCTCCTCTCCCCATAGGCAGAAATAATGAGTTGTTTGCATTTTTATTCTCAGAAAGTCAATGAAATTCTGAATTCTAAGAAAAGTATATTCCCTCAGAATTAGAAAAATATATCAGATAAATTGTTCAAAGAAGAATCTGCCCAAAGTTAAATCTTTGAGGCAAGTTTGATTTATCTTAATAAGATGGAATATTATGCTTACATAAAATATTCATATGATTAGGGAGAAATTGTCTTGAAGTTGGAGCAGTATATACTCTAAGGAGAAAGTCTTGAAAATTTACATTCTGAAAATGTTTCTCTCTTAGGGATTTGAAAGTCATATAAAATTTTAAAATAGATACACTTTTTTTTTTAAACTTCCCAAAGGATATCTTCATTTGCATAGACATTTTTAAACCAAAAAACAAATAATCTAAGGAGCAAGGGGTAAACTTATTTTCCATCAAAGGTAAATAGCCAACTTTATAGTTACCATAATATTTCAATATAAAGTTAGTACTGATAGTTAGTTGTTTTTCCCCTCTGCAGCTTCATGTATATGTTTATATAGTAATACTTCTAATAAAGGCATACAATTAAATTGCAGTTATGAATCACCTTTATATTTAAAGCAGAATGATCATGGGAAAACAAAACAAAACACTGTCCCATGAAGTCTGCTTCATCCAGTGTACCTAACACAAAGTAGTATTCAATAAACACTTATTAGATTAATGAAAAAAACTAGATAAATCAATATTTGTTCAAAAGCCATATGTTTAATACTCTGGAATTTGTTTGGAAAGATTATAATGCTTGCAGGTCTCTAATTACTGAAAATTAGGCAATACGTATTCTCACATCATGCCACTTATTTACCACAAATACTGTTTCTCTAATCTTATTTCTGAAATAAGGTAATCTTTGAGGAGACTTATTTAGTACTTCATTAATGAGATGGGTTACTGCTGAGTCTCAGATGACAATCCTTTAAGTTAAACAGAGATGACGGTCCTCCAGTTTTGTCATTCGCCGTATGTACGGTGCTATGGAGAAGTACAGAAGCAAGAAGATAAATGAGTATGGTCTGGAAAAGTCTGTAATAAAATAATGTTAATTACTTAATCAACAAGATTGAAATAGTGACCATCCAGCACCCAAATGGTTAAGACGAAAGAATGCCTCCTCTATACGCTGCATTATTTCTAAGTATTAAATTGGAGTTGCTTTCTTATACTAACTGATAATGTCAAGTAATCCTAATAGTGAAAGAAAAGGAAGACAAAACAGCAAGAATGTCTCACTGTGGTTACAAAGAGGATTGAATCATGAGGCAACTTCTGTGATGTTTATATGAGATTAGGACAACAGTAGCTACTCCTACCCTATCCTGTTACTCGCTAGCTCTTTGTTCTGGAAATTGGCTCAAGATTTCTCTCTTCTGTGATAAATAAGTGACAGATGAAAAGAAGCTGATAGTGCTGGGTTGTTATTGGGAACAGTAAGGTAAGTTCATACTTTGACTAAAAAGAGGCAAGTAGCCAATAGAAAAACATCAACTGAAATGTCTAAAAAGAGAAATTTCAGCAGTGATGGACCCAAAAGAGAAAGATTTTTTTTGTAACAGCAATACACAGTCATAAAGCCTAAACTCTAGTTTATTTTCTTTTTTTTTCTTTCCAATTTTAATTCTGCAAAAAGCTTTATTGTTCCCTTTGGTCAAATGCATGGGAAAGGACTCCAAAGTGGTTAAAAGGAAACCTAGTGGTTTGGGGGAGAAGCTCAGGTAAAAGCCAGACACCAGGGGGTACAGAGGGGCCTCTCAAAGGCCTCTGGGCTCCACAGGCTCCATGTTAGTCATGACTAAGGGTGACCCTTTTGAGGAGATTCTCACCCAGCCCAGCCTGGGGCCAGCAGCCTGTGGTGAGTCAGGTAGTTGCCCATCTTCCTGATGAGTTTCACCTGCTCATACAGGAAGTCACAGAGTCGAGGGTTTGTACAGGTAGAACCAGGGAATGCAGAGCCAAAGGGCCTGGTTCAGGTTCTTCTCTGAGGCCATGTTGGCTTCCATTACTTTCTGAGTTTTGCCCCACTCATCTTGGGAAGATTTCAGCACGTCCTGGAAGAGAATGAGGCCACCATGCTGGTTTTGCATCTTTAAGAGATGCTCAGTACCTAGAGCTTCTTCTCTACCAACTCTGGGAGAAGGTGGCCCATGCCCTGTGGAGGCACATTGTCTCGGTGGAAATAGAAGCCGGGGAGAGGGAAATGTGGGAGGCCCACTGATGCAGGTTGATCAGGCGATTAATGGCACTCTCCACCTCAGTGGAATAATTCTGACCAATCTGGGAGCTCATGGTTGTTTGACAATAGGAGTTAAGGGAAAAGAAAAAAAAAAACACCTAAATTGGCTGGTTTAGGAGGCTGAGGATGGCTGAGGTGGTTCTTTTGGTGGTGACTGGAAAACAGGTTGGAGGTTGGTCAAAGGCTGGAAGAAGGGATGTCCCTGGGTCTGTCCCATCCAAACAGTGTTGAAGCAAGAGACAGATCAGATGGACAACTGAGGGCACTGCTAAACTATGGTTTCTTAGCCCCATCAATTATTAACTGTAGGACTTTAATATCTGTCTCTATGTGTAACTAAACGAGTATCCAAGCTATGTGGATAATGATTCAGGCATATAGTGTTTTATTAATTTATTTTCATTATTTTAATCAATGAATTGAGTATCTAATAGGTACTCATACTTGCTAATGAATCATTTAAGTTTGCATGATAATATATGCACACATATATGTATGTGTGTGTGTATAAACTTTTCTATTCTATACGAACCAAGCATGGACTTTGGGACATGAATTTGACTATATAACAACATCTTACACTTGTAGAGCCTTCTTAGAAAATTGCTGCCAGAACTGGATGATGAGCTATTTAGGACGCCTCCTAACAGCAAACGAATCACCCTCAAATCTCTCAAAACCTAAATTGCATTCTGGTTCCTCACAAACCCAATATAACAAATGCTTTCCCTTCCCACCTCCTTGTCCTCTCTTCCTTTCCTCACTGCTCTTTATTGCTCTGTCAGCAGCAATACATATTCCTACTCTGTGATACATTTTCCAACAATGGAAATACTCTCTGGAGACTCTCTTTGAACTTTATTTTCCCCTTTGACTTCTTTGCTGCATTTCCTCTGAGACCAGAGTCCCATTGTCTCCTTCTGGCCCTCCTTACCTTGGTTCTCCACGGGAACCCTCCATTCTGCAGGTGAGGAATGCAGTAGCTCTCCCTCTTTGTCTCTCCTCCCTCCCCTCTGTGCTGGCTCTCACCCAAGCCGGTTCTTATGAAATCAGGTCTTGCTTGTCTGCTGCCAGCAGGGACTAGTTTCTCCCCTGCCCTGACCAAACGTCTCATGCTCTGTGTATTGTTCACCTTAGCTACTTCATGTTGTCATTTAGAACACTATTCCATCTGTAACCTGAAATCAATCTTTTTCCTCCCAGGTCTTCTGGCAAAGGCTTTCAAAGCCTCACTCTCCCCTGCAGCTGCATTCATGAGGCTAGAGTGACCAGCTCAACTGTTTCACCTCCTTCCATTCTGGGCCTGTGCACCCAGCTGCCAGGGCTGCCTTCCTCTCAGCTAACATGCTTTCATGTATTTTGCATACATGCAGCCTTTCTCACCACAGATGTTACAAACCACTTGTTTTCTACAGAAGGACCAAGGACATCCTCATTCTCCACACCTGGGGCACGTTTCCTGACTGCATGCTATAGTCCAACGTTTTCTGGAGATCACCTATAGAGGGCTTTAACTCTGTCCTATAAAAGCTATAGAATTAGTCACACTTGACAGATAGTTAGCCCTATCCTCCCCATTTCAAATGTGTATAGTCTAGAGAAATCTTGAACACTCAGACTGTTTTCATAAGAATGAATATAAAGGGATTTGCTTGCCTCCTGGTGTAAACACAGTTCCAGACATTCACAAATCACTTTTATTCATTAGATAGAGGTGGGGATAGGAGAGAACTTTGAGAAGCCTTTACTTAACTTTCTAAAATAAATCAGGTAGAATTAAACTATAGAACAACCATCATTTATAACCACCTGAAATATGGCTAAACAGAAGTCCTTCTAAGGATATAAAGAGGCCTCATCGACTGGCAGGAGGGAGGAGATGAATAGGCTGGTCCCACACCCATGTTTGGTGGATAAATCAAAAAATATCCCCCACTCTCGAGGCCCCACACCATGCCTCCCAGACAAGGGTTCTAGTGCTAGGAAGAGAAATCTCCATAACTCATGGCTGTAAAAAAAAAATAGCTCAGATTGTAGCTGAGGGAGAAGGTTGGCTGCTAGAGCCCAGAGCCAATAGGCAGTGCCATATCTGAGTCTCCTTCACCTTAGTTAACACTGTTTGCCCCACGTAGGTGATTCCCTAGACCCCACTCCAACCAACTTATAGGCCCACCCAAACCCCTTCAAAGTGCTTTTCCATACAAATAGTCTGTCTTGGCTCAGACTTAAAACTTCCCTAAAATCTTTCAAATGAGCATCATCTGGCTTTGGCATGCCACGGAGCTCTTGCTAAGTAGCTGTGGGCCTCTTACTAGAAGCAGCTAGCCTTAGTTCGCAATTTGGCCTCTCCTGGGCATCTCTAACATCAGCACAAGAATCATTCATCTGCATATCACTTTGTGGCTCATGCCAGGTAGCCCCAGGCAAAGCACAGGGAGCAGCTGACCTTGGCCTGCACCTCCGGGAAGGCCCTACAACCAGTGCACCTAGTATAGTAGAGAGCTTCAAACCAAGTCAAAGCACTACTCATCCTCCTCCACAAGTGACACATTCAAGGGATAGACTTAGAGGGCACCAGAGCCCCACTGAAGTAAGTGCTGCTCTGTGGGGTGGCCCCTGCACAGCTGATCCTCCATGCTGGTCAAAGTTACTCCTCACAGCCAATCAGCTTAGGGGAAATTTCCTCATTATCCTTCCCACTGAGGTGCCAACTGCAATCAAGTTCCAACTACAGCAGGAGGGTGAATAAGGCCCACTTGGGTGATCTGGGATCTGTGCCACTGGGTCCTATAGAACACCTATTACATATAAGCCACTCTACCAAGCCTATGAGATGTAGCAGCTCTGCCTAGAATATAAAAACAAACATAAGGAGACAGACAAAATGAGGAGACAAAAAAATGTGTCCCAAATGAAAGAACAGAACAAAAACTTCAGAAAAAGAACTAAACAAAATGTAGACAAGCAATCTACAAGATGCAGAGTTCAAAACACTGCTTACAGAATTCTCAGTGAATTTAGGGCAAAAGTAGATTAATTTAGTGAGAACATTAACAAAGACATAGAAAACGTAAATTCAAAGAGAGGGAAAAAAAAGAGACAGAAATAAACAACACAGTAACTAAAATAAAGAATATATTGCAGGAAAAAAACAGTAGCATAGTTGAAACAGAGGATCAAACCAGTAATTTGAAATGTAATGAAGCAGAAAATACCTAATCAGAACAGCAAAGAGAAAAAAGGATTTTTTTTTAAATGAGGTGACATAAGAAACCTCTGGGACAACTTTAAACATAACAATATTCATATCATGAGGGTGCCAGAAAGAGAGCAAGAAATTGAAAACCTATGGGGGAAAAATGATTTAAAAAAATTATCTGACCTGGTTAAGTCCAAGAAGCACAGAGTACCCAACAAGAGGAACCCAATGAGAACCACAATAAGACACATCATAATTAAAATACCAAAGGATAAAAACAAAAAGAGGATCTTAAAAGCACCAATAGAAAAGCAGTTGGTTACCTATAAGGAAGCCTCCAGAAGGCTGTCAACTGATTTTTCAACAGAAACTTTGCAGGCCAAAAAGGAGTGGCATAAAATATTAAACTGATGAAAAGCAAGATCCTTCACCCAAGATTACTCTACCCAGAAAAGCTATCATTTAGAATCAAAGTATAGACAACAAACTTCCCAGACAAGAAAAAGCTACACAAGTTCATCACCACCAAACTAGTATTACAAGGAATGTTATAGCTCTTCTTTAAGAAGAAAAATATAAAAATATGAATATATTAGTATACATACGTATCTATCAACAATTCCTTTAAATTCAAATGGATTAAATGCTCCAATTAAAATATATTTGGAGGCTGAATAAATAACAAAACAAGTTCCTCACATATGTTGTCTAGAAGAAACTCATTTCAGATTACTAGTAAAAAATACACAGAGGTTAAGAGTAAAGGGAGCCGAAACCGGTTTGGCTCAGTGGTAGAGCATTGGTCTGTGTACTGAAAGGTCCCGGGTTCAATTCCGGTCAGGGGCATGTACTTTGGTTGCGGGCACATCCCCGGTGGGGGGTGTGCAGGAGGCAGCTGGTTGATGTTTCTCTCATCGACGTTTCTAGCTCTCTATCTCTCTCTCTTCCTCTCTGTAAAATATCAATAAAATATATATTTTTTTAAAAAGAGTAAAGGGAAAGAAAAGAATATTTTATGAAAATGGAAACAAACTAAAAAATCTGGAGTAGCAATATTTATACCAGACAAAATAGACTTTAAAACAAAGCTATATAATGGGAGATAAAGAAGGACCCAGCAATTCCACTTTTAGATATTTATTAAAAGAAACCCAAAACACTAAATCGAATATATATTTATCCATATGTTATTCCAGCATTATTCACATTCTGCTAATATATTGGAGCAAACTAAATATCTATTGATAGGTTAATGGATAAAGGCTATGTGGTACAGACTCATAGACACAGAGAACATTCTGACAGTTGCCAAATGGGAAGCAGTCTGAGGGATGGGTGAAAATGGTGAAGGGATTGAGAGGTATAAATTGGTAGTTACAGAATAGTTTTGAGGATGTAAAGTATAGCATAGAGAATATAGTTAATAATATTTTAATAATTATATATGGTATCAGATGGTTACTAGACTTATTGGGATGATCACTTAGTAAGTTATGTAATATCTATTCACTAGGTTGTATACTAGAATCTAATATAAAATTGCAGTTAAAAAATAAAACATTAATTTATTATAGTCAAAAAATAAAATGTTAAAGTAAAATAAAATGAAATTAAATTAAAAGGGTAGAATATTACATGAAATTGGAGGCATTTCTTAAAATGTGCCCTAGCTACAAAGCTCTACCTCTGTGTGTGATGTTTTTCTGACAGAATATTTCCTTTGTTCCTCTTTGAATGTGGTTCCAATCTTTATCCCCTCTCAGAGGTAGGAATATAGTGTGGGAGTCAGCAAACTAGGACCCAGGGACCAAATCTGGCCTGCCATCTGCTTTTATAAACAATGATGTTTGGAACTCATTCACATTCATTGTTTATGTAATGGTTATGGCTTTTTTGTATTACAAGGTCAGAATAGAATTGTTGCAACAGAGACCATATGGCCTGATGTATCAGTTAGAGCTCCAAAAAACAGGACCAATTGGCTCATGCAGCTATGGAGGCTGAGAAGTCCCACAGTCTGCTGTCTGTGAGCTGGAGAACCAGGTGGTATAATTTAGTCTGAGTTCAAAGGCCTGAGAACCAGGGAAGCCAATAACATAAATCCTAGTCTCAGGTTGAAGGCCCCAAAACCCAGGGGGGCTGCTGGGGTAAATCCCGGAGTCCAGTGGCTGGTGAACCAGGATCCCTGATGCCCAAGAGCAGGACAAGAACAACATCCCAGCTTGAGAGGGAATTTGCCCTGACTCCTTCTATTTGTTCTATTCAGGCCCCCAATGGTTTGAATGGTGCCAGCCTCACATTGGTGAGAACAGTAGTCAAGACATTGGTGAGGGCCAAGGGCAGCTGAAAATGGGGAAAGTATGGCAGAATAGAAGGGCTATAAAAATAGTAAGATGGAGACTAAAAGGAAAGAATAAGGTACTTTTAATTTGCTATCTCCTACATGTTCCATAGCAGTGATCTAAAAGAAATACATGGAAATTGTGTGTGTGTGTGTGTGTGTGTGTGTGTGCGTGTGTGTGTTAATTATCCCCCCAAAATAGTTATTCCTCCTCCTTATACTCCTCATCTCTTCTCCCCTGCTGTCCCAAGGTCCACCTGATTAACTGCTATCATAACTTTCACAACCACCCCCCTCTTCTTACCCATCACGTTTACACTGGCTTATTTTAAGCATGTGCCAGTCATTGCTAAGTGAACTATAGATGCCATCACAACAATTTCAGGTGACAAAATGTCCCCATTTTACAGGTACTGAAAAACTGAGAGAGCATTTCAAATATCCTAGCTAACCCTAGATTTATCTCCTCTGTAAATCCCACTAGGAATTGTTCCCTAGAAAGAAGGGAGGCAGGAGGGCAATATGCTGCCTCCCTCATGTGTGCTAAGCTCTCTGGATGCTCACCTGACATTAATGAATGTATTCCCCATTACAATCCTATAAACCCAATATTATCGCTTCTATAAAGAGTAGAGACAAGTAAGAAACTTTTCTCAGGTCACATTACAGGGGTTTGATCACACAGATACCTGATCCTCTTATACTTTAGCATATTCTTCTGTATACCTTTGCCTACAATCCGTCTTGTCTCCTGAGCAGGACAGAACAAAGCACCATCCATTTGATTAGTTATCACAGACGTTAGGGAAGAGACTAACACACTGAAATGACACCTGGGTTATCTGTGGACTTCCTGTCTTACCGCTGGAACAAGTTAGGTGCCGGTGCTGTTATGTTATAGTGCTTCAAGAAAGAGCTTTTGTGTCTTTATTAATAAAGTTAAATTGTTTTTATTTCTAACCTCTATAGATGTGAAAGTGTTTTGTAAGTTATGATGTTAGACAAAGTTAGTTTTGGGCATTATAAATGTGAAAATTTATGATCTTTCTATCTCAAGAAAATTAAGATTTCCCATAGCTTTAGCTTTATATTCCATTTGGAGCTACTTTGCTTTTGTTTTTTCCTTAATGGCTCTGGGGGTGGGGGGCAGGGGAGGGAGAAGTCAGCAAGCGCCCATGAGGTCATCATTTTCTCCAAAAGGGCTCATGTGAAGAGTTCCCTTGAACAGCCAGCCCAACCGCCTCTGGAGACCAGCTAGCATGATAATGAGGGAACTTGACCGCCCTCAGAGTTAAATCCTAACCCCTTACACGTCCTCCCTGAAAGACTGGGATGTAAAAGCTTGAACTAAACTTTCCCTTGGGGAGCAAGCTCTGCATAGATAAGAGAAAATATATAAAAAATAAAACTAAAAACAAAACCATTCAAAGTAAGAGTTTCAAAGCCATTTTACCAGAAATAAATCATTTTTGAACGTTCCAGGGTGGATGGATTATCTGAAACAATGTCATCTCTCAAGCTCCCATCCTTTTATCCCCTCCAAATCTGTATTTTTTTCCCCAGCCATCATTAACCCAACAAAGTCACAGCTGCCATTCTGAGACCTCAGTTTAATGAGAAAATACACTGAAGGCATTGGGGGGAGCATTTTAAATGGAATCTCATTAATTTGTTGTTTCTGAAAGCAGTCACCATTAGCAATCCGTCCATTGCTTCAAATGGCTGAGTTTTATGAAATCCAATTTATTATGCCCTCTCTTTGGGAAGGGGCCCGGGCTAATGTCATAACTTGGCCTTGTCATTCTGACTGTGCTACCACATTTCCTGGAAAGCCAAAGGCATTCATTTTATTTCAGTTGCTAATCTGCTTAGGAGCTATTTCAGACTTTATTTAAGCTGGAAATTTGCCTGTGGTCCCTACAAGCTGCATCGTTGCCTCCCGTGGCTAGATTCTTCAACACAGTACCCGTGTTACCCGGCATCCATACGTAAGTCCGCATTTTAAGATCTAGTTTTACATCTCTGGTTTGGATTCACTGATCCCAGGACCACCTAACCTATAGACTAAGTCATTTTCATTTGAGTTCCTCTGAAGCCAGGATTGGACTACTGGTAGTTTATTTGAGGTGAAAGGTGGGCGGCTGAGTCCTGTTTGGCAGAGCGTTGTGCCCACCAGGCTAACCTGACCCCCAGCCCTTCTTCACTGCAATGCACTTGGGCCCACCTACCTCTAAAAACTGCTATGATCTGGTTACTTTTAATTATTAATTAAATGGAGATATTTGCCAAGCCTGGTGGTTACAAAAACAGTACTGAGTAAAGCATTCCTCACAGAAGCTTACACTCTGGCTTCTGGAATGGTGATTTTCTCATTAACACCTGACTCAAGAGGCATGGTCTTGCTCTGGCCTAGCATAGTCTCCAGTGCTCAGGGGAAGCCCTCTCTTGTTGTCAAAGCACTTTACATGGTAGATTAGTCTTCATTTTTCTTCAGATCAAGAACAGCAAGGTTTATAACTCACAAGAGCTCATCTCTGTTTTGTCATCCCAACAGCTTTCTGCTTACAGCAATGGCATCTACATCTGCTCTGACTCCCTGACACCACCATGCTGCACTCACTCTGTCGCATCTTTCTTCCCCTCACCATGCTTGCTATTCTAAGCTAGACTCATTCATTGGCTTTGGCTCTCAAGTTACTGGTGTGTGACTTCTCTATGGGAGAAAATAATAAGCATACTTAACTTTTGAGGCCTTACTATGTGACACACATGGTTCTGAGCACTCTGCATATGAGTCATTTAATCTTCACACATTCATAGAGGTACCCATTAGTTATACCTTGTTTACACATGAGGAAACCGAGGCACAGAAAGTGACCAAGTAACTTTCCCAAAGCCGCATGGCTATCAAGATGAAACAAGGATTTACCTAGGCACCCAGCCCTTTTAACCATGCACTGCCCCTCTACTGAGATTTGTGGTACAATTTGGGTAGTATTTGAAACTTTTAAATGGACTGCATTTCTGAAATACAGATATGTATCTTTTCTTCAATGATGAAGTTTTATTCTTTTTTTAGATGGTATAAAAAAGAGAAGTAACAGTAGTCTGCCATTGCTATGGCAGTCTTCAGGATTTATTTTTAATGACATATTAAGTCCAATGGCAGTGTTTTTTTTGAGTTGCTCAAAGGGGCAGTCATTTTTTAAAACTCTTTGTGATCCATGTATTCTGTGTGCACATGTTGATAGGTTACAGCCCAGGGCAGAAAGGCGAGTGCGAGGCTACTGTTATCTGGTGCTTATACTTGTCTTCACAACCGTGAAGCATTGCTGTCCAGAACACAGCGCAGGTCACAGAGCAGCAAAACGTCAGAAGAGCCAAACATTAGATTTACTTCTGACCCTCCCTGGTTGAATATTTTCTCCAAAACTGGTGGACCTTCAACTGAACTCAGTAAAAAATGATGAGGTCAAAAAGTAAAGGATCTGAATTCTCTAACTAAAACTTAAACTTAAATTTCTACACATGAAAAAAAGAACATTTGAGAATGGAAATAACTCAAAGGCCACAGCTAAAATTCTGGATTGTACTCCTAAATTGACCATTATCTTGTACTGTAAATTTTGAAAAGTCTATGCTCTCTATGGGATGCAGATAATTATTTGTTCTACTTAGTTCACAGAAATCATAAAAGTATAACATCAGAGATAAAAATGCCCTCAGAAAAATAAGGGTTTCCATATCTTCAGAAGGGACGTTTTAGTTTCCAGAGCATTAGCAGATGCATTGGGGCTCCACAAAACACCCAGGAGTTAGAGAGAAGCAAAAGAGAACGCCTGACCTCTATGGGATCACAGAGGTAAAGATGTTGCATGTGAATGGTTAACTAAATCTTACCTATTTTCATCATGTGACCCGCACCACAGAGGGAAAGCTTCTAATGCATGTTAAAAGTCTCTAATTATAGCAAGGAATGACACTGAAGCAGTAATAAGAAAAATTCCCAGCAAACAAATGCCTGGGACCTGGTGACTTCACAGGCAAGTTTTACAAACACTCACAGAACTAACACTGTCCTTCCCAATTTCGGAGGACAACCCAGAATTTAACTGTGAAAACAATTCAAGAGGAAGGAAAACTTCCAAGCTCTTTTTAGGAGGCCAGTGTTATGCCAATTCCAAACCAGATAAAGACACTACAACGAAATAAAATTATATGCCAGTATCTCTAATGACCATAGATGCCAAAATCCTCAAAATAAAAATAGTAGCAACTTGATCCTGCAGTATAATAAAAGGGGTATGCACCATGACCAAGTGAGATTTATTCCAGAGATGCAAGTCTGGTGCAATATTCAAAAATCAATAAATGTGATACATCACATAAACAAATTAAGGGTAAAAATCACATAATTATACTCAGAGATCCAGAAAAAACAGTTGACAAAGTCAAGCATTCATTTGTGATTAAAGACTCTCAGCAAGGTGAGAACACCTCAGTATAATAAAGGCCATGTGTGAAAAACCTCCAGTCAACATCAAACTCAATGAGCAAAAACTGAAAGTGTTTCCCTAAGATAAGGCACAAGACAGGGATGTCTGCTTTCCTCACTCTTATTCAACACAGCACCGGGAGTCCTAGGCACAGCAATCAATCAAAAAGAAAAAAAGAAAAGGCATCAGAATTGGAAAGGAGGAAGTAAAACTGTCATTATTTGCAAATGGCATCATATTGGATATTGAATGCCTCAAAGGATCCACCAAAAAAAAAAAATGCTAGATTTCATAAATTAATTCAGCAAAATATCAGGATGCAAAATTAACCTCCAGAAATCAGTAGCATTTTTATACACCAATAATGAACTTTCTCAGAAAGAAAAACTAAAAACACAATCCTATTTGCTATTGCAATAAAAAAAATGAGGTATATCAGAATAAATTTCACATAGGAGGTAAAAGACTGTAATTGGAAAACTATAGGAAAATGAAAAAATAAATGGAGAAAGATATAAATAAGTGGAAGCACATACCATGTCCAAGAATTGCTATAATTAGTATCATTAAATATCCATACTACCCAAAGTAACCTATGGATTCAATATAATTCCTATTAAAATATTAATGGCATATTTCACAGATATAAAACAAATATTTCAAAATTTTATATGGAAAGAGCCCAAGTGCCCATAAGTAGATGAGTAGATAAAAAGAAGCTGTGTTGCCGAAACCGGTTTGGCTCAGTGGATAGTGCATCAGCCTGCAGACTGAAGGGTCCCCGGTTCCATTCTGGTCAAGGGCATGTACCTTGGTTGCAGGCACATCCCCAGTATGCTGTGATACATGTACACAATGGAATACTATGTGACTGTAAAATAGGATACTTTACCCTTTGAGACAGCATTAATGGACCTGAACAGTATTTTGCTAAGCAAAATAAGCCAGTCAGAGGAAGTAAAATAGCACATGATCTCACTTTTATGGGGAACTAATGAACAAAATAAACTGACAAACAAAGTATGTCCAGAGACATGGATACATGGAACAGACTCACAGGTCTCAGAGCAGAAGGGGGGTGTAGGGGATGGGAAGAGATTAACCGAAGAACATGTATGGATATGGGATACTATATGCCCATATGCCGAACCCATAGAAGTCAGTTACAAACGCATTGAGTGAGCCAGTGGCAGGGCCAGGATGTGAACGTAGTTCTCTCTGACTAACAATTAGCCATATTTCCACTATGTCTTGATTAGGATTTTTTTTCTTGCAATAATGGAATTCAGTGTAGTTAGGTACTCTGATATCCAGACAGCAGAAAATATATCTTTTTTTTTTCTAAGCTGATCATTGAACTTTACTTCTAGTGTCATTTGTCTCTGTTTATTTTTTGGAGAAAATGGACCAAAGAAGTAAAACTTTCTCCATATTATTTTAACAAGAGAAAAGACAGAGTAAAAAAGAATTCAAGATAACATAACACTTAGCAAAAGCGGTTTTATGGTTCTATTTGTAGTTTAATTAATAGAGTGATTTCCATTTAACTGGCAGGCCTATCTCAGACAATGCAGAAAATATCTAATGCTTCCTTGCCTGATAACTGAAGGGCCTTTTTCATATTCTAATGTGTTATGTACTGATGGTAAAATTACTTTAACAGGATAAAGGTAATTTTCTTGATGTAGGGTTTGATTCTCATGTCTCTTACAAAAATGAATGCTATTGTCACAAACTATGTTTGCTTAACAAGTGATGTAATCAGATAGTCTAGAGTTGAGTGTCCCCCCCAAAAAAAATAGACTTGAGTGTCCCAGGGGTGGGCAAACCTTTTGACTCAAGGGCCACAATGGGTTCTTAAATTGGATCAGAGGGCCGGAACAGAAGCAACCTGACCATGCTGGCACTCTCATCTTGGGCTGCTGATGAAGGAGCGGAGGGGAGAGCAAGAGAACCCTCCGCTCTTTCGGCTCCGCGGGCCGGAGAGAATAGCCGAACGGGCCAGATCCAGCCCGCGGGCCGTAGTTTGCCCATGGATGGCTAGATCCTCCTTGGTTCACAGATTCTTAGCATCAGTGACACAGAGGAAGAAACCCCAGAGTGTCAGACTGAAAACTAACTTTGCTCCGGTTTTCCAAAATGCCAAAAGGAACCAAGAGGGACATCTGTTTCTGTTTGGAGGGGTGGAACTTCTCAAAGAGCAGGGGATGGAGTGTGCTGAGAAACTCGGGAACTAATACGCAGGCTGGGGAAGCCTGGGAGGTAGGGGGTGGGGGAGCGGGCACGGTCATTAAATATCCTTCTGTGGTATAAACACAGAAATGGAATCGCATCGCACCTCATTCATACTTTATAAATGAAGATTGTAGTGCATTTTATAATTAAAATAGCATACTAGCATGCAAGCACTTACTGAATATTTAAAACGGAAATTTCTGCAAAGCCATGCCAAAGAGGCTCATAAAAGAAATGCTGACTATTCCCCAATTAGAGCAGAGCTGTAATACCACTAAAAACATCACTTTTTTTTTTTAACAAGTCTTGACCAAGAGCATGGAGGAAAATTATTTTCTTAATAGCCTTCTCATTTTGCTATATTGAGTACAACACAATGGTGCCATTTTCAGAGTGGAAGCTGCTCAAGAAATTATCAGCATTCAACTAAATGTCCTCTTTTCCAGAATATGAGTTATTCTGAGAGAAATGAGCCAGTCAGAGAGAGACAAGTATCACATGATCTCACTTATATGTGGAATCCAATGAACAAACTAAATTGATGAACAAAATATATCCAGAGATATGGAAGCATGCAACAGACCATCAAATCTCAGAGGGAAGAGGTTGGAGAGGGATGGGAAGAGATTAACCAAAGAATTTATATGCATATATGCATAGCCCTGGGATACAGACAAAGCATAGTGAGGGGGGATGTGGGGAGGAGAGAGGGGGGAGGATGCTAATGAGGGGGAAAAGGGGACATATATAATGGTTTCAACAATAAATATAAACTAAAAAATAAAATGAATGTGTATTTGCAAACTCAAAAATATATGTTAAATGAAATAAGTAGCAAATTTAATCATGTCTACATATTGTTTTACTTACTGTCTTCAAATTATTTATTTTAGAGATTTCAATCGTGTAGCTTTTATATGTTAATACATTTCAGAAGCATGACACAAGGTTAACCAGCTATTATTGGGAACAATAATTGTTAGCTAACATATTAAAAATCCAGGCATCATAGCCAGTTTATGAAGAGCAACAATTCTCAAAATTGTAGAATAGTGCAACCTCCCATGTTTCTATGAATGCGATGTGAAAATATACCCTTGCTATGAAACCATTAACAAGTCCAGAATCAATAGAATGATTATCATTAAAACACACATAAGAGGTGGCAGCAGCAGAAACATCCGAGTTCGTCATCAGAGAAGTGGGTTCTGGTCTGTTTGCAGCACGTAAAGTCACTTCTCTCTCCTGAGCTCAGTTTCCAGGCCCAGAAAAGGAAGTTTTTTTCTAGCCCTGATTGGTCACAGGCACTTTCCATGGCTAAATGAATAAATAAATAAACTTAACTCCGCACATTATTATAATAATAGAAATATGTCCAAGAAGGGAAAGGATATTCTTTAGTCTGCAACATCTATAATAATAAAAGAGTAATATGCTAATTAGAACATATGGCCAATCAGAGGAATGATAGTCCGGACAGCCTTCTGGATGACCTTCTGGATGAAGCCAGGGCTGCAGGGCCAAGGGCAGCCGCTGCAGCTGCGAGGGTCAAGCTCCTTGCACAAATGTTGTGCATCAGGCCTCTGGTATACATAATATATAAATAGGGTTGTGAGTATGCAAAACAGTTTATTGTTGTATTGTTATTGATTTAATTATTGTATGTTTATTTGTATTACAATGATAAGCCTGTATAATATATATGTGTGTATATATATATTATTCATAAGTTCCATAATGTTTTATTTTACTTTGTTGTGGGAAGGCACTGACGAAGAATCATACTTCTATGCTTAGAAACATATCCATGCCGGGATGATGGCGATGCTGTTGACAGATGCAAGGAAAGGAGCTTTTGGATATGGAATATGTATGGTGATGCCATAAATATTAATCAACTTATTTAGTTGAATACAAAAATAGGTATCTACAGTACCCTCTGGAAAAGAAAGCAAGTGACTTTTACAATGCGTGCACAGTATACAAAAAGCATGTCGAATATTTCTTCTCAAGCAGATAATGCTGGGATATAGAGAGTGACATAAGGAAAATATAGTGATGAATCCCAAATTTCTTCCTTATAAACAAATTGGTGCAATATTGGACTAATGACAGTGAGGTAATATAATTAATGGTTAGCAGAAATAACAACAGATAAATTTGCTTAAAGATAGAATTCCTATTAAATTTTTATAAATTCCCTTGAAGGCTAAAAGTAAAATAAAAAAGTAAAATGATCATCAGAAGAATAGCTATTAGTTACCAGGCTCTTTTCCAGTGACAAATATAGATAGTTTTCTACTAGTGATAGCATCTCTATGAGGTCAATATTATCATTACACCATTTTAAAGATGAGGATATTTTCTTCAAACCTGGAGAGTTTGGCTTAATTCAATTAATTAATAAATAACAGAGGTAGGATTGTACTCTAGTTCATTGTAGGTTCATGATCTGAAGATTACATATCTCTTTGTATGTGTACTGTGACAGGATAGCTCTAGTTAATCTCTAGGTGATCAGAAACTGAACTAAAAAGTAGAAATTTTTCATAAAATAGACAAAACCACAGTGTTTTTACTCCTTAGTTGCTTAAACTGTTTGAGTCAAAGACAATTATATTAGAAAAGCAGTTTAGGTGCAATGAGAATACAAAAAAAAAGCATCCCAGATTTTGCCAGATGAGTGAATGTCTCCATGAGAAAACCTATCTAATAAAAGAGTAATATGCAGATTGACCCATCACGCCAACTTAAAAGATAGCTGTCCCCATGTGGTCAAAGATCCTGCCCCCATGTGGACACAAGATGGCCACCACAAGACCAGCAGGGGAGGGAAGTTAGGGGTGACCAGGCTGACAGAGGAGGGAAGTTGGGGGTGATCGGGCTTGCAGGGAAGGGCAGTTGGGGGGGGACCCAAACTTGCAGGAGAGAGCAGTTCGGGGGGACCAGGACTGCAGGAGATGGCAGTTGGGGGTGGGGGAAAGGTCTTCAGGGAAGGACAGTTAGGGGAAAACAGGCGGCAGGGAAGCAGTTAGGCATCAATCAAGCTGGCAGAGAGTGGTTAGGGGTGATCAAGAAGTCAGGCAGGTGAGCAGTTGGGAGCCAGAAGTTCTGGATTGTGAGGGGGATGTCTGACTGCCTGTTTAAGCCCGATCCTACTGGGATCGGGTCTAAATGGGCATTTGGACATCCCCTGAGGGGTCCTAGATTAGAGAGGGTGCAGGCTGGAGTGAGGGACACCCACACACCCCATGCACAAATTTCGTGCACCAGGCCTCTAGTATATAAATAAACAGAAACCTAAGATTGAGGTAGCTGGGGAGCAAGCCAGAGTTGTTGAATCCCAGAAGTGAAGTCCTGGAGATCTGTAAAACCAGACACTGCCATGGTGCCCATTCCTGAAAATGAGAAAGGACAGAGGGTGAACAATATGAACTCCTGAAGCAAGCCAGGCAAAAGTCCTGTCCATGCATTCCTCGTCTGTGTTGGGCATCCCCTGGCACCTGCAGCTGGGCTGGGAAAGAGAGTTAAATGAAGCAAATAGCATCAAGCATTTTCAGCTTTTTTTAAAACAAATTGTCAGAAAGTGAAGACAAATCTGAGCCAATTGGTAATCCTCTGAAACACACACACATGGCTACAAGGTTTGTGGGGCTTCATTTCCCCACACAAAAATGGGATCTCAGATTCTACAGCCTCAAGATCTAGATTCTAGAACCTACTTTTTTCTTCAAAAATCTCATTATTGACCTTTCATGATTTCCCTCAGCTGCAGATAAGCCAGTGTTTAAGGAAGCACATAGATTTCCTACACTGCCTGCCTAGTTCCTATTCTATAGTTGTGCATTAGTGTCAGTATAGCTACTTAGATATTCCACACATGTGTATAATACCACTTACATTCATTGGGAATTATGCCTTTTATTTAATCAGTTTTGTACCTGATTTTTCTATTAATATATTTCAGAGAAGTTTAGTTAACATGCAGGGAAAAAAAAGAGTGTATTTTTGTCTTGCTAAAAATGTGCTCAGAATATTATAATTTATGTTTTATTCCCCTAAATATGTCTTAAATTTGAATATATTCTTTTCTTAAGGAAAAAAAAAATGTCTGGGCCAGTAAAGAAAGAAGTTAACTTCCCAGATTTAGTCTTGGGAAAAAATATTAAAATAAAAACATACATGCTTATATTTATTGCTAGAGGCCAGGTGCAAAAAATTCATGCATTGGGGCAGTCCCTCAGCCAGGGACCACTGGCTCCTAACCTTCCTGCCTTCCTGATCTCCCCTAACACTCTACCTGCCTGCCTGATCACTCTTAACTGCTTTCCTGCCTGATTTCCCCTAACCACCTCTGCCTACCTGCCTGCCTGATCTCCCCTAACTACTCTCCTGCCTGCCTGATCTCCCCTAACCATTGTGCCTACCTGCCTCATTCCCCTAACTTCTTGCCTGCCTGCCTGAATGCCCCTAACCTCCTTTGCCTTGGCCACCACCACCACAGCTTTATCCGAAAGGACATCTGGAAGGTCATTCAGCTGTCTGGTACAATTAGAATATTACATGTTTATTATTATAGATACTTGAGGTCCAGTGCATGAAATTTATGCATTGGGGGAGTAGGGTGTCCCTCAGCCCAGCCTGTACCCTCTCCAATCTGGGATATTTCTCACAATCCAAGATTGCTGGCTCCCAACTGCTCGCCTGCCTGCCTGCCTGATTGCCCCTAACCGCTTCTGCCTTCTAGCTTGATCACCCCCTAACTACTCCCCTGCCAGCCTGATTGATGCCTAACTGCTCCCCTGCCAGCCCGATTTCCCCCTAACTATCCTCACCTGCAGGCCTGGTTCCCCGAAACTGCCCTCCCCTGCAGGCCTGGTTCCCCCAAACTGCCCTCCCCTGCAGGCCTAATTTCTCCCAACTGCCCTCCTCTGCTGGCCCAGTCATTCCTAACTGCCCTCCCTTGCAGGCCTGGTCCCTTCCAACTGCCCTCCCCTGCTGGCCATCTTGTGCCCACATGTGACCATCTTGTGTTCTGGAGTGATGGTCAATTTGCATATTACCTCTTTATTATATAGGATAGTAAAAATAATTGTTATTAGAAAAAAAATAAAAATATAAAAACATGCCTTTCTGATGTTCATGTTAAATATCATGTTTGTTCAATTTTTTTTTGTTAGGGCCAGAGATCATGTACAGCAAAAATAGTTAAATGAAGTACCCGTATTTGCCGGTGTATAAGACGACCCTTTGGCCCTGAAAAATATGCCTCCAAGTGGGGGGTAGTCTTATACGGCGAGTATATAACAAACTCTGTATTTTTAGTGGAAATGTTAGGGGGTCGTCTTATACGCTGGCAAATACGTATTTTTCAGGGCCAAAAAATCGTCTTATACGCCGGCAAGTACGGTATTTTGAGGCAGATGTTCATTGTCTACAAATATGCACATGTATTGCAGTTTTAGTACAGAAAGAATGTGCTCTTATTTCTCTGGGAATTGTTTTTATTATATAACTAGAGGCCTAATGCATGGATTTGTGCTTGGGTGGGACCCCTCAGCCTGGCCTGCACCCTCTCTCAATCCGGACCCCTCAGGGGGATGTCGGACTAGGGGGATCAGGCCGAAATTGGCAGTCTGACACCCCCCTGAGGGATATAGCAGTGCTGAAGTGACAGGCAGCCAGGGAAGGAGGCTCAGCAGGGCCAGGAGCAGCTCTGCTACAACTCATCCTGCCCCGCTGTGTCTGCCACCACCGCTGCCACTGCTGCTGCCACTGCCAGCTAGGAAGTGCTGCTGCAGAGGTGGAAGGCGCTCCTGCCTCTGCAGCTGTGCTCCCCAGCTGTGAACTTAGCTCCTAGCTGAATGGCGCTCCCTCTGTGGGAGTACAGGGACCACCAGGGGGCAGCTCCTGCACTGAGCATCCGGCCCCTGGTGGTCAGTGCCCATCATAGTGACTGGTTGGCCAGTCCTTCCAGTCGTTCCAGTTGTTTGGGTGTAACAGTAACTTAGGCCTTTATATATATATATATATATATATATATATATATATATATATAATGATTATAATAATTATTATTATTGTAACTACAGTTTCTTGAGTGTCTGCTATGATCCTCTATACATGTAGCCTCTTCTCCCCATCAGAATTAAGGGCCTTATCTCCACTTCACAAATAAGGACAGGGATACTGAGAGCCACTAAAGATACCGGGAAATGGTAGGACAGCACCAGGATTAAAACCCAAGTATGAAGACACCCAGACCTCCGCCGTTTGCTCTTATGCAGAGGAGTGCAGCTGTCAAATTTCAGAACCTGGGTACCACAGATCTCTTTGAATGTAATTCATGACACAATTGAATAAAAATAAAATAATAAATATAATAATTTTGTATAAGTATTGCAAAATTAACTCAAGCAACACATTCCAACACTACTCTCTAGGATTAGCAACAAGAAAAATAAATATTTTGTTTCTTCATTTCCCTAAGAATTGTCTTCAGAAAAAAAGTGGAACTGTCAGTGTGCCTTAGCCAAATAGCAGATCACTGTTTCTTTGGTGTCATTTGTATTATTTGAGTTCATTTTGTTTGTTGCATATATTCTCAAGGTGTGATATCAGTCAAGTGCAAAGTGAAGGAAGAATAGTGAAGCTCATTCATTAGTTTCCACAGCAGTTGGTATTCTGCTTGGATTTAAATTTAACTTAGGGAGAAGTTTACAAGATTTAGTTTTATTTCAAATCACATAACGCACTATGATTTTATAGAAATGCTGAAAATAGATCAAAGTAAATTTGTATAAATTAATCACCCTGTAAAAGAGAGAAATATTAAATACTGTATACCTCAGCCAGTTTCAAAGGCCTGCCTTTCAGTGTTTAAATGTCATGTGAAACTCCAGTCATGTCACAGGATAACACACAAGCCAGAATAGTAATGATAAATAAAGGATACCTCATACTGTGCAATAATTCCTAGGACAAAATTTGCTAAACTATATTTATAAAGGAACCTTGGAAAATTTAAATGTTGTATTTCAATTACCGTCCTCAGAAAACCAATTAAACAAAAAGTCAGAAAATATTTTGTTCCGTGACCAGGCCAGGAGGGCTTAGTGGGCAGAGACATGCTTAAAGAGTATATTTATTTGTGAACAAACCGATAGTAGCTTTAAGTTTTTTCTCTTTAGGTTCTTCTATTTTTCAGAGTAACTGGGAGCCTTTTCATCCTGCATGATAAGTCAAAATAAATAGTTCATTTTCCTCTGGCTGATTTAAATTCAGGGACATCACAGATTTATTTGACAGAACACTTGGTTATCAAAAGAACCTTGAACTTATTTATTACTCCAAATGTTATAAACAGTTTAATAATGTTTATTTCACTGATACAGTCCATCTGTATCAGTTAATTAAAATGTTTGCAACTTTTCACATTGGTGATAAATTGGTGATAATTCTTTATGCCATTTCCATGCCATTTCCAACTTTTCTATCTAATGCTCAATTTCAGCTGTATATTTTAAACATTTGGCACTATTTTTCTCTTATCTTGGATTTTCAAATAAGTTTCCTAGGTAGGAAGGTGTCATTGAAAGAGGAGAATGAATTAAAACTTTAGTAAAAATCTGAGTAAACACTGAATATCACTGAACATTCCCGGTAAGAGCCACAGAACACCTTTCACTAATTCTTATCCTCAGGAGCTCATGCTTAGGTGACACATTAATGGTTCTAAATTACAATCACAGGTTTGTTATTGAACCTGTATCTACAAGGAGCCAGGGGAAGTAAGAGAGAAAAAATTATCCAGATAACTCAAAACCAAAATTTCACTGGAACATAAAAGTTTTTAAGGTCCTCCAAATAAGTTAAATATATTTATTAATCTACCCAGGGTCAGAAGTGTATTTCCTCTTTTATTTAATTCTTAAAAACCTTCATTTAAACTCCAGGAGTAAGTCTAGCCTTTCCATTACAGGGAAATGGAGGGCATGGGATGGAGTGGCCATTGCACCAATGCTCCTCATTCTTTGTCCAACAAAGGACCAGTTACAGGGACGTCAGAGTTAGGCCTGTGGAATCTCTGGCCCCAGGTGCCCTGGAGTGGGCCTGAGGAATGGTCTTGGCCCTCCTTTTCTCTGTCTGTATTTGGTGAATCAGGCTGGGATGATTAATTGTTATGTCAACTTGGCCAGGTGATGGTATCCAGTTGTTTGGTCAAGCACCAATATGGATTCTGTTGTAAAGGTGATTTTAAAAATATATATGAATAACATTTAAACCAGTAAACTTTTAGAAGAGCAGATTATTGTCTATAATGTGAGTGGGCCTCATCCAATCATTTGGAAGATTTAAGTGAAAAGACAAAGGTTCCCTGAAAATAAGGGCTTCTGCTTTAAGAAAGCATTAGGACTGGAGTTGCATCATTAACTCTTTCCTGCATCACCACTCTATTATCCTGTCTTCTTGCAAATTTCAGACTTGCTATCCCCATAACTGGGTGAGCCAATTAGCCAAGTCCTAACTCCTAACTCTCTCTCTCTCTCTCTCTCTCTCTCTCTCTCTCTCTCTCTCTCTCTCTCTCTCTCCTTTCTCCTTCTCCTCCTCTTCCTACGTACTGGTTCCACACAGATAGCAGATCATCTGAGTTTTCCAGTTATTGAATCATTTCCAAACAGTTCAGTATCCAGAGGTTCTTCTACTTCTACTGCGCTCTCACTTTCTGGACTAATCTACATGCTTTACTCACAGTAATTATAAAGTAGTTTATATCCCATAGTTCTGCCCACAGGCCAAAGAGAAATTTACTGAACCCTTTCACCTCTGACCTCACAGGCTCCAAAGTGATCCTTCCAAAGGGAATTTAAAGATTTTAACCAAATAAATCTAAAAGTAGCCAGGATAATACCAGAGCTCATAAGTAAGTATATACACTGGAACCACACAGTGACCTGGGTTTATAATTTTATTGTAATTAAGATTTCTTTGGGAGAGAAAGAATAGCCCACATATGCTATTTGGCTCAATGGATATAGAACTAGGTACATAAATATGCATATTATACAATCTAAAAAAACTTAACCTACAAATTTGAAAGTGTTACAGAGATTAGTTGTTTAGTTTATGCTACAGACTAAGACTTGTTCACCTTTGGTTTAGAATTGTTATAAAAGTAAAAAGGTTTAAGAATTTGTAATCATATTTAATAAAAGTGTAATATGCTAAATGACTGACAGATTGGTTGATGCGCACTGACCACGAGGGGACAGACGCTCCAACCAGTAGGTTAGCTTACTGCTGGTGTCTGGCCCATCAGGACTGGGCAAGAAGGCAGGACATGCCCATGAGCCCTCCCATGGTCCTCCCCAGCAGGCCAGCCCCCATCAGCCCCAATCGGGGCAGCCAGCCAACCTCCCAAGGTCCCCCCCCCCCCGGCTGGCTGGCCCCATTGTCCCCAATCAGGACTGGGTGAGATGACCCCAAACAGCCCCGATCACCAGCCAGGCCAAGGGACCCCACCCGTACACAAATTTGTGCACCGGGCCTCTAGTATAAATATAACGTTGAACAACTAAATCTTTGTGAAAATAATTCATCTAAATCATGTTTTTCAAGCAAATATTTCATTTTTGAAGATGCTTTAATGTAACAGGTACTTTAATAACTTTAGCATAGTCTGTGTTTTCCACTAACAATAAGCTAATAGTACTTATGGAAGCTACTTATGTTTATTTGTATTTGTTTGCTTGAGTTTTGGAGAATGTGGAAGAAATAAAAAATTAGTGAATAGCCAAAACTGGTTTGGCTCAGTGGTAGAGTGTCGGTCTGTGGACTGAAAGGTCCCGGGTTCGATTCCTGTCAGGACATGTACATTGGTTGCGGGCACATCCCCAGTAGGGGGTGTGCAAGAGGCAGCCGGTTCGATGTTTCTCTCTCATTGACGTTTCTAGCTCTCTCTCTCCCTTCCTCTCTGTAAAATATCAATAAAATGTATATATAAAAAATAGTGAATAGACAGAAAAGCTGATGCAGTAGTAGAAATGGAGACTAAGAATAGCTGAGGACTTACTATGGGCCAGGGTCTTCAAAACTTTTTATGGCAAGGCCTCACCCCCAAACCAGTAACGTGACTCTCTGTGGGAGAGACAGAGACAGACAGCAGAGTTTTGAAAGCCCTGTGAGGAATTCTAATGTGCCTCCTGGACGCCGTGGAGCCCTGATCCTTGGGAGCACAGAGCATGTGTCAGAAGGCACTTTTCCTCTGAGAGTAGCACGTAGAAAGGCCAGGCCCCAGGTGAACTGTGCGATTGGGTTGTCATGCTCTGTTAACTGAGATACAAGGTGGGGCCAAAAAATAGTTTATAATTGTTCATATGGAAAATAATACAATAATTATTAAATAAAAAAACAAGAATAAATCCTATGTTTCAGGTGCTCACAACTGTAAAACCTACTTTTTACTCACCCTTTATTTTATAAATTTCTGATGATGGCTTTCTAACAAGGATGTCCATTAGAGGTAAAGTATCAGAACCCAGATCCGTTTGAGCAAGTGCAGACAGATAAGGGTTGGTTCTGCCATCCATCTTCTACCTCAGCTAGTTCCACTCCTAAGTTCCCTAATTGATGTCAGAGGATGAGCTTTGTGTTCTCTCCCTCTCCTGGAGAGATTCTAGTTAGATGGTAAATTTGAGATTTCACTGGGTCGCTGGCATGGCATACATCTGAGTTCTTACAAGACTTCCTGTGTCAGAGCGAAGCCCAGCAAAGCAAGCCAGTGGCAATGGCCAGTGGTCATGGCCATGGTCTCAGAAATTCCCAGCTTGAGGTGCTGACTAAAGACTTCTACCCAGGTTCTAATCATCCCAGTGGCATCCTTTATCCCAGTATCAGGGAGGGGATAACCCCCTGGACTACCACTCAGAAAAAGTGTGGAAATTGCATGCTTCTGAGGGAGTCGGACGCAAGCTGGAAAGGGTAGGCACCCATTATGGGACACCTGGAAAGGCGGTGTGATTATGAATCAAATAAGAATATGCCTAAAATTGTATAAAATATTAAATACATGTTAGTGGTATCTATGCTTACACTAACAAGAGAAGAGAAAGTTTTTAAAGAACATATTTCCTTTATTTGCTGTTACAGTTCTGCCCTTCTGAGGACTGATGCTGGAGAATCAAAGGAATTCCTATCTATTGCTGCTACAGACACTAATTAAAGGTTACTGTTCTGAAGTGAAATTTCCCAGTGTGGGAAAGACAATTGTTTATACCTCTTAAAAGTCATGATAATATAAATTCCAAAAGAGCAATTATACTTACTGAACACCATCTGCTCAAGTTCAAGAGCATGCCATGCAGAGACAGTTTAACTGTCTCAGGGATGTGGGAACTCCCAACCTTGTAAAAGATCACCGCCATGGAAAAGGATATAGGATTGTCCAGATTCTAGCATCAGTACCCACACCCAACACCCAAACTGTAATTTAATTTGAAAATAGATGTAAATATGTGGATCCATTTTTGTAATAATCAATTTAGCAGCACATTAACTCACGCTAATATTTTACTTATTTATTTATTTATTTATTTATTTTATTTCAGAGAGCAAGGAAGAGGGAGAGAGAAATAGAAACCTATATGATTGGAGAAAATCATTGATTGGCTCCCTCCTGCATGCCCCACACTGAGAATCAAGTCCACAATTTAGGCATATGGTCTGACTTGGAATCAAACCATGATTTCTTGGTTGATAGGTCCATGCTCAATCACTGAGCCATAATGATCTGGCCTCATTCTAATATTTTAAAACTCTAACTAACTGGCACTAATTTCACCATTCTAATTTTATAGATTTATGATTTCTGTGTGATTATATTATTTGTCAAGATCTAGTATTGATGTAGTGTTGTTACTAGGGCCAGCCCGATACAGATACTAGAGAGAAAAAGATCCTGTAAACAAAGAATGTATAAAATAATGATAATATACGAATTGAAAATTGGAATTATGGGCTCCAAACCACAAAGGCACCATTAAAGGAAAATGGATATGTGATTAAATATCAGTGGTAATAGTAAGAGGTAAGTTTCTGACTTTCCATAAAGCAAAAATTGAGAATGAACATAAAAAACACTTATCAGCAATGAATTTAAAATGAGAAGATGTAATGGAAGGGAAGTAACATTAAAGAGGTGAAGGAAATTGAACTTTATCAATTAACAAGCTAAATAGGTAACTAGCCATGCATATTTATATTTGGAATCAAGAACTTAAATAGTTTTTTAATCAGAAGTCATCAACTATTTATATTGATTTAAAAATAATAAAAGGCTGTCTAGCTCTTAAAAGATTTGCTTTGATAAAAATGTGCTGTATATGCCTCACATAATTAATAACTTTCAAGGAATCCTACCATCACAAATATATTCAGTAATTTTTTGTTTTTTATCTGAGCATGTATTGACTGTCCTTTGGTAAGCTCAGTTCCTTAAAGTAATTATTATAAACACCAGCTGTTGTCAGTCTTTCTCAGCACTTTCACACGAAAATACTCATTATGGAGCACATACAAGAAGATATGTATTATTGTCACAACGTTTTACTTTGCCTAATTTAAAAAATTCAAAGGCTTGCCAAAATAAGCATATAATTAAATGAGTTTTTTGTTAAGGTCAAACATATTCTTCATCTTTTTCAAATAAAATGTATTTTTAGAACAGTTTTAGATTTACATAAACATTGTAAAGTTAACACAGAGTTACCATATATATCCCACATCAGTTTCCTCTATCATTAACATCTTAATTTAGTAAGAACATTTGTTATAATTAATGTACCAATGTTGACATACTATTATTAATGAAGGTCCATACTTTCTCACAATTCCCTGGTTCTTATCTAATGTCCTTTTTTCCGTTCCAGGATCCCATGCAGGATCCCACATGGCATTTACATTCAGGCCTCCTTAGATTCCTAATAGTGTGACGATGTCTCAGGATGTAATTGTTTTAGATGGCCTACCTGGGTTTGAAAGGTAAAATGCAATTTTATTTATATCATATCAAGGGAACATAGTATGAACAGGACTAGTTTCTGTTGATAATCCCTTTTAGATAATAAATGCTCTATTCTTACCAAATACCACAGAAAAAAAAAAAAAAAAAACTGTGGCCTGACCCCAATCATAAGAGCACATGCTGAGTGGTGAGCCTGACCTCCACACTGGCCAGGGTGTAAGGAAATACCTCGCTACCCCCAGTGATGTGGTGTCCAAGAAGGCAACGTAGGTAGTCAAGACTCCCTACCACAGGCCAGCAACAACCTTAACCCCTAGCAGTGTCAGTGGAGATCACACGGGGACATCTGAAGTCCACGGCCAGTCAGCAGTAGCAGGGATGCACCCCTTATGGCTAGGGTGATGTGAGAGAGACCTGCTGTAGAGATAAGACTGTCACCATCATCAAACAATACCAGAATTCCTGCTTTTGGTGGACACCTAGGTTTTTTACTCCCACCTGGAAATACAGTGCCACTCCCTTCTGCTGAAGTAGTATCAGAAAAAAAACAAATAAAACTGAAAGCTTAAAAAAGACCAAGAGTGTTATATCAATAGGTAAGATATCCATAGTTTACCGCAAGTAGAAACATCTCACACTGATTAAAAAGACTATTGATAGATACCAATACTCAGATAGAGGATATTTTTAAACTATCTAAAACAGCTTTGAAAACCACTTCATCAAATTGTTTTTGACAAACCATTATAAACATGTTTGAAAATAAAATTTTAAATAGTCATAGCAAATGAAATAATGTCTCATTAAAGAAATAAAAGATATAAAGAAGAATCAAGTTGAAATTTTAGAAATAAAAATATGCAATGATTAAATAAAAATAGGAAAGAATCGGTAAACTGGAAAAAGAAACAATGGAACCACCCAGTCTAATAGGCTAAAACAAACAAACAAACAAACAAACAATACCACCAAGACTCAAGAACATATGACACTATTAAAAAAAAAATCTACCATTTACTATATCAGAATCCCCCAGGGAGAAGGAAAAGAGGAAGAGCTGTGAAAAGTACTGGCTTGAAACTATCTGAATTTGTCATCAGAAACAAACCAACAGATTTAAGAAGCTAACCAAACCCCAAACAAGATAAGCCAAATTAGATTAATGCCAAGATACAGCATAATGCAATTCACATGGTTGTCTACATGGAAATGAAGAACATACAGTGCTTGCTATGGGTGAAGAAAGGGTGGCCACAGGAAGATGTAGCTACAATGTTAGAAATTTTTGTGGAGATAGAAACGTTCCAGTTCTTGACTACAACAATTTGAATATCCTGATGACGTTATTGCATTATAGTTTTTCAGGGTGTTACTTTTGGGGGAAAATGAATAAAAGTGACATGGAAATTCTCTGTATTATTTTACAACTATATGTCAATCTATGATTATTTCAAAATAAAAGGTTAAGATATTTATCCTTATTAGTATTTAGTTCTATATGTGTTTGCAAATGCATACAGTTCTATAGCCTCCACCAGGATATAGTGTTAGCCTCACTCCTACAACTGGCTCATATTACTTTGTTATCAACTCCTTTCTTCACCTTCAACTCCTGACAAACAACCACTGATTGGTTTTCTTGTCTATATTTTTTTCTACTCCAAAATATCCTAACATCTTGAAAATGGAATTATGTAAGAGATATATATTGCAATCTAATTTTAGCTTTTAAAAATATTTTTATTGAATTTTAGAGATAGTGGAAGGGAGAGAGAAAGATGGATTGGCTACCTCTGATATGCCTCCTATCAGGGATCAAGCCTGCAACCTGAGTATGTTCTGGGAATTAAACAGCAACCCTTTGGTGAAGGCAACAATGCCCAATCAACTGAGCAACACCAGCCAAGACTAATTCTTGTTTTCTGGCCTTTTTTTTTTTTTTTAACAACTTAGTCTCTCCTCTCCTCTCCTCTCCTCTCCTCTCCTCTCCTCTCCTCTCCTCTCCTCTCCTCTCCTCTCCTCTCCTCTCCTCTCCTCTCCTTTCTCCTTGTCGCATCATTCAAATACCTAATTTAGCTTCCCATTCCATTGCTCAGACCCAACGAAAACAAGCAGCATCTTCAGTTTATTTGAGGTCACCACATTACATTTTGATTTGAAATAGTGAACGAGCACTTTTACTAGAAAGTAGACTTTACTGATGTGCATCATTTAAAAATCCCCAAAAGGACTTAAAAAAATGGCTTCCCATCAACACTAAATATACTGCTGACTCCTTCACTTCTGCAAATTCAGCCATAAAGCATCAGGCTTGATGTTCACAAGTAGCTAAATGCCATTCTTTTACATTAAACAGATTCTAAATCATATTTGATCGGAGTTAGATTTCTGAGAAATTATCCTTTGGTGTGTATCTTTTCTGAAGACAGGTATGTAAAAGTGGCTTAGAAAACACTTTGCTACTTTATACACCCAGTGTGTTTTTCTACGCCATGTATCCTGTATGTTTGGAGATGTAGAACCTTATAATCAAAGTTCTTAACAACTTTGTTACAAACTTTAATCCTCAAATTGTGATTTTAATAAAAAGCAAAGCATAAATTGACCCACAAGTATATCTACTTACTTTATCTGAATTTCATAAGATTTAGTTTCTCATTCAGTATGGCAGGCATTCAGCACTGCTGTTAACAAAATGCTAGAATCCTACTCCGCCGGTGTGGCTCAGCAGTTGAGCATTGACCCATGAACCAAGTCAGATTGATTGATTCAATTTGGTTCCGGTCAGGTCACATGCCCAGGTTGCATGTGGGGCATGCAAAAAGCAGCCTATTGATGATGTTTCTCTCTCATCAATGTTTCTGTCTATCTATTCTTCTCATTTTCCTCTCTCTCTAAAGATTAATTTTAAAAAATAGTAAAATGTTAGGACCCTAGCAGATGAAGTCTTCAAATTTTTGGTATATAAAATATTGTTGCTTGTCACTGAGCTAAAAGTATTTTTAGGTCATCTTCCAAGTATTTAAAGTCATTCAGTTTACCTTAAATGAATTTATCAAACATAAAGGTTTTTCCTCAATGTGAAAAGTGGCTAGAGAAATGAAGATAAAGGACTCAGTGTCTGTCTTCAAGTTCATAATCTAGCAGAGAAGAGATACAAATAACTTTATTTTCTAAAAAGTGGCAGCCATTTGCAGGGGACTCTCTCATAGTACAAAGAAGTGGATCTGTGTCTCTGCACTGAAATATGACTCATAATAAATAGAAGAAGAAATTATTTCATGAAATTAAGGAGAACATGAGCACAACTGGGATTTGAAATGGCTGAAATATTAAGTGTTAAGAGGATAGAAGGAAATTGAAAAACAGCAGTGACGACTTGAAAGATGCATTGAGAACCTGAATGAGCAGGGTGAATATTATTTTGATTGACTACAAATTCATAGCCATGTGAATTTTTTAAAAAATCAGAATTCAACAGCCTAGGCATAGGCACACAGAAGAAAGATGAAAGAAGAGAGTAGTGATATAGTTTTTGTAGTAATTAGGTGGCTATAATGTTGATTAGATAAACTTTAAATTTTACTGCATGAGGTGGAAGCAACACAATCTATCGGAATTGGAGATTTGTCATCTTTTTATGAAAAATACTAGAGGCCCTGTGCATGAAGTTCATGCTCAGGTAGGGTTCCTAAGCCTGGCCAGTGATCAGGGCTAATCAGGTTCCCCACCATTCTGCCTCCCCACCTCCTCCTTCCCTTGCTCTCTCTGTGATCTCCTGCTGTTGCTAGTTGCTCAACATGTTCTGTGCCACCCCCTGGTGGTCATTGCACATTATAGCAAGCTATCAAACTCCCATTCTCTCTGATGAACTCCAGAAGGGACATTTTGCATATTAGCCTTTTATATAGAGAGATTCTTTTAACACTATCAAATTTTATATTTTTTTAAGAAACAGGCTGTCTGCAATTGAATCACAGTGATAATGCAAAGATCTCTGGTTAGCTGTGGAAAAAGTCAACTTTCATCAATTCCTAGACATGGTATAATCTGGAATACAAACAGAGATAAAGCAGAACTAACTCAGGCTTCCTTTTGGGAACGGAAAGTGGACAAGAAAATGCGAATAGAGAAAACAGTAAACCTAACATTAAAAAAAAGAAAAAAAGAAAGAAAGTAAACAACATTATCTGCTGTAAATATTAGAACTAACAATAGAATCCTATTTGAAAACCCAGTTTTAGAAACATTTTATATAGTTTATTTTGTTTTCTTTTGCTGTAGTTTGAGAAATATAAAGAAGCAAAATATATGGGTAGATGAAAATTTGGATAGATTAGAATCCTGTATACCAAAACATGACAATCAAGCATACATTACTGCTACCCACAAAATATTATCTTCTCTCTGATTAAGTTCAATCCAAAAAATACAAGCATACTGCAGTTGAAAGGCTAGTGAATAATTTTCATTAGATGATCATTATTTTATGCATTCTTACCAGACATGAGAAACTATAAAGGTTTTGATTTCCAGCATAATTAGAGAACTAGTTCCTCCTTAACAATCTGGCTGTGTAAAAAGTGATATGAGATAAGCAAATTCAATTTTTAGAGGATCAGAATATAATAAATAATAAATGATAATAAAAAAATAACCCAGTGCTTAATTAAGCCGCTTAATGATTCAAAGACACTCTCAATCTTAGAATGCTTCACGTTCATTATCACAGATGCCAATTAATATTGTACTGGAAAACAGCAGGAAAAAAAAAAAACCACAGAAGGTTCCAATTGGGAGGATATCAGCTAAATCACATTTTATTGTGAAATTTGTTAGCTAGCCTATTAAAGGTAAAAAAAACAGTTTGGCGAGGGGATGGAGGGGCAGGGACAGGATGTACAGGACTGGGTGAAAGTGAAGGAATTAGCTAAAGGGCATATATGCATAGTCCATAGACACAGAACAGTCTGATGATGGCCAGAAGGAGGGGAACTGGGGGCGGGGGGAGGGAAGGGAGCTGGGTGGAGGTGGGCAAAGGTGAGGGGGGGAGAGGGATGAGGACATCTGTAATAGTGTCAACAATAAAAACAAAGTGAAAACAAATTATCTGCATCTCTCCTATAGCCACTTAAACACTGCCTGTATCCTGCCATATTGCAAAGGATTAATTACACATTACTTCCTTCTTCTTGACCCTGTGCCCCTTAATGAGAAAGGTTTCTTTTTATTTATCCTTGTGCCAACACTGAACTTCAAATATGCGTTCTTAATTAGTCTGTTGACCTAAACTCATTAGCAAAAAATCAAATAAACTGCACATTTGAAAGTGATATTGACCTATTAAAATGGAAGTGGATGAAGGAATTTTTTTAGGAGATACAACAATGCAAAATACCCCATTAATTTGTTTTGTCTGCAGTGATGTTGCTAAGAAACAGAAATCAGCATGGAACAATAGCATGGAACAAAACTGATGATACTTCTTATGCAGCATAAAGTTAGTTAGTGTGTTTAGAACCTGAACCGCCAAATGCCTGATCAAGCTTGGACCTAGTGGAGGACTCCAAGCAAGTTAAACCTGTGGGGTCGCATTTGATACAGTGCCACAACTAACATGTCCACCTAGAAAGCTCACGGTAAAATGCTCCACCCAGAAGGATAATGAAGTCTAAAGCTGTCTTACAATAAGTGTCCCTGTTTGCATCTACACTTTTACTATTAATTCATGAGCCTAGATGTTCCCAGGAGATCTAATTAAAACATAAAGAGCACAATAAAATTGAAATGTTTCTATGGGAGTGCACTTGTTTCCTCAAACAGAAAGTTCTATAGGATAATAAGTTATTTGGGAGTATCATTAGGCATACGTTCCCAGCATTTATTAGGCCGGGGCAGGAAGGGGCTTGTCATTGTTTTGTCAGTTGCATGATGGGTTTAAATTCAAGGGTAAATGCACATGAATACTTACTAATTTAGTAATTATTTAAGACAAATGTAAAAGGATCACAGCTATTATGATGCTAGAAAATATCTGAGTTTAAGTATTGGCAATACGAATTTTGGAACCACTTCTGTACTTGTTATTAATAATAAGTATAATGTGGCAATAATAGTAAGCATCCCATGCCTGAGGAAACCTTACTGCTTTAAAGTGCTGACAACCCACCTTGTTGGATTCTCATAATATGTCACGCATGTGGTAAGGCTGTGAAACCACCACCTGACCTTTCACACAGCTCAGAAGGACTGTGTAGGGGCTGCAGACCAAGAGCTTTGCATCAAAGATCAACTTGTCCACACTTGGCATGAAAGTCATTTGCGACTTCATTCTACTCTCTCAAGGGAAGGAAGTAAGACATTAGCATTGTATCTATACTGAGCAGAGAGAGAAAACATGAGTTCCCATCCATACTGAAAGCCTCTGGCTGCAGTACTTTACTCCCATCACTCGAAATCTTCATGTTTTCTTTTTGCCTCTTTCTTTTATCAGATTGCCATTCTTTTGTTATCTAATCAATCTTGGGTACCCAGTATGTGCTGGGTACAGGTCTTAGTGCCAGGATAATAGCACTAAAATTATATTCTAAAACACTTAAAGTTCACATTACAAATTTCTATCTTCTTTTTTCTCCATATCAAAGCTCTAAACATGCAATATTCCTAACCCTAGAAATAAAAAGGTTTTCTATTTTATATAAATTTTACATGGCAAGTTTGAAAAGCAGTTTATAATTCATGTGTCTTCTTGTTTCAGTATCTAAATGTGAAAATAAATTAAGTAAATTGGCCATTATTTTTCTCCTTGATGATAATTTTACCCAATAACTAAAAAATAAAATATTTAACTTTATTGTCTTAAAATTTTTATTATCGCAATAATAGTGTACTGTTAATATTATTTAGTATTAAAAATAATTATATCTTGTTAATAAAAGTAAAGGTATAACAATTATATCTTTAAAAATCATATGTCATATGTCCAGCAAAACATATTACATATATTCAGCATGAAATCATATAAGAAGTAGAGATATAGCAAATCATTCTCTAAGAAGAAAGGAACATTATTTTATATTTTTGTTATATTTTTTTAATTTAATTATTTGTTTCTCTGTCTCTTTGCCTCTCTCTACATGTATTATTTAGATAGATGTGTGTATAAATTTGTATTTACTTATACACATAGATAATAGATGTATACATACATATTATACATTGAAGCCAAATGAATAAAAGTCTTTATTTCAATATCAGTACAGCTAACTTTTAACATGTAGAAGGTGAATATTCTCATTTTTTGGATCATTTTTATTACTCATTTTCTTATTATCAGGCATTATATTTCTTCCCCAAGAAGTAACATTTAGCATAGAGAGTAAGAAGAGAAAGAAGGAAAAAAGATGACTTTACTATAAATCTATTTTTCTACTTTTGACCAACATTTTGAGGATTGAGAAGTTGGTGACTGGAGATAAAGTTAGGCTGTCATCTGTGTATGACACTTACCGTCCCTAATAGTCTCTCCCTTCCATTGATCGCAAAAAGGTACAGTCTCCCTGAAGTTTTCTGGACTTCTTCCATATCACTACTAAACCTTTAGCTTTAGAATCTAGAAAGTACATTCTAAGATTATCCAGTAACAGTTTGAAATTTAGGACTTTTTTTCCATTTGATACATTAAAGAAACCTCAACAAGCATATTTATTTCTGAGTGGAGAGTTATAAGTAAAGTAGGCAGTAGTGATTATGTTAACTTATTGCCATCAAGACCCAGAGACATACAAAAAGTTTGCCTATGGAATGATAACAACTTTAAAATTCTTATAAATATTACCATGAAATTGCTGAGAAATTAGGTTAGACTTTTGGATTTATTTTTCAGAATTTCAACTTCCCTGAAAATATTTTGGTCTTTAGTAACCTGTCTTTGTACAAACTGACCTACAATCCTATGTCTTTTTTAAGTGTATCTAAATAATTCTGTTTTTTATTACATTGATTGGAGTGATAGTGATTGATAGCATTATATGAGTTTCAAGTATACCTTTTTATACTGCATCATCTGTAAATTGCATACATGATGTTTTAAATATAGTATGAAAAGTCAATTAGTAAATACAGAAATATACATCTTTTTAGTTGGATTTTCTCAAGTGGACCTTATTATTTTCTGGAAAATATAAGGTATTAAATTGAATAGGATTATCTCCTAAGAGTATTTAATTTGTTTTATTTTTACTATTAATTATTTTTATTAGAATTCAAATAAGACCCACACATTATACTTATTTATAATATTTCTTATACCTACTTTTATTTTTTAATTCATTGCAATTTGTTGAGGAAAAAAAAAAGTGGAGTGGGGAGCTGTTTGTTAACCAGGGTTTTCTAGTCTATATTTCACTGGTTATATAGATGTGGGGTCATGTGACATGTTTCTCAGTCCTCTGTACTTACTGTAATCAGAACTGCAGGCTTATTTTTATTTATTTACTTATTTATTTATTTACTTATTTATTTATTTAGCAATATTTTTTGATAGTGAAAGTGTACATAGATCAAAAGGCAGGTACTTGGGGAATCCAAAATGGTGACAGAATAAATGAAAGCTACACTGACATTCTCCCAGGTCCAAACTAGAATTACAACTGAAATACAGAAAAACCATCCTGAAAAATCAACTGGAGACTAGCTGGAGAGAACCCTGATAACTAAAGACAGAACGTGGAAACCACATAGAGACCGATAGAAGTGCAGAGGCACAAAAGGGCTGGCCAGGCTTCCAAAGACAGCAGCTGAAGTTCTGGAGAAATATCTCAGCTGTGGGGGTTCCCAGTGAGTATTCTGGTGTCTAAACCCAAAGCCGAGCTCCCCAGCCCAGAGCATGAGAACTGAGAGTGATGCCTACATAACATCTGGTTGTGAAAAGCAGCAGGGTTGCTGTCTGCCAAAATAGAGGGCTTGAAATGGAGACACCCTGTTAAAGGGCCAATGCACAAAATTTTATGTATACTAGCTACTTACATTGGGGCTTCATCAGAGGAAGGCAGAGTAGACTGGGACTGTGTAAGGAGAGGTCAGTGTTAGAGACTATAGGGATAGAGCTTGAATGGCAGCCATCCCGGTTTTCTATGCTGAGTCATTCCTTCACACTGTGGATGTCATCTTTCTCTGGTGGACTTTTGCCATTCAGGTGGTTTTTGCTTGGGGGGAAGGTTGTTGCTCCATGCTGTTGGAAGACTTCTTGCACAACCCTGTGGTCAATAGCTTGAGGCTAATCAAGTATGAGAGTCAATTGAACTACAGGCAGAGATGGATCTCTGGAGGCTTTGTCTTTGCCTGACATCCTTCTAGGCCCAGGGGTAAGAAAAGCAGACCCTGGGGCACATCTTGGTCCTTTCCAAAAGCAACTAGCCCCAGAAGAAGGAGCCACAAGTGGTGGATTGCTGATAGCTCCAAACAGGGTACTCAGGACCAGTCAGAACAGCATCTGACATAGTCCTTCACTAGAGATTGGGAATCATAACAGACCTACCTAATACATAGATGCAAACTCAAAAAGTCAGCCAAAACGGGGAGATATATAATAAGCCCCCAAATGAAAGAACCAGAGAATTCTCCAGAAAAGCTAAATGAAATGAAGACAAGAAATTCAGCAGATACAGAGTACAGAATGATGATGGCAAGGATACTCAATAGCATAAAAAAAAGATATAGTAACTATGAAAAAAGACCAGATGGAAATGAAGAATGACATAGCACTAATAAAGAACAAATTGGAAGGAATACACAGCATGTGAGGGGAAGCTAAGGATGGAATTAGTGAATTAAAAGACAGGGTAGAAAAATCACTCAATTAGAGACCAAAACGAAAAAAAAAATTAAAAAACAAGAGGGCAGCTTACAGGAGCTATAGGACAACATGAAATATAACATTTGAATAACAATGATGCCAGAAGAGAGGAAAGTGAGAAAGGGATAGAGAATATGTTTGAAGAAATAATGGGAGAAAACTTCCCTAACCTGGTGAAGGAAAAAGTCACACAAGTTCAAAGACACAGAGAGTCCCAAACAAGAAGAACCCAAATAGGTCTAGGCCCACATTATAATGAAAATGCCAAAGATTAAAAACAAAGAGAATCATAAAGGCAATAAAAGAAAAGCAATGTGTTACTTTCAAAAGTGCTCCCATAAGGCTGTCAGCTGATTTTTCATCAGAAACTCTGCAGGCTAAAAGGGAATGGCATGAAGGATTCAAGGTAATGCAAAGCAAAGATCAGAAACCAAAAGTACCATATCCAGCAAGGCTATCATTCAAAATAGATGGTGAAATAAAGAACTTCCTAGAAAAGAAAAAAAAGAAGCTAGAGGAGTAAATCAATACTACAAGAAACGTTAAAAGGACTGCTCTAATGAGAAGAAATAGAAAGAGAGAAATATGAGCATAAATAATTAAAATGGCAATAAATAAGCACCTACCAATAATAACCTTAAATGTAAATGGATTAACTGATCCAATCAAAAGACATAGGGTAGCTGAATGGACATGAAAGCATGACCTAATTATATGCTATCTACACAAGACCCACCTCAGAACAAAGGACTGACACAGACTGAAAGGAAAGGGATGAAAAAAACTTTTCTATGTAAATTAAAATTTAAAAAGCTGGCATAGCAATACTCATATCTGACAAAATAGACTTCAAAATGAAGTCCATCACAAGATACAATAAAGATCCTACAAATACTAAAGAGATCAATCCAACAAGAGGATGTAACCCTGTTAACAGATATAAAAACAATGGAGGAGCACCTAAAATATTTATTTAAAAAAAAATCTTCTAGAGCACTTTAAGGAAGAGATCAATAGCAATATTCATAGTAGGGGACTTTAACACCCCACTAGGAAACAGTGATTCTAAATGACACACTGGGATCCGAAGGACTTAATTTATATTTATAGAACACTAAAGGGGGAGGGGGGTCTCTCAGTCCAGCCTCCACCCTCTTGCAGTCTGAGACCCCTCACTACTTACCACCCTCCTGCTTGCTACCTATTACCGCTTGGATGGCTGCTCCTTAGCACTGTCATGGAGGCAGGAGAGGCTCCTGACACCACCGCTATGCTCATCAGCCAGGAGGCTGGCTTCTGGCTGAGCAGTGCTCCCTCAGTGGGAGCATACTGACCACCAGGGGGCTCCTATGTTGAGCATCTGTCCCTTGGTGGTCAGTTCGCATCGTAGTGACCTGTCATTCTGGTTGTTCTGCTGTAACAGTCGCTTAGGCTTTTATTTTATAGATTTCATCACAGGCTGCAGAATATACATTCTTCTTAAGTGCACATTGGTCATTTTCAAAGATAGGCCACGTTAGGGCACAAAACAAATCGCTACAAGTTCAAGAAGATTGAATCATATCAAGCATCTTATCAGAACACAATGGGATAAAATTAGAAGTCAACTACAGTAAAAACACTCAAAAACATTCAAACACATGGATGTTGAATAGTATGTTATTAAATAATTAATTAGTTACCTAATGAGATCAAGAAATAAATTTTTAAAAACTTTCTGGAAACAAATGGAAATGAACACAAAATAACCCCAAATCTCTGGAACACAGCAAAAGCAATGCTGAGAGGGAAGTTACCGTATTTGCCGGCGTATAAGACGATTTTTTGGCCCTGAAAAATATGCCTCCAAGTGGGGGTAGTCTTATACGGCGAGTATATAACAAACTCTGTATTTTGAGTGGAAATGTTAGGGGGTTGTCTTATACGCCGGCAAATACGGTATTTTTCAGGGCCAAAAAATAGTCTTATACGCCGGCAAATACAGTAATAGCACTACATTCTTACCTCACAAAAGGAGAAAAATTAATAATAAACTAACCCTGCAACATAAAGAATTAGAACAACAAAAAAGCTCAAAGTAAAAGGAAGAAAATAATAAAGATTAGAGCAGAAATAAATGGCATAGAAACTAAAAAAACATGCAAAGGATCAATGAAACCAAGGGCTGTTTCTTTGAAAAGATAAATAAGATTGAAAAACCTTTAGCCAGATTCATAAAGAAACAAAAAGAAAGGACATAAATCAACAAAATCAGAAACTAAAGTGGTGATGTAACAACTGACACCACAGATGTGCAAAGTATTATAAGAAAATACTACTAACAAGCTGGCCAAGGTGAACAAAGTAGAAAAATTCCTAGAAAAATATGATCTTCCAAAACTGAATCAGAAAATCTGAATAGTCCAATAAAAACTGATGACATTGAAGCAGTAATAAAATAAATTCCCAGAAAACAAAAGCCCTGGTCCGAATAGCTTCACAGGTGATTTTTACCAAACATTCAAAGAACTAACCCCTAAACTAGTCAAACTATTACAAAAAATCCAATGAAAGGAACACTTCCAAGCTCTTTTTATGAAGTCAGCACTATCTTAATACCAAAAGCAGATTAAGACACTACAAAGAAAGAAAATTCTAAGCCAATATGCCTGATGACCATAGATGCTAAAATGCTCACCAAAATATTAACAAATCAGATCCACCAATATATTAAAAAGATCATACTCCATGACCAATTGGGATTTATTTCAGGGATGAGAGGCTGGTACAATATTCACAAATCAATAAAGGTGATATATCAGTTAAATTGAGACAAAAATCACATAGTCATATTAATAAATGCAGGAAAAGCATATGACAAAACTCAACACCTTTTTTTGATAAAATAAAAAAACTATAAAACTCTCAGCAAAGTGGAGATAGAGGGAACATATCTCAACATAATAAAGGCCATATATGACAAACGTATAGCTGACCTCATACTTAATGGAGAAAACTAAAATTATTTCCCCTAAGATCAGATACAATATAGGGATGTCCACTTTCACCACTAGTGTTTAATATAGTACTGGAAGTGCTAGCCATATCAATCAAACAATAAAAAAAAGACAACTAAATTGGGAAAAGGGAAATAAAGCAGTCATTATTTACAGATGGCATGATATTGTACATAGAAAACCCTAAAGAATCCACCAGGAAACTACAAGATTTAATAAATAAATTCAGCAATGTAGCAGGATACAAAATTAACACCCAAAAAATTGATAGCATTTTTATATACCAATAATGAATTCTTAGAAAGAAAATCTAAACAAACAACCCCACTTACCATTGCAACAACAAAAAATAAGATACTTAGGAAAAAACTGGAACAAGGAAGTAAAAGACTTGGACTCAAAAAAACTACAGGATGTTGGAAAAAAGAGATAGAGGAAGATATAAACAAGTGGAAGAATATACAGTGTTAATGAATTAGACATTTTAACATCACAAAAATGTCCACACCATTTAAAGCAATCTATAGATCAAATACAATCTCTAGTAAAATACCAACAGCATATTTCACAGATCTAGAACAAATACTCCAAAAACTTATATGAAACCAAAAAAGACCTTGAAGAGCCACAGCAATCTTGATAAAAAAGAAAAATGTTGAAGGAATTACAATATTAGATATCAAGTTAAATAACAGAACCATTGTAATCAAAACAGCCTGGTAATGGCACAAGAAGAGGCATATAGATCAATGGAACAGAACATAGACTCCTGAAATCAACCCAAACTATTACACTCAATTAACATTTGACTAAGGAGGCAAGAGCATACAGTGGAGTCAAGGCAGTCACTTCAATAAATGGTGTTGGGAAAACTGAACAAATACATGCAAAAAAATGAAACTAGACCATTAACTTACACCATGCACAAGAATAAACTCAAAATGGGTAAAAGACTTAAATGTAAGATGGAAAACCATAACAATCCTGGAAAAAACCATAGTCAGCAAAATCTCAGCATCTCTTGTAGCAATATGTTTATGGATACATCTCTTAGGGCAAGAAAAACTAAGAAAAAAAATGGAACTACATCAAAATAAAAAGCTTCTGCACAACAAAAGTAACTATCAAAAAAAATGAAAAAAGGACTACACTGAATGGGAGAACATATTTGGTAATGACACATCAGATAAAGGGTTAATATCCAAAATATTTAGTAACTCATACAACTTAACAAAAGGAAGAAACAGCATAGAGACACCAGGAGTATATTAAGCTAAGTGAAATAAAAAAGTCAGAGAAAGACAAGAATCCCATCATCTCACTCATATGTGGAATCTAATGAACAAAATAAACTGATGCTCAAAACAGATTCAGAGATTTAGAAGCATGGAACAGACTGTGGAATTTCAGAATTGAAGGTGGAGTAGGGTGGGGGTGTGTGGCAAGTGATCATCAAAAGAACTTCTATGCATAATCTCTAGACACAGACAATAGGGTGGTGAAGGCGTGGGGTGGGGCACAGTGTTCCATGGGAAGATGTCAATGGAGGAGGAAAGGGGATATATGTAATACTTTCATAAATAAAGATTTAAGAGGGGGGGAAAAAAGACCAAACAACAACAAAAATAAACTAAAATGAGAAAACTTGCAAAAAAGGAAGATACTTTCTTATTGTCTCTTATTTTATGTCAGTGGCCATTATAATCATTGCCAGGATTGATCATGCATTTTTAAATACAAATATTCTGTGACCAACATATGCTTTATTAATTAGAAATAACACAGTAACAACAATGTCACTGTCAGCTCTGTAGCTGATATGAGGCTCATTTTGCTTGGAAATGTCAAGAGAGAAAACATTTTAAGCCACAGCATTTTTTCAGCTATTGGGGACACTTGTGAAGCATATGGCATATTTAATTACACAGAAAGAAGAATCAAAACTTACCCTCCTAAGAACTGTGTCAATTTGACTACTTCAATGCTGTATAAAAATATCTTTGGGCATGTGCAGAAATGGGGCAGCTTAAAGAATGTTTCAGTAAAAGCCAACTCAAAAATATGGAAAAAGAAAATCTTTACTTCTAGTTTTTTATAGGACAACTAGTGGCCCAGTGCACAAAATTTGTGCATTGGGGGAGGGGGGTGTTTCCTCAGCCCAGCCTGCTCCCTCTCCAAATGGGGACCTCTTAGGGGATGTCTGACCACCAGTTTAGGCCCAATCCCACAGGGACATTTTTCTTGCAATCTGGGACCACTGGCTTCCAACAGTTCACCTGCCTGCTGTCTGATCATCCCTAATTGCCTCTACCTGCCTGCCTGATTGCCCCTAACCCCTCTTCCTGCCTGCAGGGTCACCTCTAATTGCTCTCCCTTGAAGGCCTGATCTCACCTCCAACTTCCCTCCCCTGCCAGCTTGGTTCCCTCTAACTGTCCTAACCTGCAACCTGATCTTGCCCCTAATTGCTCTTCCCTGCCAGCCTGATCACCCCTAATGGCCTATGCCTTGGACCCCACCACCGTGGCTTTGCTGGAAGGAAGTCGGATGTCTGGAAGATGGCTGGTCAACCAGGTCTAATTAGCATAATACCTTTTTAGTAGTATAGATAGATTATATGGATTGCTTAAATGGGGGGTGGGAGCCTTTTTCATCAGGAGGAGATGCTCTTGGCAGATAAAATACATAATTCCTATATCTGGACTGATAGCCAGCCATATGCACTATACTGCCAAATTGATCATTAAAAAACTGAACCTTACACCTCACACCAAACAGCTGTTGCCCTTAAAACCCCTCTTCAGCCTCCACCTTCAGTTCTGCCTTCACAGTTCACCCAGATTAAGTTCTGATTGGTCAGTTTCTATGCCAATCATCACCAAAAGCTCTGTCTCCTAGGCAGCCACTTCACTCTGATGTGGTTCTGATTGGTCAGTTTCTATGTCAGTCATAGGAACTATCAATGGGCCTTAGCAGAGAGGTGGGGCTGCTCAGCAGTCCCAGCGAAAGCCCAAGAGGAAGAGAGATGCTGCTGTTGGCCAGGCTCCAAGTGAGAGAAGCAAGGGCTGATCAACAGTTGCCACCGAGGCTATAGAAAAGACCCTGTTTCTCTCTCCAGGCCTCTCTTCAGGCCTGGTCTGCATCCTCCTTGGCAGTCAGTGCTGGGTCGTGGTGCCTGCAGCATAGAGCAGTCAGTGCTGGGCCGCCACAATAACCCAGCACTGACTTCCAGTTGATTGAGCCTTTGGTTGTTTTGGATTTTACAGACCCTGGGTGTTTATATATTAGGATGTGATAATGAACCATCACAATGTAAGCTGAATGCCTGCATTTTAAACTCAGCCCCCAAAGTGAATGAAGGAGATCAGGGTAGAAAGTATTAGAGGAAAGGAGCAGAACCAAATACCAAAGAGAATCGGAGAAGATGTTAAAGAGCAGCCAGTCAAGGAGCTGCATGTCAAATTTCAAAGACAGGAAAGAAAGACAGAAAGGCTCTATCTTCTATAGAAACTATTTTTTGTAATTTGTTTAAGAATGATACTGTGAGCATCCTTAATAAAAACACACATTCTTTATTTCTCTCCCTATATATCATCTATTTAGGGTTTTCCTTACTCAGAACTTCATTTCCTGGTAGAGAACCTGTTATATTTTGAGTTAATTTTTTGCCAAGTGATATGCTAGACTCTCCTGTTGCCAACAGCCAAGCTATGTTTGTATTTCTTTAAATGTGTCCTATGAGAGGTCAGTACTGGGAGATGCTCCAGGAAAGAATTCTGTGATTCAATTTGTTCAACAACCACTGCTTACATTATTACTAGTTGGAGCATCTCAATGGCTATTGGAATATCTCAGAATTAACTTAAGTTTTGTCCAAAAAACTACTTTTTACAGAAAACCACCAGTGGGGATGGTACCTGAGGAGAATACTGTCACAGATAGAGCTGCCAGAGTAGTCCTTTCCCAGGCCCATAGCTGGATCAGTCAGCCCAACAGCCATGCATCTCAGTCTATGTGCTGGTTCCTCCAAGCCTGGTGCTTTAATTGACTGGCTGCTGCCCATTGATTGTGTGAATACTGATGAGAATACTGTTAACATTAGACCCATAACGCCGAGGGTATCTGAATAATCATGTCTGCTCCATAAAGCCTTCACTGTCATCGTTTATTTTTCTCCTTTCTAAACTCCCATAATACTCATACTTTCATTAAATGGCTCACTGTTCAATATTTAATTATACACAGGCTTGTATTTTGGGCTTATTGCTTCTATCTTTATAGCGAATCATTCTGTGCTTCTACATGCAAGCAGCACGTGTTTCAGTCACAAGCTCTCATTCATTTCTGTGCTTTTACATAAGCTGTTTGAAATACCTCTGCCTCCTCTCGTCCACTCCAATTACTACCAGCTCTTTAAGACCTTGGTCAAATGTCACCTCAGCTGCAGAACTTCCCTGACACTGGAAGTCATTCTGTCCTCTGTTCTCGTGACATTTTGTATAAATCACTTTGTCACACCTTTGTGTCATGTGTGCTATAAATGGGAGCTTCTTTTACTATCCCCCAACTCTTGCTGGGGAAGTCATGACACTGTCTTATTTGATTGTATACCTGTTTTGAAAGATGACTTCTGGGTGATTCATTTCCTCAGGGAGGGAGGGAGGGAGGGAGGGAGAGAGAGAAAGAGAGAGAGAGAGAGAGAGAGAGAGAGAGAGAAGAGAGAGAGAGAGAGAGAGAGAGAGAGAGAGAGAGAGAGAGACCATAAAAAACAACTGCTTGGGAAGCAGGGATGAGGAAGAACATAGTCTATCAATATTTGTTGCTTTTCAGTGGTAATTCTCATTTTTAAATTAAAATTGTATGAACTTTAGCTCTCAATGCCACTTTGTCATACAAAATAAAAGGTAATTTCTTATTCTTGACTAACCTGAACGTGTTCTTTTGTATAAGGCATCACATCCAATTAGATGGAAAATATTACTAAATATCTAATCTGGAATAAGCTGTACTCCAAATAAATCATGGAACTTCCTGAAGGGGGAGTCTGCAGTGTCTCTTGCATGCAAGTGCTCAGTCTGTGGAGTAACCGCCCTATCTTCCAGACTCTCTGCCTTGGCATCTGAATGGACTGCAAAGCAGGCTCCAGGTGCTCCGGGAAGAGGAAGGTGGTTTCTCTGACTTCTTGCAAATGTTCGGATCTTCCTTCTGCAATGACATTCCTTTGCATCTCTCTGTTCTTGCATGCCTTACTGACATAGGTAGAGAGATCTGCAGCCAGAGTGACTCATCGTCTGATCTCTCTCGGCTTCAGCAATAGTTTGGGCATAATCTCTATAGACTGCATTTCAACTAGCTTCAACTGGTACTTATTCCTGGTCCATCCTGTAACGTGTCCCCTACCGTGGATTTCTGCTCTCCTCCTCCACTGAGCGGTGACCTTGTTCTCCCAACAGCATCTCTCATAGCAGAGGACTGGCTGGTAAACCAGCATTAACACTACTTGGAAACTGAGAGTGGCCAGGATGTCTGAGCTCCTGCACCTCCCTCTACTTGACCATATTGCCCAACAAAATTGATGGGACAGGAAAGCTTATGAGATGATTCTCTTTCCGTGAAACAGAAAACCTGTTCTCAGTGCTCCTCTCATGATGTGTATTCAGTCCTTCTTCACGGAGGTAGACATCTAGCTGTTTTGGTTTTGTCTGTTTGTTGTTTTTGTTTTCATTCTCCTCTTTTTTCTCCTAATACCTTAGTTCAAGAAAAGGTCTAGCTTTCACCCTCCTTCTGTCTAATTAGCTTTCCTTATGTCAACTCTAATCTGACATCCTTGCCTGTTAATATATTTAACGAGGTAAAGCAGAAGTGGAAGTTAGGCAATTCATTCTCAAGAAAGTAGTTTAAGTTGAACATATTTTTCTTGATGTAAAATCACATTTTTAATGTAAGAAGATGAATATTAAATTCCTAATTTTCTCTTTCATTCCCACAAGTCCAGTAATATGAGTACTATGGGTCAACTCGGGTGAAAATAATGTACTCAAGAAATCTAATGGGAAAATCACATTAATAGCTGTTGAAACGTTTTTATATTAAAAAGGTAAAGTTTATCTCTAAAGAAAAATAGTCTGTAGACAAAATAATGTTACTATGTATTATTTTAATAAATACCAATGATATATTTAAACTGTCTTAGGGTTCACTTTGGGGAAATTCTATATGGTTTATTCCAAATATAGGCACATTTCATCTCTCCTAAATTTTAATCTTTGGGTAGGATTTCAACAAGAAAATGGGTAGCAAAGATCCAATATTGTCCTATCAATAGGTTTTACTCATTATGGATACTATATATATTATTGTGAAAATAATTTGAAATCTATCTAATAAAGAGGTAATATGCAAATTGACCATCACTCACTTATTATCAAAGATGGCCGCCACTATGTGGACACAAGATGGTGGGCAGGGGAGGGCAGTTGTGGTTGATAAGGCCAGCAGGGAAGGGCAGTTGGGGGGAAACAGGCCTGCAGGGGAGGGCAGTTGGAGTGTACCAGGCCAGCAGGGGAGAGCAGTTAGGGGCAATTGGTGTGGCAGGGGAGCAGTTAGACATCTATCAGGCTGGCAGGGGAGTGGTTAGGGGATGATCAGATAGGCAGGCAGAAGCAGTTAGGGGCAATCTGGCAGGCAGGCAGGCAGGCAAGCAATTGGAAGCCAGTAGTCCTGGATTGGAGAGGGTGCAGCCTGGGCTGAGAGACACACACACCTCCTTGCACTAATTTTGTGCAAAAGGCCTCTAGTAAATAAATAAAACAATGATCATGTTTTCAAGATTAAATATTGACTCAACTCCAGCAATCCATGAATTTCTTCTCTGGTCTTTTATAGCTAAGACTTCTAAGGTCTACACTAAATTTCCCAATGTCATTTCTGTTGTGACATCTCATGGTCCCATTGAAGGTGAGGTTACTCTTACTTCTTATTTATCTCACAAATATCATTGATTCACAGAACAAAACTTAAAAGGAACTTCTTAGAGTATGCCATAAAACTACAAGGAAGAATTGGTCTATTATTAAACACTAGGAGCCCAGTGCATGAATTTGTGCACCTAGAAAGGAACTGTGGGCCACAAAGTTGTGGTGGGTGGGTCTCGGCACATCCACCTGCCCCTGCCCAGGCCCATCCACCACAGCCCCCAGTCCCCTATCTGCCAGCAGCCCCACTCCTACCACCATTTGCTCCCACATGCTGACTGCACCAGCCCCGCTTGCACCTGCTTATAGCATGGAGCAATTGGGACTAGCGCCAGCAGTGGGTGTAACAGAGCTGGCACCATCAGCACGTGTTAGTAGCGGCTGCTGCCCCAATCACCCCTCAGGAGTAGGGGGAGGTAGAAAAGTTCTCAGGGGCGATCAGGGATGGCAGCCACAGCTTGCACCCGCTTATGGTGCTGAACAATTGGGGCTGGCACCAGGCAGCAGCAGCGGGTGCAAGCAATGCCGGTGCTGGCAGCGGGTGCTAGCAGGGCTGGTGTCAGCAGCAGGTGCGAGCACCCAGCGGAACTGCAGTTAGTAGGAGCAAAGAATTTTCAGTAACCACCAGAGGTTTGTTCCAATGACAGTGACTGGTGCCCCGCCTTAGTCTGGTGCCCTCACCCACCTGCTCCACCATCCTGCCATGGCCATGCCCACCATGTTCTGCACTCTACCACCTGCTGCCAATGCCCACCATGTTCCATGCACTCCCCTTGGTGGTCAGCGTATGTTATAGCAACTTGTTCAGTTGTTTGTTGTCTCCGCCCCCCCCTGCCCATTCAGTCTATTTGCATATTAGGGTTATATATATATATAGATTTCTCATAAAGAAGTTTCTATGGACTGAGAACTAGAGTCCAGAAGAAAACTCAACCATATTAGTTTCCACACATTAACAAAGACTTGTTTCATTGTAATTTATAGATTTTGCATACATACACCTACATTTATGTTTGCATTATAATTAATTTCTAGCACTGATAAAGAAAATCATTAGCTTTCATCTCATTCCTATTTAAAATATAGTTTATATGTGACAAAGACACCATTCAGAATTGTGCTAGGGACTGATTAAATCTTAAAAGCACTTGATGTTGTCTAAAAAATAAATTGCATTTATGTAAAATTTTCTCATTTCTATTTGATTTGCACTGCTTCCAAAATCCCATCTTATTTTTATCTTCTCTTTTCTCTGTTATCATTTAGAAATTATGAATGTATGTTTGCAAGTCGTGAAGAAAGTCGTTATTACACAAATTCTGTGGAAGTTATGTTTAGCTATTTTGGACTAGGTTAAAGGGTAAAAAACCCTCAATAGGCCTCGTTTATGGCTGAGCCAGGTATAATAAGTCTGCTAAAGCTCACTACTGATTCAAGGGAATTTTGATTTTTATCACTATCCCAACCAAGTAAACTTCTTTATGGAATAAACATGAGTTTATTCTCCATCTCCTGTTTCCCCTCTGCCTGGGCAGCATTCTCATGCCAATTGCTTTTGTTCTTTCAGATATTTTAAATATGTTTAAATCTATTCTACACTTTTGCCTTTAAAAAGAGTACATTCTTACCATAAAAAAGGAACACACTTTTGGCATTATTCAAGTCAACACATTTGGAATGAGGGCCAAGCAACACCCTCTCTGTAATTGATATTACATGATATATTTGACCATCTACTCTGCTGTTATATAGCATAAGTATACATAGCCATTAAATAGTTCAAATAAGCATTCTTAGATAACTGTGCTAAAAAGACTCTGCCATCAAAACTAGGGGTGGTTTTTTAGAGCGGAACTATTTAAAATGTGCTCTGTACACTGCTATCATTCCCTCAATTGTTTGTGTCCAGAGTGTGTATATTAGGCAGGGTTCTCTAAAGAAATAGAACAAATAGGAGATAAATGATAAAGATAGATGATAGGTAGGTAGATGATAGATGATAGATAAATAGATGATAGATTAGATAGATAGATAGATAGATAAATAGATGATAGATAGATGATAGATAGATAGATAGATAGATAGATAAGATAATAGTAGATTTATTATAGGAATTGGTTCATGCTATGATGGAAGCTGAGAAGTCCCACAATCTGCTATCTATAAGTTAAAGAATCAGGAAAGCTGGTGATGTAGTTTAGTCTGAATCCAAAGCTTAAGAACAAGGGAGCCAATGGGGTAAGTATGAGTCCAAAAGTCTGAGAATTAAAGGCCTGTGGTGTAAATTCTAGTATGGTTCCAAGGGCCTAAAAACCAAAAGCATCTGTATTAGAGTAGAAGTTCTAGCTCAGCTCAGACAGAGATGAAATTCACCCTTTCTTCAGCTTTTTGTTGCACTCAGGCCCTCATCCAATAGGATGACATCCACCTGCATTAGGGAAGGCGGATCTTTACTCAGTCTTCTTCACAGACACTCACACATAAATAGCGTCTTACCAGCCACCTGTGCATCCCGAGCCCAGTCAAGTTGACACATCATATTCACAGTCACACTGTAAGCATAGACATTGAAAGTGTTTAGAAGCTTTCATAGCAAATTAATGAAATATGTTGATCTTACAATAATTCTTTTTAAAATTGCCTTGACTTTTTGTCTTTTTTGAAATTTCATTTTCTTACTAATATTTTATCAAAGCATTAGTTAACAACATATTTAAACATAAAAGAAAAGCTGATTCGTACCACAGAGAATACTAAAAACACTTTTATTTCTTTGTGTCCCTGAGAATAACTATTTAAGGATACATTTCATGGAATATACCATCGACAATGTTTTACTTAAGAGAAGAACCAACTTCAATCAATCTCAGAAGGACATAGGACAGCAGCAAGTTAGGCCTGTGGTTAATAATGATGATTATCTTACATTATTCAATGACATTTTAAAGAGAGTATAAAAGAAATAAAGGCAATTTACTGATCCTAATTTTATTCTAAATAGGTGATGTTCATGTTTCTTTATTAAGACACATCAACATTTTTTTGAGTATCAAATATATTTGGAATTTCATTTTCATTTCACTCTTTCTTCTTTAACTATACATTTTTTAGTTATTTTATTGAGTTGTTCTAATGATTACAATGTAGTTCTTAATTTATCACAAACTAATTCAGGCTAGTAATTATGTAGTTTCAATAATTTATAGTACTATTTTTCTAATAAAGATCCATTTCCTCCCACTTCCTTTGTATTATTGCTGACATATAATCTTTATGTTATAAACCCAACAGTTGAATGTTAAGTTTATTGTTTTATAAAATCTCATATTTTTAAAACAAATTCATTAGAGAAATACATTTTTAAAGTGCTGTTTTATATGTATACACATATTGCCATTTCTAATTGTCTTTCTATTCCTATATTCAAGTTATTGAATGGAATCTCCCCCACCCCCCAGACTAAAGGCACTTCTTGTAGAGCATGACTACTTTAACAAACTTTTTTTCTCCTTCAGATTGCTTTCATTTAGGAAAGATAATTTTCTTATATATAGAATTATTGGTTAATATGTTTTTGCTCATTTATTTTTAAAGCCTTTGAATATATTATTGTGTTTCTTTCTAATTTCCATTATTTCCTATGAGTAGCCAGGTATAAATTGTATTGTTATTTCTCTTACATGTGATATCATTTTTCTCTTGTGCTTTGAAGATTTCCTCATTGTCTTAACTTTCAGCAGTTTGACTATAATATGTCTGGATGTAACTTGTCTATATTTAACCCCCATGATGTTTTTGTTCATTTTTTGTCCTTATTGTTGTTTTAAACATAGCTGTCTAAGGATCATCCCTATGTCTTTTTAAAAATATATATTTTTAATGATTTGAGAGAGGAAGGGAAAGGGAGAGATAGAAATATCACCAATGACAGAGAATTATTGATCACCTGCCTCCTGCACACCCCACACTGGAGATAGAGCCCACAACCCAGGCATGTGCCCTTGACTGGAATCAAACTAGGGAACCTTCAATCCACAGGCTATTGCTCTATCCACTGAGCAAAACAAGCTAGGGCCACTCTTGTGTCTTATGGCTTAGTGGCCAGCCAAAATTTGGGGCAGACACTCACTTGAACACATCGTTCCCATAAGGCTGAAAGACTTTGCAGCATGCATTCAAATTTCCCCCAGTTTTCAAATGTGCCTGGCCCTTTACTTTCTGCTGGCCTCACTTTGTCCTTGTACCTTTTCTTTCCCCCTCGGACAGTGAGCTCTGATGAGCTTCCCAGGTCCATCTTTGTCTCTCTAATTTCTAGGTTCCCTCCCTTAAATTCATGGCTTGTTGATGTCTTCTCAACCTTGAAAAAACAAGTGGCATCTCTGTGCATTTCATCTCATACATGCGCTTTTACTAATAATGTGGACATGGTCTTTGGCCTTGACACCACTAGTAAATTAAGTCAGCCCCTTCGGACAGCATGACTACTGGTTTTCAGAGCCAGTTGCACCCTGGAAAAGCTAATGCTTCCCCTGGACAGGATGAAGGAGGTCAGAACAGTCCGAGGAAGAAGGCTGTAGACCCCTGTGCTGACCAGGGTTCCAGTAGCTGTTAATGAGTAAGTGCTTTTCACTAGTTGTTTTTTTATCATTTTTCCCAGTTTTATATTTTCTGCAGAAATGATATTTTGATTTTTTCATGCTACCATGCCAGAATCCTCACCTCTAGATATTGAATTTAGATTTCTGAGTACGTTAATTTGATAGTAGTAGGAGGATAATTTTTATAGCGTTCATCAGATTCTATGATAATAAACATTTAAAACTATCTAGTATTTACATGTACCAAAATATCATCCAACAAACAGCTTATAAATATTTAAAACTATGTAGTATTTACATGAACCATAAGTAATATCTAATAAACAGTTTCTGATACTGGAAGAGTTTTGGTTATCCTGCAGGTAGGCATGCACGCAGCACAGAGGATAATCAGGAAAGGATGAAAGGAGTGAAGAATCTGAAAGGGAACATGAACTAATTAATGCTTTTATTAATATCATTGGGCAGCTTAAGATAGTCATGCCTGCCCACTTCAGGCCACTTCCGGTGGCAGGGCCGAAGTCTTCGTTGTTGGTGAAAATGCTTGCCCCATGCCCCTGATACACAAAGCCACTTCTCTATTTGCTTATTGTGCAGCAGACTTCAAATTTTAAATGCTGAAACACAAGGACAGGATGCACAAAAGGAACCTCATGAGAGCATTCTTCATTGCTGGAGCTGGGTCTGTATCATAGCTTGGAGGCTGAAAAGGAAGAAGTTAAAATAATAGACTTATGCCTTTAAGGACCTATTTTAAATTTGCTCCTTTGAATCTATGTCATAATTTGCAACTTATTTATTTAACCTCCTCAAGCGCTTTTTAAAAAAATAGAAATTTCTGACAATAGTATCTATTTTATAAGGTTTTTTTTCAAAGATTAAATGAGTGAATCTGTGTAAGGTGCTCACTTGGTACCATGTTAAGACCTGGGTGCATTGTACTGTAATGTATCATGTTTCTTTTTAGTGGTTTGTATGTCTTTCTTTGTTAGCTTGTTAGAATTTTGGAGAGGAAGTACTGTGAAACTCAGGAAAATCTATGATATCAATGCATACACATGGGGCACAGAAAAAGTTCAGACAGTTAACAGAATGTCTAGATTTTTTATTACAAGATTTCTCTCTAGAACTTCACAAGCTGGAAATGCTCATAACCTTTGGCATGCAGTCAAATCCTCTGAGAGGATGAGAATAGCTTTCTGTGTTCTGTGAGCATAGAGTAATCTTGAGACCACCTTGTCAAAGTGCATTTTGCTGCTGGTAGTGATAGAGGATCTAGAATAAGGAAAAATTGAGATGCACAAATAATACCACCCTCATTTCAGCCAATATTACAAAATATTTTCTTATCAATACAGGTGTCTGTGTGTAATAACAAACTGATACTATTGTTTCCCATGTTTTAGGACTGTTATTCTGACCAAACACATAATATGAACAAAGTGTTAATATTTTGTAAAAAAAAGAAATAACTCTGCCTGGCTGGTGTGGCTCAGATGGTTGGAGGGGTCTCAGGTTTGATCCCTGGTTAGGGCATGTTTGGAAGACAATCAGTCAATGTTTCTCTACCTCTCTCCCCCTAAAATAAAATCAATCAGTAAAATAAAAACTTATTTTATATATCTGTGTGTTGTTTTGATTTTCTGAAAATGTGATGGAAATTTTTATTATTCATTCCCACAACATAAAAAATTTAATCTGATTGCTTTTTAGTGATCTTTACTGTACTTAAAATATAGCTATAATTCTCGAAAAGTATATATACATATAGTAAGGTTTTAGTTTTTATTACCAGTATTTTCTTTATCGCTACATGTCTATACTCTCATGTAAATAGGTCAGTGGGTGAATACTAAAACTACATATATCAAGTAAAAGGGATTTGCATATTTAAGTCTTTGTTTGCATTTTTGATAGGACTTTCAGATCACAAACCTATTGACATTGATTTCTCTTCTCTCTTGCTTTTGGCTAATTGTTTAGAATCAACATTTCCTTTCTCATAATGCAGAATACTTTTCTGAAGCACATTTAAAGGATTGGTTGGCTTAAACTTACATTTTACTGTACTTCCTACTTTTATCAGTGTTCAGAAAACAATGCTATTGTGGAATATATTATTATCTAATTGTTGTCAAGCATCCAATCTTCCTACATTTCAGAGAAGCCCCATTGCTTATATCGGTGAGACATAATGTCTTAACCTCCTCAACAAAAAAGAGGGTCTTTCTTTTGTTTGTTTTTGTCTCTCACTCTCTGGCAGAGGAATTTGACTCTCACTGGACACTCAAACATTTCCACCGGGTCTTTGAATCTAGAGCAAGCACCGCCGAGATGAATTAGTGGCTGAATGGCTCTCTATCGCCATGGAGGCTACAATGAAGGCTGCCAAACTCTGCAATTCTTAGTTTCCAAGATTCCCACCCTTTCCAGGTCTTACAACAAAACTATTTTTTTTATCTCATATTACCAGATTTGGATTATCTTTTTAAAAATTCTGAATAATAAAACTGTTCTTCTGAAAACATTAGTTTTGCTTAATCAAACACTGTCTAATTCATGATGTCGCATAGGTAATTTTGTAAATTAACTCAGTCATTCACTTATGTAATTTAGTCCATTCATTTATTCATTTATTAAGCATCACTATGGTTGGTATAAAGCACCTGAGTTTTACTAAATTGGGCAGATCTAAATTCAAATTCTAACTTCAACAGTTAATATGGAATCTGGAGTAAGGTGTGTTAGAAATAATTTTGTAACTCAGTGTATAAGAAAAAAGAGCAATAAATGTAGGGCCAGAAAATGACCTTTCTTTTTACATTTATGTCAGTTCTAGAAAGGTATAACTGCTATGGCATCTCTGAAAGAGGTCATTTACACTCAGAGAGATGAGCAGCTCACATGGCCCACAGCCCCTGCATGTTCTGAGTGTGTCAATCATGTCTGTCAGAACAACTCCACATGAGGTACTCTCAGCACTTGTTTGCATCTTGTCCTTACCTGACTTGTCTTTAACTCTATAAAGTGTCAGTTTAAACCTTATTTCCTCATGGGAACCTTCCTATATCTCTACCAGCCTGAATTCCTAACCTCGGTTAGACTTTCTCATGATAAGGACTTTCAGCGTGCTCTTCTTCTGTGTTGAGCTCTTCACAATTATAACTTGATGATTATTTTTTACCATTATTCCATTAAGCTCCATGAAAGCAGTCATTATCTTAATTGATCTCTAGTACCTTACAGTGTGCCAAATTTATAGTGGGCATCCAAAATTATTTGTTGTATTAGATGAACAAAAATTACTATCAAAATGAAAGCCTGGTTGTCTGATTCCAACTTCCAGATCGCTCTACTTATCTGTGATAACCAGAGAAAAGAACTTAAACTTCAGAAATATATCCTGTTTACAACAAAATCATACCAATGTTTGCCATGATTTTGGATCACAGTCTATTTCTTTTCCTGATGTCCTGGGAATCGCATATTATATATATTGGCCAGCATCTCAGCCTGCAGCAGCCTTCACTGTTCTCTCGGTGGTAAGCTCATTCATCTTTTCATGATTTGATAGGCTATAGAGCTTCTGTTTTAGATAATTGATTACAACATAACCCTTAAGGACACCCCATGAGCCAAAGGCATGGGAGCAATTCCAGACTCTATCACTCTAATGATAGGAATAACTCTCTGAGAGTAGATTTCTTAATTCCAATGCTGGTGGGTGACACTGGCATTTTGACTAGGGTCCATGGATAATGTAAAAATAAAAGCCAACAGAAGTCATTCCCTTTATTTGAAAAGGAATATATATTTCCAAGCAAATAAAAAGTGCGTGTGCAAATGATTTAAAGTGCCAAATATTTTTTAAGCTTCTCACATTTTTGTAAACAACTAAAGGCCTGATATTTTGTAGGGATTCCAATCTTACTGAATTATATATTGAAGCAGTTAGACTTAAGAGAGCTATTTCTCTACTGTATATCCCTTATTGATACTCAAGGCTTATAGAAAAAGTATTCATTTAATTCAAAATATTGAATGAGAAGGACAAATGAGGTGATAAAAGAAACAAAATCCAAGATACAACAAGGTGGTTGATGAGTATTAAACATTTGCAATCTCCCAGAATAAAATTAAGTATATAAGTGACTAAAATGATGATGGTGAAGTCCCTGGCACACAGCGTATCTGTGCTCATTCACTCATGCGACTCTAAGTTGTCTTATACTGATGATAATGTGAAAGATCACTCTCAGGGCTCCATCTTTCTTCCACCCAAATTTAAAACAATAATAGCTGAACTGAAGACAAACAGCAGTAAAAGTACAGCTCCATTCAAACACATGATGAACGTGGGTGATGCACAAATGCCCAAGTGAGAGACCTATTTGGCTCCAGGTCCCAAACCTAGCAGAGACAACTGGGTATTGGCCCGTCCTGGGAAATGGGACTACAGGTTTTCCCAGCAGGGGAGAGGACATGTCAACTGGTCCTTCTTAAGGGAAACCTGAGGTCAGTCAGGAGAGGAACCTGAATCAGGCCACCTGTATCATATTACCAATCTGATTGTTCTAGCTCTGTTGTGTGTGGTGACACCAGGCCCTTCTTCCCTATACTGAGACCTAACTAGCTCTTATGTCCTCATCATTTTTTATCTCTCTCTTTTTCACCATTCTTTCTCTTACTCTCTCACTCTTCTTCCCATATTTATCTCTCTTTTTCTTTGTCTCAGAAAAATTCTCACATTTACTATTGTGACCCAATATTAGGATATGGAAATAAATAGTGACACAAAAGTATCAGAATTGATAAATAAAAAACATTTATTTTAATCTAAAAGTTTATTGAATCAAATTTTCATTAGTAATTTAACTGAGAAATATATGCACTTAATGAAACTAATTTTAACAAAATAAAAATAAAAATAATTTTTAAATAGACCATATAAAATTAGTCTGAAATAAAATGGACCAAAGAATTTTTCTGGAAAAAAAAATCCTAGGTGATAGTTATTTGGGTTTATACTATTTATATTAAAACTAGAAGTTCAGTGCACAGAATTCCTGCACTCACAGAGAGGGAGTCCCTCAGCCCTCCTGTGCCCTTTCACTGTCTGGGAGCCCTCAAGGGATGTCTGACTGCTGACTTAGACCCATTCATTCCCCTAAGCAGGCACTTGGACATCCTTAGCACTGACATGGAGGTGGGCTCCCACCACAGCTGCTTCACTTGCCAGCCATGAGCACAGCTTCTGGCTGAGCAGCACCCCCTTGTGGGAGTGCACTGACCACCAAGAGGCAGCTCCTGCATTGAGCATCTGCCCCCTGGTAGACAGTGCACAGCATAGCACCTAGTTATTCCAACATTGGGCTGAAACCAGCTCTCCAACATCTCTAAAGGGATCCCAGATTGTGAGAGGGCATAGGCCAGGCCAAGAGACCCCGCTGGTGCACAATCAGGGCCAGGGAAAGATGCAGGAGATTGGCCAGCTGGGTAAGAACTGTGGGAGGGCTCCCAGGCATTCCAGCCTATCTCACTCAGTCCCAATCAGCCAGACCCCAGCGGCAAGCTAACCTATCAGTTGAAGCGTCTGCCTCCTGGTGGTCAATGAATGTCATAGTGACTAGTTGACAGGTTGACTGCCTCCTGATGGTCAGTGCACATCATAGCAAACTGTTGAGTGGCCTTAACATATCATTAGCATATTACACTTTGATTGAATGGTCATTGGGATAACTGGACACTTAGCATATTAGGCTTTTATTATATAGGATGTTTTTGTTCAAAGCACGCCCAGGGTTAAAACATTCTTAGATCAACAACACCAGAAAGGCTCCCCTCACATCAATGGCAGACCATTTAAAACTCTGCCAGAATTTGTATGTGAAGCATTCCCAGAACCTCTACCCAATTCAGTGTCAGCTACTTCTCTGATGGGGTCCTGATTCAGGTTCTCCCCAAGAAATACTTAGTTGGATCCATGCTCAAGAGTACTTCCCAGGTTTTCCTGACCCCCCTACATCACTGTAAAGTGCCAAGACCTTAAGACTTGCGTATGTGTATCACAATGGCAAAGAGTGTCAGCACCCACAAAGACCCATTGGATCTGTCAGCTCCTCTCTTTGTCCAAGCAGGTACAACTGCTAACCAGCAAAGCAGAATTAGCCTCTGTACGAGATCATCAGCTGATTAACACGCACACACAAATAACTAATTTAGACTAGAGGTCTAGCTTTTCTTGAGAAGCTGTACTTTGCAGAAGCTATTCTGAGATCTGTGCTCCTAGCAAGTGACTGATAACATTATGGACTGGATTGTTCACTGAGTTGAGAGACTGAGTTATATTTGAGTTAAAAATAGACAATGAAATCTTGAAGAATTGCATGTAAGTGCAAGCCAGATTTAACGTTCTCTTTAAGTAGTATTGGTTGGGCTGAGAAATTGCTAAACCAACCCTGTGATAGGACTGCTTATTTGGATATCTCTTTGTCATTATTGCCTCTTACTGTTACATTGCTTTCTGTGTTATATCTGGAGGCCCAGATGTTCTCAGATGATTCACATTGCCCTGACTGTGGACAACAGTGGTTTCCTAGTTTAGAATTAGGCCACTGGTTGTACCAAACTGAACTTATTGAAAATGAATGTTATCAAATATTCTTAGACCACATTAACAGAGTTGATTATTGCACTGAGTGTTATCCTGATAATATCAGTAATAGAAGCATTGTCCTTCTTTGGTCTTTCCCACTTGAATGTGTTCCCAAAATCTTACCAGGCAGGCCTTTGAAAAAGCTTGCCACCCATTTCTTCTGGGTCCTCTACTTGTTAAAAAAAAAAGGGTACATGCATCTAGAATATCTGATTTTAACCCAGCATTACAATTAATCTTGGCCAGAACAGACACAACCTTAAACAAAAACTTGGCCGAATCAAATAACTTCTTAAAGAGTCACAATCATGGAGACTCTAGAGGGTTTTGTGCTAGTAACATAAGAAAGATGGAAAAATGACACTTTAAAAAAAAATCTGATCTAGACTATCACTGCTTTCAGGAACTGCTTAAATCGTTGGGTCTCCTCCCATGGTCTACACCTATTCTGCTGGCATGAGTTTAATCAGTATTCCAGTCAGACTCTTCATCTAGAACCAGAGTATTTCATGTTCCCTATGTCTTAGAATTGGCTTACTCCCCCCTCCCCCCCATGAAAAGCTCCACAGCCTAATTATTGGCAAAGGACAAGGTAGTCCTAGAGGAGCTGCCCCATACTGAGTATACTATGATGGCTTTTCTGGTGATCACTTCTGTAGGAAAGCATCTTCATGAAAGCTGGCTTCTAGATGATTTCAGTAAAAGAACTAGACATTTTAATAAGAAGCTACCTTGTACTAAAATTCACCTCTTGTGATTTTATATATAATTTATCCATATATGATCATTTATTCATACTTGGCTCTATTTGGCCTCAGTGCGGCTTTGATATTATATATAACTGGTCATCTCCAGAGAAGCCACATTCTATTGGGAAGCACCTACATAGGTTACACAAAAACATGCAGAAGTGCAACTGGTCTATACTTACTTGGCTCTGAATAAGCAAACACTGTCCTATCTTTGTGGTGACGGAACTTAGAATGTTTTACCAGGAAATGGAAGAGTGCCTGTGTATGAGTCAGGCTGCAGAAAGTTACCCAATTTTACTCCATGATAGTATGAACAGTAAAATCTAAAGGAAGCATCTTTAAACCAAGAAGGTCTTGCTGGATGTTAGCCACATTCTGGCCTTCACTGTTCAGAAGAAATTTAGAAAAAGCTGTTGGAATATCTCAGAGGCCATGGGATAAATTTAAAATTCCACTTAAGATGCTAGATCCAGTGCTTATGTAGCAACTCAACAATATTCTCAGAGTCCCGGGTTGTTTTTTTTTTTTGTTTTTTTTTTTTTTTTTTTTTTTTTTTTGTGTGTGTGTGTGTGTGTGTGTGTGTGTGTGTGTGTGTGAGAAGTGTGTGTGTGTGAGTGTGTGTGTGTGTTTCCCCCCTCTGGGATCCTTAGCTTTTGTCTTCTTAGTGTCCTCTGTGATTACAGTGTGCCTTGTTGCTGCTCTAAGCATTTCAGTCCAATTTGGAAGTTGGGAGTAAAAGCTTTCTCCTTTCAAGACTCTGTCTTCTTTAGAAAGGAAATCTTTCCCAAAAGTCCCTCACCAATTTCTCCTTACAGCTCACTAGAAGGCACTGGCTCAAAAGGGAGCCTGGGAAGCCAGGCAGAGGAGAATGGGGCTGGCAGGGCCTGGGTGAGGCACATTGTCCCCCCTAGTGAAATGAGGGTTTGTTTAGGAAGGAAGAGTGGGGGAATGAATGGCTGTTTTTATGCAAGAACTCATGCCTGCCACATGCTGTGAAACCTGAGCTGTTTGTTAGTCTGTATAAATAATGTACCCCAGAGACCTACCCTGTATCTGCCTTATGTCTATCTTGGTGGAAGTTCTATCCTGTTATATTGCTGAATAAACTGTGTGGGCTGCTAAACTGAATATAAAACAAAAAACACATTCTTAGGTCAAAATGATGAAAACATTCATTATTCAGGAATCCATAGGAATTATTCAAGACTTATTTTCACTTCTGAAAATTTGCTTTTTCTATTTCTGATTATTTCTATGAAAATTTTCTCATGAGATATAAAGGCAATTTTCCCTGTTAATTTTGTACATTTATAAGTCAAAACTATTTTTTAGTCTTTCACCTGACACACCTGATCTTTAAGGAAATGATAAACATATGAGATTTTGCAGTAAGGTTTTTAAAACTTAGATGGTGATAGAGTCAACAAAAAATGCTTATAAAAGATAAAGTAATTTAAAAGGTCACCTTGTAACCTCATTTCCATTTGGAAAATTGCATTTTTTATCAGGTAACAGTTATCTCTTTTATTGTCTAAACATGTTCATTCCCAGTAAAGAAAATGAGAATGTCTCAACCACGTAAAGATGCCCCATTGCTCTTGGGAGCACTAGCTTTCCCTGCTGGGGAGGCCCAAGATGAATGACACAAAAAGCCAGCACCATGGCCCAGCTGTGATCATGTAGAAGAAACGCAGGCCCAGAAGTCTGAGTTCTTCTCCGATTTGTTACAGAAAGCAAAAAATGTTCCTTCCAACTGATGAATAACATTTCTAACTATTACTTGTACTCAGGAAGTCTCTGAAAAGATTATTTGCTGGTTCTTGGGAGAAGAAAAAACAGACTGACCTGGAAAGAAATGCCAGCCATTTTTCCCACTGCATGTCAAAGGTTAATGGATATGCAAAAACCTGCCTACATTACCTTCCTTTATACTTCAGAGAAATAGAATAGCTTCACTAAAAATGAGTATGTCCATGGTCTTACTCTTTTGGAATGCCTTTCTAGACTTTCCAATCTACCCTTTAACCTGTGAGGCTCTATCACACCCGTAGCCAATAAGCATCAGATATGTGATCTGCATCCTTTTTTCAATATACAGAGTAGAATGAAACTACCAACTGAACATACTGTATTTAAGGTCCTTCATATTAAAGTTGTTACTTAGGTAAGGGTTAGACTCACAGTAGGCTGCAGGTGCACAAAATCACTGCTCAGGATGGCTAAGACACCCCTCTCTCCAGAAATTCCCCTGAAGCAAAGTGTGGTTATATAGAATATTTAATCACCTGGATAGCATGTGTAGAGGTAAATCTCTGTAAATAAACCTTTCCTGGAAGGTTAGTGCAAATCTTCAGGTAATTGGGCAACTGGCTCACAGGCACCAGTAACTATTTAGTTAAGAAGCAAAAGGTTCTATCACTTGAATATGTTTAAAGAGTATCAAAGACCACATTATGATTATCGTTGCATCTCCTACAAATAGAAATCAATCACTACAATTCTAAGCATAGTAAGATAACCAATATTTATTATATGACTAGATGGTTTATCAGAACACTGGATCTAGTTGCAAGAAGTGAAAAACCTGACAAAATACAGCCTAAGCAAGTAGAGGGTTTGCTTTTACCTCTCAAAGAAAGAAAAGAGTCCAAAAAGAGCTAGTTCGGGGCTGATCTGTTCATTCCATGATGCCATAATGAGACTGGTCATCTTCTATTTTGTTTTAGCATCCCACCTTCTTAGCATCTGGCTTTCAGTTTCATGATGTAAGATGACAACAGCAATAGTAGGCATCACATCCACGTTCCAGGCTGGAGGGAGGGTAAAGGCAAAGCAGAGAAGGAGACATGTGTCAGCTAAGTCTGTTCCTCTGTATCTTTAATGCAACAGCTTTCCTGGAGGACCTAGCAAATGTTTCCACTTACATTTCACCTCCTGGAAGGGAGGGTCTCAAGATCAAATACGTTGTCAACTAGGGAAATCAAGACTTTATTCACACACATTGCCTCTTCTCAAAGAAAACTGAATAAGAAGTACAGGCAAAATAAACACAGAATAGGCAATTAACAGTAGCTATTGGAGACATTACTTTCCAGGTGTAGATGACTGAGGTGGGTGGGCAGTAGGCTGGAGAACCATGCTTCTGCATCGCACAGAAGGCTCTCTATCATCTGGTCTCAGGATAGATGTGCCTGTCTTTCCCTGAAGCAGACATGTACCTGCCTTTCCCTGAAGCAAATGTGTACATGATTGTTGTCACATATGCCTCCCTGTTCCTATAGTATCCATTTACTTAGAAAGCTATTTGCTATCAGGACTTAGTTCAGGTATTATCACAGCCACATGGAAACCTTGTTCTGCTCTATCAGACATAGTTTGTCAATTAACTACTGGAGAGAGATTAATGTGGAAAATCACTGTCTTATTTACCTTTGTATTTTTAACTTTCAGAACAATGCCTTCATAATTTATTTGACTTATATTCCACATCTCCAGTAAAGATATTGCACTTTTTTTGGCTAAGGTGCATGAATGAATGGCTATCTCATATACAGTGTTAGGGCTAAAGAACCAACAAGAACTCAAATCTGTCTCACTAGTTTTGGAACAATTCAAACACATGGGTGAATGGTAATCAGTGTTCCAGTGTTATACATCATAAAGCAAAGTTCACAAAACCAGGTACTTGGGGGCATGAAAAGTAACTAAATCTGCAGAGATATCAAGTCCTTGGAATAGGGGTAAATGAGTGCTATGGTGAACCCCTACCTAAGAATATTCAAATGCAAGAATGTTTACCATGTTCTGGCCAAACAAATTTCACCTGTAGCTGAAATTGAGCAGTCAGGAAACAGTTGGGACAAAGGACACAAAAATAATAGCCCAGATTTTTTAAAAAGAGGTCTTCCTATTCTCATCTGCCACATTTTAGGTTGTCAGAAATTATATATTAAAAATGCTTACTTTCACTTAATGTCAAATTTTGGTAAACTCTGAAAATATCAGTTGCAAATCATGTATCTAGGTCACTGAATTTATTTTACTCACTATTAGAGGTCCGGTGCACAAAGAAAACTGAATAAGTATGGGGGTAGGGGCAGGTTCTTCAGCCCAGCCTGCACCTTCTCCAATCTGGGATCCCTCTCGCAATCAGGAACCACTGGCTCCTAACCTCTCACCAGCCTGCCTGCCTGATGCCCCTAACTGCTCCCCTGCCAGCCTAATGGCCCTAACTGTTCTCCCTTCCTGGCCTGATCCCTGTAACTGCCTATCTGCTCTCCCTCTATGTGCCCTTCAGACTCCAGGCACAGGCATGCATTCCGGCAATTTGCATATTCCTCTATTATTAGTATAGATAGGCAATGTTTGGTATAAGACAACTAATTTTTGAAAGGTATTTGCCAAATAAGATGACAATAAAGTAGAGGCACAAGAACAATTTTTATTGGATCCATGAATAATTGATACGATTCTAATGTGTTTCAAACCAAGGTTGGTCATATATTAACTTCACAGAAATAAAAAATATCTCTTAAATACTTATTTAGTTGTTGACTGCATTAAGAGTAAATGAATGAATCAATAGCTTTTTGTTTAAGCCCATGGTTGTCATACATTAACTAACCTAACATAAATTCATGGTACCTGTTTCATTTTTTCTCCGCTCCCTGTAGCCATTCATGGCCTCAATGTGAGTGAAAATGCTTTTCTGATACCTTAACTTTGGACTCAGCTTTTAGATGTCTTTGTTTGGTCAATAACATAAAGTAAAAAAAAAAAAAAAAAAAAAAAAAGACAATGAATATGTTAAGATCCTAGCGCTTAGATGCTGTGTGTGTTTTTCCACACCCTTTTTGTATCTCTGATATTTACAATGGAAAAACTGATACACAGAGATTTGTTCAGTTTAAGAAAAGCATTCTTTTTCTTCATTTAAATTACATTTAATAAAACTTCTGCCACATTTTTTAAAAAGCCTTTTATAAATATTAAAACTGGAGTCCCATTAAAGAGCTAAAAATACTTTAATTAATGAGTATTGTTTCCTATTGACATTTCTTATGAAGCTTTTTACATTAATTATATTATTTGACAAGCAAGATATGAAAAATAATTTTACAGAATATATGAAAAATTAATGCACCTAATTAATTCTGCATTTTTATCCTAAAAATACCAATGTTCTTTAGTCTATATTCTTGTAAAGAGAAAAGACATTAATTTTTCGATTGCATAAAGGATACTTTTCCATTGACCATTTTGACTCAAATATAATTTATGAGAGTAATAGAATTAGTATTTTGTGAAACAAATTCAATAAAAGCATTGCTCATATATTATTTTATTCTATTCCTTACTGTAAATTACTGAGTAATCATTGCTATTTTTATTTTGAAATGAGAAAATTGAAATCATGCAATTAAAAAATACACAGGTGAGCCTGGCCAGTGTAGTTGAGTATAAACAGAAGAACCAAGAGTTTGCTTCTTGGTCAGGGCACATGCCTGAGTTGTGGGCTCGATTCCCAGGAGGGGGCATGCAGAAGGAACTATCAACTTAGGAAGAAGAAGGCATTGGTATTTGGGCCAAAACTAGAATAAGAAAGGTGTCAGTCCTAGGTTATTATGATGGACACACATTCTGTATGCCCAGAAGGTGACAAGGAGAGACTTTCAGCTGTAATGCCATGTTCCATGGTGTAGCAGACCCGATGATTCTGGATGAGGCAAAGATGGAGCCTTCATAACATCAAGTCATTGAGTTGAAGAAGATATGCCTTTTATAATACTCTCTAATAAAAGAGAAACATGCAAATTGACTACCTTCACTACACCCACAGGCCTCGCCCACCAGCCAATCAGGGCAAGTATTCAAATTAACCCAACCAAGATTTCAGTTAATTTGCATATCCAGGCCAGAGCGAAGACTGAAGACAGTGTGGAAAGAAGCCAAGCTGTGGAGAAGCAAGCAAATGGGGCAGTGTAGAAGGCAGGGAAGCAGGCTGGGAAGAGAGAAGGGAGAGAAGTTTGCGGGGCAGCAGAGACTGCAGCAGAAAGCCCTATTGCAGGAATCTTCCTGTAAGGGGCATCTAGTCCAATATAATAAAAGGCTATATGCAAATTGACCAAACAGTGGGACTTACCGGTCACGATGATGCACACTGACCACCAGGGGCAAACACTCAATGCAAGAACTTCCCTGTGATGGTCAGTGCACTCCCACAGGAGGAGCACTGCTCAGCCAGAAGCCTGGCTCATGGCTGGCGAGTGCAGTGGTGGTGGCAGGAGCCTCTCCCACCTCGGTGGCAGTGTTAAGGATGTCTGACTGACAGCTTAGGACTTGAGAGAGTGGGAAGCAGTCAGACATCCCCTGAGGGCTCCCAGACTGTGAGAGGGTGCAGGCCAGGCTGAGGGATGCCCTCAAGAGCACAAATTTCATGCTCTGGGCCTCTAGTTGTTTATAAAACTAGAATCTACAGAAGAGAAAATGAAAAACAAATAGTAGTACAACTCCATGAATGTTCACAAAGTGAATCTTCCAATGTGGCTGGGAACTGAGTCAAGAGTAAGGACATCACCAACACCTGAAAAACATCAGTTTGTGTACTCTTGCAACCTTTTATTCTTCCTCCTTTTCAAAATCAACTGCTGAACCCACAAATTAACATTTCTTATTTCTGAGCTCATTTAAATCTATATGTCTTTTTGGAGTTTTTAATGTACAATGTAATTGTCTTGAAATAATAATTTATATATTTTTTTGCTTCCAATCTTTATGCTTTTTTCTTTTGTTTTTGTGTATTCCTTTTAGCTTTATTAAATCGGCTGGGAGATTAAGTGAAATATTAAGTACAAGCAGTCATTGTGAGCTATAGGTTTTCTAGAGTTTAAGGCAGCACTTGATGAATATCTAAGTTGTGTTTTGTTTTTAAATTCTTGAGTGGATGTTGAGTTCTCTCAAATGTTTGCCTAACTTTTTGAGATAATCACATAATTCTGACTTTTTTCTGTTTCAATTATTGTAATGCACTACATTGATTGACTTAGTATTCCCTTTACCTAAAGCAACACTTTGTATAATATCCCTGTTCTTATACCCTTTAGGAAAAATTCACCATAGAAGCCATCTGTGCCTGGTATACTCTTTTGTTTTATTTTGTTTTTGCTTTCAATTACAATGTCTTTAAATTACAGATTCCAGTTATTTACTAAATATTAAATAATTGAGATCTTTATGACAAGTTGATAAGTTTCCTTTTCTGAGAAATTATATATTATACCTACATTTTTCTATTCATTGACATAAAAATTTTCATATTATAATATTTAACAAACCTGTTACTCTCCATTCCTGACATTTGCTGTTTATATATTTTCCTTCATATTCTTTTACTCTTTGTCTTGATTGAAGTTACCAGTCATTTATTAACCTTTTTTTTTAGGGAATATACTTTGGGCTTTGTAGATTGTCTCTATTATAGGTTTCCATTTTATTAATAGTTTCCGTCATTAATATTTTTATTTTATTTTAATTTAGCTTGATTTAATTGTTTTCCCATTTTAAAATAATTTTGGAGGAATATTTAGATTATAATTGTCCAGCCATTCTGCTTTTCTAACATCTAATTATAGAAACTTCTCTATAAGTCTTGATTTAGCTATATTCTATAATTTTTGATATGTCACAGCTCCATAATCATTTACTTCAAAATATTTTTCTTATTTTCTTAGGATTCTCCTATAATCTATGTGTTATTTTTAAATATTTTACCTAATTTTTAAATACATGGGCATTTCTAGTTATATATTTTTTAGATTTATAGTTTAATTTCAATGGAGTAAGAGTAGATAATCTAAATTCTTTCAATAAGTTTAGGTTTGCGCCAAAACCGGTTTGGCTCAGTGGTAGAGCGTTGGTCTGCGGACTGAAAAGTCCCGGGTTTGACTCCGGTCAAGGGCATGTACATTGGTTGCGGGCACATCCCCAGTGGGGGGTGTGCAAGAGGCAGCTGGTCGATGATTCTCTCTCAGCGATGTTTCTAGCTCTCTATCTCTCTCCCTTCCTCTCTGTAAAATATCAATAAAGATATATTTAAAAAAAAACACAAATTTATAAAAAAAAATAAGTTTAGGTTTGCAGTGGTTCACTTAATGGTTTAGCCAATGATCAATTTTGTAACTATTCCATATGTACTTGAAACATCTGGGAATATTTTTCTAGTTGGCTGTATCATTTAAAATAAATTGATTAGATCAAACATTAGTTATTGTGTTACTTTGTCTTCTATTCCCTGAACAATTTTTTTCATCAAGTTCTATGAGTTTCTGTGAAGGAATATAAAATCTCCCACTATAGTTGAAGATTTGTCCACTTTCCCTTTAATTTCTTTTCTCTCCCTTTTTATATAATTTAGAGGCATATTTGTGGAAACCTGCCAATTTATTATCATTAACTCTTTATTTTGGATTGACATATATTACTGGAAAACATTGCTGTTTATTTCTAGTAATGTGACGTTAGGTGCCTTAACTCACAAAAAAAAAAGTATGTGAAATGCTCTGGCCTTTTCTCAAAATTCCTTAACAATCTCAATAATTCCCCAGTAATCATAGACCCTTCCCTCTTCCATTATACACTGTCAAAGGTTATTCACCTGGCCTTCTTCAAGTCACCTAAGGGTTTATATGGATGGAGAGGGATGTGTTGCATTAAATAGAAGAGCAGGAACATGAATAATAGCCTCCAACTAGCATCTTCTATACAGATCAGGCCTTTTGCTGCTGTAGTAGTTCTATTTTAAGTAGCATTTATCATCCAAGTCCATCATCCTTTTTATTTGGAATTCTTACTCATATATCACTCCACTTTCTTTCAAATTACATCATGCATTCAGAATGAAGTGAACTTGAATTGATTGGATAATATCTCAATGTTCCTGATAAATTTCCCAGCCTGTTCTTTTCTTATATAGACATTTTCAGGATTGTAAGCTACAGAGTTTGTATGGTACTACGGTCCCTAAGTTGACCCTGCTAACATTTTTTATTTTTATTTTTGCAAGCTGATAGAGATGCCCTCCCCTTTTGAAATGATGATATCATACACTCCACTTAATTTATGTTACAACATCCTGCCAATATTTGTTATGGCAGCAGTGAACACAATCTCTCTTTATCTGAAATATTCTTTTTTTAAATATATTTTATTGATTTCAGAGAGGAAAGAACAGGGAGATAGAAACATCAATGATGAGAGAGAATCATTGATCAGCTGCCTCCTGCACATCTCACACTGGGGACTGAGCCTGCAACCTGGGAATATGTCCTCAGCAGAATTGAACTGTGATCTCTTGGTTCATAGGTCAATGCTCAATCACTGAGCCATACCAGCTGGGTCTTTTTCTGAAATTTTCCACTTACTTTGGGTCAATCCCTTTTATATATTCCATCATAAATATTTGCAGCAAGGCTCCCAGCTTGAGGTTAGGCTTTGTTCATTTTAGGATTTAGCCTTGTCTCTATATGTTTGGTAGAATTTTAGGGTAGGTCTTTTAAGACTAGTTACATGGTAGATCATGAAATTTTGGGGGGAGGGGGAACCCACTGTGAGGAAGAAGAAATCAAGTTTACAAGTGTGGTCCAAAGACCATGTGGCCTCATCAGGGCAGAGCAGTAATTGTGAACACATGTCTCAGTCACTTCTATTATCTTCTGGCCCAGCCCCAGGACACATGTCTGAAATCAATAGTATTACATGAAGGTTAATGAAATAGAAAAGAACCTTTTCAAAAAGATTTTGTGCCACAGTCTTCTGCAGGGAGGAATGTCTGCACCAGGCAGGACTTATTGCACACATCTGCACATTTGATGTTGGACATGTAGAACTTAGTTCCTGAACTGGGCAAGCACCGGCCGCTGTGGTGGCACCTGGCAGGCAACAGCAATGGTGGCACCTGTGGAGGTTCTGACTCCATACTTGCTGCATCAGCTAGTGTAGCGATGGTAGATGGTGTCAGAGTGAGCCAGGAGAGATGGAGAAAAACAGTGTATGTGTGACATCTCCAAAAACACTGGCCTGGGGGGCAGGCCAACGTTTTATAATGTTTGATATGTCCGGCTCCATAATAATTTACTTCTAAATATGTTTCTTATTTCCTTAGGATCCTCCTATAATCCATGTGTTTATTTTTATTATTTTTATTTTTTAAATATATTTTATTGATTTTTCACAGAGAGGAAGAGAGAGAGATAGAGAGTTAGAAACATCGATGAGAGAGAATCATCGATCAGCTGCCTCTTGCACAGTCCCTACTGGGGATGTGCCCGCATCCAAGGTACATGCCCTTGAACCGAATCGAACCCAGGACCTTTCAGTCTGCAGGCTGACACTCTATCCACGGAGCCAAACTGGTCCCGGCCATGTGTTTATTTTTAAATATTTTACCTAATTTTTACTGACTATATCTGGAGTCCCAGATGTTCTCAGATAATTCACATTGTAGATAACTTCTGAGCCACATACACTGTAGATAACTTACCCAACACCCACATACACTTATATACATACTAGGCTGGTGCCATTAAGTAAATAGTTATGAATGTTTTAAATATTAGGAGATTCAGAATAAGTGTCTAGCAGCTTAATACATTTAGATAAATGTTTTCTTCTCCAAAGTTTATTTTAAAAACTTATGATTTTATATTATTATGATAATGATGCAAAAAAACTCTGAATTTTTTTAATATAAATCATTCTGATTTTTATCTGCACACTACCAACATTTATATGATAAAATTTAAATGCCACCCTCATGTTTGCTTTATATACCTGGCGTAGTTAAAAAATAAGTTTTTAAAATTGAATAAAAGTATAATAAATAAACATATCTTTTCTATTATTTGTCACAATATCTTTGAATCTGAGACTATTAAAATTATATATATATTCCATCTATTGATAGGTTACTATCAACACATGGATTAATATTAGAATGAAAATTATTATACCACTTAAACACTATCTGGTTATCAGAAAGATAGAGGTGCTAGGGAGACCCTGGGTATTTAATTTTATTCTTTTCATTGCAAACGCTTTAGTATTCAAGATGTATTTTTCATGTATAGAGAAATATCATGGGATAAGGGAAACAGTTCATCAGAAGGAAGGATTATCTAATTTACCATAGCCTCCATTTCCTTGTACTTGTATTGCTCCCTAAACTGATCATTGCTAAAACAACTAAACTAGAAACTAGGTTCTACTCTGTTTCCCCCAAAATAAGAGAGTGTCTTATATTAATTTTTGCTCCCAAAGATGCGCTAGGTCTTATTTTCAGGGGATGCATTATGTTTCCATGAAGTAGGTCTTATTTTCAGAGGATGTCTTATTTTCGGGGAAACACGGTAGTAACCAAAACATTTGGTTCCTCATTCATGGTGATTAGGTTTCACAGTTTTATGTTTGTTTTTTCCCTCTCAAAACATTTTTCTTTAATTTATCCAAGGACCAAAAAAATAGTAGTATTACACTAGAGGCGCAGTGCACAAATTTTGTGCACTGGTGTGGTCCCCAGGCCTGGCCAGGGAAAGAAGCACAAGCATCTAGAGTGGAAGGTCATCTTCTGTGCAGCTATTGGCAGGGTTATCAGGCCCCTGCTCGCACCCACGTTGGCCTAGTTCCACCTGCTCACTTGCTCCACCATCCCGCCATGGTCCCCTCAGGGTTAGCAGTGCCTCCATTGCCACCTGCTGCCAGTGCCCCTTCACCAACACCCGCCATGTTCCACACCACCCCCTGATGGTCAGCTCAGGTCATTGTGAGCAATCGAACTTCTGGTTAAACTCCCAGTCAAGGAAACAGTTTGCATATTAGGCTTTTATTATATAGGATAATGCAAAATGAAAATCATTTGTGCTGTTCAAAAAACTGGAAAGAGGTAAAAATTCATTTCACAAAAAAATGGCACAGAAGCACTAAAACCATCACAAATGCTATGCAATGTTAAATTTGATTTTTGAGATATTGCAAGTCAAATATGTACCAACCACAATCAAACTCACATGGCTCTCCTAAAGCACCAACATCTATCACTGTCCCTGACATGCTCCCCAGGTTACTACAAAATGAAAGATCCAAAATTGTGTAGGAGGGGCAAAATTTCAAAAGGATATCTGGGGAAAAGTAATAAACTCTAACTTGTACTTGGCTAACTTGAGATATGATTTTAAATTATGAATATTCATGAACTTGTGCTGGGATTGGTCACTGTAGATATACCAGGAACTCAGAGCAGCCCTTGTGGCTCTCTGGGGAAGTCTAGGGAACCCTCCCACTCCTGATGGCAAGAAAGCAAATGGGTTGACTTACAATCACTTTAACACACTATGGAAGGGACCTTCCCTTCAGCATCGTTTTGGTAGATGATAACATTTTCAAACAGTGGCTAAAAAATATTAAGTTAAATAAATTAACATGATGGACTTTTCTCATATAATTCTCCAAATGTTTGATATCTGTTAATCATATTTGTCTAGGATTAAAGACTCTTGGAAAGCAGAAAACATGAGCTAAATTTTTCAGCTTTCTAATTACATCTGAGAAGATATAGAGAATGTACCAAATCCTTTCTTTATTTTCTCCTTTGTTTTATAACTCTTCATAATCTGATTATAATATAGTGGATTATAGAGAATGAAAAAAAAGCATAGAGAAACAAGAAAAAAATTAATAGTATCTGTAATACCACTACTAGAAAAAGTCTCTGTTAATATACTGGTGCATTTCTTTGAAATTCTGTGCCCACCCCTCCAATCACTTTGGAAAAACTTGTCAATGTTTTTGTTTGTTTGTTGTGCTTTTGTATAACTGGAATCATACTAATTTTGCACACATCCATTAGATATTCTTTGGTTCCACATCTTTATGCCTGTACAATTATCCATTTGTGGCCCAAACAGCCACCTCCTTGTTAAAGACACACACTTCTCCTTTATAGTGTAGGGTCCCCAAATAGGGACATTCTTTCTTAGATCTAAGTTGGGGCATGTGACTGCATATTGGCTGGTTATGTATGTACATAAATGATGTATGTTCTCCTTCTCTAGCACACAAGGACCTCCTCCAAAAACTTTCACTTTTTCTCCTTCTCCCACCTGCCACTCTGAAATGAATACCCAGAAACACCTGTGAAATCACATGTGCCGAGTGGCAGAGCTTCCATCAACCTGTGTCCCTGAGTGACTGCATGAAGTAGATTCATCAACACCTCCCTCACCGGGAGTTGTGAGAAGTACCTCCCACTCTGTTAAGCCACTGAGACTTGAGGTTTATTGTTAGAACAGCAAGCATGATCTTCAACCAAGTTTTTATTCTGCATAGAACTGTAGTTATGATATTTAGCAATAAATATTTGTGTATACATGTATCTTCAAGACATGTTTCTAGAAATCATATTATTTGAATAAATGAACATTTTAGGATACTGATACATATAGCCAACTGACCTCAAAAAAAAAGTTGAAATAATGTTCACTTCAATAAGTTATGTGTCAGAACACTTGTTTCTTGAACACTACCTGGTGCACAAGAAAGAAAAACAATGTTTTTACTTCTTAAATTATACCTGAGGTTATATTTTTCCTGTATTTTTTATTTTCCATTATAACTATACTTATGTTTGTATGTTTTCCTATTTATGTTCAGATATAAGACCAAGTTCATTACCTGCATGTTATGAGCCACACTAGATCAAGGTTTCGAACAGATCAATATAGTCAGACTCGTACTCTTGTGTGTTAGAGTTGTTCTTGCTGCTGTGGAAAACTTAGCCTGCCAGTTTGAGCCTTAGTCCCATGTTGCCCTAGCCTAGCCTTACTATTTCTGGGGAAACCTTAGTCTGGACTTGGGCCAAAGTTCCTGATCCCTAGTCCATATCACCTGCTAGAAGAGTTCACCTGAACTCAGTCCTCCAGGGAATTTCCATAGCAACCTGCCTTGTTCTCACAGCCCTCACATGCTGTTCCACACACTCCACATGTTGTTCCATACACTCCTGGCCGCTGACTTCAGTGAGACTGCCTCCTGCATTTTGCAAGTCTTGTCACTATCTGGAGACACCTGAGGCTTTTGTGTGCACCCATTTATTCACTTATTTTTATGAAGTGTCTCCTGTGGTCAGGCTCATGAGGTGTTGATATTACTGGTGTCAACACAAATGCATGTCTCTTCCCACACAAAGGTTGGAATCTAGTTCATGTAAAAGAAGAGGCAAAGAGATGTTGGTAGGAACATACATTAAACAAGAAAACACATTAGGTGCCCTGGCCGGATGGCTCAGTTAGTTGGAGAGTCATCACATATACCAAAAGGTTGTGGGTTCAATTCCCAGTCAGGGCACATATTTAGGTTGTAGTTTTGGTTTTCTGGGCATATACAGGAAGCAGCTGACCTACTAGTATATTTCTCTCTCACATCTCCCCCCCACACACACGTGCCTTTCCTTCCTCTCTCTAAAAAAAAAAGAAAGAAAGAAAGAAAATCAGGTGAGGATTTAAAAAAAATAAAGAAAAAACACACACTAATAAATATATACTTTTCAAAGACAAAAAGGAGAACTGCAAGGAAGTTGATTTTATTCAGGTTATTTTAACAGAGCATCTCCAAAGATCTGAGTATCTCAGCAAGGTAACTGGGTAGTTTTGCCTTTATAGCTGGAGGTGTTAACAAGTTGCCCATGGGGTGGTTTATAGGGGGGGTTGTTCTGTAGGCAAGGGAAATTGCAATCACTTATCTAAATAGGATATGTTTTTCTCTGTGGATAGCTACCTCAGCATAATTATTTCATAATGAACAGTTCTAATTTTAGCTAATCAATTATGACAAGATCTTAGCTAGTCAATCAAGAGACAAAGAATGGGAAGTTAAGCTCTGTCTTTCCTTATCAGCAGATTCAGGCCAGGGGCAAATAAAAGTCCTATATTTAGTCTTGTCATAGTTCAAAACTGTAAAACAAAGCAAAACAAAAAACCTACCAAAGTGTGTGTGCGGGGAGGGGGGTTAAGAGAAATTAGCAGAGTTTAGTGAAAGTTAGAAAAGGCCTCTTAGGGTTGGGCATTTGACGCCTTTTTGAAAAAGCCTTCCAACAACACAAACAGCAAGGTCAAATTCCTAGAGTAGAGAAAATTCCTAATAACCGAGAAAATTTTAAGAAGCCATTTCAACTGAAGTGAGTATGAAGAGGAGCCAGATTAGGCCAGACCATGCAGCATATAATGACGTGTTCTTTTATTCTCAGTGCCATGAGAAGGCACTAAACAAAGCTGAGGAGGGGAGAATTGTGGTTCAACTAGAGTTTGGAAAGATGTCTTTAGCTGCCATGTGAAAAGTTAATCAGATCTGCAAGGGGTGCATAGGCAAGGAGAAGGGAACTATTGTAGTCATCTAGATTTAGAAAGATGACAGCTTGGACTATGCTGCTATCTATGAACTGATCAGATTCCTTACAATTTTAATCTGATTGATAATTCTTTAGTATTTCCATACCTTGTCAAGTAGTTGAAGTAAGGGGTTTAGAATGTTGGCAATAACTTTGAAGTCCCAGTCACGCTATTGGCCAGTTCTTAAAATTAGATGACCCAACCTCAGCTTCTTTTTGTCCAGTCAACCAATTGCAGGGGTATAATGAGGCTCATAACCATACTGGACTTGGTTTCTCCCATCTCCAAAGTTCCCCCCTCACATGTGTTCGTGTCTCACCTGTAGATTGTGCTGTTTTCATGAAGCCTTGCACACTATTCCTGAAATAATCATTGTGTGAATGTTTATTTTCTTATCACTATTGTGTTACCACAGTAGCTTAACTATCTTTCCTTTAGCTATGGAGTCAAACTTAGTCTTTAAAATCCCCTTCAAGAGACTCAACCTATCTTTTTATCATTAATCTTTTTCATAAACTTTCTAGAGCAACAAGATTAATATACTCATTCACACCTGAATGAGTATATTTCAATGTTGTTATTGACAAAATGTCCCCTACCCCCCAGATTCAAAGGTTAAAATTTTAACACTCAATGGAATGGCATTAGGGAGTGGGGGCTTGGAAGGTACATAGGTTAAGAGGAACTAGTACCTCATGAGAAGAGACGTGAGAGCTGGCTACCTCCCTCTGTCCTTCACCATGTGAGGGCTACAACAAGAGAGCCACTCATCTACAGGCCAGATGTGAGCCCTCACGAGCTAGATTGTAGAATGGGCACCTTGACTGTAGAACTGGGAAAAATAAACGTCTGCTGTTTATAAGCCTTTCCATCTACAGTATTCTATTACAGCAGCCCAAACCAACCAAAACAAGTGTGTGTGTATAAGAACCTTTAAAATAATTTCTAATGATAAATTTCCTCTTTTGTACCTTGTTTTAAAGAGGGGCTTGGAGAATCTTTGTAAGGAAGGAATTCCATCTTGCTAGGTGAGCACAAAGTTATATTTGACATAGGAGGGAAATTCACATATGTGTAGAAGGACCGGAAAGACTGTCAAGTAGTTGAAAGGGTGGAATGTGCTGGGGATGAAGCATTTGTTTCTCAGCTTCAAATTCAGCTCTGCAATGCTGAGGCTGAAACTCTGCGGACCTCATTCCTGCTTTGTCTCCTGGGTCCCTGTTAGTCTCTGTTAATAGGGCTCTTGAGTGTGACAGGAAGCGTGGAGAAGGGAGAAAATAGGTGTACCTTCTGATTGTTCCCTATCCCTACCAATCTCACCGCAGCAATTGCTCTCCAACTATTCGTCAGCGGGGACAGCGGTGGGTTCCTACCTGCAGTTCTTTCCATCCCCTAAAACCAGCCTCGCTGAGCCTGGGAGACAGCAGTGCTTGCCAGCGGGCACCCCTCCTCAGGGCCTGGACCCCAGTTCTCCCGGCTCCTCTTCCAAGATCCTAACATCCACATAGTTTCTTCTTGCAGCTCCTTTTTCTATGTTCCCTTTGAGTATTTATTTCAGTTCTCTAATAATTGATTAACAAATCCTTGTGTTAAATTAACTTGTGCTGTTTCTTTCCTAACTGGACACTAAGTTGATACAGTAAAGTAGTTTTATGACAAGAAGTGGGTTTAAATTTTAATTCTGCCCATTGAAAATGGGTTACAGAATTCATTTATGGATTTCATAAATAAGGCTAATTAATGACCCTACCCTGGAATTTTAAGCAGCTTTACTTCTCTTGGTTATTAGGCAACTCACTTAATTTTTAGTGTGTATTTTTGGGGGGAGGTAGTGGTATTGGAGGTGATCACATCACTACTGTTCACTAGTTAGTGACTTGGACAAGTAAACAAAGAAGTACTTGGTCTCAAACCTAGACCACCTGGCTTGAAAACATACCTTTTCCACTTACCTACTCTGTTAACCTAGGGTGAGTGCCTCAACCTCTCCTCATCTTGTAAAATGGAGATAAAGAATGATTCATAATGACATAGTTTATTTTTAAAAATTGGAAATGTACTTGGTCTAAATAAAAGCTCGGCATATTTTCTGTTCTTATTGTCATTTGCCATGAAATTCACAATATTTTCTTATTGCTAATGCATATCAAGTACAGGAGAATGCATTCCTCATTAAAGTTTGAAAAAGTTCATCTAACATCTGAGCTGCAATCTGACAAATCACCTTTCTTCATTGACCCAAGTCCCTATGTCCTTAGGGTAGGAGTGTGAGTTTAATTAGTAGCAGCAGTCCATCTGTGGTCTGTGACAAGTCAGCGCTCTTATTCTGTGGGAAAATCTCATTATATTGATTTCATTCACATATGAAACATTAGTAAATCAACAGGGATAGCATATGAAATACATGAAGTAATTTTATTTTCTTAAGTACCACATTTGGGTTTATGACCAAAGATCACAACATGACCCCAGTCATAATGTCAAGTTATTTGGGAAACTAAGTTTGAATGGGCTGACTGATCTGCTATCAGAAATACAAGACCAAAAGTATGGACCCAGGTGTAACTCTGTCTAATGTTGCCAACCAAACTCTCTCTCTGGAATATCCCTTTTCTCCCCACCCCCCCCCAAAAAAAATAAAATAAAATAACAACTATAGCAAAAAATGCTAAACATGATTTCTTCCTAACAGTTCTGATTTATAGAGCACCTCTATGTGACCTTGATGTGAAGAATCATTACATATTTTAGACTTTTGGAAGTGCAAATTCAAATTTTAAAAAAACATTCCATCTTCAACCATAAAACTGGAAAAAATTAGAAAGAGCGAAACAACACGAGTTTCCAAGCATGTGGAAGAACAGATTTGTTACCAGGAAACCCCGGATGGGCTCGGGCTGCCTGTCGCCATGTCTAATAGCAAAGGCAGGGTTGAATCACATTAGGTGTTCATTGAGAAGGCCAGCCAACCAAGAAGACAGGGCACTTACAAGCATCAAATCCTGCCTTCCAGCAAGGCGTACGGAACCAGTTTATAAAGGGGAAGGGGCTGGGGTGATGAATGCAGCTATGTGCAGGCCTGGAGGAAATTAACTATTGTAATTAGTTATCAGGCCCTGAGATGATGTTGATGGGGTGGGGTTTTTACTCCAGGTGGATCAGTCTGACCATGCTTATTGGTTCTGCTTGCTGAACTCACAGCCTAGTCACCTCCTTAATCACTTAGCATGGGCCTTGAAAAGGAAACTCTAAGAAAAACATAAATTCTCTCACTCCTTGCTGATGGACATGCAGATCACTACCAAATTTTGTAAGGTTATCTGGCAATTTAAAAATAATAAAATGTTCACAATCTTTGAATTCATCATTTGCACTTTTAAAAATTTACTATAATGGAAAAAGTACCAGTACTTAAGAATGTAACTATAGGAACATTTGTTTTAGCACTTTTTAAAGTAGGAAACCTAATTTCCATATATAACTAGCATTCTAATAAACTATAGAACATCTAGATTTTGCAATATTTTAGACCTGTTACAGCAGTTCCAGGGAAGCATATAAAAGTTAAGTGAAGAATATAGATTAGAAAGAATATGTGTACCACCTCTTGATATCATAATACATGATACAATTTTGTCAGAAAAATAAAAATGATAAAGATAATACATATGTATGCTTTTTCCTATGTGTACATAAGTTTGGAAGCACAAAAACTGCTCAGTATCACACGGATAATATTGGCTCTCCCCATGGATGTGTTTTAGGTGGAGGCCCAGGTGGAAAGGGCTGCTGGAGTGACTCTTGTTTATTTTCTCTGAATATTTGTAGTGTTAAAACTTTTTAACAGCCATGATTTTCATTTGTAATCTATACTAATAAAAAGTGAATATGCTAATTAGACTGGGAGACTGGACATCTTCCGACCATCTGACTTCCTTCCAGACAAAGCCACGGTGGTGGGGGCTGAGGCAGAGGTGGTTAGGGGATACGAGGCCAGCAGGGAGGGCAGTTGGGGACCATCAGGATGACAGGGGTTCGGTGAGGCAGCCATCAAGCCAGTATGCAGGCAAGTGGTTAGAAGCCAGCAGTCCCAGATTACAAGAGGGATGTCCTACTGCCTGTTTAGGCCAAATTTCTGGGGTTGGGCTTAAAACGACAGTTGGACATTCCCCAGGGGGTCCCAGATTGGAGAGGGTGCATGCTTGGCTGAAGGAAACCACCGCCATGCATGAATTTCATGCACTGGGCCTCTAGTTTTTAAATAAAATAAAACAGTAATTTATCATAACAGGTAAGGGAACTAAACCTAAGAATTTTAAAATTTCCACATCTAATCAGGAGATAATTAATATATTTGAATCCAAATCTGTATGATTCCAAAAGCTTCTCAATTGTTCCATGCACACTTCATCTGACCTCATAAAATACACACTTGAAAGGAACAGGTAGAGTGAGTAGGTTTGGGCTGGAAGAGCATTCCGATTATTTTGGAAATCACATTCATGCAAAGCCATTTGTTTCATGTGGGATTCACCTTGCTCATTGGTGAGAAAACAGGCAGAACACAGGCAGACTTCTGTAACACCCACAATTAGCCACACCCGTAGTGTCCAGAGTACTGGAATAAGGCAGCAGTACTATTTGGAGCAATACTATTAGAAAAGTATTGCCCAGCACTGAAGAACTAAAACGAAGAGGCGCTGCTTGTGGCCACCTCAATTCATTTATCAGAGCCAGGGATTTCCTTTTGGGGCAGGAGAAAAAAGTGAGAATTTGTGAGGCAGCTAGGCAGGTTGAGCCACGTACCCACCATATGTAAACCCCGTCCAACCAGACACCCTTGTGGGGTAAAAAGGGATAATACTGGTGAGGTATGTTTATCCAGGGGTTTGCTTTTTCTGCAAATGCTGTCTTGTGGGAAAAGAGAAGCCCTTGCTTCGTAAACAGCCTTAGAAGCTGATGAGAAAAGCAATGAGCCTCTCTGAGGAGCCCCGCCCGGGAACATTTCCCCAGGGCCCTAATCTTAGGAGCATCACTGTGCGATGGGAATTAACTCCCGTTCGCAGAGCAGCCAGCGCTTGGGAGTTGATTACTCTTGTCCCTGGAGGCAGAGGCTTTCTGCACCACAGGACAGGCCCATGGGAAGGCAGGGCTCACTGAGCTCGGTGCCCCTGGAGCTGGGCATGCCCGTTGGGTGAAAGGTGACCAAGGCAGTCCCTGCTTACGGAAGTCCTGGTCTAAACGATGTTTTCATTGATTCGGGCAGCTCAGAGAGGGCATGGAGTGGGAAGACAGGAAGAAGGAAAGTTATCACAGAAATTATTTCAAAGCTCTGCTAGCTAGGTATCAGCACAGTAAATCAAGGGTAGTAGGCAAACAAAGTGTTCATAAGAAATGCAGGGGGAGGTGGGGCAGGGGACGAAACCGGTTTGGCTCAGTGGATAAAGCATCAGTCTGCTGACTGAAAGGTCCCGGGTTCAATTCTGGTCAAGGGCAGGTATCTTGGTTTCGGGCATATCCCCAGTGGGAGATGTGCAGGAGGCAGCTGATAGATGTTTCTAACTCTCTGTCCCTCTCCCTTCCTCTCTGTAAAACATCAATAATAAAATATATTTTTAATAAAAAGAAAAAATTGCAGGGAGCCCACACAATCCACTGGGGTAACTGCTGCCCTTTGCACTCAGAATAAGAAAGAGAAGGAAGTGAAATGAATCCACCAAGACCGAAAGCCCTCTGGTCCAAATCCGAGGTGGAAAGGGATCACGTTTTACATTCTGTTCTTTTAATGAAGCCATTACTCTTCCTTGGATTATCATTTATAATTCATGCAGTTATCGGCTCCCAAGGAGCTCAGGGAAGAAGCAGAGTCCTGGCGTGTGAAACAAGCTTTGGCAATGTGCTTCTTCCAACTGTAATCCCAAAATGGCGCCTGCTATGACTCAGGAAATGAAATATTTGCAGACGTTCGAAAGCACAGAGAAACACCAGACCCAGCTAAATATCTGGCACATTTCATTATAATTTTTTTAAATGTCCTTGTTCTTGTCTTTTATGATGAAGACCTAAATGTCAACAAACAAGTGTTATTTTCAGGAACTGGATAATTAAGCAACTTTTCAGCCAATGTCACATATAATGTTTCCATAGCCCTTGTAATTAGAGATCACTTTCATGAAGTTTCTCTGCCCTCAGATAACTCCTGCCCCTAAAATATATCACATTTACATTTATGTCATTTTATGTTTATGTCATTTTATGGTTTTGGTTTGTTTTGATTGGGTTTTAAGTTTCTCATCCAACATTTCAGATAGGGAGACTATCAAAAATATAGATAGATGATAGAGAGATGATAGATAGATACGTTTTATTTTATTTTATCTTATTTTATTTTTTGTGTGAGAGCATAGGTTTGTTCTAAGTCCCACAAGAGAATGATGAAGAAATTAAAAATAGAAGCAGGATTGCTTGGATCCTCATTTGGTGCTGTTCTAACCAGTTTCTACTGAATTCTGAGTCCTCTCCATCTCTCCACCGGACTCTTCTGGCTGATGGCTGCCAGAGGACCCGCCCTGTGGTGTTGGGGATTAAACAGGCTCCAGTGCAAAGCAGCCCAGCGCACATGTGCACAGGGCAGAAGAGAACAAGCCGGGGAGGCCACTGTGCCTGGCGTTTGAGCAATGAAAGGAAACCCATCCTGGAACCCATTCCTCCTGGTTCAGATTCATCTCGCAGCCCACAGAGAGGACAGGGGAGAAGCCGCTTCTAAGCATGGCCAGGGTCAAAACCAGGAAAAGAGGCTCAAAGTGTTCCCAGGATAGCATCTCACACCATGCCCCTCTTGGCCCTCCCTGCTGGTGCTGCAATACCATCAGCAGGACTCCCTGTAAGTTCAAACAACACACTCCCCATCCTCAGGGGTTCAGGCCTGGCCGCCAGCAAGCCTAAGAGCACTGACAGGGCCCTCGGTGAAGAAATGCAGGCGGAGAGGCTAACAGGCTTGGGGGCTGAGCAGAGAATCCACGTAGACACCAGCCAGCAAGCTGTCATCGGCTTCTAAAGTTCTCTTTATCCGGAGGTCACCCCTCCCAGGGCGGAAATGAAAAGGCCTCTGTGAAACAGTGGCCTTTGAATACACGCAGATCCCAACCTTTTCAAGTCTGAGAGATCCTTTTCAAAATTGACCCCTGACACTAGTTATCTTCGACTATGGGTTAATTGAAAGAAAACCGTCCAGGCTTCAGGAGAGGGGGGAGGGAGTTGGCAGGAGTAAATATAAAATTGAGTTACAGGTGTCAAATTCTTGAATTCTAGGTTTTACATTTTTCACTATGGAAATATTCCAGTGTTTCCAAAAGGAGAGCTTACAGAAGTGACCTTCCTGCAGGCATTGCCCAGCTTGGACTCCTAGATACACTTGCTGACCTGTTGGTTCACAGCCTCAGTAGCTCCCTGGGTGAAATCTGAAACTGGTCCTGCACACGGAGGGAAAAGAGTGACCAGAGGAAATGTGCATCTTTGCACGCAATCTGCCAGAACTTAAAAGTCTATATAGAAGCCTGGAAGGGATCTGTGCCATTCACCATCCGGAAGCTTTCAGTGTGTTACCCTCTCGGGGCTGTGTCCCTGCAGCAGCTCCTGCGGTGGGAATGAGGGACAGAACATACATCCCAAGTACAGATGTGGGGGAAGGAGCCTCCGTCACCAGTGCTCACCAGCAGTAATGAACTGTCAGCGGCTTCCTCCCACACAACCTTATGTCATATTTTATGACACATTTTTGTCTCATTATTTTAAGCAAATCTCGGATAAGTATTCATCTTGGCAATGTTTACACATAGTGCTTTTATTGATACTCTTGTTTTCTTTATTGAAAACACACACAAATATATATATATATATATATATATATATATATATATATATATATATGTGTGTGTATATTTACACATACACACATCATACCTAATAAAAGAGTAATATTCAAATTAACATCAGTCCACCACACCCACCAGCCACGCCCACCAGCCAATCAGAGTGAATATGCAAATAACCCAACCAAGATGGCTGCAGCCACAGAGAGCAGTTGAGTGGCTTGTTTTTACCCAGCAATAGATAAAGCCAAGCTTTCCAAACACTCTGGCCGGCCTAGGCCTCCACTCAAGGATACAAAGTTTTAATTATAGAAGGTAAATCCCCCCAAAAATGGTAGCAGCCACAGAGCTGGAGAGAGCAGGCTAGGGTTGCCCCCAACATCAGAGGAAGCCAAGCTTTCCACCTGCCCTGGCCGGCCTAGGCCTCCACTCAAGGATACAAAGTTTCAATTATAGAAGGTAAATCCAAACAGAAATGGCTGCAGCCATGGAGTAAGCAGGAGGCTTGGCTCCGCTCCAGGCTACAAAGTTTCAATTGTAGAAGGTAAATAAATTCCAGATACCAGGGCCTCTGCTTGAGTGGCCAGGAGGCGTGGCCAGCCTGCAAACCACCATAAGCCTCTAACCCAGGCCACCCCACACCCTAAGGGAACCCCCACCCTGATCCAGCTGGCCCCCACCCATGCACCAGGCCTCTATCCTATCTAATAAAAGAGTAATATGTAGATTGACCATCACTCCAACACACAATATGGCTGCCTCCATGTGGTCAAAGATCCTGGCCCTATGTGGACACAAGATGGCCATCACAAGATGGTCAGCAGGGGAGGGCAGTTGGGAGGCACCAGGCCTACAAGGGAGGGCAGTTGAGAGGGACCAGTTCTGCAAGAGAGTGCAGTTGAAGGTGATGAACCCTGCAGGGGAGGGCAGTTACTTGTGACCAGGCCAGCAGAGGAAGGAAGTTGGGGGCAAACGGGCTGGCAGCGGAGCAGTTAGACATCACTCAGGCTGGCATGGGAGTGGTTAGGGGGTGATCAGGCTGGCAGGCAGAAGCAGTTAGGGGCAATCAGGAAGTCAGGCAGGTGAGCATTAAGAGTCAGCAGTCCTGGATTGTGAGAGGGATGTCCAACTGCCCATTTAAACGGGAAGTTGGATATTTCTTGAGGGGTCCCAAATTGGATAGGGTGCAGGCTGGGCTGAGGGACACTCCCCTACCCCATGCCAGAATTTTGTGCACCGGGCCTCTATTATTTGTACATTTATGCCTAAGTGGCCATCTGACCAGTAGCTATAATGTACAATGACCACCAGGGGGCAGATGCTCAATGCAGGAGCTGCCAAGCTGCAGTGACTTGGCAGCTGTGGTTCTTGGGTGACTCACCCAGAACCAGAGAGGAGGAAACTTGATTCTAGGGTGCATCACCCAAGAACTGCCCTCTTGTAATCAGGGACCCTCAGGGGATGTTGGAGAGCTGGTTTCAGCCTAATCCCCACAGACCAGGCCACAGGACCCCACCAGTGCATGAATCTGTGCACTGGGCCTATATTATAAATATAATATCATTATCACATCTAATCAAATTAACAAAGTCTTACTATTTTTAATACCTTATTTATATCCATATTTGCCTGCCTATCTCAATAATGATTTTATAATTGGTTTGTTCAATTCAGGGTCCATATAAGGCATACTAGCACACATTGCATTTAGTTTTCTAAGTTGCTTTTGGTCTCTAACATTCTTTCTTCCCATTTTAAGTCATATATTTATTGGTGGGGGGACTGAGTTATCTATCTTAGAGCACTCATCACACTCTGGATGTGGCTGATGGGTACATTGTGGTATATTTAACTTGTTGCAACTTTTTTCCTAGTAACTTATGTAAATGTAGAAAGCTAGATTTAGAAGCTTGAATAAATTGAGATTTTTTTGTTTTATTTTGTTTTGTTTTATAAACACAAGCGTTCTATTTACATCTCATCAAGAATTATGTATATGTAGTGAATCCTTTTGTAGCATGCTAAGACTGAATCTGAAATTTCAAAAAGTAATAGAACAAGAGTGACTGAAAAGAACATGCATCAAAAGGATAAGTGTTTGTTTTTTTTTGGAATTAGGAAGAAAGAAGGGGGATTAACAGAGGAGACTAAAGGCTGGTGAGCAGGATGGCTGTTTGGACCTTGCCCACTCCTCAGACTGAAGCTATGAGAGAACCGAAGCTCTATGTCAGTTTGAGACTCTGGTAGTTAGGAGCCTGACACCCTGCTGCCCACATTGAATAGTGAAAAGTCATGTCATCTCAAAAGCAACTTCCACCACAGGACGAATGGGTCATCTTCCATGTCCCAGCAGCAACTTCGGGAACTAGTCTGAAGTTTGCCCAGTTGGGATGCAGAAGTGAGCAAAGAGGATCAGAATATGGAAAATGGTATTTAGAGAGGTCAGCTCCAGATGTCAGCCTGGGCCAAGTACTTGTAGACAGAGGGACAGAGTCTCAACAGATAGTCACATGAAGATTGATAACAGCCAGGAACCTCAACTCTCCACATTTCCTTCTCAATAGATAGTTTTCCAGGCACCTTATGCCTTATACATGAGGTGATCCCAATCAAGAAACATTTTTCTTATTTTTTCCAGTGAGATTACTTTTTTAATGCATTTTGGGCCCTAGCCAGTGTGGCTAGAGATGGATAGAGCATCGGCCTGCAGACTGACGCATCCCAGTTTCGATCCTGGGTATGTACTTCTGTCGCAGGCTTCTTCCTGGCCCGAGGTCCTGGTAGGGCGCAACCAATTGATGTGAGATTTCCCTCTGTCTTTCCCTATCTCTTCCACTCGTTTAAAAAAATGCATTTTGGTCAACTTGAATACATATGTTTGGAGGAAATCACATAATATCCACTTATAATGTTTAATTTATTAGTTACACATGCACAATTACCAGCACATAGGGTAATTTTCTGTTTCTGTGTGTATTCACATTCCTCACATGCTCCTTTAACACAGGTAATGACTTCTGTGTCACTCACTGTTTAATTAATAAATCTAATAGTATTATATTCCAGGGCACATTACTCTCGATTCCATCTAAGTTGTTTGAAAGACAGAATCTTTAAAATCTTGCACAACACTGTGTTATGGAAAATAAATTTTTATTCCAAGTCCCAACAATATTTCTTTAAAACTTTAGAATACTTACAATTACTTTGTAATTGGTATAAATTTTTATTCTCTTCAACATAATCATTTGTGCTTTTCAAAGATATTTACTAAAAGCATACTTATTCTAACCACTAACTTGTAATTATGAGCTAATGCCCCCAAGAAACTAAACTAAACCTGCATTAAATTTATTTGCTTATTTTTTAAATAATTCTGACAGATGATCTTCATAAGCATTCAAAATTATTCATTATGCCTTGTATTTGGGCACATATAAATTATTCCTTCTCCCCTTCAGCCATGTGAAAATATAAATCCAAGAAAGCAGAAAAGAGAAAATAATATATTTGAGTAATATTTAAGTCTGAAATAACTGAGAAGAAATCATAAAACTTGACTTATACTTTATAGAAGTAACTAAATTAAATATTTTGGTATTAGGCAGAATGGAGACTCCAGACAAAAATTAGGATATTATAGGAAAATAAAATAAATTCCATTTTTCATAAATGAGTATATGGCTTTAAAATCTGTAACTTCTCTCTAAACAGCTGGGTGATTATAATAAAGGAATTGATAAAATTTGATTCATTGCAATGAAGATCTATTGGGTTCCTCTTAAGTTCTAGATACTGGCACTGACTACAGAAAGATGGCAAGATAGAGCCAATCCTCATTAAGGTTTTCAACATTATAATTATATCCTATCTTTCCTAATAACATCTTAATAGCAGACACCAATTCTAGATTAATGCATTTAGCTACTTTCAGAAATATTTTCAGAAGTCTCCGTGCCTACTCTTTAATCCCATCCAACTCATTTATTGGAACTATTGCTGATTAGGTAGAGATTGTGATGAATGTAATTAAGACTTCACTTAATGCAATAAGTTAAATCATTAGCTCATTACTCTAAGTTTATTGGAAATATTACTACTTTTAGATAAAATGAAGCTGAAGCCCAGAAAATAAGTAAAAGTCACATAACAAATAAATTGCAGAACTAGAATTTTGGCCCATGCCTGTCTGCTTTTAAGACATTCTTATTTACTTTAAGGACTGATTATAAAAATTCAGTTATTTGATTTTGCAGTATGTTTTATTATGATGGTCTATTTTAAAATAATTTACTTATTTTGACTATTGAAAACATTCAGTGTGACTACATAGAATAGACATGTGTGACTATCAGGGACAGGAACAATAGTCCACTCCAGGGTCTCATCAGAAAAGATTTTGAATAAACAAGGGATTATTCTCCTACCCACAGACACTGTCAATACCAAAATTCACATTGTGTGCCATTGCATTTACACTTCCAAGTACTAACATAAATGTACAGAATAAGAGCAAAGCCCAAGGAAAAGGTGAATCTTTTAAGCAAGTAAAAGTATAAAAGCTCTCAATATGAAAGCTGACCATGTGCATTGCAGTAGGCCACACTCAGGGTCTAAGGGTCAGAATCTTACATCCAAAGACGTAAAGGCTGATGAGGTTATTAGGTTACACTAGAACTTCAGAATTGCAATAAATGGGGAAGAAAACCATGAAGTTTGAGAGAGTAAGCTGTTGCAAATAAATATGAAGCCAGAAATGGGGAAGTAAAATTTTATAATATCTGGTTATACAGACTTACTACAGCTTAAATGGATAAAGAAGTATTTTAAATGTTTAGAAAAGTTTATGGATAATAGGCACATACAAAATTTTTAAGAGATTACCTGTATATCCTGACACCAGACCCATCTGTTTGGAACCTAGGATGTATTTACAGTGACATTGTTCTGTGTTATTCCTATGTTTCCATTCATTCATTCATTCATTCATTCATTCATTTCAATTGGATATCTACCCTTTGCTTTCATTCACAGATGCAACAGGTAGAGGCTATCCATCTGTTTTGTGGCCATTCATCAAGGTAACTGGGGTATAGACAATTCTGAAGCTCATGCTCTATTAGGGGATATAGACACTGTGAATTACTTACTTGCAGTTGGAAAGGTGCTGCAAAGGAGACCTGGGCCTTCAGAAAGAATATAACTGTATGTTCTGTTCTGCTCTGCCTTAAGAAGTTAGGAAGTGAAGCTGAAATCTGAATTAACCTGCCCTTAAATGGTGAATCAGGGAAGACAGAGGGACATTCCAAGTAAGAATGGCAATGTTGAAGTTGCCTCATGAAAACCAGTTACTAGGACACACAGGGAGAGAAGCAAAGGCAGGTGGGAAGTGGGGGCTGAAGAAATCAATGTGCACATCCTGGTCAGCCACAGGAGGAAGTTTAGAACTTATACCGAGAGCAGTAGGAAGCCATTGTCCTAGTCCAAGAGATGTAGAGATGCACAGGTGTTTTTTTTCTCTTTTGTGTCATTCAGTAATGAGAGCAAGAGGAAGCCATTAGAAATAAAGATGGAAATGGATGGAGTGTCTACAATGAGTGAGGCAACTCAACATGCTTTACCTATTTAATCCTTATAATAGAATAAAATTATGATTACTTTATATAATAAACTAGAGGCCTGATGCATGAAATTCATGCATGAAGGGAGGATGGTGTCCCTCAGCCCAGCCTGCACTCTCACCAAACTGGGACCCCTTCAGGGATATCCAACTGCCCGTTTAGTGGCATTCGGACATTCCTCTCACAATCCAGGACTGCTGCTCCCAACTTCCCTCCCCTGCAGGCCTGGTCCCCCCAAAGCTCTCTTCTCCAAGCCTGGACCCCCCAACTGTCCTCCCATGCAGGCCTGGTCTCTCCCAACTGCCCTCCTCTTCTGGCCCAGTCAACCCTAATGGTCCTCTCTGCTGGCCTGATCACTTGCAATTGCCCTACTTTGTAGGCCTGCCCCCCCCCAACTACCCTCCCCTGCAGTCCTGATCCCCCCCCCTACTGCCATCCCTTCTGAACTGGTATTTCCCAACTGCCCTCTTCTGCTGGCCTGGTCTCCCCCAACTGCCCTCCTCTGCTGGCCTGATCACCCCTAACTTCCCACAAATGCCCTCCTCTGCAGTCATCTTCTGACAGCTATCTTGTAGTAGCCATCATGTTTCCACATGGGGGCAGCGATTTTTGACCACATGAGGGTGGCCATCATGTGCCTTGGTTTGATGGTTAATTTGCATATTACTATTTTATTAGATAGAATGAGAAAATTAAGACTCAATTACTCAATGGAATTCATACTTTCTACAATGTGGGTAAGATATAATTGAACTGTTCTTGGCTGTAAGCATTGTGCTCTTTCCCTTTGCATAATTTTCTTATTCCTGATCCTTCTTATTAAGAATTTCTACTGTCTGTCTCCTCTCACTCTCTCCTCTTACCAAATCATCTTCTTAACTCCACTTTCATAACAGCCAAATTTCTCATGAAAAACAAACAAAACAAAACCAAACAAACAAAAAAAAAAGACAGGCTTGGTCTACTGTTTTCCCTGCAATGAGTTCCTGATACATGTTGTTCCTTCAATAAATATTTATTGGATGAATTTCAACATTCTGTCTTCCACCATCTGTCCTTCCTCTAGTCCCTCAGTGTTGACACTTCCATGCTAATAACTGACAAGTACACATGTTTAGCCACATCTTCTAATTGGAGTACCAGATTGGAATTCTTGGACATCTTTTAATGTCTCACCAGCACTTCCAGCTCAACATATTTGTTTTCTTGCTCCAACACCTTATCTAATGTTTCCTCATTTATTAAAAATTCATAACCTTTTCCCAGGAACTTAATCTCAAAGCCCGAGTTATCTTTATAGCATTTTTGCTCCTTACCCTTCACATTTAAATAACTAAGAAATCAAGTAAGACTTGCATATTTGGGTGAATGTAACCTGAACTCATTTTTACCAACTCACATAATCCAATATCTCATAGCTCTTTGTTCTAATTCCAAAACATACTCCCCCAAACTTTCTCAACTCTCTTTCTTATTCTGTACATATCATATTGGTTTTGTCATTAACTGGTTTATTCTCACTTGTGTTCTTCAGTGATGAGGATGGGAGAAGCATTTAAAAAGAAAGACTAGCCCTGGCTGGTGATTCTCAGTGGTTGACCATTGACCTATGAACCAGGAAGTCACGATCCCATTCCCAGTCAGGGAACATGCCCGGGTTGCAGGCTCACTGAGGAACCCCACCAGAGGAGGCTGAAGGCCAGTGAACGGGGTGGCTGGTGGACCTTGCCCACTCCTCAGACTGAAGCTATGAGAGAACTGAACCTCTATGTCAGTTTGAGACTCTAGTGGTTAGGAGCTTGACACCCTGCTTCCCACATTGAATAATGAAAAGTCATGTCATCTCAAAAGCAACTTCCACCACAGGACGAGTCAGTCACCTTCCATGGCCCAGCTGCAACTTCGGGAACTAGTCTGAAGTTTGCCCAGTTGGGATGCAGAAGTGAGCAAAGAGGATCAGAAGATGAAAAAGGTATTTGGTGTATGTGTGGGGGGTAGGGGGTGGTGGAGGGGGGAGCAATGTGGAGGAGACAGCAGATCAATGATTCTCTCTCATCATTGATGTTTCTATCTCTATCTCCCTCTCCCTTTCTCTCTGAAATCAATAAAAATATATTTTTTAAAAAGAAAGACTAGCCAAAACCAGTTTGGCTCAGTGGTAGAGCATCGGTCTGCGGACTGAAAGGTCCCGGGTTCGATTCCGGTCAGGGGCATGTACATTGGTTGCGGGCACATTCCCCGGTAGGGGGTGTGCAAAAGGCAGCTGGTCGATGTTTCTCTCTCATCGACGTTTCTAGCTCTCTATCTCTCTCCCTTTCTCTCTGTAAAATATCAATAAAATATATTTAAAAAAAAAGAAAGACTAAATGTGGATAGGGTGTTTATAATGAATGAGGCACTCAATGTGGGGAAGCATGGGACTTGGTTGGAAAGTCTTTAAGGATGGTTCTCTAACAGGTCAGAAGCCTCTAGGATACCTTTGGCAAAGGCAGCAGTTCCTGCCTTGACTTTTCCAAACAAGTCCAAGCCCCTGGGTGTTTTGCTAAAATCTCTATGTTTAGTTTTTTAGACCCAACCTTATAGAAACATGTACTTTCTCAAGGATACTTATCCTACTGATAATATCTAATAGTTAATTTTAGTTCAAACTATTGTTACAATGAAAGCCTAAGGAGGCAGGTGACTGAGGCTACTTGGTGGCTATAGCTAAGTAGTCCCTTAGCCTCTCTTTCACAGAAAAATGTGTCAGAGTAATCATTCATCCATTGTTCAGGGTCTGCCAGTCAGCCCTGGCAGGTGGTTCCCATGTAAGAAGCCAAGAATGCAACGGTTCCCTAGGAAATGAAGAGTACGAAAATGAAAATAACTGCATAGTAAGTCATTGGAGCCCACTTCAGATTTTCAAGTTCTAGGGAATTGTTTCTCAGCTAAGAAATTCACTATCTTTATTATGCTTAAGAATGTGAGTATATTTTCCATTGGAAAAACAAGCCTATTTCTGAAAGTAAGGAAAACATAAGTTTTTTTCCTAGAAAGCCTAGGTGATATATATATAGATAGATATATGATAGATAGATAGATAGATAGATAGATGCTAGATAGATTATTTAAATGATTATGTTTTATTAATTTGGAAGTTGATTACTTTAAATTAATACATTACTTAATTCTGTTTAATAATAATAATATATAATATAATATATTTGACTACCTTCCTAGGGTTTGAATATTAAGATTTGCTTTCTCTCCTTATGAAAGAAATTTTATACTTAAGGTATATGGGAAGCTCTGTCAAATAAGGAAATGATAATTATGTTCTATTTATATATTCATATTAAATAGATTCTAATATGTTTTCATTTATAACTATTTGTTATGTTATAATATTGTGGAATATTATATTCTGAAAAGTAATCATATTATTTTAAATCTTAGAACACATATACTTATATGTGAATAGAGGATTAAGTTTTTCTTAAAGTTTTCTTTTCAATGCCTGTGCAAAGCAATTAGGAAAGAGACTCAACTGTGAATCCAGTAAGCAGAATAAGCATGGTCAGACCAACTCACCACGAGTGAGCGTCAGCTCCTCAACATCATCTCATCACCTAACAATAGCTGATGTCTACAGACCCCAGGCCTACACATAGTTACGTTCCTTAGCCTAGCCCCTTCCCCTTTATAATCATGTCTCCTACAACTTCCTAGAAGGCAAGATTTAATACTTATAAGCACCATGTCTTCTTAATTAGACTAACCATTGCTGTCATTGTAATTTTCTTTGTTTTTATTATAGTCTAGGAAATCAGAACTCAAGCAGTGAATGCGCTTCACAGACCTCACCATTCCAAAGCAAAAAGTTTGCCACATCCTTCTAATCTTCTACAGCCAACAAAACAAAAAGGGGTGAGATGTGGGGTAGCACGGAACTTGATTGGAAAGTCTGTAAGAAGGATTCTCTGAAAGGTCGAGGGCCTCTAGAGGGAATTTGGGGAAGGCTGCAGCCCTTGCTTTGACTTTTCCAAACACGTCCAAGCCCCTGGGTGTTTTGCTAAAATCTCTGTGCTTAGTTTTTTAGACCCAACCTTGTAGAAACATGTACTTTCTCAAGGATACTTACTATACTGATAATATCTAATAGTTAATTTTAGTTCAAGCTGTTGTTACAATAAAAGCCTAAGGAGGCAGGTGAATGAGGCTACTTGGTAACCATAGCTAAGTAGTCCCTTAGCCTCTCTTTCACAGAAACATGTGTCAGAGTAATCATTCATCCATTGTTCAGGGTCTGCCAGTCAGCCCTGGCAACTTAACATATTTCATTAATCTAAGCTATTACCCACCCACCCAAAAAATATTCACAGATATAATCTTGACAATATAGTAACTTCCCTGAGGATTTGAAAGACCATATCTAGCACCTATCAACTCCCATACTCTGTTGGCACCCTTTTTTAAAAGTGGGCCCCTTCCAAAACCCATGTGTTAGGAGTGGCAATTTTCCCTCCACATTCAGCTTCCACACCCAAATTACAGTACACTCCTACACAATCTGGCCAGTGTGCTTTCTCCTGGATTCCTGGATTCTCAGTGAATGAAATATCTCCCATTTTGTTATAACCACTTGGTCACCAAGACCTGCTTCTTCTTTCTCCACAATATTTTCACATTTTCATAATTTCCATTTTCATTTTTTTACCATTAGCCTTTAAATAATTTTTGAATAATTTCATACTCCTGACTTTGTCCCAAGATTCTATGCCTTATAATGTACACTTCACTCTACCCCAGAATTATCTTTTTAAAACACATACTTGCTCACAACATTCGACAATCAAGACTACTTAGCATAATATTTAAGCCTCTTCACAGATTGACACAAACCTACCATTTAATTCCCTATCTCCTGCCCACATTTGTTATTTATGCTACTCTTTATGAAGCATTCAAAATGTTTGTCATCTCAAACTCATGGTCATTTTTCTTAAAAACAGTATATTCACTATGTTTGCTCATTCTTTTCTCTCTTACAAAATGTTTTTCTTTCTTTAATTTGTGTCTAACCACGAATATTATTTACACTCTTTTGAAAAGTTTGTTTTTACTCTTTCATGAAACCCACACTAAACTTCAGCTCCATGTATTTTTTCATTATCTGCATCTTGTAACTATTTCAAGTATGATACTCCTCACAGCTACCTGAAAGTTCACCATGCTTTAGAATTCACACTTTGCATTTTTCTCACTATGTTTTAAGATCAGTGAAGTCAGGAGAAGTATTTTATTGCTTTCTTATTTATTTTTAAATATGTTTTTTATTGATTTCAGAGAGGAAGGGAGCAGGAGAGATAGAAACATAATAATGTGAGAGAATTATTGATTGGCTGCCTCCTGCATACCCCCTACTGGGGAGTGAGCCAGCAACCCAGGCATGTGCCCTGACCGGAAATCAAACTGTGGCCTCCTAGTTCATGGGTCAACACTCAACAACTACTGAGCCACATCAGTCATATTTTTATTGCTTTTATAAAATATCCATAATCCTTAAAACATACTATAAATTCAATCATGTTCAATATTATTATATTAAAACATTCAGGAAATAATTCACCTGAATACTAATAATTGTTGGAGAAATAGTTCCAGTTCATTTACTTACTGTTAGGAGTAGACTTGCACTATATAAAATTAACCTCAAAAGTTAATGCAATGTGTCGAAACTGGTTTGGCTCAGTGGATAGAGCATCAGCCTGTGGACTGAAAGGTCCTGGGTTTGATTCCTTTGTTGCGGGCACATACCCAGTAGGGGGTGTGCAGGAGGCAGCTGATCGATGTTTCTAACTCTCTATCTCTCTCCCTTCCTCTCTGTAAAAAATCAATAAAATATATTTTTAAAAAGTTAATGCAATGTGTTGTTTTGTTTCCATCACTTTCTATACATCTAAGGGAAGGACCTGAGCTAATTGGGGTTGGGGGTTGTGGCACACAGGACCTTGCTAAGTAGCTTCAGTTGAATGCCATATAAACCTCCTGGCCGCTGGAAAACCCAATCTGCAAGGCTTCCCTGCAGCGCCGCCAATAATCTCAAAATGGGAAGATAGCTGATAGCACAATTACAACTCGTTATACCAAAAATAAAAATAGAAACACCCCGGGAACAAGTGAGCAGTTTGCAGTTGATTTTGGTGATGGAAAACTATACTTCCACTTAGGAAGAGTATGTTCATTGTACTCAGTTTGCTCTTGGTTCCCCACAGACAAACATACTGTGTGTATCATATGTTCACTATTCATTGAATCACATTTAAATTGTCAATTTTCTCTAAAACCTCATTTTACAGCCTAAACGTAAAACTAACTAGATAAATTTTGCTCAGTTCTTCCTGACTCCCATGGCTTTCTGAATTTACATTCTGGTTGTGGATAATGAATAGGTTTCAGAAGCTTTGATTTGAGTTTCATAAGTTTTCCTCACTCTGAATCTTGAAGATCTTTACTAGGCAGGAGTGGCTTGAGTGGGTTAAAGATGCTAATTTGCCTTCTACTTTACCTGTCTTGTTAGTGGGAGTTTTTAACATATATTTAAGCTGAATTTTTAACATATTTTGGATCATATAGTCATTGTCATTTTCTGAGTGTCCTGGTCTCCCACATTTTTAGACGTTGTACTATAAGTAGAGGAGCACACATCAAATGTAAGGTTGCACTCATTCAAGCTGCTACCAATTTCTCTTTCCCATATTAAAATGGGAGACTAAGTATTAACAGATGTGATTATTATTCTGATATATTATAAGAATATTTAATTTGCTATATTCAAGGATAGCAAATTAAACAATGGCAACGTTTATACTTGCTTTCACAAGTTGCTTGATGCTCAGAGCCCATAGCAGCTATAAGTAGTTTTTTCTATGAGAAATGATATAGGATAAGAAAAGAGGAAGACTATCTGTGAATAATAACATGGTGTTACATGTAGTATATTCTTCTTTCAACTCCCATGTTTGTAATATGAGTGTATTTGATCAGGAAGTAAAAGGAACATGCAGCTACCACAATTTAAACTCATTGGTGAAATCTTAGACATCATTCAGTGTACATTATGGACCTGAGTTTTCTTTGCACAAATAACAAAGAGTACTTTAGCGGAACAAGATAGAATAGCTGAATGGCTTAAAGGATGAGAAATTGATAAATTGATACTTCTCTCATTTTCCACAATAGGCAACCATTATAGGTACCTGAAATGAGCTTTAGGAGGATTAGCCTGGAAAATGATGTATTGTGGAAATGTGAGGCAAGACTCTCTCTCTCTCTCTCTCTCTCTCTCTCTCTCTCTCTCTCTCTCTCTCTCTCCTTTCCCTTCCTCTCTTCTTTTTCCAGGTGTGTTTTGCTTATAATTCCTAAAAGAAAACAAGCATGTCTTCAGTCTCTTTAAAAAAAACTGTCTTCAATCTCTTTAACATCTGAACATGGCCACCCCCTACCACACTTACCAACACCATTGGGTCTGTTTATCAACGTTTAATAACTACTTTTATCAATATACCTTGTAATTTCTGTTAAGCCTGCAGATTCCAGAACCCTGTACCCACTTTGTATTAGAGTCTCTTATTCTCCGAAATTGAGATTTTCTCACTTAAAATGAATATCAATCTTTTCTGATCCCTGGAAATTACCAAAGAAGATATGCACATATACCAATTTCTCCCATTTGATCAAAATATTAAAAAGATCTCACTCTGTAGCCTGTTCCAGACTTTAAATGCCAGGTATTCTTTCTTCCCTTTGTTTTTGCTCCCAGATTATTTTCATTTAACTGCTCTTCCTGTTTCCAATAGCAAAAACAAACAAACAAAAAACAGTTGGTCTCTACCTCCAGCATAATAAATATTATTTTCTGTATACAAACATCTTGTATATATAATGTCTATTTGAGTTATCTGCTTTAATGAAGAGTAATTCCATCTGAGAGAAAGTCTGTGTGAGACCAGCTCATATGGTGAAATTTGCACTCATGTTCTCGGCAGATAGACACTCTTAAAAGTAAAGGTTAGAGTTCACATCACTGATCCCATATTTACTTTACACATCTTTGAGCTTTACTTTAAAAATATTACACCCTTCAAGTATTTAATATTCAAATTGAAAAGAAGACTAAATATAAAATAAAACCAACAACATTTTAGATACTTATATGGCATATTGCTAAATGAAAAACTTTTTATAGGACCATAAAAATATAAATGAATCTGATACACATACTTAAATCTATTTCTGCTACACTGAAAATCCAAATGATGACATTGGAAGTCAAGACAGGTTCATCTCGTCACATCTGGGGGCGGTAGGGGGTTCAGAAAGGGAAAAAATGAGCTGCTAGCAAAGGCAAACAGCATAATAAAGGATGCTACTGAGAGACTTTTATTTACAAAGACTGGAAAAGTGAAGGTACAAACAGCACGGGCTGTAGACATGAGATATTCAGGACCAACGGCATTCCGCAGAGACTCTCCTTGGAGCAGCGGCATTGTGTCCAGCCCCAGAGCTGGGAAAGGGAAGGAGAGCAAGTGGGAGGCTCTGAAGACCAAAGGCTCTGTGGAGAGGCAGCCTTTGAATTCTGGTGAAGAAAGTGGTAGTCTATGCACAAAGTACTTTCCCAGTTATTCTACCGGCAAGGCACAAATCCTCTGAATGCATTCAGCAAAAGAAGAGCATAAGAGATGTTGAAAATGAAATCCTAAATATACCAAGGAATGCAATCTGTCTCTTTTCTATCTTAAGAGACATTCAATAATGAACCGTCAACTGAGGCAGCAGCAGTTGCCACGTAGCGGCCTGGGAAGGGTCATGAGAAAAGTCCCAGGTTGAGGGGAGATGTGGGTGTTGGTCATAAAATCAAGGTGAATAAACTTGCCAGAACTTACTGAACCATACACTTAAGATCTGTAAACTTCACTATATGTAATTAGACAGGATTTCTAAAAATCCTGTTTTTTGAAACTCAAAAATACTTTGAGTGTTTTCTGTAAAAATCTCACAGACTGCTTTTAACATTTTTGATGGTAACTCACTGGGTCAAATAGAGCTCAAGCAGCCATTGGGAAGAATTGATTTGGAGAACTTTTTCTGCTACATAGAAAGTCTTATTACAAAAATATAGTCATTGTTGGCATGGTTCGGTGCAAAGAAATATAAACAAATATGAAATGGAATAGAGGGTTCAGAGGGAGACCCACACATACACAGATGTTTTATCTCTGAAAAAGTGGCACTATAGGAGATAAAAGACAAGCTTAAACATAAATTATCTTTGTTTAATTGGCTATCCAAATAGAAAAGAATGAATCTTAAATTCTACTTCACATGATAATAAATGCATTCTTGCTATTGTAGTAAAGAGATCAAAGTTTCAAAAGATAATATAAAATAATCTCTAAAATTCCATGTTTGACAAATATTTCTGTTGGAAAAGTATACTATAAAAATAATATCTAAAATAATCCCAAGTAAGAAGTAAGGATAATCTGAAAAACAAATTTAAAGAAAACAACAGAAAGGAATGAAATAAAAGCCAAAATTAATAAAATTGTTTTGCCAAAACCGGTTTGGCTCAATGGCTAGAGCATTGGCTGCTGACTGAAAGGTCCCAGGTTCAATTCCTGTCAAGGGCATGTACATTGGTTGAGGGCACATCCCCAGTAGGGAGTGTGCAAAAGGCAGCTGATCAATGATTCTCTCTCATTGATGTTTCTAACTCTCTATCCCTCTCTCTTCCTCTCTGTGAAAATCAATAATAAATAAATAAATAAAATTGTTTTAAGAAAGAAGTAAGAGAGGACAATAAGCATAAAAGTTGATTTTAAAATTTATCTTTATTGTTGAACATATTACAGATGTTCCCCTTATTCCCCCCAGTGACCTCCTCCACCCTGTACCCTCACACTCCACGTCTTCACCACATTATTGTCTGTATCCATGAGTTATGTATAGATGCATACAAAATAAAATAAACTTTTAAGCAAGAATTATGAAAACTCAGATAAAAGAAAAAGAATAATCTTCAAAAGAACAATTGGAAATAGAAGAAAGGTTGAAGTATAGACACAACAGATAAAAAGTTAAGTGAGAATTTATTGTAAGAAATATTTTGCTAACAAAAGCCAAGGCTTGGATGAAATTAACTAATTCCTAGAGAAATAAAAATCACCAAATATGATATAAGAAGAAAGAGGCCTAGAAATTTTTCTTGGCAAGTTCTACCACACATTCAAGGATTTTATGAATTCTGTCAAATAACCAAGGAATAGATAACTCAAAAATTGGATAAACTTCATTGTAAAACAGATGAAATACTCCACAGATCATTTTATGATTCTGATTTATATTTGGTAACAAAATCAAACAAAGCTCACTTTTGAATATAGACATAAAATTTCAAGCAAAACATTAGTAAATAAAATGCAGAGGTGTGTTTTAATTAAAAAATTAAATACAATACATCTAAGTAGATTTAATATCAAATTGTCTTTAATTTTAGAATGTGCATTTGTTTGTTTGTTTGTTTTTGTTTTATCCACTAGGACATTCTCTGACATGTAATTGGTATATGTAGGCAATTCAAATTTAAAGTGACCATTAAGACAAGTTGGATTAATATCTAACATGTTTCTAACTATATTATTCATCACGTTTGCTCTTTATTCATCTCATCCTCTTTTTTGCTTCTCTGGTATAATTTTGCATTTTGTATGATTCAATCTATCTCTTCTCAGCATATCAACCATATAGACATTTGTATTGAATTTATTGGTATTACATTGGTTAATAAAATTATATAGGTTTAAGATGTATAATTCATCTGTACATTGTATTATATATACATCACCCCAAGTTATATCTTTTTCCATCACCATTTATACCCCCTTTAACTCTCTTGCCTCTCCCCACCCCTATTTCCCTCTGGTAACGACCATACTATTATCTGTTTATGAAGTTTTTTGCTTAATCCCTTCATCTTTTTTTATGCAGCCTCATAGTTTCCTTCCCCTCTGGCAACCATCAGTATGTTCTCTGTATCTATACATCTATCTCTACTTTGTTTGCTCATTTATTTTGTCCTTTACATTCCACATATAAGTGAAAGCATTTGCTATTTGCTCTGACTGGCTTATTTCACTTGGCACAATACACTCCAGGTCTAGTCATGCTGTCACAAAAGGTTAAATTTCCTTCCTTTTTATGACTGAGTGGTATTCTATTTGTAAACATATTACAGCTTTTAAAATTAATGATTGGTCTAATTTATAAAATGAATTTTCCAATTAATCTGAATTTGTCTTTAAATAACATTATACTGCTTTATTTATACTGCAAATATTTTATAACTGAACATTCCCTCCTGCCCCTCATTGACACTACTGCCATTCATTCCATTTATTCATATGCTATGATCACCCTATGTTATGTTGCTATTATTTCTTAAACAGTTGTGTTTTATATTAAGAATAATAAAAATGAATTACTTTGGTTATCCTTTATTCCTTCTATGATGCTTTTATTTGTTTTTTATGAATCTAGTCTTCTGACATATTTTCCTTCTCTTTGAAGAATTTTTACCATTTCTTTCTTGGCAGGTTTGTGGCTTATGAATTCTGTCAATTTTGTTTAGAAAGTTTTTATTGCTCCTTCACATTTCAAGGATAATTTTGCTGGATATAAAATTTTAGGTAGATAACTTTTTCTGACTCAAACTTCTGTATTTTACTCTACTCTGTTTTCAGGCATTCTGATGAAAAGTCTATAGTAATTCTTATCTCTATTCCATAATAGCAACATTATTATTATTCTTTTTACTTATTTCAGGATTTCTCTGTCCTTAGTTTTCTGCAGTTTCAATATGATGTGCCTAGTATTTTTATATTATTGCTTTTATATTAATTATGTTTCATATTCTCTGAGCTTCCCAGAACTATGCTTTGGTGTTTGTCAGTACATTATATATTTTTTAATTTAAATTATTTTACAGTTTGGGGATGTTCTGTTTGATTTTTATAATTTGTTTTTTTCTTTATTCATTTTATTATGACAATTTTCTTTTAATCTATTTTCAACCTCACCAATTATTTCTTTGGATATGTTGAGTTACTGATCCCATTAAGGACATTTTTATTTCTGTTGTAGTATTTTTGCCTTTTAATATTTCCCTTGTAACTTAGAGTTTCCATCTCTTTGCTTACATTACATTTCTATTCTTGCATCTTGGTTTTTGTTTGTGTTGTTATTGTTGTTTAGCAATTACAGCCTATTGCATGTTGATCATAGCTCATTTAAATTTTATTTCTAAAAATTCCAACATCTATATAATACCTAAGTTTGATTCTGATGATTGTGTTTTCATACAAAAACTTCACTTCTTTAGTTGACCTTTTCTCCTTTCCTTTGATTCAAATTGGCCTTTATCCAATCTAAAAGTACACTAACCCACCCACCGCCCTCTCCCTTGCATGAACACTCCCTTAGTCATTAAACCTTCAGGACAATGAAGTTCTGGTCAGTAGTGTTTTAACTTCAGACCCAGAAAAGTAAAATGACTCTACTGACCACACCCTTGTGAAGCCAGAGTGATGCCATGGTTGACATTAGGACCAGATGCAATGATCAACTACCTTCTTACCCTAGCACAACCCAATCAATAGAGACCATGACCCTAACTCCACCATGATTAATGACTTTTTTTCCTGAGTCTAACCCATCTTCTGGAAACCATCAGGGAACCGGGTCATAATCAACAGCTCACTATGATTCCAGGTTTGGTTCCATTTTCTTAAAAATAAATCTTTGCTGTTTAGGCTGCAAATTCCTATTTACATTTGATTGGCCTTTGGTGCTCACAGGCAAACAAATCCTTTTAGTCTAGTAACAGTAGTTTTGTTTCATCAGACATTCTTTTTTCCTTTTGGCATGCCTTATAATATTTCTTGAAAGTCAATGTGACATGAATCAGATATTATGAACTGAGGTAAATAAATCCTTAGTGTGAGGACTTATATTAATATGCTTTTAGGAATTGTGCAGGGTTTAACATTTGCTATAAGTGTTTAAATTCCTTTCCCATCCTCAATTTTGTCTTTCCTTTTGATTCGAGCTTCCATTAGTATTCCTCAGAGAAAATCTGTGTCTTGCAGCTGTAATTTGCTTTATTATATGGGAACCTATTGGTGTTCTGATAAGGTATAGGGAAGGGAAGACATTGTGTAATGTCTTATTTAAAAAGTCCTGTGGATCTGTGACCTTCACAAGTCTTTCTCAAGTCGTAACGCTTTTTCCACTTTCTCCTACTTCTTCCCTTGGCTGCAGTGTTCTCAATCTATTTTCTTGACTCCTGTTGATTATGCCCTCTCTCTCCCTTTAGATGAGACAGGAAGGCAAAAGGGAAATAGAGTGTGAAATACCTTTTCCCAGCTAGGATAAGACCCTGACTACACTGCTTTTCTTGGAAAATAGGCCTTTGTTATGGAGTATGCTCCGGGCATATTCCACAATGACTATTGTTTCTCTCCAGCTGCCACAGTCCTAAGGGAATCTTAGGTTTTCACTGAGAACCTGGTGGGATACTTGGAAGTAAAACCCAGAAAATATGAAGGTCTTTTAAAACTGTGGCCCTGGGAGTTTCTCACTCTCATGGTAACCCACCTCATCCCCCAGCAACTCCTCAAAATTATCATTTGAGTGTTCTTATCAATTCATGGTTCCAGTAGCTTTTGCTCCAGGGAAGCAGAATCCAGCTGTGGCTCTCTGGATATGCTTGTATCTGTGAATTTGGGGGTGACAGTTTGCCTTCAAATATCAGGTGTTTTTATTAATCCCAGAAAAGTATTGATTTTTAGTTTGTCCAACTTTTTCTTGTTGAAAAATGGGAATGACTGTTTTCAAATTCTTTATGCATTAGATGAGAAACTGTACATTTTATGAGACTTCTTAAGACCCAGGCTCAAAATTGGCAAACTTTTACTTCCCACGTGTCATCAGGCAAAACAAGGCAAATGGTCAGGTCCCAACCAAAGAATAAGAAAGAGCAAGAGTGTGGACACAGAAGGGGAAATAACTGAGGCCATTTGCTCAGTGAACTGTGAGGAGGTGGTTTCCTGGTATTATTCATCTTTGGGTTATTTCATTATATCCTGGACTTTTCACTCCTTCCATCATCTCTGTAGCCTATTTGTTGTTCTATAAAATTATTTCTGTTTGTATCTGCTGAAAGGTTGCTTTTTTTCTTTTTACCCAACTGGATCCTCACTGACACAGCTCCAAATCCAGGATTGAGGAAAGTGGTGCTGTTCACTGTCCCTCTAAATCCCAACAACCCTTTCAGCAATGTCTTAGCTAAGATCATGTTATTTGCAAGCAAAAGGAAGTTATACATTCCCAGCAGGTGTCACTCATTGGTTGAGTGTCAACCTATGAACCAAGAGATCACGGTTCCCGGTTGGGCTGCATGCCCAGGTTGTTGTCTCAATCCCCAGTGGGGGGTGTGCAGGAGGTATCCAATCAGTGATTCTCTCTCATCCTTGATGTTTCTACCTCTTCCTGCCCCTTCCTCTCTGAAGTCAATAAAAATATATTTTTAATTTAAAATAAGAAAGCTACACAGTTGAATTTAAGTATAAAGAAAAGGAGCAGGTTGAGAATGTCTTGCTAATAATCTGGAGTGGCTAACTGAACCCAGGGCAGAAGGACCATCAGACTTCTCAAAGCCTAAAAACTACCAGTGGAAATGAGAAACCCACACAGGGCATTGGCCGTGGCTCTCCTCTCTGCTTCTCTAAGCACCATGCTCTGTTTCTGCAAGCTGGCTTGGTCTGTTCCATGAACAGAAGCCAGTTCTGTCACCCTGGAGTATTCACCTCCATGGGGCAAGAGTCCTGCTGATGCAAAATAGCTGGCTCTCAATGTCAGTTTCACCTCCTTGGGCATTTTGCCTCAAGGAGGTGAAGTTGGCTTGGATCAGTTTCTCCCTCCTAATCCAATCAGTGGGCATGAAGCAGAACTCAGGGAGCCCACTCCTGGCTGCGGGTCTGAAGGACCAGAGACCATACAAGGCCTCACTAGGAGCTGGGCCTGTAGTTCTCAACTGGGGGCAAGTCTGTCCCTCGGGAGGTATCTAGGCTTTTTGAGGACATACTTGATTGCCACAACTGGGAGGATGCTACTGCCATCTAGTGGGTAGGTGCCAGGGATGCTGCTAAATATCAAAAACTGCCCAGTCAAGTCTCCACAACAAAGAGTTATCTGGCCCAAAATGTCAATAGTGCCCAGGTTGAGATACCCTAAGTTGAACCAACATCTCAAAGTGAGAATGATGCCTACCAGCTGAGAACTGGCAAGGGTATGGGAGAGAACAGGAGAGAAGAGGAAGAAGAAGGACAAGTAATAGTTGCTGTATTTAATGAGCATTTACTGGTTCCAAACACTGTATTAAGTGTTTGACCAACATCTTTTCATTGATTCCTCACAACAATCCTATAAAGCAGGCAGTATTGTCAGTTTTATGAAAAACAAAATAGAACTGTCTCCTTCCAAAGCTCATGTTCTTGACTGGAAACTGAAGGGTGAGAATGAGCAATCACCCTCCCTTGTGGATCTGATCCTGTTTTCACCTGAAGTAGCTAGAAAGCTATAAACAGATTTTTAAGAGCTGAACTTGTGAGTCTAAAAGTGACAGTAAATAATATCACTGTCATTGCTGCTGCTGGGAAACACCATACAAGTGACACTCAGAGCATGCTATCATCGAAGAGACTTGCATGTAACCTAAGTAGCTATGCAAATATGCAGGGATGACTTTCTAAACTCGCTAAAACATAACCAAGCTTTCCCAACACCAAGGTGCCCATGCTTCCTCCCCTCCCAGAAGAGTAGACCCTGCATTCAGTCTATTCTGAGTCCACTTCCACACCCTCAGATAGGAATAAACACACTAGATTTGTAAGATCCAGATGAAGATTAAACTCGGAAATGTGTATACCCCAAGGGTTGACCATCAGAGCAGGAATGGCCCACTTTTGTAAGTAACGGCTTATTGAAGCACTGCCATGCCCTTTTATGTATGTGTTTTCTAGACTGCTCTTGTGCTTCAACAGCACAGCTGTGTTGTCACACCAGAAACGGAGGTATGACCTGAAAATCCAAAAATATTTCCTGTCTGCCCACTTCCAGAAAATGTGTGCTAATGCTTCAGATGAAGTGATCCTGGCATACAGCGCAGGGCCCTCCCCTCTTCCACCCGATGGGAGATCAGATCTTTCTATCCACATGGGAGTATTTTCTCTGAATTTCTTTGTTCACAGATGCGTTCAAGGTGTTCCAGCCAAACTGGCCTTGTGCACCTTCCAAATCACTCCCTGCAGCACAGGGTTGAATGGCACAGTGAAAGACAATCAGATTAGAGCACGTGTATCCCCAGGAGATGGCTCCCTTTCGTTTTGGTGGCAGGTTAGGGAGTCTGGAGTTGACAGTACTGATTACAAGGCAAGGTAATCATGAGAAAACAGGAGTTGGAGGAGAGGTGTTCAAATTTTAGCTACTGGGCATGTAAGTTTTGTAACACGTTGGTCAACTTTTTTCAAATCTCTGGTTATCAGTTTTATCACATGGATTAAATGAAATAACTTATAAAAGAACTGATGAAAATGTGATAAACAGATGTCATAATAATAATACATTGGTTCCCCATGTAATTACTTAGTACCTATTAGTCATATTGTAGGGTAAGTCTCTGCCCCACCTCCTCGACTCCTGAGGAAACAGAATAATTCCTGTATCTTCAATCCTGTTCTAAGCACTTTATTTGTAATAACAAATTTAATCTTTACCACAACCCTTAAGGTATGTACTATTATTGTCAATCTCCGCTGAAGGTAAGAGAACTAAGGCACAGAAAGGTTGAGGGGTTTTCCCGAGGTCACACAACCAAGGAGGCAGAGTTACAAGATGGACTATTTAGTCTATGTACGGATCCCAAGGTTTTTAACAGCTCACTCAGCTCAACTGTGTAACACCTTTAACAGTGGTTCATTTTCAGTCCAGATGGCCTTTGTTGTTGAGGGTTCTGGAGTGTATGCTGAACGATGTGGCACCAGGCACAGCTCTTAGCATGGGATCTGTGGGGTCTCTACGAAAAGGGGGTTGTGACCAACATGAGTCACACATGCCTTGCTTTCAAAGGTGTGTAGGAATTCTCAGTGATGTTTGGAGAGACTATCAGATACTGGTTTCCACGCTGTGTATATACTGTATATATACCATAGAGAGAGAAATAAAGCCAAAGAAAAGTTCATCTATGACCTGAATTGCATTGGCACCTGTTATGGACTTAATTGTGTTTTCCCAGAATTCATGTGTTGAAGCCCTAACCCCAGCACCTTCTTATCCTATGTAATAAAAGGCTAATATGCAAATTTCCCCCTTATGCAGGAGTTGGACTGACTGAGAGTTAGACGTGCACTGACCACCAGGAGGCAGGACAGAACATGGTAGATGTTGGCGTCGGATGGCAATGGAGGCACTTCTGGCCCCAATGGGCCTAATGAGAGCAGGACCATGGTGGAATGGCGGAGCAGGTAGTGGGCTACACCAGACAGGTCACCGATCACCCCACCAGTTGCCCCAATAATTGTCCCTGATTGCCAGCCATGCCTAGGGACCCTATCTGTGTAAAATTTTGTGCACCAGGCCTCTAGTGTGACCATAATTAAAGAAACGGGTAAATTAAATTGAGGCCTTTAGGGGGTCCCTAATCTGGTATAACAGGTGTTCTATGTTTAAAAATTTTTTGAACTAAATACATTAGGCTTTATTAAGTGAACCATCTAGCGACTAGAAGGATGCACTGAGGAGTTGTACAAAATGGAAGGTGTTTATAGGAAACAGAGTAAGGTAAGGGAGCTCTTAGTGAAAAAAGAATAAAGCATATTTGGGGGTGAGAACATCTCTTGGGGAGAAGAGAAAGAAAAGTGTTTTTATTGTGCATATTGGCTCTTTTTGCTATGGGGAAGGGAGAGGGCCTATGTGACAGGTTACCTTGCTTATGCTTGACCATAAAATTCCATACTGGTTGATTACGATTTAAATTTGTTTAAGTTGCATTAGATCACATAGTAAATACAGGTTTGGTATCATGGGCTTTTAACACAAGTGACAACATTTTAGTCCTTTTGTGTTGCTTTATTTTTATTTTTATTTAACACCTGCAAGGAGAACACACTAGGACACAGAGAGAGACACCTGGGATGTATGCACACAAAGGAAGGACTTAGAGAGGACACGAGGGAGAGGACACGAGAAGGTGGCCATCAGCAAGCCAAGGAGAGGGACCTCAGAAAAATCTAATTCTTCCCACAACTTTATCTTGGACTCCCAGCCTCCAGGACTGTGAGAAAATAATAAATTTCTGTCGTTTAAACCCACCAGTCTGTGGCACTTTGGTACGGCAGCCAAGCAAATGAATAAAGTAACCCTCCGCTGGGACTCTTTCATCGGTGCCACACGCCACAGAGCAGACCCGACTTCTGGAGGGTGAAGGGGTGCCACCAACCGAGAAATGCCCACTCTGGGGCCAACAAGAGAGACCTGGCACACAGCGGAGAGCAGGAGGTGGTGATGGTGTGTGCTGTGGCAAGGGCCCATTTCTGGAAATTGCTGCACCATAAAGAGCAGTGGAGAAGAAAAATGGGCCCCGCAGAGCAGCAGGAGGAAGGGGCCATGGTCAGTGGAGTGGCAAAGAATCCAAGAAAGGGCAGCATATGTCACACATGACTCTGGAGAGTCTAAACATTCTTAAGAAGGAACTTTTTAAAAATCTGAGTTCGTGCACTGGCGGTTCGGGGAAATGAGGCAGAAAATTAGGTGTTAATATCAGCGCTCCCACATATGTACCTGGAGGGTGGTGAAGCTAGGGGGAATTACAGCTCCACACAGCTGACCCCAGAGCAGACCTTTATGAAGATCTATCTGAAAAGCTAAAGAAGATGCATTGGAATACATAGACTGACAGACAAGTAATGGTGAAGGGGGGTGGGGACACAGGGAGGAGATCTATGCAAGAAGTAGAAAAGGAGGGCCCGTGCAGCTAGATTCAAGTCACCTAACCACTTCCCAGGGTTATCTGAGAAGTTCTAATTAGAAGGGCTTTGTAAATAGAGCATGCTTTGCAGATGGTTTATTAAGAAAGCTGAACTTTATTCACGATTATAAGGGCAGGAGTTCAATGGCATGAATAGAAAATTCACTACTTGGAAGAAAATAATTAATAGACTAGCGAAAGAACATAAATTTATTTAGATTACAAAAAGAAACCAGTTACTTTTTGTTTGTTTGTTAAGGAGGGAGGCAGAATAAGAAGAGAGACTCAGTATGAATGTTCTAGAGATAGAAAGAGAAAAAAATGTTGTGCTTCTCAAAAAGGGGCACAGAGAGTTTGAACACCCAGCTTACCTTCCAAACTGAAAGAGTACAGGAGAAGGCTGCTGTCTCCACTCTCATCAGGGTGCTGGTGTGAGTAGTTAGAACATTGCCTGCTCTGTAAGATTGAAATACATACCCACTTTAATTAGAATTTCTCAACTTCTTCTCGTATGTAGTGGAATCAGCAGGTCTTTCTTGGTGGACTCTTTTCAATCCTTGTCCTGATTAAAAGTGGATAGCTTAAGGACAGGATGCCTCACTCTTGAGAGAGTTTGATTGGCTATCTCAGAGTTTGATTGGCCATTCCCTTCCCCCATTCCTTTCCCCACAGGCACGGATCTCCTACATTCCAAGGGACCCCATTAGACTTACAGCCAGAGGAGCAATGGGCAGCAGCAGCTCATCCCAGACTAACCCTCTGAACCTGTCTCCAAGGCTCCCTTTTCTCTGACTTCCCAATGGGCCACAGCATCCCAGCCTAGACTCTCCTGCTATTTCTCTGTGTCCTTCCTCATTTCATTGTCCTAATTTTTGCTAAAGCCAATAAGTTATTGCTTTTTTTCCTACACTTTGTCTCTTGATTGAAATCTTTCCCTCAAGAACATAAGAACTGAGGTCTCCTTGTCAAGCCAGTAATAGTAGAACAGTCTGAAATGTGGAATAAGCTACTCCCACAACCCACGTGTGGTGGATAAAGGTTGGGAGACATATCTAAGTGGCAGTGGTCCACCCTGAGGATTAAGGGGTCCAGGTCTTACGCCAAGCCCCCCAGCCCAGGATTCCAGTTCCAGGGAGAAAACTTGTCATAACTTCTGGCTGTAAAAATACAGTGGAGATTGTGGCTGAGGAAGATCAGGCTCCTGGAGTCCCAGACAGTTCTTCTTAAAGGGCCTGTACATGGACTCACTTAGATCCCCATCCTCTGAGCACCAGAACTGGGCAACAGCTAGAAAGGCACCAGGGAGATATAGGAAGAAACTGAACTGTCCGCAGCAGGGGTAGACCTTGGAGGGAGCAGCTTTCTCCCAGATAGAAGTACTGACAGAGGTCATAGTTCCTTTTCTGAGCCCTCCCCCGACAAAGCCAGCCCATTGGTGACATATCTGAGTCTCCATCAATCTGGTTCACCCTATTGGCCCCACTCTGGTGATTCCTGAGGCCCTATCCCACCCAACCTGCAGGCCTACCCAAGCTGTTTCCAATGGGTTTTTCATATGAATGGCCTGCTTTGATCCATACTTTATATTTTCCTAAAATCTCTCAAACAAGCAGCATCTGGACTCAGTGAAAGAGCCCAGTATCTTTCACAAAGTAGTCACAGCTTCAGCACTAGCAACAGACAGTCTTGATCCACATTATAGCCTTGCCTAGGCACCTCTATGCCCAGCTCTGCAGATCACTTTGTTGCTCATGCCATTCAGTCTATTTGCATATTAGGGATATATATATATATATATATATATATATATATATATGAATAATACTCCACTGTATGATCCACAGTGGAGTATTATTCAGCCATAAAGTGACATAAAATTCTAAAAATTCTACAACAATGATGAGCCTTGAAAATATATGATAAAAGAAATGTGTGAGACACAAAAGGACATCTCTTCCACCACCTGATCTCACCACTCTGCAATAGTCTGGCCCCATCCTCCACTCCCTGTAGCCTCTGCTGCAAAGACCAGCTCAAGGTTCCACCACAAAGCCAGACTGGCTATTGGCTCACATGGGCCACCAACTTTGTCAGTTTTAGAATCATTTTGATGGGCTGCATCTTTTATAAGCCCTATTAAACCCACTGATTTCAAAAGTGAATTACTCCTAATTGTCTAAGAATGAAATTTATTGGTGCTATATGTGTCCCCATAAAATTAATGTATTGAAACTTAACCCCCAAAGTGATGGTATTTGGAGGTAGGGTCTTTGGAAGGTGATTGGGTCATGAGGGCAGAGCCTCAGGGATGGGGTCAGTGACTGATAAAGAGGCTTGAGAAAGCTCTCCAGGTGTTTCTGCCATGAGAGATCATAACGAGAGGTCTGCCGCCTGGAATAGAGTCGTCAGCCCTCAGCGGACCAGGCCAGCATGCTGATCTGGGACTGCCAGATTCCAGAACTGCACGAAATAAATTTGTGTTGCTTTCAAACATTAAACGTTTTTAATAAAATAAAATAAAATAATAAAATAAAATAAAAATGTTCAAGTTTTAAAAGTTATTTATGCTTTTGATGCCAGAAATGATTAGTATCTCTTGGAGATTGAAGATAATGGCTTTCCTACTTCTCTCCAAAACCATCCAAATGCAAAAAGAATAAGAAAAGCCACAATTTCTTTTTCAATGAGCCTAGGAGAGAGCCGAACAACAGGAAAGATGGAGGAACTGCAGGAGCCGGGGGAAGTGTGCAGGGATGATACTCTGGACTGCAGATTTTGGAACGAGCCCTCCAGTACACTCTCTAAAGTGAGGGCCACACTCTACAACACAAAAGTCAACTTGTGCTTGCAATAATGGAAAAAGTGCATGCACTGGTGACAGGAGCTTTTACACCCATAGTTTGACAGCAATGGGCAAATAGGTAGTGTTAATTAATAAATCACACAGATCAGACTTTCTGTGATCATAGCAAAGGGATAGAGAGATAGAGCCTTTCCTTGTGAGCAGTCACACTGCTGCCTCATCCTTGGCTAAGAGTAACCAGGGACTGAAAGAATATGAACACAGAATGCTAGGTTATAAGTAAAAATCTTGCTTTTCTGAAATATAGTCTTCAACCCTGAGAAGAAACAACAAAAACCTATTCAAAGATACATAAAAGGACATAAAGAAATAAATAGGAAAAGCAAATAAAAGATTAAAAATACTCACTGGGATATTTTCATAGAGGATGGAAATTGTGCCCAAGTAATTCTTCATGTACAGGAACCCAGCACAGAGAGTCCAGAGCACAGGGACAACTTTCTCAGACAACGGAAGCAGCTGGAATGTGTAGGAGGAGAGTTCAAGAAAAATGTAGAAGAAATAAAAATTCATCAAAAATGTGAAGACAAATTGGAAGTAGCTAAAGAGAAAATAAATAATAATGACAAATAGAGATACATATAAATTTAAAAATAACTAATGCACATCTTATCTTCTCAGCCCAAGTGAATCCAAATGCTAAAACTGATATTTAATCTTCTTCAGAAGAATTTGTATTCTTTATTATCAAAATATCATGCTGCCCCTATTGAAATAATGTAGGATGTCTTTAGCTATTAGGAAATTAAGTTGATTTCTTCTCTAAATTACTCTAGAATGTTAGATATTTTCTCATCCCCATTGTCAATTTCTTGTTCACTGTGATTTGTTTTGAATGTATCTGCTTTTTACATACTCCTCTGTACACATTTTTTTTTATTTTAATACCCTATGAGTTAAAAATTTTATGTAGCCAAATATAACCACTGCCTAATAAAAGTTGATATCTATTTAGCAATTACCTTAGTCCCTGGCCTGTTGATTTAAATGGTATAGAAGTTGGCATGTGGTATTGTAATAGCAAAGGGCTTTTCAAGAACCCGTTTTGCTTGAAATTATATCTTATATACCTGAACTGTCAAGAAAAATGATATCTTGAAAAATAAAGTACTGTTTTATTATGATTATGTATGTCAATAAAAAATTATTGGTATTATTCTAGTCACAAATTTTCCTTCCTTCCTTCTTTCCTTCCTTCCTTCCTTCCTTCCTTCCTTCCTTCCTTCCTTCCTTCTTTCCTTCCTTCCTTCCTTCCTTCCTTCCTTCCTTCCTTCCTTCCTTCCTTCCTTCTTTCCCCTTTCTTTTTTAACTAGAGAATGCAACCTTACTCTATGAAATCACTAGGTTTATGTAAATGAAATTTATAGAGTAGATTTTAGAAAACTATCGACTGATGGTTATCAGTGCCAATTCAACATCAACAGGAACTTCCAATTTGGGGTTCAATGAAGGAGGAAACTCTTTATTCAGTGCAAACAGCTTAACTGTGGAAAGCACAACTGTGAGGCAACATGGCCTTTGGGTGAGCTGGCCCAATCCAGCTATACAGCTCTGCACTGCTCAGTCCACTTTGCTCTGTTCTGCTTTGCTCTAGTCTGCAGACAGGACAGCTCTGCTCAGCTCTGGTTCCAGGAGATGCCTCTGTGGTTCAGCTCCAATCTAAGAAGCAGTCTTCAGTTTGGGATGGAAAGAGAAAGTGCCCACCCAGTGCCAGAGGGGAGCTGACTTATACAGAGAAGTCCCCACTCCTGATCCCTCATTGATCTGTCCTCATGCAAATGAGGAATCCAAATTCTCACAGTTTTATCCAAAAAGCACTGTCCTGATTGTTCAGAATGGAGCCACTCTGGTTGGTTGAAGACGTTGCACAACTCTGATTGGGGGGGGGGTTCAATTCTATTGGTTAAATAGGATTCCAGAAACTCCTTTGTAAGGGCAGGCTCAGATGGCAGGAACCCAGTGCAGGCAGGAAGTTCAGTGTAGGAGGCAGGCATTCAGTGCAGGCTTCTCCCTGAAATTCAGCTTCTTGTAAGAGGGCCCTATTTAGAAATAGGAGCCAGGCTCTTGTTCTTAAATTTGAGCTCAGTTAGCCACCAGGAGACCTTCTTGATAGTTATCTTCTTTCTCAGGGTCAATGGAGCCATAATGCAATGAACTACTTGGAAAGGGGCTGGATAATATTGTGGTCAAGCACCAAAGTTTGAGACCCAAGCTTTCTGGAGTCAAGTTCTGGTTCTACTAATTATTATCTAGAAGACCTTTGGTGAGTAATTAAGTATCCAAGTATATATGAGGATAATAAAAATGCCTACCTCAGAGGATCATGGCCTGGGGGACTGATGCACATTAAGCATTTAGTGCAGTCTACTCTGTAGTCATAGTAAATATGCAAGAAATAGCAAGGGAAATTATCCAAATTTTAAAGTCTAACTAAAGTTTATAATGCTAATGTAAAATAATATTTAAGAAATAAAACTATATTGTGGAGGGTTAGAAAGTTAGTGTGAGAGCCTCTCTCCCCCCAACTGGTGGGCAGAGTTATGACATTACTGGCATCTGTCACAGAGACATCCCCAAGACACTGAACCACCAATCAGCGTGTGCTGAGTGCCCTGAGGCCCACCCCTTCCTGTTCCACTCTAGGTCCAACCCATTCCTGTTCCCTCAAAGGCTCCTCTAATCCTCCACGTGCTGCTCTCTCCATCTCCATCTGTGGAGGCAGCCCTGCAGGTCCTTTCTCCTCTCGCCACTCCTTTAATTCTGATTTCTCTACCTTGTAATGAGTCTGGCTCGTTACTGGGAAATAAACCTTACTTTAATATGTCTTGGTGGTCTCTGACTTCAGTTTTAGAATTATAAAAGTTATATTAGAGAAAGTTTGGTTAAAAATATCAGTTTTTTAAATGGATCTTGGAATATGTTGACTGTCCATTGAGCTCAAAATCTTTAGGAAGAGATGAGCACTCAGTGAGTTCAAGACTGAGGTTTCTTATTTGTTCTAAGAGCAGCCTTTTTACCTGTTTTCCTTTTGACTGATAGAAGAGATGAAAATAATAGAAATAGAATGAATCCCAATAATACTTTGGAAGAGGATGCAGCTCCATAACAAGCAACTCTAATGTAGGAGTGAGAGCAAGGGGAAGAGAGAAAACCCTTCAGGATGGTAGCTTTGTCTCTGGCCAGATGGGGAGAAGGAAGGGAGCCTACATGTGTTCTGCGTGGTCTCTCAGCAGGCAGCTGAGCTGTGCTATTGGTCTTATGGAAGGAAAAAGCTGATTCTGACTCAGCTGAGTGGATATGGAGGGGCAGAGAGAGATCAGAGCATCCTCTTACAGTGCTCATTCTTATGAAGAAAGAAAAAAAAAACACCCAAAAAACAGAGAGAGGGCAGACTTAAAGAGAATAGTGTATTTGAATGCATTCTTAGGAAGTAAGCAGGATACCAGCCCTCCAGGGGGAGAAATCAAAGGCTTTTCATCAGCAGCTGCTGTTTATAGGCATTTATTTATTTTGCATTTTAAAAACCTTGCGAGAGGAAGGCAATAAGACTTGGAGGACTAAGCTCTCGATTGAGAATCCTGTGTTTCTGATGTCACCAAGCTGTGTAGCACCCCAGCCTCAGTTTCCCCATTTACAAAACAACAGAGTTGAGGGTTGGTCTGTATGATGTGGTGTCTAAGACCCTTTCAACCAAAAAATTCTGTGCTATATGTGACATCAAGAGAATTGATCTGCTCCCCCACTGATGTTCATTCTGTTTTCCATGTTGCCATTTCAGCTGCCATCTCATCTCTCATGCTCTTCTTCAGAGCATCTGTGTTACTAGCAGGCACAATGCATTTTCACCTCTCAGCCTTTGCTTACTGTGTGTCCTTCCCCTTCACTGCTTCTCTTCACACGTGCTCTGTATCTTCCCTGCCCACAGTCTCCTGTATAATGATTTACATATAATAAATGATGAACAAGTGTTTGTAAAATAAGATAATCCAGATTTGTTCCAATACCACAAAAGTTATTTTAAAATTATTAATGGTGAAAGAGGGTGAGATAATGCAATGTGATTGTCCCATGAGTCAGTGGTTAAGGTTTGTCCCTGGCTTCAAAAGACACCTAAAATTTTTGAGTGGAGAACAGTGAATAGAGGAGGTAAAATTTGAAGATATTAAGCAAATTGAAGGGAACTAAATATATAATTGAATAATGCAATAGGTAGCAGATTCTGAGAAATTCAAGACTTTGTTGACATGTTGCTTGAGTTAGAGGAGTATTAAATACTAGAGGCCTGGTGTACAAATTTGTGCATGGGTGGGGTCCAGCTGGCCTGCCCTAATGGGAGCCAATCAGGGCTGAGCCAATGGGTGCAGGGACCACAGGAAGTTGGCTGGTTGGCCCCACCTCTGATGCGGGGGGTTAAGGGTGGGGCTGGTTGTGGGGAGGGACCATGAGCGGTTGGGGGTGCCATTTTGGGCCCCTATCGGGCCAGTTGGCCACTGCAGTACATGTCACAGTGACTGGTCATTCCAGTCATTCCATTATTCTGGTTGTTTGGCTTTTATACATATAGATTCTGCCTTCCCATCTCCATTCCTTCCTTATATTTCTCTGAAGTGATGTTTTTCTCCTGATTCCAAATGAGACCACTTCCCAAACTCTGGTCCTTTTATCCTCTTCTTTCTCTATTCTCTTTCTAAAGTGAATAAAAAACTTTAGTAAGGCTGCAGAGTACATAGAGAATATACAAAACACAGTTAAAATTTTATATAGTAACAATAAAAAATTGGAAATAAAGACTAAAAGAAGTAATATAATTTAAGATATCACCAAACAAAATAAAATATTTAAGTATTCTATCTAATAAAGAGGGAATACACTGATTGACCATCTCACCCTCACAAAGATGACAGCACCCACAGCCAATAAGGAGGGAATATGCTAATTGAATGCCATGCCTTCAAAGATGGCAGTGCCCACAGCCACAAGATGGTGACGCCCAGTCCCCTCAGACCCGCTGGGGTGGCAGGCATGCAGCACAGTCAGGCCTGCCCCCAGGAGGTCTGGCTGTTCTGTGTGCCTGCCTCCATCGTCTCCCAGTCCTCTCAGCACCCCAGCCACGCACAGCTGGCCTGAGGCTTGCCTGTGTCTCAGATGTTGGCTGCCCAGCTGCCTAAAGCTGGCCCAAATTGCAGGCAAGCCTCGAATGTTGGCTGCCTAGCCACATAGGGCCAACCTGAGGTGCAAAAAAGTCTTGGATGTCAGCTTCCTAGCTGACACCTGAGGCTCAGGCAAACCTCAGATGGTGGCTGCCCAGCAGCCCAGGGCCACCCGAGGCTCAGATAACCAAAGCCAGCAGAGGCTTGCACTACCCGCTGTGGCAGCAACAGACGTGTGATGGGAGCATCGCCTTAACCTGATAGCCAGGTTGTCCCCTGCCCCTGAGGGCTCCCAGACTGTGAGAGGAGGCGGAACAGGCTGAGGTACCCCCCTCCAGTGAATGAATTTTCATGTACCACCAGGCCTCTAGTATATCTAATAAAATCTGTGTAGGATTGCCATGCTGAAAACTACCAAAGACTGATGAAAGTCACTAATTAAGATATAAGTAAATAGAAAGATATAGTGTGTTTATAAATTAAAGCAGTGGTTCTCAACCTTTCTAATGCCTTGACCCTTTAATACAGTTCCTCATGTTGTGGTGACCCTCAACCATAAAATTATTTTTGTTGCTACTTTATAACTGTAATTTTGCTACTGTTAATAAATTATAATGTAAATATCTGTGTTTTCCGATGGTCTTACACTCTACAGCAATGGTTCTCAATCTATGGGTTATAGCCCACAGGTTGAGAACTGCTAGCAGGGTCACCTAAGACCATTAGAAAACACAGATGTTTACATTATGATTCATTATGATAGTAATGTGTCCAGTTTAAAACCCAGGATGTGAACTGTATTAAAGGGTCAAGGCATTAGAAAGGTTGAGAACCACTGAATTAAAGGATACAAGATATTCAAGATGTCAATTTTCACAAATTGATCTACAGATTCAACACAATAAAAATCTTGTCAGATTTTTTTCTAGATCTCAATAAGTTGGTTTTAAAATTTATTTGAAATAAAAAGAAGCTTAGTATATACAAAACAATTTTGAAAGAAAAGAATAAAGTTGGAAGACTTATGTTATTTCATTTTAAAACTATAATGCTATAATGACCAAGATTATAATATTAGAGAAAGAATATATAAATAAATGGAGCAGAATAGAGTCAAGAAATACACATGCAAAAATATGACCAATTTACTTTTGATAATACTACAAAGAAAATACAATGGAGAAAGGATAGTTTGTTTCAGCAAACTGAATTGAAATAGTTGGACACGCATTCTATATAACAAAAGCCCAGCGATCAAACAGTGAAACAACCAGAACGACCAGTCAACCAGTCATGATGACATGCACTGACCACCAGGGGGGAAGACACTCAAAGCAGGAACTGCCCCCAGGTGGTCAGTGCACTCCCACAGTGGGAGCTGACCTATGATGAGCAGTGCTCTCACAGCAGGCCCATCCCCACAGGCCACGCCCCCCACCAGTGCATGAGTCCTGTGCACTTGCCTTTAGCATATATACTAGTATAAGAATGTCAGCATATAGTTTATACTTGGATAAAAATTAATTCAAAGTAGATTATGGACTTAAATATAAGATATAAAACTATACCTTTTTTGAATAAAACAAGAGAAAAATCTTTGTGACCTTAAGTAAGGCAGAGCTCTTAAATAAAGACACCAAAATTATAACCCTTAAAAGCGAAAACTGATAAAATTTGACTTTATCAATATAAGATACTTTTGCTTTGCAAAAGACATTTGTTAAAAGAATGGAAAGACAGGTCCCAGACTGGGTGAAAATGTCTGCAAATCATACATATGATTTAAAAAATTCTCAGAACAACAATAAGAAAACAAATAACCTAATAAAAATGGGTGAAATATTGAGAAAAGGCACTTCATCAAATAAAGTATATTGACAAAAAATAAACATATTAAATGATCCAACATCATTAGTCAGTAGAGAAATGCAAATTAAAATCACACTAAGGTACCACTACATGTTATCTTTTAGCATGGCTAAAACTAACAAAACAAGACCTGATAATTCCAAGAGGTGGCAAGCAAGCAGAGTAACTAGAACTTTCTGACATTGCTGAAGAGAACACAAAATGGAAAGTGCACTCCCACTGTGGAAAATACCCTGTCAATAAAGTGTAACATACATGCTCTATATGACCCAGACATCCCACTTCTGGGCATTTACCCTAGAGAAATGAAGTGAATGTTTATAGCAGCATAAAACTAATATCATGATTGCCCAAAATGGAAAATAACTAAATCTCCTTCAACTAGGAAATAAACTGTCATACATAAAATAAAATTCACACTTTTTTTGTACATTTCTACAAATGTGTAGTCATGGATCTACTACCACAATCAAGATGCAGAATAATTCCATAACTTTCCAGAAAAAAAAATCCCCTTGGTTTTGTATCTGATTTTAAAAATAAAAAGTTAAAGTGGGTAAAATAAATCATTTTTTTAGAAATATTTCTTTCTAAAATTTGGCATTTTGGAAAAACTGTATGTGTGTGTGTGTGTGTGTGTGTGTGTGTGTGTGTGTATTAATTTTATGCTGCTATAAACATTCACTTCATTTCTCTAGGGTAAATGCCCGGAAGTGGGATGTCTGGGTCATATAGAGCATGTATGTTACACTTTATTGACAAGGTATTTTCCACAGTGGGAGTGCACTTTCCATTTTGTGTTCTCTTCAACAATGTCAGAAAGTTCTAGTTACTCTGCTTGCTTGCCACCTCTTGGAATTATCAGGTCTTGTTTTGTAGGGCCTAGAAGCGGGGGGCGGGGAGTCCCTCAGCCCAGCCTGTGCCCTCTTGCAGTCCAGAAGCCCTTGGGGGATGTTCGACTGTCCTGCCTAAGTCATCAGTTAGACATCCTTAGGGCTGCCACAGAGGTGGAAGAGACTCCTGCCACTGCCAGCCTGTGAGCCTGGCTTCTGGCTGAGTGGCACTCCTCCTGTGGGAGTGCACGGACCACCAGGGGGCAGCTCCTGTATTGAATATCTGCCCCCATGTGGTCAGTGCACATCATAGTAACTGGTCATTCCGCTGTTTGGTTGATTTGCATATTAGCCTTTTATTATATAGAAAAATACATATGCATGTATGTGTCTATATATAGACTATATATTCCAGACATTTTATTCCTAGGTAAGTATTCAAGAAAAAAAATCACCGTTTGGCCCACAAAAAGGTTTGTACAAGTATATTCATTGCAACATCATTCTTAAAGGTCTCCAGCTGCAAACGACTGAAAATTGCCATCAGCAGTAGGAGGGATATCATGGACCAGTGGATAGACATCAGCAGGGTGAGATTGTGATGTCTTCATGTAGTGGAACACCATACAATGAAGAGAGCGAACAATTTACAGCATCACATAGTGTGGATGATTTTCACATTATGTTGAATGTCTGAACCAGACAACAAGGATATATATTGTGTTCCTATTTCCCTCAGGTCCAGAACAGGAACGCTGGTCTCTGGTGTCACACCCCGGCTCAGTGTTAGCTTCCTTTGGGGCAGGTGAGCGGTGGCTAGAGGAGACATGAGGGTGGCTTCCCAAGAGCTGGCCATGATCTGGGTTCCAAGTTACAAGAACATGCTTAGTTTGAGATATTCATCAAGCTGGAAACTAGTCATTTGTATATATTTCTGAGCATGTGTATTTCAATAAAAAATGTTTTAAAAAAACAGCAAAATTGTTTTCTTTACAAATATATTTAATTTATATCTAATTTTAAGGGAATACAGGAGGTGCATTAAAATGAAACATGTCTTCCTTTAATGTCACCCTTTTCCTTTTTATTAAAGGGCATTTTCCTGAAATTTAAGTCTTTCATCAGTTCCAGAATTTAATGCATGAATTTACCACTATTGGAGAGTTGGTTGCTACCCTCCATCAGTGTGGTTGCACTTTTCCAAGACCTGTGCCCACCTGTCAGTTTCACAAACCAGGCCAGATGCAGATTGGAAATGAAGGGCCTTTTGAAACACCCCTGCTGTGCAAGGATATTGTTTCACCTCATTACCTGCAGGCTGTGCCTCCTATCACACAAAGAGAAGTTTGTGCATTCAGTGGCTAGCTCTCCGGCAGCCTCTGCAGACACTTCAATACATCGGAAGTATTTCACTGCAACCCCAGCTAGGCAGCTAGTTCAACCCCAGAAGGACCTTGTCATTAGGTAGCCATGCACCAACTTCTGGGGACGGTGGAAACAGGTCTTTGTTTGCCCTCCTTCTGTCTCCCATCAGTCCCCACTGAGCCCACCTCAAAGAGGCATAGGGAGCCAGCATCTGTGGTTTCTCTCCCTTTTCACATGGTCTCTTGGTCTCGTAACCCCTGCATACCTCCCAGGGTCTTATTTTTTCCTTCCATTCAGCCTCTAGTCTAACCTGACCAAAGTCATGATTATAAACAGCCTTTTCCTCAGTGAAGGTAGAATATTCTTGAAAGAGGTGGTGGGCAGATAGAATCATGTCTTACCCCTGGCCTGAGGGGTTGAAGAAAAGTTTCCTTTCAGGCCCAGCCTTATGGTAAAATTTTAAAAAGCCAAAATAGTGAGACTGACCAGTATTTTAAGTAACCGCAGAACATCATGATACTCACAAAATCTATGTCACACTCTTCACTTTTCTCTGCTTAGGAAACCGTGCCTCTTTCTCAGTATACAGAAAAGAAGAGGCGGTATTCCCCACACCCAGGAATGGTAAGGTGGATACAACTTTGAGATCACTCGAGAACAGTTAGACCTCATTCACCTAACTTCATAGAGCTACAGAGTTTTTTAAATACTCCATTTTTAAAATAACAAAAGCACCAGCATTTCTTGCAGCCACTTTTAATGTAAATATAATTCAAGGGAGTTCCACACTCAGACACTCAGACAGCAAGTCAGGACTTATTGCCAAATCCAATGACTAAACTGGACCACAGTGGTTCAGGAGTTATGACTAAACTTGGCTCCACACTGCTATGATCTTACAGTGATGGTATCTCCATTTTACATTTTCTACCTTTGCCATGAAATGTCAGGTAATCAGCTGTCAGTGAAATTTACTTAATACACATATGAAAATCCTGTTGACTGTTGATGGTTCATCAATGTTAGTTCACTTCATGATATTAGGGTCTTCCTATATATTTTTTCTATCATATTATTTCTACTTCAAACATTCTCTGAACTAGTTCCAATAAATTTGTTTGTAATCTGCTTTCTTTCAAACAGGAACCTAAAAAGCAAAACTCAAAGTGAAAAGATCAATAAATGTGATTAAAATTTAAAAATTCTGTATTCCAATAATCACCATATGCAAAGTAAAATGTCAGTGTCATGCTGAGAGAAATATTTGTAATATATGTAATAAGGGTTATTAAGCAAAATAGTTGAAGAGCTATTATTTATCTACCCTGTTTCCCCGAAAATAAGACAGTGTCTTATATTAATATTTGCTCCCAAAGATGCGCTAGGTCTTATTTTCAGGGGATGTCTTATTTTTCCATGAAGAAGAATACGATACACATTTATTGTTAAATGAAAATAAAGGAAATTTATTACCTGTATACGGTACGGTAGTACGGTAGTTGTCAACACAAACCAGACAAACTGTGAATCCCACAGTATCAAGAATTTACTCATTTATTCAATGGCAATCATGTCATCATCTTCTGGAACATCATCATAACAATCCAATTCCTGAATTTCCTGGTGAATTTCTTGTGACTCCATTTCTTTCAGAATCAGTGGACCAAATCTCTCATGTTTAGCAATAGCACTGTCTTTAAATGAGTACTTCTTGTCAAGGTAACTTGCTTGCAGTGCATTTGCAATGCAACTGTCAGTGATTTTCTCCCATGAATTCTTCACCCAAGTCACAACTTCTTGCAGTTTAGGTTTCACAAAGTTTCCATGCTGATTTCTCTCCATTCTATTTTCAATGTAGTCATTGATTTCCATGAGCAAATTGTCTGAATGGCTTGTTTATTGTAATATCAAGAGTCTGGAGATAGGCCATCATTCCTGCGGGAATCATTATCTGATCTATTTTTCTTTTGTGAAGAAATGTCTTCATGTCTTTAGCGCAGTGAGTGCTGGCTGCATCCCAGACTAGCAGACTTCTTTGGTCCCCTCACATAACAAGCGGCAGTAATAAATCGACCCACTTCCTTATAACTGCTTGTGTGGCCCAGGCTTTTTCAGCTTCAAGAATAAAAATGCTCAAAACACATTCAATATTTTCCTTCTTACCCTTAGAAATGATTAAAGGTGGGATTTTAGTGCCATTCAGACGAATTGCCAAAATACAGGAAACATGTGCACTTTTGTAAGCAGTGGAGGAAATGTACACTAAGGAGGCACCCCGCTGTTCAATTGTTGTTTGAGATGATTGGCCCATAAACACTGAAGTTTCATCCAAAGCAATCATGCTGAAAAGATTGTATTTAGAGAAGTCAGCATCATCAATAAAGGACTTGAATGCAAATGCTCGGTTAATAACTTGAGTATCTTCCAACCTAAACAATGTTGTAGATCTTTTTAAAGACAGTTCACTCCGCTGAAGGAAATTATCCAGCCAGTGTTGTGATGCTTTGAAGTCTTTGGGGGCTATGTCAAACTGTGGTGCCATTGCAAGGGCAAATTCTTGAATCTGAGCCTTATTCACAACCAAAGCCTTTGCTCTCCTGTCAACAACCCATTCATAGATCAGGTCTTCCAGCTCAGAAAATAATGGATGCCAACCTGATCCACACTTGCGTTTTTTAGCATTTCCCTTGTCCACTTGTTCAATGAGGTTACCATACTCTGCTCACCATTTTCAGACCAATCGGATACTCAACATCTCTCTTTGAAGAAAGCAGTAAGATTTTGGCCCCATAAGTCTTCCACGATTCCATTCTTGTACTCCACGGAGTAGCTTTTTCTTTTTTGCGCTCATTTCTAGGGGTAAAAAAAAGGAATTGGGGTATCAAGGTGGGGGGAGGGGCATCACTTAAAATGACAGAGGGGGGCAAAACAAGATGGCGGCCTAGGTAGTCTTCTAAGCTACTGCCTCATCAACAATTTGGAAAAAAAACAACTGCTAAAATCGAAAGGGATCACATCAGATCCACAGGAGAGCTGGCAGAATGGGATGGCTACAACTAGAGGGCACGAAAAGCACCGCTGCCACCATGTGGAGTGTAAAGCCAAAATGGAACTGGAGCCGCAGCCACTGCCGTAGCCGCCACCAGTGAGGGAGACCCACGGGGAGCAGAACTCGCCTCGCCCTGGGCACAGGGATTGGGCTGCCTCGGAGCCTGGCCTCCATGCAAGCAGCTTTCCTGGCCTGCTCCCCATGGGAGCAAGGGAACCTGCGCCGAGCCGCAGCCGCACCTTCCACTCCCACCTGAAGTGAGCTGCCTTGGAGCCTGGCCTCTGCACCCGCAGCCTCCCCAGCCTGGCCTCTATGCCCGTAGCCTTCTCAGCCCGCCCTGCAATGCTAGCGAGGGAGCCTGGTGCAGGGCCATGGCCACGCCTTCCGCTCTCAGCCCCAGCAAGCCCTCCGCCGGGCCGGCCTACTTGCTTGTGGAGCATAACGGAGAACCGAGAGGTTGTGCCCAGAGCACTCTTAGAAGCCTGGGACTCTGGACACCTAAACCAGGGGGACTCTGAAAGCCAGAACGTGTGAAGTGTGAGCGGCGGAGGATACTGTAGCAGAGGCAGCCGGAACCTTCCCATTCTTCCCCCTCGTAGTCCTCCTGCTCTCCCGGCAGCAGTGGGCCAGGGCCCAGGGGGAGAATCGAAAAGGATCCTATCTGAATCTCGGGAGAGCTGGCGGAGGAGAAAATCTACAACTGAAAGAAAGAGAGGTCCTGCTGCCACCATGTGGAGTTTAAAGCCGCACCGGGGTCGCCCCTGCCAGTGAGGGGGGCCCACTGAGAACGGAGCCCACCCCTCCCCGGGCCCAGGGAGCAGGCCACCTCGGAGCCCGGCCTCCCCCCCCCCACAGACTTCCCCGCCCGCCCACCTTGCTGGTGAGGGAGCCAGTGCAGGGCCTTGGGCGCACCTTCCGCTCCTGGCCCAAGGGAGGCCTTCACCCATCTGTCACCCCGACTCCAGGCCTGGCCAGAGCCTCTGCAGAGCCCCTGAGAGCCAGCGCCAAGGCGGAGCATAGTCATGGAGTGTGATGGAGGACCTAGAGGCAGTACCCAAAACACTCTTTGTGGCCTGGGACTCTACACACCTAAACCCGGGGGACTGAAAGCCTGAACGTGTGAAATCAGAGCTGCTGAGGTTGCTAGGGTGGAGTCAGCCAGAGCCTCCCGTTCTTTCCCCTCGTTGTCCTCCTGCTCGCCTGCAGCTCAGACCCTTGGGGATCCAGGATAGGAAGGCATCAATTGATGGTCCCAGAGGGGCCATGTGGCCCGGGAGATCCTTGTGCCCCGGGGGAGCGGTGGGACCAGGAGGAGCCATGTGACCTGGGGGGTGGTGGGACCCAGGGGAGCTGTGTGCCCAGGGGAGCAGTGGGACCCGGGGGAGCCATGTGCCCTGGGAGAGCAGTGGGACCAGGGGGAGCAGTGAGACCTGGGAGAGGCTTGTGCCCCGTGGTAGTGGTGGGTCCAAGGGGATCTGTGTGACTTGGGGGGGTAGTTGGACCCGGGGGAGCCCCTATGTTCATAGCAACACAATTTACAATAGCTAGGATTAGCAAACAGGCTAGGTGCCGGTCAGCAGATGAATGGCTCAGAAAACTATGGTACATCAACACAATGGAATCCTATGCTGCCATAAAAAAGAAGGAATTCTCATCATTTGCAGCAACCTGGATGGAATTGGAGAACATCATTCTGAATGAAATAACCTAGTCAATGAAAGAGAAATACCACATGTCCTCACTCATTTATGGATAATAAAGAATATTATAAACTAATGAACAGAAAGATAGATATAGTGACAGTAAAGCAACAAGCAGACTGTCAAATGACAGCGGGGAGGGGAGGGTGATCTAGGGGAGATAAGAGATCAACCAAAAAACTGGTATGCATGGATATAAGTACAACCAATGGACACAAAACTCTGGGGGGGAGGGCATGTATGGTAGGGGGGGGCAATGGTAAGCAATGTACACATATAATACCTTAATTTAAAAAATGGTGGAAAAATAAATAAATAAAATGACACAGGGGGTCAGAGGGGGGAATTAAAATAGCACAGAAGAATCAAAGGGAGATTACCATTTTAGTAACCCCTTTTGATCCTCCTATGTCATTTTGATTGTCCCCTCTGATCCTCCTGTGTCATTTTGATTGTCCCCTCTGATCCTCTTGTGTCATTTTGATTGTCTCCTTTGATCCTCCTGTGTCATTTTAAGTGATCCCCCTCCCCCCACCCCTGTGCCACTGAACACTTTCACCAGACATCCTCCCTACCCCTTTATCAGACATTTACCCCCTGGGGCCTGCCTGGGGACTGTCACTGGGCTTGCTGGGGCCTGGATCTGGGCTGCAGCAGGGTCTGCCACTGACTGAGAACCTTCAGTCATCATGAAGGTGGCCGCGAGCATCAGGCAGTGTCACCAGAGACAGACCAGCACTCACCACCTTCACCGCATCCTGTCCACTCTAATCCTCCTGTTCTTCTACATGCATCTGAGAAAGTCTCCTCCTCTCTCCTGCCCAATGCTCACTGCTCACTCTGACCTCCACTCTGCCTCCACACAGCAGTGACGTCAGGACTCCTCATAACATCACTGGTTACTAGACGCCAGTTGGGGCGACCCTAGTGACCAGTTTACAGTAAATTAATTTTCATTCTGAGACAGAGCCTGGGCCTTATTTTCGGGGGGATGCCTTATATATATCACTCAGAAGGAAACCTGTAAGTAGGTCTTATTTTCGGAGGATGTTTTATTTTCAAGGAAACATGGTATAAGAAAAAGATAAATAAAAAAATGAAATTGAATACCCACTGGCCAGTATGACTCAGTGATTGTTTGTTGACTTACTAAGTAGGAGGTCATGGTTTGATTCCTGGTCAGGGCACATGCCTAGGTTGTAGGCTTGATCTCCAGTGTAGGGCATGCAAGAGGCAGCCGATCAATGATTATTTCTCATCATTGGTGTTCCTATCTCTCTCGCCCTCTCCTTTGTAATCTGCAATCAATAAAATGTACATATATTTAAAAATGGAAAATGGTAAAAGATATAAAGAAAAAATTCACTAAAAATAAAGCAAATGGCCAGTAAATATATATTAAAAAACTTGATCAAACTCACCAGTAATTAAGAATATGCAAATTATAATTAAAATGAAATACTATTTATCAGCTTAAAAATTATTTGCATGTGATATAAAATGTTGGTGAATGCATGAGGAACTAACAATATAATACATATTGATGACAGCATAAATTAGTATACTACTCTGGGAGGATGTTTTGCAACATCTCTTCAAATTAAAGCATGCACCTCTTGTACAACTAGCTATGCAATGGCTCAGTGTCTACCTTTGGGAAACATCTGCATATATGCATATGGAGGCATGTACTAATGGGTATCATTTATCAATAAATTGCTTCCACTGTTCTAAGTGCTTTGCATGTTTAAATGCCTTTAATCCTCATTACTTTCTATTAGTATCCCCATTTTACAAATTTAAAATCTAGGACTTGAACCAAGGTAATCTGGCTCCAGCAATGGTGTTCTTTCCCATTAGACCATATAATCTCTCAAGAGAATTGTCCTCTTAAACAACAACAACAACAACAACAACAACAAAACCTAATACTTATTGCAACATTATAACAGGAAAAAAGTGTTCAATGATATGAAATGTAATGCTTTACAAAATGGAATTAAGTGCATTTATATCATTGGTTCTTGACTAGGAGCAGTTTTGCTCCCCAGGAGGCATTTGGCAGTATATACGGCGAATATTGATTGTAACAATTGTGAGATGGGGGTCGGGGACGGGGTGCTAATATTATCTGGTGGGTAGAAGCCAGGAATGTTGCTAAATATTCTACAATGCACAGGACAGTCCTCGGACAACAAAGAATTATCTGGCCTAAATGTCAATAGTGATATATTTGAGAAATCCTGATCTATATTTATATTGATTCTTCTCTAAGAAATATTGTTTACTTCAAAAGCCAATTTTTAGATTATGTCAATTATTTTAAAAAGACACACACATGCACACTAAGGAGTGCACAGTCTGGGTGTATGTACACTTCCCTGTATACAGGCTAAGTTCTAAGATAATGCATACAAGCTATTAAATGTGGTTACCCCTGAAAGGTGATGGAAAGGGCCAGGATTGAAGGGAAGGGTAGACAAAGAGAACTTTAAAAATAGGAGCAGTGTTCCAAAAATGTTAAGAAAAATGTCTTTGTGTGTATTTATAGATTTATAATAAATTTTAAAGTACCACTAAGTGCTATTTACTACTTATTATCCTAACGAAGATGAACAAAAAAAGGAGCAGGGAGGGCCGGGTAGGAGGACAGGATGACAAGGTGCTCAAACATCCTGAGCGAGCACTGTCTTTTTTAGAAAATGCTTCCTATGAAACATAATTTTAAGAGGCATATGGTATTCTCTCATTCATATAAAAACATCCTAGAGCCATTCACTACGGACATCTGTGTATCACAGTCAAAAGACCTACAAGGAAAAACACCAGATTGAGAGGACCCTAGGGACAAAAATTGGATTCAGCTAGGTACCAAAGGGGTTTTCTCTACCTACTTTACTTAAAGAGTTTACAAGAATAATTTTAACATCTTACTTTGGTGAATAAAAATAAATCAGTTTAAAGTATGCACAAACACAAATGTAAAAGAGTGGTTCTGATGTTCTTTAAATTTCAGACAACAAACAAACAATAAAGCAATGAAAAGACCCAGGAAAAAGAGATAAGTCAATATGTTAATCTATTCATTTAAACAAGTACTTCATATTCATTAAGAACATCATTCTGGAAATTACATTATATGGCTAAATGAAAAGAAATTACAAAACATATACATGGAATTATATTTCATTATTTCAAGAAAAAAGCAAAACATAGACATAAAAAGGAAAGATTTGGAAGGATAGTTAAGTAAATCTTTAAGCATAATTATATCTATGAGCTAGAAATAGACATATTTTTGTGCTTTCTTAATTATAATTTGCTCTTTGTTCAATTTTTTTTCATTACATTGTTCCTATAATAAAGAAGTTGAAAGAATGGGGAGAACAATGTGTTTTAGATAGCATAGAGTCCATGCAATAAAATAATACAAATATATTTAAAATAAGGAAAGTAAGGCAAAGAATATAAGTAAAAAAATAAAATGATATTCTACATAGTGCCTCAGGAGTCAGCTGGGTTAGTTTTGGACTGCCAAACACTTGTGAAAATTGAGAAATCTAATAAGGGCAGGTGACTAGTCCTATATAATAAAGATGTAATATGCAAATAGTCATTAAGCCATGAAGTGTAATGACCAACCATGTAACAACAGATCATAGATCAGCAGAAGGGTGAGGCAGCGAGCTACAAGTGGGCAGTGGAGAGCTACAGGAAAGGGCATGGCAGCAGTTATGAAGGGGTTGGGGGCATGGGAAAGGGGTAACTACTGGAGGTGGCAGCGAGCTACTGGGGCACAGATTCGTGCACAAGGCTACTAATAGGCAGAACCAATTACAGCAACTTTGGGTCCAAGTTTGGCTATGTCCTTTAAGAGCTAAGTGACTGTGGGCAAGTTACTTAAACCATTTGAACCCCAGTTTCTCATGTGTAAAATATAATAACTACAGCTATTTCTTAGGGCTACTGTGAGGGTTATTGAGAAATTATATTAATACTAAAGGCCAAGTGCACAGATTAGTGCACCAGTGAGGTTCTTCGACCTGGCCTGCTCCCTCTTGTAATCCAGAACCCCTGGGGGAATGTCAGAGAGCCAGTTTTGACCCTATCCCTGCAGGCCTTATCCACACACGAGAGCCTGATACTGTGCATTGAGCATCTGGCCCCTGGTGGTCAGAGACAGCTGCTCACTTAGGCTTTTATATATATATATATATATATATATATAGATACACTGAAGTATTATTTAGTGGTTTATAAAACCCCTCCAAAGCTCAGCGGATATACATAATATTTACTGAGGATTAAGAATACATAATTCATTCATTTCTCTAGGTCCTCAAATGAGGTGGAGTAGCCGTGTGTGTGTAGAGATCACTCTCTGATAAGTAGTCTGAGCACAGTTAGTCTTTAGCCTTGCTGTTCAGTGGGCCAGAGTGTCAGCAGTGTTTCTGGGAGCTTAATAGAAATGCCAGCTCTTGACCCACCTTTGATCTACGGAATCAGAACCTGCATGGAAATTTCCCCAGGAGATTCATAAGGACACTGAACTCTGTCAGGCAGTTAGGAACAAAATCCAGGGCCACATGAGTCAGCTGGGTTAATTTTGGGCTGCCAAACTCTTATGAAAATTGAGGCACCTAATAAGGGCGTGTGACTAGTGGACAACCATCCAGACTCCAGTCAGAGACCATTATTATCCATTTTGGTCTCAAGGTTAACTTCAAGGTAATTGATGAGACAATGTGTGTTTTGAAAGAGCAGAAGAAAGAAATGGAATTAGTGAGCCATAATCAAGGCAGAGAACATTGCCAGGATACTGAGTATGGCCTAGAGGAAAGAGATGAAGAAACAGATGGGAAAAGTTCGTGGCAGTAACCCCAACTCTCTGCCTGGGTACCCATCTCTGTCACTTTCCTTTGTTCTGAAGCAGTGTCACCTTGGGTTTTAAATTAGAAAAATTATATTCATGTCTGTGCTCTGACCCTTTGTGGCTGTATGTGCTTTAGCTCAGAGCCTCCCTCAGTTAGTTACCTATCTGTACATTGAGTCATAATATCTAATGCATGGTGGTGTTCTCTTAACTTAGTTGAATTAATAAACTGTTTAATCCCTGGTATATTTTTGGTGCTCCATGAATAATATCTATTTGTTGATTTCCTTTCTCTTAAAGACCAGTCAGTGACACCCCCAAAACCTCCTGTACAGATCTCACCCATAATCCCAAGAGTCACTGTATCCTCAGAACCTCCTGGTGGCCACACGACTTGCTCTTCTTGCACATTCTTTTATAATGATGCATTTAAAGTCTATTGCCTGCACCCCCTATGTACTCCTTCATTTTAGTGACACTTGCTAGTATTTATCTATTCCCACAGACCTTAGCAAGAATATTCACCAATAAATGCTGGTGTCAATGGGTTTTGAAGATTGTGCCAGTGCTACCGGATGAGCCCACAATACCACTGAGGACATCGAGAGGGAGCCCATTCCAAACCATTGACACACCCAGTACGGTATACTAGTATCTCACCAAGTACGCGTGAAGGCGTGAGTTCTGTGGAATACATCCGACCCATTCCTGGGACATGAGGGTTAGGAAGGGCACAGACAATGGAGGATCAAAGACACCAGATTTAGCATTCTCTGCTGATGGTGCTGGAACCAATTCAAATCAGGGAGCGAACAAAAGGTGCTTTTCTTTCCACAAAGTATTTCTTAGGCCTTTCAACTTGATACATGACTGCATCCCCATTGGAACTAGATTCACACATTTAAGGTAAAGGTTGTTTTTCTTTTCAGAGTCTTCAGAGGCTTCATCCACCAGAATGTCATCTGAGTGCCTTTATTTGACAAAACCTAAAAATTACCTAGCTGAGAGCAGTCCCACAGCCCCAGCATGCCTGGTTCTTAGATAACAAAAGCAGCTGCTGCTCACCCACCAGCCCGACATAGATCAGAAACCTGGCAGCTTTCCCTTGTGTCCCATCTACGCTCCATAAAGCCCTGAGCCTCCTCAGACTGTCGGCCCTCGCCGTGTGGAGTTGGACACTGGCCACCATTCTGTCTCTTCCAGTTGACCTCAGCGGCAACGTGGCCATGTGGTGACGGGTCAGATGGCTCTCATCACCGGTATGATTACCTGACTCCCTTTCACATTCTGAGCACTTCCCCTTTTCCCATCAGACTTGGGCTGTTGTGTACTTTTCTTTTATTGGAACTGGCAACACGAAGCTATTTAAACACAGCTCCATCTGTCAGCGTTGGGTCCTGCAGGTAGAGTGTCGTGTTTAATTTCAGTTCATCATTTGTTTTGTTGTCAAGAAGGGCTTGGGGGAGGAAAAAGAAGGGAAAAAAAACAAGACACCTCCAGCATTCAAACTGTCCTTTGGTTAAAATGCATGAAGACCTATTTGCAGCTTTGACCATGATCTGATCCATGCTCCTCACTTGTCACAGCAGCCGCCTCCGTGACATTCATTACGTGGCCCTCAAAGAACTGCCCATGGTGTAACGCAGGCCTTACCCCTGAGCTCTGCAGCTCACTTTGGGTCAGTCCTCAGCCATAAAGTACCCAAAGAGTAAGGCCTGTCCTTAATGGCAAAGCATAAATGGAACAGACCCAAGGGTCCCTTGCTTAACCCCCGACATGTGGAGTAGAGATGAGATGGTCCACTCTCAGAAACTTTGCTTCCAGGTATTTGCGCCAAAGAGGAGAGATCTAAATAGATCATATACTTTGAGCATTGCTCTTCACAACATATTCATAGCTTTAAGACATAAAAAAACAGCATACATCTTCAACAATTAATAACAGAGCAGCAGAATGCTGATATTTGTGGGAGCAGGTGGATGGACACTTTGCAGTATGTGCAGTTTTGTTTTTTTATCTGTTAAAAATAATAACTGTGAAGACTACATTCAGAAAAAAAAGGAAAAATATACCGTATTTGCCGGCGTATAAGACGATTTTTTGGCCCTGAAAAAAATACGTATTTGCCGGCATATAAGACGACTGGGTGTATAAGACGACCCCCTAACATTTCCACTAAAAATACAGAGTTTGTTATATACTCGCCGTATAAGACTACCCCCCACTTGGAGGCATATTTTTCAGGGCCAAAAAATCGTCTTATACGCCGGAAAATATGGTAGATAGGGTGTGATTCAAGTGCATTCAAATACATGGAGAAATGTTAGGAGAATAATATACCAAAAGCTGTTGGTGACCAACAACACATGACAAAAGTAGCACGTAGTCTAATTTTTACTGCTGAGAATGTAAGGGTGCCCTAATTTAAAACAATAGGTACTCCAGACAAATATTTCACTTAACTTGGTTCCTTGATAGTTAGCTTGTATCAACATGATAGACTTCAAGAGCTAAGTGAATAGGGGAGTGGACAGATAAAGTTTGCCATAGTGGGAAATTGGAGGTGGTGGAGCCCCAGGAGCCCCAGAAGGGAACGTAAGGTAGCTGGGTAGGCACGTGCATGCACTGATACCTGGGAAACGTGGGTATAATGTGAAACTGATCAGTCATCTGATCCAGAGCAGGAAAGTGGTTCCTTCTCAGACCCAGATTTGAAGAAGGGGCTTTGTTGTTGGAGACAGGACTTCTTCCCAGCCTGAAGCCTCCAGCACCCTGTGACACAATCCAGGCACCTAATAAAAACAGATCTGAGCTCTGTCTCTGTTGACAGCCCAAGTAAATGGGGCCTGGTCCATTCTTCTCTCACTTCATGATTACTTACCATTTTGTTTTGTTGTTGTTTTATACTTCAATTCTAAATCTCTCATTTCTAAACCACACAACCATCCAGAAGAGAATTGGTGTGCTGCCTTCCATCATGAATCTCCTCCCGTTATGTAGATTCTCCCTGTATCTGTGCTATCTCACCATAACTTCAGGGCAAAACACCTTCCAATTTGCTCATTTCTCAGTTCAGTGCCATCGCTATCCAAATACTCTAAAATGAAAAACAAAATGCATTCACACAAAGAGAGGAGTAGAGTGATCTGCATTTTTTCGGGGCACTAGATTATCCTATCAGCTCTGCTCTTAGTTCCATTATGAAAGAATTTGGAGCTAATGTTTTAGAGAAAGCTCAGATATCTCTCTATTTCTTTTTTTTAATTTCCATTAAGACTTTGGATGGAATCAGTAATACTATGAAACAAAGCAAAAGAGTCCAAGAGAAAAAATGTAGAAATCATCAGCAAAAAATCAGAGTGCTTTTGCAATGAATATAAATTTTAATTGACAATATTCCATTATTGTAGCAGATAAGTGTACCTGACACAACAGCAAAATGAATGGATCAAAAGAAACTGATCTTGAAGACTAGATTGTGGGGAATTCACTTGGGGGAAGATACATCTTATCATTTGAATTAAATTTTTAAATTTTAGGTGGATAGCATAGTGATTAGACAATCATATATATATATATATATATATATATATATATATATATATGTGTATATATATATATATATATATATATATATATATATATATAATATGCAGGGTCTCCTTGGAAGTTCCACCAGGAGACAGGGAGTTTGATCACTCACTATGACGTGTGCTGACCACCAGGGGGTGGCTCAGAATGAAGGAAGTTCCTGGCCAAGAACTGGAAGGCCCCAATTGGCCCTGATCTCCAGCCAGGCCTAGGGACCCTACCCGTGCACAAATTTCATGCACCAGGCCTCTTTTATAAATTATTCCCCCAATATGTCCAGTACCTATTTGGCACCATACATAGTTATAATAATATTATTGACTATATTCCCATGCAGTAATTTACATCCCTGTGACTACCAATTTGTACTTATTCCATTCACCTTTCCCACCCAGTCCCCCAACCCTCTGACAACTATCAATCTGTTTTCTGTATCTATGAATCTATTTCAACAGACCAAGATTTGGCCATGTGAAGAGAGGGCTCTACACAGGAATGGTAGTGCAACTTGTGCCCAGTTTCACTACAGCTGGTTGACTCTTCTGAAGGGCTCAAGTTTGGCAAGAACCACTGGACATTGACAGGGTGGGGTTAGTAGATCTCCCAACTGGGGCATTGCCACTCAGGCACATGGGAAGGGGGGTGAGGAAATGATTCCCAGCCCAGAGCCACACAACTCCCCTTCGGATACCCTGTATGTTTACCCTAAAGCACAATCTAAGAAAGTCTATATCACAGATCCAGATGGCTGGCTCCTTTGAAGGGTGTGATCAGGCAGGGCAGAATGACAGAGTCAGAAGTTTGGGACAAGTATATTCCTTAGACTGATACAGTATTAAGGAGTACCAGGGCATAGCATCTGTGGGCAGTGTGAGAAAGGGCATAAGCACAGGGCCCCTGGAAGCTGTCCCTTCAGCTCCCTCCCTGAACCCATACAACCCAATTTGTCCTCACATGACTCCAATCTGCTCCAAGGAGTGAGTGGCCATGAACAAGATTTTGTGTGTTGGCACTTTAAGAGGGCGCTGGTGTCTCTGTAAGACTCCAGTATCTCCCTAGTAGACAAAACCCCACTGATTTTCACAGCCAGTTATGTGGGCTCCTCTTTCAGCTCTGGCACTCTGATGTTTGAAGCCCAGTGTGGGATTGAGACCCCACACTTCTCAGGGGTCCCCTTTGCAGCTGAACTATCCCTCTGGATTCTCAACCACCATGCATGGTTGCCAGCCCAGCCTTATTCATGTTTCTGCCCTTCCTGCCAGTCTAGATGTGGCTTTTTCTATAAATCCTTGCTTCTAAGAACAGTTCACCTAGTCACCAATGATTTATTCAGTTTAATTGTTCTGTAATTTAGTTGTAATTCCAGTTTGGACCTAGCAGGTAAGTGTAAAATCTACCTATTCTGCCATGATCTGGGATACCTGGTTGACCATTAATCCTTTTGAAATATATATATATTTGAAATATATATATATATATATATATATATATATATATATATATACATATATATATTTGAATCCTTCAGTCCACAGGCCAACCCTCTATCCACTGATCCAAACCGGTTAGGGCTGGCCACTAATCCTTAAATGTATATATATGAATTTAATGTTATCATAAATTATTCCAAGGTCACAATGTGTATTAACTTGTTTATTCTTAAAAAAAAACACAAAAAAACAACAACAACTCTGTGGTAAATACTATCATTGTCTTTATTTTAAAGACAAGAAAACTGAGACAATTCACCTTAGAATCAAATAACTGGAGTTCAGAGGGTGGCCTGAACTCTTCACCCAGACTCCAAATATATATATATATATATATATATATATATATATATATATATATATATATATATTAGATAGATAGATAGATAGATAGATAGATAGATAGATAGATAGATAGATAGATATTTTATTGATTTCAGAGAGGAAAGGAGAGGGAGAGAGATAGAAACATCAATGATGAGGGAGAATCATTGATTAGCTGCTTCCTACTGGGGATCGAGCCCACAACCTAAGCATGTGCCCTTGGTCTGAATTGAGCCCAGAATCCTTCAGTCCACAGGCCAACCCTCTATTCACTGATCCAAACCGGTTAGGGCTGGCCACTGATCCTTAAAATTACTTTTTACGTATGTTCAACTAACTTTCGTATTTTTCAAAGGGAACAAAATCCTAAACATCCAGATAATTAGAAATTTGAAATACTGCATTTGAATAACTTTTCACAAAAGTGTGTCAATCTGTCCACTAACCATACATGTCTAGAGTTAAGGTTGCCCATGCAGGGTTGTATAAAGGTTTATGGATGGGTTATTTGACGTGGGATTTAGCTGAAATCACATAACATGGAATTTCATATCCACAGGTTTCAACTGTCATTTAAATTTCACCTGAAAATTATTCAGGGTTGCAAATAAGAATATACCTCTCTGCCAAAGCCGGTTTGGCTCAATGGTAGAGCGTCGGTCTGCGGACTGAAAGGTCCCGGGTTCGATTCTGGTCAAGGGCATGTACATTGGTTGCGGGCACATCCCCAGTAGGGATGTTTCTCTCACATCGACGTTTCTAGCTCTCTATCTCTCTCTCTTCATCTCTGTGAAATATCAATAAAATATATATTTTTAAAAAGAATATACCTCTCCTGGCCTTTGCTATATATAATTATTATTCTTCCCTTGAAAGTCCTTTTGTTTATAGTCTAAGACAACTGGGATACTGAAGCAAAACTTCCAATGTGATTCGTTGAAAACTTCTTGCGTTAGGTGAGAGTGAGAACACTCATTATCATCTTTGTTTGCTATTTTTCTAATGTTCTCAGTTCCTGTGTCTACTAAATAAGAATATTAATAGCTATCTTGAATCAAATATTTATAATGTATCATAAATTATTCCAAGGTCACAATGTGTATTAACTTGTTTATTCTTAAAAACAAAACAAACAAAAAAACACTGTGGTAGATACTATCATTGTCTTTATTTTAAAGACAGGAAAACTGAGACAATTCACCTTAGAATCAGATAACTGGGGTTCAGAGGGTGGCCTGAACTCTTCACCCAGACTCCATTGCCTCATGGGTATTCTGTGTAGGGCTGTATGGCACAGATGACTAAGATGAAAGTGAAAATGCTATGGGCAGCTCTGATTATCTTAAAAGTAATTTATTTGATCTTCCTTCCCTCTCTGCCTTCTGCTGTCTACAAAGGCTCTTGTTAGAACTCCCGTTGGGAATGTTGTTGAGGACACAGCTAAGCCTCCAGCCCAAAATAGAATATAACTTTGAGAAGCAAGTCTGTTATGTGGGAGAAAAATAAACTCTTATTTGGACAACTGTACATTTTAGTTCTCCTTGTCACAGCAGTTGATTGCATAGTACTCTCACTCATACAGTATCATAAGCAGTGACCTTCTGGAGAAAGCTTGTGGTAACTCCTGAGAAACTACCATTCAAAATTCAGGACTTTAGTGGGCAGCTTTACCAGCTTACCAATGGGTATGAGAATTCAATTAGATCTAATCCATAAAAATTCTTGGCATAGTGACCGGTATTTAGTAAAAGCTTAATAAATGATAATCATGTTATTTATAATAAATGAATTAAAATAAAGATTAATTCATCAATTATTCATACAAAGAAACCTTTAATAGCTTATTTTCTTGCCTCAAATCACACAGGATAGTCTTTGTGCAAAGCACATCCTAAGGATATCATATTCTTTCCCATCCATTTTGGGTATTATGGGCAAATGAGTCACATAACAAGTTTTTACTTCCTTTGTAATATTCAGAGATGATTTTCAATTATTAAATAAATTTATTTTATTTTTCCCATAAGTAATATAAATATGCAAACTAAAAGAAATTTTATATAAAAACATGTTCTTTAAATTTTACTAAACACAGAGGAAAAAAAATGTTTCCAAGTTTCTTTCTTTAGTATTCTCAATTTTCAAAGAACTTTCTTAGTCAATGGAGTTCTCAGCACAAATTCCTTTATCCTATCAAGTCATTAAAAACTTTGGAATTTTTGGAGTCAACTTACTTCTAAAATCATTAGGCTATTGATAGTTAAAAAATAACTTCAAGCTCATGTTCTCTAACTTATAGACCCTTGCACTTTGAAGGTATCCAGAGATGTGATATGAGTGTCCCAGGATTGTGCTATCTTCCTTCTGCCACCTGGGGCAAGGTGGGGGATGAGGAATTTGATCAGATTCTAAGAGTGATCTGATATAAATGGTGGGATTCTTGCAACACTGACTTAGCAAAATTTTGCTAAAATTTGATGATGCAAAGAGAGACACAGAAATTCAGAAATGGAAGGCTAGTTGAGAAGGGGGCTTAGAGGAAACTGACTAAAGTTTTGTTAAGGAGAATTTTTTGCGACATGCACTTGTCAGGATGTCAGGCATTCCAAATAGCCAGACCATGGAAATAATGACTGACCAAACTCTTCCTAATGCCAGGACCTTGGACCTTTGCCCAATAGTCTATATGCTTCCTTAAGACTTGTCTGACCTCCGCTGCCAGGCAACTATAATTAATGTGATCATGCAATCGATCTGGTTCCCATTCCAACAGTCCCTGCATGAATCCTTTAGGCAATGAAAAATTTTCCTCACTCATAAATCATACAATAGTATGGCAGCTTCATTGTAAAATATGTATTGAAATGGAACATGTTCCCTATTTGAAATATAGTCTTATTATTTAAGCAGCAGAGAAGGCTTAAAACCATTCTTCCCGAGACAATCTTCAAATATTTAAAGACAGACATCAAGCTCATGTTTTGATTCTTCCTTTCTTCAGGAAGGAAAATCATTCTTTTCCAAAACCATTGCTTCATTTTTCTCTTACTGCTTGTCCTGCTCATACCTTTCGCTCACCATTTACTTTACTGGCTGATTATTCTCCATATCACCTCCCAATGAATTTTGTTTATCTTCCCTGCTTCTTTTCCCAAGAGGCTGGCTCCTATGCACTTCATCAGTCAAACCCCCTTGTCTAGTACAGGGGTCCCATGCTGTCAGAAATGACAAGCCATGCTTATCCCCACCTCCACACCCCATGCTCACTCAGTGTTTGGGAGTTGTCCAGGCAGTGTGTTGCCTTAGTTTGAAAGCTGAGATCCTGAGGCACCCACAGTGGGAGGCTACCAGCTAGCTGAGTTTATACAACATGTTTGATTTGAAAGGGGATCTGAGTGGTGTACCATCGTGGCTGCCCCATGATAATAGCCATTGAGATATACTCAACAGGAAAGCAAGCAATTTTGGTTAAATAGCAACCAAATCTGCAGATCAGCAGCATCACCACCATTTGGGATCTTGTAGAAATGAAAATTCAGATCCCACACCAACTACTAAATCCAAATCTGTATAAGAATGCCCCAAGGTGAATCATAGACAGATTAAAGCTTGTGAAGCACTGATGTACTGAACATTTTGCTACATTCCCAAAAACATGAAGTTTCTTTATGGGGGAGAATTATATCCATCCACCCACAGGAAGTTGTCTCTTCTCACTATCCTACAGCAGCCCTGGTCATGTTTTATAAATCCCTGTTTAGCCACAGTTGTTGGCCCAGAATGGGATGCTGGATCTAAAGTGGGACCATCAAATTCTCTCACTTCATATTTTGGGAATGTGTATTATATTTCAGTTTATTATACACTGACTTTGAATTGAGACTATGCAAATTTTGGAATTATGGGTGGGCCATATTACACAGAAGACCAGTGTGAAAAAGAGGAAATGAATCATGTATACTTCGCTTTCCTTTACTTGTTTTTGTTGTTATTATTTGTTTTTCTTTTTTATCCAACTTGGGTTTTTGTTTTTTTATTGTTGAGATTATTACAGGTGTCCCCCACTTTCTCCCTTTGACCCCTCCACTTGGCTTCCACCCTACCATAGGCCTTTACAGCATTATTGTCTGTGTCCATGGGCTACACATATATACATAGAAGTTCTTTAGTTAATCTCTTCCAGTCTCCCCTTACACCTTCCCTCTGAGGTCTGTGGATCTGTTCCATGCTTCCATGTCTCTGGACCTATTGTGTTCATCGATTTATTTTGTTCATTAGATTTCACATATAAGTGAGATTATGTGATACTTGTCTTTCTCTGACTGGCTTCTTTCACTTAGCAAAATTCTCTCCAGGTCCCTCCATGTTCTCTCAAAGGTAAGAGATCCTTCATTTTTACAGCTGCTTAGTATTCCATTGTGTAAATGCATCACAACTTTATTATCCACTCATCCACTAAATGGGCACTTTGGCTGTTTCCAGTTCTTACCCAGTGTAAATAGCACCACTGTGAACATAGGGGTACATATATTCTTTGTGATTGGTGTTTCAGGATTCTTGGATATATTCCCAGAAGTGGGATCATTTGGTCAAATGGAAATTCTGTTTTTAATTTTTTGAGGAAACACCATATTATTTTCCCCGAGTACCTGCATCAGTCTACATTCCCACCAGCAGTGTACTAGGGTTCCCTTATTATGTGTAACCAAAAGAGACCAAGGCAGATGGTAAATGGTTTAGTAATAATATGAATATAGAGGGTCATGGTTTTAAGAGTATTAGAAAAAGCTTGTAGGTATTCTATGCTAAGTTCATGCAGCATCTTTACCCTGATGAGTCATCTAGGTTTCAGGGACTGCCAGCATATTGTAAACAAGATAAAACACATTTTCTTTTCTTTTTCTTTAGTTCAAATTTTGATGAGTCAATGAACTGCTGCAAATTGATCAAAATCACAAAATACTGAGTGACCAGTCAGAACATTCCACATTGCCATACAAAATATAATTGACAGGCTATAATTAACTCAGGGAAATAATTTTAAAATAATATGGAATGTCTGTAATACTTTCAATAATAAATAGTTTTTAAAAAATAATATGTTCTATTTGTACAGATCTAACATCTGCACGTTGTTCCCCCTCAGCCATTGTTGCATTTTGTGCCTATGGCCCTCCCTGGCTGCTCTGTGGAAAGTCTCACCTGGAGAGTGCGGGCCCCTCTCTGCTCCGTGGTTCTCTTTCTTCTGGAATCCACAATGATCTCCGGGCTGCTCCTTTCTTTGCATTTGTCATTATGTGCTTCAGGTTCCAATTTAAGACTTAGACTATTGTTATCTGGGTGGATTTTATGGACAAATGTACCTGTCTAAAGGTCATGACATAGGATTAATTACTGTGGGGAACTTTTCCATCACTTTTTATGAAAATCATTATAATTGTTATTATTCAAATTAGAGAGATAACTACTATGCTTGTCTTTAATTTAGGAATGTGCTTTATTTGAATCCCTTGGTTGCCTCCTTTTAAATACATTTAAAATTTTGATATGAGCTTCGCATATGGCCACACTCTGTGAAGTACAATACAAACAACGGGAGGTGACGCTTCATCTGTTCTCTGCATAGCCTCCCCATTCAGGTGGTTTCGCCAGTGCTTCCCTGCATTCAGCATTCCTTCTGGCCTTCGATTCTCATTTTCCCCTTCAGCTGCAATGGTGAGAATGCTGCTTTCCATACTGTTAAAGGATCGTGCCTGCCAGATAAAAGAACCTTTTTTCCACCACCTTGAAATTCTATTCTTCTATGGATGTCCATTCTATCTTCTTTTTTCCTTTGACAGAGGACAAAAGCCATTGGGGAAGTGAGCAGCTCAATTTTCTCTATGCCATACATTGGCATTACAGCAAAGGCTCCACAGAGCACCTCTCTGATTTCTTTAATCTTCTTCTGCTATGAATGTGACATTTGGTTGTCTTTAACCTTATATGCTCAATTTGAGATCACCCTTTGGACACTGTATTTATAGATCAAACCACTATATCCTATTGATCTTTAGTTATATGACCTTATTGTCTCCTTTTGTACATCCATTACCTTTTAACCTCAGTGCTCATTGGAGAGTTACCTGGACACACACATTAATACTTGATAGAATATTTAGAATTACTCCTTATTTGAACTAAACTGGAGAAAATTCAAATATAAACTCTCTGGGATATCACTTATTTTTCTCTGCAAGAATAGATTGTAAGGATCCAGGTAGAGAGGCACAGCCCATAATCATCGTTCCAATTCACCATTTATATAAGACTCTTGCACCCAAATAACCAGTGGGTCATTCTCTGTCTTAGCATCACCTGCTTACCTCAGGGTTTTTTTTCCTTTCCTTTCCTATTTTACTTTTTGTTTTTACCACTGAGGAAATTCTATACTGCAGCGCCAGGTATAGAATCCAGTCTTTGGTGTCCCACTTTATCCAGTCAACCAATCTGAGGGAATTCAATAAGTACTCTCTTGTCTCAAATAATTTATCTCATTTTTCTAATCAAGAAAACACTCAATCAAATGGTTCCTTAGGCCAATAACATGAGAGAGTTCGGATGGCTTGAGAGAATATGAGGACCACCTTGACACAAATACCTCCCAGTTGATTCAGAACAAGACAAAGGTCCACTCCTTTATCTTCAAACTCACATTTTTCCGATACCATCTGTGTTTTTAACCACACCCTGCTCCCCTCCCAAGGTATTTACTTTTCATATAATATATCCATTCTGCTGTTTGCCCCAGCCACACAGGTTTACACTATTGACTTCCCAAGTCAACATGTCCTCTAGCACAGTAGTGCCAATATTACTGTGTAGAGGAAGTCTTCTGGGATTCTATAGGAATTCCTCTTACCAATTCCCTGTTTGCATATCTTCTCTACGTTTTCTTTCCATTCACTTATCTAAAACATACATCATCTCATGGGGGTGTGATGGGAGGGCTGTACATTTTATTTCATTCAAGGGGGGTTGGCAATGCAATTCCATAGCAGCTGCATTAGGTTTAAGAGCCCTCCCAGACAATAAAGATCAATTTTGTATAACTAATAAGTAATTAGTTCTACTATCTGAATTGTTTGTCCACTTCTTTAAAATAAGGTCATGAAACAAGATGTACTTCAATATTCTAATCACTATGTAATTATTTAATTTTATTTCTTCTTTGATGATAAATCAAACATTGCCTTGTAATATCTTTTGTATTATTATAATGAACTATTTTTGTTGAAATTTACTTTACATGCAAAAAAATTTACTACTTTTTAAATGTAGACAAATACATGTAGCTATATAGCCAACATCACAATCAAGATATAGAATGTTTGTATTACTTCCCAAACATCTCCCATGTTCCTTTGCAGTCAATCCCTTCCCCATAACTTCAACCCTTGGCAACCACTAACTACTTTATGACTCTATAGATTTTCCTTTTCTAGAATGTTATAAAATAAAATCATATAGTATGTAATATCTGTATCTGGTTCTTGCACTTTGTTCAATGTTATTGAGATCCACTCATGTTATTGCGTGTATTAGTAATTTTTTATTGCTTAGTATTAATCAGCAATTATATGAATTTATGAATTTACCTCAATCTTTACTCACATTTAGTGATTATGAATAAAGCAATAATGAACATTCATGTTCAAGTCTTTTTGTAGACATATTTTTATTTTTATTTTTATTTTTATTGGAAAATACACAGGTGTGGACTACTGGGTTATATGGTAAGTGCGTGTTTAAATGAAAACACTGACACATGTTTTCCCAAAATGGCTGTACCATTTTACATTCCCAGTAGTGTATGAGTGTCAGAATTAGTTGCCCTACATCCTTGACAATATTTGGTATTTTCAATCTTATAAATTTTAGGAATTCTAGTGAGAATGTAGTGGTAGCTTCTTGTGGTTTTAATGTATATTTCCCTGGTGATAAATTGTGTTAACTACCTTTACAGGTGCTTGTTTGCCATCCATATGTATTTTTTGGTGAAATATATTTTCAAATATTTCCCACCATTTAAAAATTAAATTGTTTCTCTTTTTAACTCATGAGTTCTTTACATGTTTTAGATACAAATTCTTCATCAAATATGCGTTTTATAAATAATTTCCTATTATGTGACTTGTAATTTTATTTAATAGTCTTTTATGAAAATACAAAGTTTACAATGTGATTAAAAGTCTAATCTACCAATTTAAAAACACTAACTGTGCAATCTTGTCTTAAGAAACTTTATTTAACTCAAGGTAGCAAATATTTTTTCCTGTAATATCTTTTCAATTTTCATGGCTTCAGCACTTTCATTTGGTTCCATGATACATTTCAAGTTAACTTTTGTCTGTGATATAAGATACTTTCGTTTTATTTTTTCGTTTTGTTTTTTTTTACCTATGTTTTTTGCTTACGAATGCCTAATTGTCCAGCACCACTTACTAAAAAGACTATTCTTTCACAATGGGATTGCTTGAGAACCTTTGCCAATTAATCTTATACAAGTGAAACTAATATACAATAAGACTGATTGCTAACTGTAATTGAAAAACACATTAATGAATTGATCTTCTAAGTGTGTGTCTGTATCTGGCTATCTGGTCTCTCTGTTCTGTATCACTGCTCTTCATGTGTGTCCTTTGCCAATACCACACTTGCAGGGATAATGTAGCTTCACAATAATTGTCCCAATCAGGCAGTGTGTGTCTGTCAGCCTTGTTCTTTCTTTTCAAGGCTGCTTTACACTGTTACAATAATAACAACTAATACTGAATACCAAACATTCTTATAAGTATTTTGCATGCATTTGCTCATTTAGTCTTTACAACAACATAATAAAAGACATATATTTATTATTATTTTTATTTTCCAGATGAACAATCTGAGGCTCAAAAGAGATTAGCAAATTGACCACAGTCATTTTAATTGTTAAATAACAGATCCAGGATTTGAGTCCAAGTCTGTATATCTCCAGAGGTTGAGCATCCATCTAACAAGCTGCATATTCCACCTCTTATTTATCATCTTACAATTTTTTCACCCCCCATAAGATTGCCAATTCAAAGATAATAGCTATTTAAGATGTAACACTAAAGAAATACTATAACTGATTAATGTTCCCAGTGTTTACAGAAAATTGTAAAACCTTTGGAGTGAATTAATTGAGATGTAGTCCCTGCTCTGGGGTTTTAGGCAGGATCGGGCATATTCTCAATGTGCTCATCCTTTTGCAATCCTTGACACACCAAACCTGGGCTTCCATGGGAGGCTTGAGGCAGAGCTGAAAGGGCAGTAGTGAAGCTCTAATGTTAATAAAGTCCTGGGCCAGGAGCATTCTTGCCCTCGCAGAGTGTGATCTATATTTTCAGTAGCCTCCAATGCCCTTTTCAGCAGCCTCTTTACAGCTCATTGGTGGGTAATAAGTCTTGACCAGTATTGGTCTTTGACATAGGTAGTAAAATACAATCTAAAAAGCACCCAAAGGAGTATAAAAGTCAGCATCAGGACAGTGCAGATGATTTCTAATGTAATATATTTCCCATCTTGAATCACCACGTATAGGATCCAGGGGGTAGGGATTTTGCTCATCAGACTAAATTATTAGTTGGACAAAATCATATACTATTTTTTTGGTATGAAAGCTTACAAATATTTTGAATAAAGGCTGTTTTAGTAGTTACGATAAATAAATAAAATTATCTATTTGTAGCTCACAGTATCGGTTTATGGATGTTTTAAAATTTAACTGAAGAAAGTTGATCTAGATGGGGAAGGTCTGGGAACAATATAATTTAAGGAGATTTGAAGTTATTTAGGGTATTCTGCTAAAAAGAAGAAAATGAAGGAAGGAAGGAAGGAAGGAAGGAAGGAAGGAAGGAAGGAAGGAAGGAAGGAAGGAAGGAAGGAAGGAGGGAAGGAAGGAAGAAAGGAAGGAAGGAAGGAAGGTGACCAAGTTGAGAGCATAATGTCACTCTTTAAATATTTGAAATGGTCTTTGTATTGGTTGAATAATGCTCCCCCCATGCCCCCACCCCTGATTCATATACACCTGGAACCTCAGAATGTGACTTTATTTGAAAATATTAGTTCAGAAGAGATCAGCTTTGGCCAAAGTAGTTCAGTTTGTTTGGCATTATCCCATTCACCAAAAGATTGCCAGTTTGATTCCCAATCAGGACACATTCCCAGGTGGTGGGCTTGATCCCTAGTCAGAGGTGTGCAGGAGGCAGCAAATCAATGTTTTGCTCATCTCTCTCTCTCTCTCTCTCTCTCTCTCTCTCTCTCTCTCTCTCTCCCTTCCTCCCTCCCTCCCTTTCCTTTCCTTTCTCTCTAAAAATAAAATTTAAATTTTTTAAATGATGAAGTTATACTGGATTAAGATTGCCTCTAAATCCAAAGACTTGTGTTCTTATAAGAAAAGAAGAGAATACACGAAGACACACACAGGGATGGAGATCATATGAAAACAGAGGTAAGATTGGGATGACATAGCTATAAGCCAGGGAATGCCAAAAATGGTCAGTAGTCACCAGAAGCTAGGAAGTGGTAAGGAAGGATTTTTCGCTAGTGCCTTCCTAAGAAGCATGGTCTTGCTGATACCTTGATTTCAGACTTGTATCATCCAAAACTGAGAGATAATACATTTGTGTTACTTTAAGCTATGAGTGTGTGGTACTTTGTTATGAAAGCTTTCAGAAATTAGTACAGTTTTGAAATAAAATAGGCAAACATTTTTCTGTTTTCTAGAATTAAGGGCAAAGGAGGAAAATGCTAAGTTAACTTTGCTCACTAGACTCTTGGGTCAATGGAATAAGCTGCTTTCAGAAGATGTGACCACCTCATTACTGACAGTACAGTACACCTTGATTGTTCATCTGTAAGGAAAGTAGAAAATAATTTCTAGATTTGGTTGGATTTGAAATAAATGAACACATCAAATGTTTCCAGCAATACCACTCTATGACATAAGTTAAAACATAGTATTTTACATTTAGCTTTAAAAAATATAAACCTGCCGAAACCGGTTTTGCTCAGTGGTAGAGTGTCGGTCTATGGAATGAAAGGTCCCAGGTTTGATTCCGGTCAAGGGCATGTGCATTGGTTGCGGGCACATCCCCAGTAGGGGGTGTGCAGGAGGCAGCTGGTCGATGTTTCTCTCTCATCGATGTTTCTAGCTCTCTATCTCTCTCCCTTCCTCTCTGTAAAATATCAATAAAATGCATTTTAAAAAATAAAAATAAATAAAAATATAAAATATATAAACCACATTTTGCCAGAAGTACTCACAAATAACTAGACCTCCTGGATTAGATTTCTTTATTAGTCTGAAGCTTCCTGACATAAACCATAAAGTAATTTTTCTTTCTTGAAGGAAGCACGTAAAATTAACTATTTCACCATCATCTCCTCTTGCAAAAAGTAAAGAAATATATCATGCATTCTTTGTTTAAAAATTATTTGCTTAAAAATTATCCCTTTTTTTTTACATGGTTCTTTTATAAAATACATAAAAATTGGCCCTCCTGCCTTAAATGAGAAGTAAATGCTGTGTTAGATATTATGACTGAACCAGCTTATGGACGATTTGATTAGCTTCAATTCTTTACTTTTCTTTGTATCTACACCTTTTGCTATATGTCCTTGGAGTTTCTACCGATGGAAACAGAGTGAGTTTTAGCTATGTGACTTGGATTAGTCAATAGAACTTTAGCAGATGTGATACTGGTAAAGGCTTGAAATATGCTTGCATGAGTAGGTGTGCTCTTTTGTGTTTCTGCCTCTTTCTTGGGCAGAACAGGTATCAGCCAGTCCACTGACACAGGAGAATTATAAGCTTGTGGAACTAAATTGGACCTTATAATGTGGAATCAAAACTGGCTAAGCCTAACCTAGATCATCCAAATCTCAGACAAGCCACAAATTTAGGAGGAAAACAAATTATAGGTGTTTTATGCAATAGAATAGTTATACAGCATTAAACTGGCAATATAATAACAAAATATTAAGAGAATAAACTTAATTTTTTTCATGGCTGTACATATTTTTTTTTACCAGAGTATGTAGTCAAGAGGATCAGACAATCTCTTCCCACTACACTTTATTTGAACTCAAGTGCCCCCAGAGGACTTAGCTGTAGTCCACAAGACAAACTCTTTCAATCCACTTTACCAATGGTGTTATGCCAGGTTTGGGTTCAGTGGTGTCCCAGTTAAGCCCCAGTTAATTGATTATCTGTGTAGACTCAGTGGGACAAACGCAGGTGACCAGGAGTCAGCAATAATGGCCTATCCCCTGGTACTTCAATGTCTAGACAGCTGAGCCAAACCAGAACACATGGCACACAGACAGAATTAGTATGCAATCACACAGGGTTTATTTACCTATTCCTAGTGGGTCCTAGGCTCCAGTAAAGGCCACTTGGTGATGCACAATGAAGGACAGACGATGAAAACAGAGATAGACAGGCGGCCGCAGTTGGTTCAGGCTCACACAGCAGAGCAATCAGGGGCTTGTCTCTCAGAGCTACGTGGAGTCCTCTCCTATGGGGCAGGAGACCTCAACTGAAGACGGTCTCAGAGTTATATAGACCACGGTAATCAGCTGTGTCCTGATCAGTGTGGGCCAGAGGGTGTGCCTTATGCTGGGAGCAGGTCGTTTACACTTTAAGGACGCAGAGCTTTTACATCAAGATGGGGGGTGGCTGAAACCGGTTTGGCTCAGTGGATAGAGCATCGGCCTGTGGACTGAAGGGTCCCAGGTTCGATTCCGGTCAAGGGCATGTACCTTGGTTGCGGGCACATCCCCAGTAGGGGTGTGTAAGAGGCAGCTGATCGATGATTCTCTCTCATCGATGTTTCTAACTCCCTATCCCTCTCTCTTCCTCTCTGTAAAAAATCAATAAAATATATATATTTTAAAAGATAGTGGGGTGTTTATTAATTTTGAAAGTTACAGAGTATTGGGGGTTTCCATACAGCAAACATTTCACACAATAATTATTTCATACATTAGAGGGTGTGAACGAAAACAGCCACTTGCTGACCTGATGAGCTCAGGGAAGGCCTGCGTGGCAGTCTTGCAGACTGAGAGACTGAAGTAACCACAAAGGATGGTTTGAAAATTAAATATCTTACTTCCAACAGGTTATAGTGGGCAGTCATTTTCTAGGCCAATGTTTCCCAGACAAAGATCAGCTTGATCTTTACTGACCCCATCTGCCTTCCAGCCTCTAAGATAACCTATCTGTGAAATGTCTGAGTAACCTGTAACTTCCCTTTTCTCTGGAGCCCCTGGGGTAAAACCAAATGTGGTGGGCACCAGGACAGATGCCTCAAATTCCTTCGTTATCATGCTAATTGTTCCTGCACTCACCTAAGTAAGCATCCATCATTTTACTTTTTATCCAATCCCAGGGCTTTCTCCCACAGGCTTGCTTTCTCCCGCCTCCTTACTCCATCACCAATGAATTTCATGTAACCCACCTATGTCCCTCCTTTGATTGCAATGTATAAAAACAGAAATGTAACCCGCCATTCTTCGGAGCATTATCTCAATCCGTTGAGGTTCTGCTTCCTGGCAATTGTTGACAGTTTGGCTCAAATAAACTCACAAAAATTCCTTTACAGGTTTCAATGTTTTTTTTCGTTAACAAGGGGTTACATTATTATAACAAGTTGCAAACATTGCTATTTGTCTAATAAATCCAACCCCCTTTGTTAGAGTTCCCAAATAATCAAACAATGCTTCTTCCTAAGAGAACCCCAACATTGTTTGGAAGTGGCCATATTTATAAAGTTAAAAATACCTCTCTAACTCCCTTATGATTCATTTCTAAAAAATAGCCAACTTTTTAAAAAATATATATTTTATTGATATTTTAGAGAGGAAGGGAGAGAGATAGAGAGCTAGAAACGTCGATGAGAGAGAAACATTGACCAGCTGCCTCTTGCACACCCCGACACCGGGGATGTGCCTGCAACCAATGTACATGCCCCTGACCTGAATAGAACCCAGGACCCTTCAGTCTGTAGACCAATGCTCTACCACTGAGCCAAACCGGTTTTGGCAAAATAGCCAACTTTTGATCAAAAATGAAAGCCACTAGCTGAAGATGGCTTAGGAGAACAATAGAAGAAGCTGTTTTTTTTTGTTTTGTTTTGTTTTTTTATGGCATCATAAATGTGCTATTTTGCTTTTTTGTCTCATGAGGAGCAATTTGGTTAAATCACTGTTGTCAAGTTTCTGTTATATGCAGCTATATGCAATTTAACTAATATAGAATCTGATGTTAGAGGGGTCTGACAGTTACAAAATCTAGTGAATGATGTAAGCTATGGGTGAGGAACACCCAGTTATTACAAGTTGGTAATCCTTGCTTGAAAACAAACCTATGATCAAGTTGCCCCTTGTAGTATACGGGATGTGGACCACATGTTGACCCCAGATATAATGTTGAAGAATAGTGAGGGGGAAATTTAGATGATTGGCATATGCTGGTTACTTCTTCCCTGTTTTAGCAAAAGTTTTCAAGAGTAGGATGAATTTAGACTACAGTTAGCAAGCCTGCAAGTAGATATGAAGAAAATATAGCTTTGATAAGGGGGCTGCTTTCTTCCCATGGCTTGCAGAATAAATTAACCAAAAGTCCCATAGTATGAAGCTCTATTTCCTTGAAAAAATTTACTCTTGTGCTTTAAACATAAGTCATTATAAGCACTGCATGAGGTACTGGGCCTTAGCAGAACATTAGCTTATGGCCTGCAGCCTCTCTCAAACACCTTCCATTAAGCGGTAAGCTGACAGGCAAAGAAGCTGCTTTCTGAATCTAATGATTTTGGATTGCCTCAAGGTAAGTACTGTTCTGCAAGTCAAGGCTAGGGAGATAAGCAGAGTTCACAAGTCGGTGGATACAAGATATGAGTCTGCACGTTAAAAGATAAAGTATAGGCAAAATTTTACCTGCACCTAAAATTTACTAAATTTTAGATAGAACCAAAGAAAATCTAAGCTTGCTTTTATGCATATTGATCTCTGATGGCTAAACCTGGACCTCTGAATTTAACCTATGGGAAGGTATTTACAAAGCCAAGGCGAGTGGGGCATTGTTTTATAATTCCTATTGGAGCTGTTGCCTCAGAGTTTAACTGACTAGAACTATTTTGCCTGAAATCAGAACCGGGACAATGATATACAGAGAATGAGAGGGATTTGCCCAAATAACAGAATGAAGTCCGGTCACATTAAGCACATCCTAGAGCCTTCACTATTAATAGTTTCCCATTAATCTTTTTTCCCAATAAAACACTCATTATTATTGTCTGATTCCCTTTCTACAATTGTACATTGGGTATGTTGGGAGCAATTTGTCTTTTAATTTAAAAGATTGAGAAACTCAGGACTCTTTCCCTATCCAGGCAGAGAGGATTACACAAAACCCAGAGAGCCAGATTCTGAATAGGATTAAGAAACTGGATGAGCCGAAACTGGTTTGGCTCAGTGGATAGAGCATAGGCCTGCAGACTGAAGTGTCCCGGGTTCGATTCCGGTCAAGAGCATGTACCTTGGTTGCGGGCACATCCCCAGTAGGGGGTGTGCAAGAGGCAGCTGATTGATGATTCTCTCCTGGATGTTTCTAACTCTCTATCCCTCTCTCTTCCTCTCTGTAAAAAAAAAAAAAAATCAATAAAATATATTTTTAAATAAATAAATAAATAAATAAATAAAAGAAACTGGATGACACTTGACCCTTGGGGCTTGTCTACTTTGGGAAGAAGTGCATGTAACACAAGGAGAAGATTGTGTTTAACACTGCTGCTTTCTTACCATAGATTTGAATTTTTATTTATTTTTAAAATAACCTAATATTGTTAGAGATAGTAATGTGTCCAGTTTAAAACCCAAAAGTCAGCTCTTCACACTCCCTTGCAGCTAGAGAGGGCACTACATCCCAGTTATAGCATTTAAGAATTGTGAACGAAAACAGCCATTTGGTGACCTGATGAGCTCAGGGAAGGCCTGCGTGGCAGTCTTGCAGACTGAGAGACCTGAAGTAACCACAAAGGATGGTTTGAAAATTAAATATCTTACTTCCAACAGGTTATAGTGGGCAGTCATTTTCTAGGCCAATGTTTCCCAGACAAAGATCAGCTTGATCTTTACTGAGCCCATCTGCCTTCCTGCCTCTAAGATAACCTATCTGTGAGATGTCTGAGTAACCTGTAACTTCCCTTTTCTCTGGAGCCCCTGGGGTACAACTAAATGTGGTAGGCGCCAGAACAGATGCCTCAGATTCCTTCGTTATCATGTTAATTGTTCCTGCACTCACCTAAGTATCCCAGGGCTTTCCCACCGGCTTGCTTTCTCCCGCCTCCTTACTCCATCACCAATGAATATTCATGTAACCCACCTATGTCCCTCCTTTGATTTCTATGTATAAATACAGAAATGTAACCCGCCATTCTTCGGAGCATAATCTCAATCCGTTGAGGTTCTGCTTCCCGGCAATTGTCGACAGTTTTTGGCTCAAATAAACTCACAAAAAATTCCTTTACAGGTTTCAATGGTTTTTTCGTTAACAGAATGAATGATTTAATGAAGCTCCAGGAGAGCTATTATTTTCTGAGAAAAAAAAAAAATTATTACATGTCTATCACAGATATTCCATCTTTTGTGCTATTTTTTCTGGAATACATAGGCAGTTAGCCTTCTTGTCACTATAGGATGAGAGTCACATTAAAGATTATGGAAAAGAAATATAAGAACTTGAGTTCCTGTTATCATTGTAGAGTCACTGCACCTGTGTAAACTGCTTACCTCTCCACTGCTTGTCAGTTGAGAAATAGAAGACCCTTGGAATATAAAACAGAAATCAATACACTAACAAATAAAACAAACAAACCAAAAAAACTCACACACACAGACAACAACAGTATGATGGTTACCAGAAAGGAAAAGGGATGGAAGGAGCTGAAAGAGGGTAAAGAGGTCAAATATATGGTGATAGGGGTGATTTGATTTTAGGTGGTGAACACACAATGCAATAAATTTACAGATAATGTATTATAGAATTGTACACTTGAAGCACATGATCCTATTAACCAATGGCATCCCAATACACTTAATAAAATTTTAGAAGGAATTAAAAACCCCAATATTTTAAGCCAGTGTTGTCTCAGGTGTGTCATACGTATAGGTAAATATAATCCTGGTTGATAGAAGAACTATCCGAACAAATACCTCTTGCACAGGCCTGTGTGGCTCAGTTGGGCCTTGTCCTATGCATCAGAAGATTGCTGGCTCAAAAGGGGCAGGAGACAGCTGATTGATGTTTCTCTCTCTCCCTCTTCTTTGCTCTCTCTAAAATTGATAAAAATAGTTTTTAAAAATACCTCTTCCATACAAAATACAATTGAAATACTGTCTAGCAATGTGACTTATAGGAAATAATGGGATAGTAAAAAACAATACACAACACCTTTCTGCTAACATTTTCCTCATGATGTGCTGAGAAAATGTGCTCCCTTCATCAAATGAAATTTATATAAATTATGTAAATGAAATAAAACTTGGTCATGGCTTGACTTCTGAAGCAGATATAACGTTCCAATTAATAAATTTAAATGTGATCTCCTTTAAGGAGTGGAGTGAGATCTCCTCATGTATTAAAATATCCACATAGCCACTCTTTTATTGTTGGTCCCAACAAGTCAGTATGTGTTTTAAGTGCACAAGGAGAATGACCTTGATACAGAAATTCTAAATTGACTGGTCTTCCCTCAATAACCACTGACCAGAGAGCCACTCTCCTTCCAGAAGCATAGAAACAAAATATTCCTATAAATTAGATATAATTATCAGCACAATATAAAAAAACATCTTGACATTCTCATTCTGATGCCCTGAAGTGAAATGACCAGTGTCCCTAGGCTTCCATTTCTAGATCTCTCCCCAAGCCATTTAGGCCATCTCCAGGGGCACACAGATGAGAGTCAATTATGAAGAGTGATTTTCTGGTATGGCCTAAACTTTTGCTATACTACTGAGCCAGGAAAGTAAGAATAGAGCACCTAGGCTTTAAGGTCTTACCCCTCCTCCTCTCTTCTCTGTCTTGGCTGGAACATCACATATACTACCTACCATCGCTAACCACCTTCCTACTTCTCTTCCCTAATTTCCTATAAATGGAGGACCAAAAAGAAATCACTAAATAGACAGGAGAGACATGGACAAGCTGCAGAGGTAGTCACCAACCAGCCTCAGAAACAAAGGACAATCCTCTTCCCCTGCCTTGGCCACATTTAATAAGACCGTCCACACTGACCCGATTGTCATGTCTCCATCTCCGAGATCACAAGCTCTTACTTCTCAAGTGAATACTATTGCTTTAATAAACATATTGTGTTTTGCTAAATCTTTCTGTCACACTCTTGAATTCTTTCTCATTTCATGACAAGAACCTGTAAGGGTTGAGGCCTCACTTGGCCTAACTGGGTGCCATGTGGAGTCACTACCTTTATTAGATAATTTCTGAAGGGCTTTATAGTAAACCACTATATTTTATTGAAAATCTATAAAAATCAACTTCCAACATCTATGGTGAATGATAGAAGGAATGCTCTCAATTAGGAGGAGTTCTCTCTCAGTGTCTCCCTCTCTCAATGCATCTATAGACCTTGGAAAGGTTCTACATGAGCCAGAGACACTGGCTGGTATTGTTGCTGGGAAGTTTTTCTTCTTCATAGGTTTTTCTAGAAAATAGGAACCAAGTGAAGAATCAGGTGGAAAATGTAACAAATTAGGATGGATATCATTGATTACAATAGATCTCAGCAAATAACTGCTTTTATGATTTCACTAATTGATGCATGGATAGAGCCAGATGTGATTTCACAGCTCCTTATATTTTTACTAGAGGCCTAGTGCACAAATTCATGCACAGGGGTGGGGGGGGAGGGACTGTGAAAGGTTGGCCGGCAGGCCTCTATACAATTGTGTAGATGTGCTGAGGTAGCAGCAAGCAAAGACCACAAACAGAGAGCCCCAAAACAGCCTGAACACCATCTACACTCTGAGGTGGAAATAAGCTCTATTTCACTTGGGTCATCTCACTCTCCCCGGGGTGAAGTTGCTGAAAGACAGATAGGTCATCTCTCCTATGTCAGCTGCACATTTTCTCGTGCCCTCCCCCCACCACCATCTGCCAAGCATGATAGATATGATAGGTAGCTGATTTCGGCCAACAGTGGCACACCACCGCATGAGTGCTAGCCAATCAGCAGTTGAGAGCCTGGAAAAACACAGGGCCAAGCTGTAAGTGGCTGACAGGGGCAGAAGAGCCAGCAGCATGGTGCTGTGGCAGAGGTAAGATGGCAGTGGTGCTTACTTTACATCATTCCATTTAGGCTGATGCCTTCTGCACCCTCTGAGCTGCTACTCTGTCTTGATCAGTATCAGGGTCAGTCTCTCCTACAGGCTTCCTGGACCCAGATTCTCTGGTGCCCAGAGCCTTAGCCAGGGGGAGGGACTGCAGGAGGTTGGCTGGTAGCTGACTGTGGGAGGTTGAGAGTCTGCCCCCTGGTGTATAGTGCACATCATAGAGACTGATCTGTTTAGGCATGGTATATATATATATATATATATATATATATATATATATATATATACACACATCCCCTCCAATCATGCCTGGCTTCTGATTATATTTTAAGTAAAAAAAAAAAAAAAAAAAATATATATATATATATATATATATATATATATATATATATATATATCCCCTCCAATCATGTCTGGCTTCTGATTGTATTTTAAGTAAAAATAGGACCACATTCATATTTTATATCTCACCTCAGTTCATTACTTTAAAAATTAGGACTCTTTAATGCCATTCTAGTTAAATAAATTTGGCAGTGTTTATAAAGAGAAAATGCTAGAATTGAAAGTATAATGCCTTACAGTCAAGACTGGCATGGAAACTTGGAGGTGATATAAAGGATAGTGGTTAAAAATCCTACACAGATCTACAGATGTTACAGTGCCTAGAGGATTTTAACAATGCACAACTCCTGACATTCAGGATACATGGAGATCAATTATTCAAGACTTGTCTACAAATTTGTCCCATCAATTAAACAAAGGAAGATAAAGGAAATGTATTCCCTTCATCAAATAAAATTTATATAAATTATGTAAATGAAATAAAACTTGGCCATGTCTTGACGTTGGAAGCAGATATAAAACCCAAGTAACACTAGAGTTTTAAGGATCACAATTTATAAACCACTGATTAAACTATACCAAAACTAAACTATACTATAGCAAAATTTTATTTTGCTAATGAAATTCCTGAGACATACCAAAATCCAACTTTTGAATTATGCTGCTCACTATTTCTTCTGCCAATGTGCTTCAGGACCAACATTGGACTTTGTGAAGTACTCATCTCCTGCTTTGTTTAGTCAGTGGAGACCTTAATGAGGAACAAAAGAGAATCAGGTGTTGAATTGGCTCAATGTGGGAAGGAAAGGGACATTTCTTAGGACTTGGGTTTAAGGTTTCTGATAGGAACTTGGATGACTGTGTGGTGTATGGGGGATGACAGAGCAGCATAGACCTGGGGTGGCTTGGTCTGTAGTAAGCGAGAAAACCAGTTGAGAGGTAATCTCTGAGGCAGCCCAGAGCATGAGGGCCAAGAAGATACTTCAACATGCCAGGAGCAGGACCCCCAACAAGCAGAAGGAGCAATGATGGGCCAACAGCGAATGCTTAAGAACTAGATCACTTCCCATCCCACCTCAGCCCTCTGGGAATTTACATGAACCTAGAGGTGAGGACCCCCAATGCAACAGATGAACTTTTTCTACCATGGTCTCCATGTTGGACTGAGTTAAAGAATACTCTGAGCAAATTCATAAACCAATACAAGGTGAGTGGCAAAAGAAATGTACCAATTGATCACTCTTTAATCATTCTGATATGAGCCTTGAACATTTTCAGCATGAAGTTATTCAGAAGGGTACCTTTGATCCTGCTTGTCAAACTTGTTTTATCCAGGAGATGTTCTCTGAGCTTTCTTGAGTTTATGCCAGATGTTGTGTCCTAGATTATCTCAGGGGACCTTGCTTAGGCTCTCTTACACCCGAAGGGGGTGACTTTTATGTGGAAGAGGTCACACGGGACAGACCGTGGAAGGAGCTCTGTGCCCATGATAGATCATTGTAAAGACAAAATGGATTTGTCGGCAGTATTTCTACTACACAACAGGAGACGAAGAACATGCACTCCCTCAGAAACTTTCAGTGTTTAATGACACAGATCAGTTCGGGAGACAGGAGGAGTACACTAATGCAAAACAAGAAAGAAAAAATCATTTAGTGGAAGTCATTTATTTTCTAAGCAATAAAGTAATTTGTCTCCATCCGGCATTGTATCTATTGACCTGCTGTTTTCCTCTGGGGAATAAAGAAAAGCAATGCGCTATGGCCCAAGGGGAGAGAGACCCAGATGCACAGCAGATCTTGCTGCTCTGGCAGGTGTGCTGCCTAAGGGCCGCTCCAGCAGAGCAGCTTTGGAAAATGGGTTTCTGACAAGGTGGGGGACCCTCTGTGATGTTAGGCATTTCTGAAACCTTAGATTGTTATTTCCTGGACCAAGCAAGACAAAGAGCCCTTACTTGTGCAGGAGTTTCCAATATGCCCATCTGTGTTAAGAGGTTGATGCCATTTAAAATTTAACACATATTTTCCCTAATACAACTACCTTCTCTCTCTCTCTTTTTTTTTTTTTTTGAGGGGTAGGGAGGAGGGTAGTAAAGCACTTTGAAATACTACAAATGTAAGAGAATTATAGAGGTAAATAAAACAAACTTAGTTTTACCCTCTTATCAAATTATAGCATTTTGTCACATTTGCTTTGTATTTTCTAAAGAACATTTTAAAGCAACTGTTGGCCCTGCATTTTCCTCTCTACCCCCACTGTCTTCCCATCTTCCTGCCCTGCAGACTGTCTTTGCCTGATTTGTTGGTTGTCATATCCATGAAGTTTATATATAAAACCCAGATAGTACACAGGTCTTTAAAATTTTATAATGATAAAATATTAGGTATACCACTCTATAACTTAGAGTTTTTGCTTACTATTGTGGTTTTTTATACATGGTATATGTAATTCATTATATTTGATTAGGATTGATATATAATAATATACTTGATTTCTGCATCCAGGAATGTTGTTAATTGCTATTAATGTCAGTAGTGCACCTAGGTTCTTTGAATTTGTTATAGCAGTAATTATAAACTTTCAAATATTGACACTTTTGTTATTTTTAATTCTTATACCTTTCTCTTCCTTTCTATTGATTCACCGCATTGGCCAAGACCACCAGTGTAATACTGATTTTATTTTTTTAACCCTTTTACTAATTTTACTGAAAAACAAATTTTAATAAACATCCATACAATATACTAAACATCCATACAATATACTAAATATAAAAGCTGAATATGTCAAAACCGGTTTGGCTCAGTGGTAGAGCTTCGTTCTGCAGACTGAAAGGTCCCGGGTTCGATTCCGGTCAAGGGCATGTACATTGGTTGCGGGCACATCCCCGGTAGGGGGTGTGCAGGAGGCAGCTGGTCGATGTTATTCTCTCATCAAAGTTTCTAGCTCTCTATCTCTCTCCCTTCCTCTCTGTAAAATATCAATAAAATATATTTTAAAAAAATAAAATAAAAAATAAAAGCTGAATATAGTTTCTAAATTACCATGAACAAATTATACTTAATATATTAACTCACATTTTTAATATAAATTATATTATATTCTTTTTTAAATTTATTTTTATTGATTATAGTATCACATAATTGTCCTTATCCCCCCATTTCCATCCCAAACCCCTGTTGTTTCCCCCACCTCCCTGTTGTCTATGGCCACTGGCTAGGCCCATGTGCATGCACACAAGTCCTTTGGTTTAAATGGGAATTAAAGCATCTTTAATTATTTTCTAACTTGAATGAAAATATTTTGAACTTTCACTATGATGCATACTAACTAATAAAGAATGTTGATAGCTTTTGTCAGATTTAAGAATTTCTTTCCCATTCTTAGTTTACTTAGAGTTTTATCATAGCAATTCTAATATTACATCAAATACTTTTTTTCTTGTATCTATTGAGATTACTAGTATGTGATTTTTCCCATTTTACAGTCTCAATATGATACTAATAGATTTTCTGATTTTGAAATAAATTTTACATTTAGTATGTTGAATTATATTTAATAATGTTTTACTTTAGGATTTTAATTATTTAGTTATATTAAAAAATAGCAACAATAATACATATTTATTCACAATAAATCTTAAAACTTATGTAAAATTTATTTGTCTATAAAGAAAATACAAAATATGTTTAAAGGACATAAAAGTATATATATAGTGTGTATGTGCATGTGAAAAAGGACATAAAAAGTATATATATATATATATATAGTGTGTGTGTGTGTGTGTGTGTGTGTGCATGTGAAAAACAGTTGTTTGTATGGAAAAATAATACAAAGATAAACTCTGTTTCACATATACAACTATAAACCTACTTTTGCCACACCTTGTGTGTGTGTGTGTGTGTGTGTGTGTGTGTGTGTATATATATATATATATATATATATATATATATATATATACTAAGAATATGTATATTATCCTATATAATAAAAGCCCAGCAAATATGGAGAGAGGGTTTAATAATTCTGTTCCTGAATTATGCCTGACCATTTCAGAAAAATGATACAAGTTCCAGAGTTTAATACATAGACTAAGTGATGGTAAATGACCTGACATGCAGGAGGCTAATTCCAGCAGGTAATAAATGCAAGAAATTCATCAAAAGGTTGATGAACCTTGGGGCTTCAGCAGGGCTGAAAACTTGCATGTTATTACCTGCTGCTGGAACAGCTGAGGGCAGTTCCCACAACCTGATAATATTTTACTGTTCACCAAATCTTACCTTTGATATGTATATCTGCTTTTCTATAAGGCAAAATTCTATCTAATAAAGAGTGAATATGTTAATTGACCATCACACCATCACAAAGATGGTGGTGCCCACAGCTAATAAGGAGGGCATATGCTGATTGACTGCCACAACCTCAAAGATGGCAGCACCCATAGCCACAAGATGGCAGTGCCCAGTCCCCTTCAGAGCTAGTCTCCAATCATCCAAGGCCCCTACTCCTGGCCAGTCCAGCCCCCCAATTGGCCCTTCCATGCAGATTGAGGGCAAGGCCGGCCAGCCAAATGCCTCTAACCTCTTTTCCCCACTGGCCCATTCCAATGGGCCCCCATTGGGGTGGGCCTACTGGACCCCACCTTTGCCCAAAGTTGTGCAGTGAGCCTCTAGTGTGTTAATAAAAAGCTAGGGGTCCAGCCATTCGGAGAGCTTAGTCACTAGAACTAAGTTTCTGTCTGGCTTTCCCCCATGCCTTCTAAATTCATATTTATTCTCTAGCTTCTTCATTCATTTATTGCACAGCCCTTCTCCATATCCCTGAACCCCTGAAGAGGCAGAAAAGTCCTGGCACTGACAGGCATGAGGAGTCAGATTGGTTTAGAGTGTGTCTGTTATAATAGCTCCCTGGGTTTCTCTTGCTTATTAGAATTCATCTTGTCAAAATGTATTTCTTTATTTTAACATATGGGATTAACAACTAAAATAGTATGGGCATTCTACATATGGTGTATGCATATAAAACATGTTTTTCTAAAAATGTAATAGAAAAGAAATAATTGTATAGAGATAAAGAAATAAAATGTGGAAGAAAATTATTGTCATAAAGTAGAGCTGGTTTCATTTGTAGCTTCTTAGTAATTAGCTTTGTGACCTCTGGCTAAGTAACTTTACCCTTTTCACCTCAGTTACTTCATCTGTAAATGAGAGTATTGAAAACAATGCTTCATGATTGTGCTTTGTGGAACCTTAAGGAGCTTTTACAGTCTACTCAGGAATTGCCATTACTGAGAATTCTAGTTATAGTCACTGCTCTTCAACCAGTGGATGTACAGCACATGCCAAGCTCTGCCAACCTTATAGATATTAACACAATTAGTTTATTAACTTTTAAAGCTCTATAATTAAGTATGTGGTGTGGTTGTCCACATTTGCAAATGAGGGAATAAGATTATGAGAATTGCACAGAACTGAGGGAGAATGAGAGGAACATTTGATTCCTCAGACTAGGACTGTGGCTCTCTAAATTCTAGCTGTGCAATGCCTGGTGGACAGGGGATGCTATCTGGGAAAAAGCAAGATAAATTCAGTCTTATTCTGTGATTCTCATCTTTCTAATTTCTGCCATCAGAGATTTCAAAAAGTTATTATCATTTTTTCCACATTGTTTGTAGTTGTTACTTCTGGCAGGGTTAGTACAAGACAAGTCACTTACTGGAACCAGAAATTGGATTGAAAATAATTCTAAGAGCAGTTAGTGATAATCAAGATGTTTATAAGAGAAATGAGAGAAAGAGAAAGAAAGAGAGAGAGAGAAGGAAAAGAGGCTTTTATTTTTGTATAGAAGAAAAGAACAATTTAGAGAATTGCTGCTTTATAATTCCCAAGTATATAAGTTGCTTCAGGCACAGGCCATTAACTGTAAAGGACTGTTGATGAACACAATGTCCATGGTGAAGTCCACAAATTGCTTACTCATTACAATTGGGGGAGGGAATAAATTTAACTTGAATTACAAAATCATAATAATGAAAATGTTGATTTTCTTGTGTGTTAAGAGTTTTACCCATGCATAAAGCATGAGAATAAATTATAGTCTCATATGAAAATGTAAATATTTTAACTACTAAAAATGTAAATATAATAACATTGAAATGAGGAGTGCATGGAGCATGAGAATTATGGCAAAGGAAGATTAATTGTTCCTCATTCTTTATGACAGGACACCAGTAGATGCTCTCAAGTTGTGAAATACCAAGTAGATGGCAACATGTGGCAACATGTTCTATCTAAAGCCATAAAGGTGAAGACTTGGTTAACTAAAAAGATAAAGTCTTGACATAAATATCTCTGGGGAGTAGGAAAAGACTGAGGGAAAGGAAGATTGTTTCACTCTTATTTTATTTCTTTACTTAAATTATTTTTGTTTAATGAGGACATGCATTGCTTTTGTTAGTAGAAAAACTAGTGTAAAAAAGTAAGTAGCCCTGGCCAGTGTGGCTCAGGTGGCTTGGTACCAAACCATGCCCTGAAAGGTTAATGGCTAAATTCCTGGTCAGGATACATGCCCATGGTGGGGGCCTGATACCTGTAAGGCATGTACAGGAGGCAGCTGATTGATCTTTCACTCTCCATTAATCTTTCTCACTCTCTCTCTCCTTCTCCCTTCCCCTCTGTCTAAAAATCAATAAAAATATTTTAAATAGTAAATATATGTGTTAATTAGTATTATTATTCAAAACACTGAAATACTATGCAGCAATTAAAAAGAGTATAGTAGATCTAGAGCAATCTCCTTTATGGAAAGATAGCCTCTTCATTGCTTAGTGAAAAAAGCCAAGCTGCAGAAGAGAATTGCATATTCCTGTGGGTCTCAAGGTCTGGGCCATTCTTACTAAATGTTATTCTTGCCAAATGTTAAAAAGTAGTAGAGTAATTTGCAGACCAACTGTAAACAGGATACGCTTGACAGGAACCCAACCTGATAAGTGTTGCCAAAGAAGAAATCAATATATAATTGACCAAACAGTGAATACAAGCAATAGCTAAGGCCCCCATCCAGGAGGCAGAGCTTTGGATAGGAATCCCCTGCCTCCTCTGCTTGCAGAATGTAAACAGAACTACCTTGCTATACCACGCCTAGTTTTTGAATAGAGCACCCCAAGTAGTGAACCCCTTGAAATCAGTAGCATTCCCAAGGGTATAAAAGTAATACATATAGGTGTGTGTATTTATGTATTTCACTAGAGGCCTGATGTATGAAGATTTGTGCAAGAATGGGCCTTCTTTCCCCTGGCTGCCAGAACTGCCTTCGTTCTGGCCCAGAGCCGCCTTTTTGCCTTTCCACGCTGCCCAGAGGCCCAGAACAGCTGGGGTGGTACACCTGTATATGCAAATTAACCTGCTATCTTTGTTGGGTTAATTTGCATACTCATTCCTGATTGGCTGGTGGGCATTGTGAAGGTGCAGTCAATTTGCATCTTACTCTTTTATTAGTGTAGATATAATAAAAACAACTTGTATAAGAAAAAAGTAATCTCCAAGGTGAGAACTTTGTATTAAATGGTTCTCAGGAACTCTGGCAATTTACCATTAAAAATCTCAGCAGCCCTGCCATCAGGTTGGCCCCACCCTGAATTCAGCCAAGGTCCATTTGAGATACCAACTGCACTTTCCTGGGTCTCTCTCCTTACCCCGCCGCATGTGTTTCTGCGATTTCCATTTGGCCAGACTGAATTGCTCTGCTTGTGCTGAGCTGGCAGCCTGCAACTCTACCAGCTTCATATAAATGAAAAGCTTATTTTGTCAACAGTTTACTGAGTTATCTCAAGCAACTAGCAAACATCTCAATGGCTTCATTCTCCATGTGCCCCCTGGGCATAGTTAGGGCATAAGATTGGCTCAGTAAGCACATCTCTGTGGGCCTTTGTTTCTTCTGACAAGCCAGGTGTGGGAGCTGGAAGAATCCTTATACCCTCTGGCTCCTTTATTCTCTAACTCTGGGCTTTGTTTTGTGAGTATCTTAAAGGGACATTGATTTTTTTTTTTAAAGAATGCACCTTAAAAATGATAGGAAAGCTGACTGAGAGTAACTTTAAGCAGCACTGAGAAATTCTACCCCAATCTCTTCCAATGACCTGTGGGACAAATAAAAGGTTAGGGCACAGCATGTACCCTCCACACCAGAAGGGCACTGTGAGAGGAAACACTTGGCTCTCTTGAGCTAGTTGGGCCAAATTCATTTGACAGCTGGCATGAGCTGCTGATGGCCTGCCCAAACCCTCCGCCAGCTCTGGCTCTGGAGTGCACACTGCTCTGAGCGAGAGCAGGTCTACCAGTGAGCCAGGCAGCTGTGGGCGAGCAGGGTACACGGGGCCCATGGAACCTGGAGCCTCACCAACTGATCGGTTGAATGCCAGGAGAGACATTAAAGCGGAGGCAAGTGCACATATAGAGAGAGGAAGGCCATGAAGGAAAGAAAGAAGCTGGCATTAGGAAGTGGGAAAAATCCCAGGAAAACGTGTGCCTTCCAGTTAGAAACAAACGGAGCACATTTGAATACAGTCGCAGAGCCTGGGCGTGGACAGGAAAATTAATTTGGGAAGGCAAGGCTCTGGAGACTTCTGGAAGGTGGGAGAGAGTTAATGAAGATGTTTGAGAGGGATTAAAAAATATGCTGATCATAAACTACATGGGGCACCAGAGGAAACTGAAATCCAGGCTGTAGGGCTGTGCATGCAGCACCCATTAGCGGGTTGCTAGTTGTCGACAAGAAGGGACAGCCCGGGCTCTGAAGGTAGGGTTTTGGCCTCTCTTTGAAAGAGGCTGTCTGACAGCAGAGATCTGGGACACAGTAAGAAGGTGGTTGAGGTGCCGATGCTAACATTTGCCTGCAGTCTGGCCTGTCTGGGGATTCTGACATGCAGAGGCTCTCTCTGTGTGCGAGGTGATACTTCCGCGCTCAGCCACTCCGGAAAATCACTGCCCTCTCCTGCTTAGTAAACATATTGTCCCTCTGGGCCCACTGTAGGCTGTACACTCTGCCGTCCCTTTTTTCTTCTTCCCACTATGAAGTCCCAGATCAGAAAATGACAGCAATAAAAGGCATTAAGGGATTATCTAATCCAATCTCTTCCTTTTTCACATTGGAAATTAGGCTCAGAAGGAATTTGCCCCAAAGCATTTAGCTAATTAGTAGTAGGACTTGAGCTCATTTGGGTTTTCTTTCTCAGCCTAGTGCTGCCTCACTTTAAAACTTAGAGATATATTTCAAACTTTATCTATCTTCCTTTAATAATCCTTCATAATTATTTGGATTTTTTTGTTGTTACTTCAGTCAGTCAATAAATAATTGAGTGACTGCTATAAGTCCTCATAAATCTTATATTCTGGAGTGGGAAACAGATTATGAAGACAAACAAATTCAGACTATAATGTCAGGGAGGTATGGAAATTATGAAGGAGCAATGCCGGTTAAGGAGACAGAAAGGCACTATTTTAGACATAGTATTAAGTTTGAGTACAAATTTAAAAGAAAGAGCAAGGAAATAATATTGATATCTCTCCAGGATAGACCTTCTATAAATTTTCTTTCATTATTTTGTCCTAATGATCTATTTTACAAGTATAAGAGTGGGTGTTGATTGATAGTGTACACATTTATGTTTTTTCATTTTATTGTTTAAAGTATTACATATAGTATTACTTGTCTTCTTTTCCCCCACTGACCTCTCCCTAGCCACCCCACACCCCCACATACACATGCCCTCACCCTCCTAGTGTCTGTGTCCATTGGTTATGCTTATATGCATGCATACAAGTCCTTTGGTTAATCTCTTACCCCCAAGCCCCCTGCTTTCCCACTGAAGTTTGACAGTCTGTTCGGTGCTTCTCTGTCTCTCTATCTATTTTTGTTCATTAGTTTATGAAGTTCATTATGTTCTACAAATGAGTGAGATCATGTGATATTTATCTCTCCTCGACTGGCTTATTTCGCTTAGCATAATGCTCTCCACGTCCATCCATGCTGGTGCGAATGGTAAGAGCTTTATTTTTTACAGCAGCGTAGTATTCCATTGTATAGATGCACCACAGCTTTTTAATCCACTCATCTGCTGATGGGCACTTAGGCTGTTTCTAAATCTTAGCTAGGGTGAATTGTGCTGCTATGAACATAGGGGTGCATATGTTCTTCCTGATTGGTGTTGCAGTTTTCTTTTGATATAGTCCTCGCAGTGGGATCACTGGGTCAAATGAGAGTTCCATTTTTAATTTTTTGAGGAAACGCCTTACTGTCTTCCTCAGAGGCTACACCAGTCTGCATTCCCACCAGCAGTGCACGAGGGTTCCTTTTTCTCCTCATCCTCGCCAGTACTGTCATTTGTTGATTTGTTGATGATGGCCATTCTGACAGGTGTGAGATGGTACCTCCTTGTTGTTTAACCTTTCCTTTTATTTTTCTTTCTAATTTCAAACCACATTTCTTCTCATATTCAGCATCAATAGACCAAGAGTGGAAATTACTGCAGCTTTTTGTTAGCTTGGGTTTTAGGCTACATTCTCCTTCCTGTTGGGTGAAATAAGCCATTTGGGCATTTATTAAGTGGCAGCATCAGCATGTGATCCATCATCATATTAACTTACTATGTCACACTTTTAATCTTCTCAAGGACCTTCCATGAGAGGCTTTATCAAATTCATGTTACAGGGAGAACACTCGACCTGTAGAACTTAATGACTCAAAGTATCACAGTCAGTGAGGGCAAAACGGGGACAGGATCCAGATCTGCAGGAAATCAAATCCTATGTGTGCCCTGCTGTGCAGGTGCCCATCCTGTCCCCTAGAAGAGAACTGTCCCCAAACCTGAGTCAGCTGTCCCTCCTCTGAATTCCCATCATCCTTTGAATTATTTCCCCCTTTTGATCAAACAAAGCATAACTGTTCTAATTATTTAACTTCTCATCATGGGAGTATGCTTCTAATTCATTCCAATGGCATTACCAGTTTCCTCTGATGCCATTATCATTGCTAATGCCATCACCGGTGTCCGTCCCTGTGTCAGTGCCCACTGTCCAAATGTCCTCTTCCCATGTTTTACTGGACACCATTCTCGTGAGTCTAGACCAGGGGTGGGCAAACTTTTTGACTCGAGGGACACAATGGGTTCTTACACTGGACCGGAGGGCCGGAACAAAAGCAACCTGACCATGCTGGCACTCTCCTCTTGGGCTGCTGGTGAAGGAGCGGAGGGAAGAGCAAGAGAACCCTCTCCTCTTTCGGCTCCCCGGGCCAGATAGAACAGCCGATCGGGCGGAATCTGGCTCTCGGGCCGTAGTTTGCCCACGGCTAGTCTAGACCTAGCTAGCCAGCCTGCATTCTTTATTTTTATTTTTGTATTTTTGTAAACAGTGAACTACTCTTTCCAAATGAACACTGTTACTTCTTTCCAAACTGAAGTTTCTCAGCTGCGCTTCGGTTAAGTTGCTCACGGTGGATCTGGCAGCTCTGATTTTGGAGTTGTCCTCGAAGTTCCTTTGGAGTATCTAAATAATGGTGCATTTCCATTCCTTGTGATTTCAGAAAATTGCTTGGGCACATTTGGGCACAAATGGTGTGGCTTATAGGTAGAAACATAATTTCCTTGTGGTGTTTAAAAAGAGCTCTAAACCCAGTTCCAAAAGAGCCTTCTCATAATGTTTTGTGGATTGGAAATATCACTTACTCCCCTGCTGTGAATCTTTAATGTGGGTGTTTAAATTCTAGAGCTTTTTGGATTGAAGAAATATCCATGTTCTTTTATTCCATTGCATATTTTATTATTAATACACACATGATTAAGGTGATTTAGTCTGTAAACTTGAGAAAGAAGATGCCTACTAAGAAAAGACCCTAGTAGTTAACTAGGCTGGAAAACAATAACAACAAGAAAGAGCCTCACAGCCATTTCTACACAGGGGCCCTCTCACCATGGAAACTGCATTTCAAGGCGAAACCTGCGCTGTCCTGCCATCTGAGGCAGCCCTTAAAACGGAGTTCCTGGAATCTGATTTCAACCAGTAGAACTGCGGCTTTCCCCATCAAGACAGTACCGTTTGACCCAATCAAACTGCCAGGATGGAGCTAGAGCCCTCATTTGCTTGAGGACAGCCTTGAGGGGCAGGGGCAGGAGTTCCTCTCTAAGCCAGCTCTCCTCTGGCTTGGGGAGCACGCTCTCTCTTTCCATCCAAGATTGCACTCTGCTATATTTCTGTGGCTGGAGCTGAAACACTGACGCTGACTCCCCAGAGCAGAGCAGTGCTGGCGCTGAGGGGCAGACCAGCACAGAGTGGAGCGGAGTGGAACAGAACTGAGCTGCCAGCTTAAGGCCTAGGGCCACCACACAGCTGTGCTGTTTTCACGGCCATGCTGTGTCACCATTGAGCTTTTGCAATGAACAAACTGTCTTTCTTCACCGGACCCCCAATTGGGGGTCCCTGTTGGCCTTGAATTGGTGCCAGCAACCTTCAGTTGACAAGCCTTACAGAACTGTAGTCTGTGGTTTCTCCTGAGGAAAGCATTGATTGATATCAGCAGATTCTTGCTGGCTCACGCCTGAAGGTGCAGGTTCAGGATGGAGCTGCAGAGATGGCTGGAGGGGACAACGATTTCGGGGTGAAAGTTCAGTGTGTATTTATCATGTAACTAAAGGGCAACATTAAATTTCTATTTGGAATAAATTAAATAATAGATAATGAATTCCATCAATATATAAGGAAACCAAGCCTATTAACAATGGTATTCAAAAACTGTCCTTATTCTCTTCCTTAATACATAAAATTTCTATAAAATTGTTAGAGGCTTTCATTTCTTTTCCTTGCCCCTCTCCCCTTTTTTTCCATCCAAGATTATCCATCTCTGCTATTACACTCCCACCCCCCCCTTTTTATTTTTTAATCTGAGGTTGATCTCAGAAGATTAGTCTGAATTTCTAGATGATACAAGTAGAGAATATGTAAAATGTTGGAATTGAATTTGAATAACTGTTCCAGTTATTAAATGTATGATATGATATTAAGTATGCACTTGATCTATATGAAAGCAAGTTTCCTCATATATAAAAGAAAAACAGTACCATGCATACATCATAGGTTCTTGAGGAAAAATTACACGTGATAAAAGTCTTAGCACTCATCAGTGATTTAATAAACTTAGCTTCCTTTGGGAAATTAGTCATGTCTAATACTTTTAGTTAGAAATAATATCTTAGATATAAACACTAAGTTTTCAAGCAAAAACAAACAAAAATGGCAGGACATTGACTTCGTTTTTACTACATAATCGCTGGTTCTTCAAGAGAGGCCATCTTCTCTCAGTCCAGGGTGGATTAAAGCAGACTCCTCTGGACACCCTCAGTTAAATAGACTGGTTGGCAGTGAACATCACATAGCATAACACAGTCACTTGCTGTGCTTGCAAAATGTAAAAGCCTGCTGTCCGGCACCAACTCTCTCAGGCAATCCCATTTAACAGTCCTACTGTGAGCTTTTGGGGGTGGGGGCTGGGAGGATTGAGCAAAGAAGAAGAAGAAGAAGAAGAACAAGAAGAAGAAGAAGAAGAAGAAGAAGAAGAAGAAGAAGAAGAAGAAGGAGAAGGAGAAGGAGAAGGAGAAGGAGAAGGAGAAGGAGAAGGAGAAGGAGAAGGAGAAGGAGAAGGAGAAGGAGAAGGAGAAGGAGAAGGAGAAGGAGAAGAAGAAGAAGAAGAAGAAGAAGAAGAAGAAGAAGAAGAAGAAGAAGAAGAAGAAGAAGAAGAAGAAGAAGAAAAAACAGTCCTATAATGGGATAGGATACAGCAACTTGCATTTTTCACAAGTATCTCTGGAGATTCTATTGAAGAAAGTCCACAGAGCTTGTTTTGAAAGAGTGAGGATATAGAACCTGAATTTTATCAGTAAAAGTATGAGGCAGAATCTCTTTTTTAACTATCTTTTAATAAAAACCATTTTTATATATTTGAATTTCCTTTTCTGTATTAGTGAGTAAAATTTAATTATTAAAACTTTCAGTGAAAAACATCTGTCTCTTCCCTGTAGTAATTTTTTTTAAAAGCAGTTCTTTTTCTTCAGGGCAAGTTGTAGTAATTTAATGATTTATACAAAAACTTTTTTTGGTTTTTGGTTTTTCTATCTATTCACTCAATAAATATTGAATAGGTGATTATCAGCCTAAATCTGGATACTAGAAGAGAATAAGAAATGCCTTCAAGGCAACTACAATTAAATTGTACAGAAAAGGGCTAATATTTGAGTACGTAGTTGTAAAATTCCATCCCAGAAATGTCCAAGCTGTACTGAAATTGTCAACACACTGGTTTCTCCACAGACCCGTTAAAAGCAAAGAATTTTTCTGGGCCCATATTTCTTCTTCTTAATCTGTCACCAGTTCTGTGGAATGGTTACATTTAACATGTAGCCTAAAGACATGGGATTGCATTAGGCATATCTGGATTTCATTCATAGTGATATAGACAGAGTCTGGACATTACATGGACAACATGGGTTTGGAACTGATATAGGCTATTCTCTGTGGGGATGCAGATCCCAGCATGAATCCAGCTTGTCTTTTTTCTGAATAAGAATACTTGCATTTATATCTATATGAACAGTTGGTTTTTGTTAGGCAGGGGACAGTAGTGAGATGGTATTCTTGGAGGTACAGTATTTTTTCTCATTGATCTGAAACATCTCTATTAAAACAAAATTTTAAGTTAATTAACCTTTTCAACAAATATTTTTCCAGTAACTTCTTAAACCTTATTATTCCAAGTTTTCCTTCCAGTGACTTCTCCTTTACTCCAGTTATACTCATTCTTTCCTTCTGTTTTATTCATAGATTTTTCACTTTTTTAGAGCCTTCTTTTAATGTCTCTTTTTTTCTCTAATTTTCTTCTCTCCATCTATCCAATTGAATTCTACTTCCTTGTTAAGCCTTTCTCAATTACTCACTTTCCTTATCCACATGATCATCTCTGACTTATAATTCAAGACACAGTCAAGCTTTCACTTCTTGATGCTTACCTAGACTTTTGGGTCCCAGTACCTTCTGCAGCCGGAACAATGGGGCAGAAATTGTGGGAAGGTGAACTAACATGAGATTTATTTCTGCCAGTGGCTGTAAGTACTATAAAAGTAACATCCACAACTTGAGATCTTTAACCTAATCACATATGAAAAACCCCTTTTGCTCTGCAAGGTAACATAATATATAGGCTCTGGAAAATAAAGCATATGAATCTGTGGGCCATATACATCCTATCACACTTACTCACTAGGACCTAAGAATATTAAGCAATTGCAGAAACCGGTTTGGCTCAGTGGTAGAGCATCAGTCTACAGACTGAAAGGTCCCGGGTTCGATTCCGGTCAAGGGCATATACATTGGTTGCAGGCACATCCCCAATAGGGGGTGTGCAAGAGGCAGCTGGTCGATGTTTCTCTCTCATCGATGATTCTAGCTTTCTATCTCTCTCCCTTCCTTTCTGTAAAATATCAATAAAATATATTTATTTAAAAAAGAATATTAAGCAATTGATTATGTAAATGTTGCTCTATTCTAGATAGTGGTGTGCCCAGTGAAAGTGGTGGATAAGATTCATGCTTTGGCTTTCAATCATGGCTCTTTCTGATGTTATATGATTGACTTTAGTATATTTACATTTTCACCAGCCTAAGAGACTCCTGATTTCTATAGACTAGCTCAGTTGTTCCAAAAAGTGGCTGCATATTACATCACCTGTAGAATCGTACAAAGTTTAGCTACCTGAGCCCATCTCCAGTTGTTCTGATTTAATTCATGGTGGGCATTCGTGTAATTTGTTTTTCAAGGCCCCAGTGATAATGATATGCAGCCAAGGTAGAGAACTACTGGTTCTAACCAAACGGTACAGATCTTAGAGTTTTCCCCGGATCATTTGAAATAGAAAGAAGCAATGCCCACATCCTCAGCTGCTCCAGGGAGCTCTCGTGATAAGCCACCTGCCCTCCAGAATTGTAAGAGTATGCACTTTCCTAAGCCATTGCGTTCAAAGAAACTTGTTACAGCAGCAATGGGAAGGAAACTAATATGTAGTTAAGCACGAGTATAAAAATATTTTCTGGTATTCTTTCACTCATTGTAGATTTAGGCTTTCTTTCCCCTTAATTCCTAACCTTATTTGATCTCAGAGCATTTGTCATGTCTCCAGGGTAACTTTACCGTCTCCCTGGCCTGGTCTGTTCCCCTGATAAAGGTGCTCCTGGCCGTGCCTACAGCACTTATTTAAGTTCTAACTCCACGTGATTATTTCCCACCAGGATTCCAAGGGGGCAGGACCTTGTGTATTTTATCATTTTATCTCCAGGGTCTAGCAAGGAGTCTGGAGAACAGTAGATCTTCAATAAACGTTGGTTAAAATTAACTGACAAATCTGGACAGACTCAGGTGATGAACTCCAATAAGGAGGCCAGACTCAGGCAGAAGGGAATCAGGCAGGACGTTGTGAGCAAAGAAGTCCAGGAAAAGAGGAAAGATGGAGGCCCTATGGTCCGTGTCTGGGCAGGAACAGGGAGCGGGAGCCTGAGGAACCTGAGGGCCCTGTTTGGATGCCCCCATGGCTTCAGGAAGCTGTCAGCCTGTTACCAGACGACCGCTCCTGCCACAGGGCTGACCTTGCCCCAGCATGGTCTGGGGACTTCTGCATGCACACGACCTCCAGGTCCCTGACTTGTGTAGGAAAAATTTCAAGACATGAGTCCAGGTGAAAGCAAGGGCAAGTTTGTTAAGGGGTGGGGCAGTGAAGGAGAGCAAGGGGCCCTGGAGTCAGGATCGGAAGTGAGCCTGGGAGTTGCTGTCCCTGCTCACTGCTCCCCTGGGTGCCAGTCGGGTTTGGATACTTAGAGCTTAGAGTAGAAGAAGCAAAGTACAGCCTGAGGAAATGGGGGCTCAAGCTGGCTTTCCTTGTCTGTTTTCTGGAGGCAGGGGTGTTAGGGGAGACCCTGGGGGAGGATCTCTAGAGGATATTCGTTACATTTCTGGGCCTGCCTTATGGTGTGCTGATGTATTAAAATGAACGTATAATGAGTTTGGGGTCATTCTCCGGTTAATTTCACCTCAGGCAGGGATAAGACCGGCTCTAATTGGTTTTGGTTGTTGTTTTTGTTATCTATCTCCCTGACTAAGATGACTTAAGCCACCTGCTCTTAGGTATCTGCTTAGGGAGGACAGAGTCTTGTGATTTATCAGCTGGCTATTTAATTGCTCAGCCTGTCATCTCAGCTTCCTCATTCCACTTGCCAGGGAATTTTCCTAGTTTTTTTTTACTAACCTCAAGTCCACCTTCACATTTTAAATGCATGCTGAGTTCCCAGGAAAAGTAATTGGGGTGAGAACTCTTTCTTTTATTTTTCATTGTGGTGTTTTCTCTGAGAAACTTTACATTTTATGCCTTTCAGAGTGTGTATAATTTCATAATTTTATTGGAATAGTCCTTGAGCCAAGCTATAGTAGTCAAAGACTATTATGATAAGTGTATTTTTAAATTGAAATCTTTAAAAACTTTTTCTTGACACTTTCTCATATTTTTGAAACCTGATACCTCAGAAATCATAATGATCTTCTATAATTGTGTGTCCTTACCGAAACCGGTTTGGCTCAGTGGTAGAGCGTCGGTCTGCGGACTGAAGGGTCCCAGATTCAATTCTGGTGGGGGATGTGCAAGAGGCAGCTGTTCGATGTTTCTCTCTCATTGATGTTTCTAGCTCTCTATCTTTCTCCCTTCCTCTCTGTAAAATATCAATAAAACATATTTTTTAAAAATATATAATTGTGTGTCCTTCCTTATAAGGTGGAACTTTTCTTAGACTTTTTCCTAAAGTATTAACAATTTCAAATCAAAATAGAAAATATAACATAGCCTCAAAAATACAACCAAAGCCATTATCAAGAGAATGATTCTAAAAAAGCATTTCTTTCTAATTTTCAGATGTAGTTAACATGTTTGGTTCTTGCCCTGGCTGTTGCAGTCCAGTTGGTTGAAGCACTGTGCTGTGCAGCGGAAGGCTGAGGGTTTGATTCCCAGTCAGGGCACATCACATATAAAAGGCAACCTATCCATGCATCTGTTGTATGTATGTTTTTCTCTCCGTGTTTGGTTTTTATGCAAATACTGCCTTCCTGTTGAATTTGGTGGGTTTTGGTGGGTTTTTTTGTTTGTTTGTTTGTTTTTTTGTTTTTTGTTTTTGTTTTTTGCCAGAATGAAGGCAAATCTTGGATCTCTTAGAAAATTAACATTACTAAATATATTTAACAGGTCACTGTTCTGTTTTTAAGAATCAATTAAATGAATTTTTATTGAGCATTTCTGTCGTGGCAAGAAATGAGTTAGCCTTTATGCAATTAGACATTGGTCCAACCATTTAGTCATTTGAATAATTATATGAGCAGTTTACATATTTTTAAAAGTTTCAGCTTACAAATCTCTCTTTTTCTTGCATGATTTCATAGCTATCTTGGCAGACTAGAAAAGAGATACATTTTGCTAATGACTAGTGCATGGCCTTAGGCAAGTCACTTAAATCTGAATTTCAGTTTCCTCACATGTCAAAGCAAAATAGTGTTATACATATTTTGCAGGATTTTGTGATAATTAGAATTTAACTCTATGAGGTGCCTAATTCCATTTTTAACAGTAGAAAATCAATAAATGGTTGTTTTTATATTTTTCCCTTGAAGTCTTTTTTAAAAATCTTTATTGTTGAGATTATCATAGATGTCCCTCTTTTTTCCTCTCATAGCTCCCCTCCACCTGGTTCTCACCCCACCCCAGCCCTTGCCACCTTATTGTCTGTGTGCATAGGTATTGCATACATGCATATAAGATCATTGCCTAATCTCTTCCCACACCCCCTTCCTCAGACTGACTGAGAATCATCAGTCTGTTCCATTTCCATGCCCCTGATTCTATTCCATTCACCAGTATATTCTGTTCATCAGATTTTTTATTCATTTGAGTTTTAGGTTCACTTGTTGATAGATATGTATTTGTTGTCACTTTGTTGTTCATAATTTTTTATCTTTACCTTTTTCTTCTTCTTCCTCTTTTTAAAGAATACCATTCAACATTTTATGTAATAACTAGTTTGGTGGTGATGAACTCTTTTAGCTTTTTCTTGTTTGTGAAGCTCTTTATCTGATCTTCAATTCTAAATGATAGCTTTGCTCGGTTTAGTATTCTTGCTACTCATCACTCTTAATATTTCTTGCCACTCCCTTCTGCCCTGCATAGTTTCTGTTGAGAAATCAGCTGACAATTGTATGTGTACTTTCTTTTAGGTAACTAACTTTTTTTCTTGATGCTTCTAAGATTCTCTCTTTGGCTTTTGCTCTTGGCATTTTAATTATGATGTGTCTTGGTGTGGTCCAGTTTGGATTCCTCTTGTTTGGGGTTCTCTGCACTTCTGGAGTTGTAGCTCTATTTCTTTCACCAGGTAGGGAAGTTTTCTGTCATTATTTCTTCAAATAGGTTTTCAATATCTTGCTCTCTCTTCTTCTGGTACCCCCATAATTTGGATGTTGGTATGCTTGAAGTTGTCCCAAAGGCTTACACTATCTTCATATTTTTGCATTCTTTTTTCTTTTTGCTCTTCTGGTTGGGTATTTTTTGCTTCCTTATATTTCAAATCATTAACTTCATTCTTGGGATCCTCTAGTCTACTGTTGAATCCCTGTATATTATTCTTTATTCCAGTCAATTTATGCTTAATTTCTGACCGGGCCTTTTCCTTTTTTTTTTTCTTCTTCTTCTTCATTCTCACTAAGATCCTTGAAGGTCTCACTAAGTTTTCTGGAGGTTTCTAGAAGATTCTTGAGTAACCTTATAACTGTGGTTTTGAACTCTATATCCAGTAGTTTGTTTTCTTCCATTTCTTTCATTTGTGACATGTTTCTTTGTCTCCACATTTTGGCTACTTCCCTGTGTTTGTTTTTATGTATTCGGTAGAGCTGCAATGTCTCCTTGAGTTCATAGAGTGGCTCAGTCTCCCCATTCACCTGAGGTGGATAATCTTGGTGCAACCTTTTGTGGGCTGTATGCCCAGTCTTCCTGTAGCTGAGCTTTGATTGCTGGGAAAAATTGACCTCCAGGCCAATTGGCTGTGGGGACTAGTTACAACTACAATGGGAGATGTGCTGTACAGGAGACAACCTTATGGGGCAGGACTTGCTTCAGTGGAGCTTTAGTGCTCACTGAGTCTGCCCCTTGAGTTTGTCACTTATGAGATGTGAAGAGTTGTAATCTGGTATAGTCTCACACTGACCACTAGGTGCACTGGCTCTTGGATCTCTAAGGAGGTGCAAAGTCAGCCACTGTCTGGGGCCACCCAGCAGGAGCTACAGAGAGATTTGCAGATTTCTCCTCTTTGTATCAGTTTTGGAAGTGCCCAAACGAGGATCAACTATGAAGCAAGGCAGGCTAGTGCTGATGCCAGCCTTGGGCCTTTTATTGATAGTTTTGGGGCTCCCTGACCCACCTGAAGCTTGTTTGACATATTTTAGGCTGAGAAAGGACAGGCCATTCATATGCAAAAAGCCACTGCACTCAGCTTGGGTTTCAGGGACTCTCCAGGGCAGAGCAAACAGAAATGTCTGCCAGTCATCCCTGCACTGGGGAGGTCCCAGCATGGGAACAATGACCACTGCAAGCACCTGTCTGGAAGAAAGGTGCCCCCATATTCCTTCCCTGATGCTAGACAGTCCAGTTTCTCCCCATATGTGTCTAGGTACCCCAGAGCCTCGGCTGGCATTGGAGCTCAGAGCAAATGGGAACTTGTAAATTTATTTTGTGGTGCTGGCCTTTTAAGAGGAACAGTTGGGTCTCCAGCAGCCTGTGTGTCACTCAGCCCAAATCTGCACTTTTTTTGTTTTGTTTTGTTTACAGTCTATAGTTCTTACTTTCCCTAGCTCTATGACCCTGGGCTGGAGGTCTGGTGTGGGGCTTGGACTCCTTGCTTTTCTAGGCGGCCTCCAAAGAGGTGATCTCCCTCCCTATTAAAAAAGTACCACACCTGGGTGCCAGACCAGACCATTCCACATCTCCAAACCTCCTACCAGTCTCAATGCACTTTCTTCTTTACCTCTCTAGTTGCAGTACTTCCACTCAGCCAGCTTTCCCAAGGTTCTGGATGATAGTTGTTCTGTATTTTAGTTGTAATTTTGATGTGGTTGAGGGAGGCAGCAAGTACAGGCAGTTACCTATACCGCCATCTTGGTTCCTCTCCTTGCTGCTATTATTATCATTCCATTATTCTTTAGGGGTGGAAGAAGTCTCATATAGATTGTGTGCCTTATTAAGGAGTCGTTTTTTTTGAAACTCAGAATTGGCTTCCTTAGGTAGTATTGAGTTTCTTACATGAGACATAGTTAATCACAAGTTTAATCACATATTGGCAGGGCTGTGGTAGAGAATATTAGGTTGTTGACTAATAAATACTTATTGATCCCAAAATATGACCTTTGTTGTCCCTTGTAGTCCTGAAATTCTCTTACTTGACTCAGGCATTTTTTTATCGAATAATGTTTGCCTAGCAGCCTTCTCTCAAATCCTTTTCTAGGATAATGTGCATTATACTTATAAGAGCAAGAAAGTTATAAGGTTCTGTTTCTATGGGGATTAGATAGAACCAAACACTCAAATAAAAAATAATAATAATTCTGAAATAACAATAGCTAGCACTTGTGTGTTATTTTTTCAAAGTCTTTTCACATTTATCTTCTAATATTATTTTGTCTCTTAATATGCCTGAGCAACAAATAAAGTAATTTAAATAAAATTTTCTGATAAGATAAATAGGTAAAAAAAATAATGAATTAAGTTATTAGATACGGATTATAAATAATAAGTAGGATCGGGACAAAAGTCTCTCTCCAGACAATATCTTTTTCTTGCTTATAGGGGGAATAACAGCAAACATCCAGGAAGTGGATGCTTTCAACCTAGGTCTTCTGAGTGTGGCTTCATTTTTCTTTTTGCTACACCACATCACTTCCTAGTATTCTTAAATGAATTACTAAATGTTTTTAAAGGAACGACAATGTCTTTCCTCGGAAAGGGATTCAATAGGTTAACACATTGAGAAAACTCTCTGAAAATACTACAGAGCAGTTTAAGCATGTTGCTCCAAATTATTATTAATGAACCATGCTTATGACTACTTGATTCATGTGGCACCTCTGGGATGTATTGATGCTATTTTGGACTTGATGTGCTTCTGAATCCAAATATTTATGCTTCCTACCAGTTATAGAAAAATGTCAGTCATTATTTCCTCTAATAGTTTTTATCCCACAGTCGCAGGATTCTCTAGCCTACAGAGATCTGATTAGAAATTATTGCAAATGATTAGAAGCATATTGAAACTGATTATATTCTCTTAATCTCTTTTGTTTTTTAAATTTCTAATTATTTGTGGCATGTTTCATATAATTCCTGCAGATGTACTTTCAGTGCAGATCTTCTTTCTCTAGTTCCATAAGAAAGAGGCTGAGGTGAAAATGATTTGAGACCATTTTTATTTTCTAGTATATGCATTTAGTGCAATAAATTTAAACATACTGCTTTTGCTGCATGCCATAAATTTTTATATGCTCATTTTTAAATAAAGTTCAAAAAATCTTATTTCCCTTTTTATTTCTGCTTTATGGGATCTTGACTTATGGGATCTTCAGCAATGAATACTTTTGTTCTAAATATTTGGGGATTTTTCAGAGATATTTCTGTTATTGGTTTTGAGTTTCATATGGTTAATGAATATGATTTTGTTGACTTGAATTCTTTTAAATGTATCAAGATTTGTTGATGGCCCAGGTGTTAATCTATCTGCATAGTTATTCCATGCTCACTTGAAAAGACTGTTTTCTATTGTTTTAGAGTATTGTGTAATTGTTAGATCAATGTTAAATTAGGGAGATTATGTTGCTAAATCATTCTGTATTCTTATTGATATTCTATCTATAGGTTTTATCAATTTTTGAAAAAGATTATTGAAATATCTGATGAAAATTTTGGATTTGTCTATTTTTCCTTTCAGGTCTATTAGCTTCTTCTTCATGTACATTAATGTTTTCTTAAATACATGCACTTCAGGGTTCTGTGTCTTCTTGATGTGTTTGAGTCCCTTTATCATGATGAAATAACTTCCCTATCCTTAACACTTTTGTTTCCCAAATTGAATTTGTCTAATATGAAAACAGACACTCCAGCCTGTTCAAAGATTAGTATTAGCATGGTATATATTTTATCATTTTTATTTTTAACTTTTTGTGTCTTTTTGTTTAAAGTGGATTGTTTTTGTAAATAGTGTATATCTAGGTGTTGCTTTTTAATCCAATCTGGCAATCTCTGCCTCTTTATAGGTGTCATTAGAACGGCTAAATTAAGCTAATTATGGATGTGTTTGAGCTTAAATGTTGCTATTAGTTTTCTCTTTGTCTTGTCTCTGCTCTGTTACTTCCTCTTATCCTCTCACTTTATTCCCTCTTTTGTCCTAGTTGTATATTTTTAAATTTTTATTTTATTTATTTTATTTGAATTATTATTCATAACTGTAAGTATTATTTTACTGTTTCCTTTAGGGCTTACAGTATATATCTTTAACTGTCTCTGAGCTATCTTCAAGTGATGTTATATTCTTTCATGTCTAGTATGAAAATCTTATAGTATTTTCAGTTTTTCTCTTCTGTTCTTTGTGCTATTGCTGTCATGAATTTTATTTCTATATATGATATAAATCTACAAAGAGTATTTTTTGCTTCAAGTAATCAATTATCTTTTCACTTGAGTACAATAATATATATGTATATATATATTTTTAAATATGTTTTATTGATTTTTTGCAGAGAGGAAGAGAGAGGGATAGAGAGTAAGGAACATCGATGAGGGAGAATTATCAATCAGCTGCCTTTTGCACACCCCCCACTGGGGATGCACCCACAACCAAGGTACATGCCCTTGACCAGAATCAAACCTGGGACCTTTCAGTCCGCAGGCTGACACTCTATCCACTGAGCCAAACTAGTTTTGGATATATATATATATATATATATATATATATATATATATATATATGTTTTATTCTTTTATTTTAATAGACCCAGGTTTTCATATGGTATCATTTTCCTTCTGATTGAAGAACTTACTTTAATATTTCTTTTACTTGAGGTTTGCTGGTAATGAGTTATTTTGTCTTTTGTAGTCTGAAAAAATATTTATAATAATTTTATTTTTGAAATATATTTTCTCTGTATAAAGAATTTTATAATGCCAGTATTGCTACCTCAAATTTTCATTGTTTCAAAGCGAAATCTGCCTTCATTCTTATTTAATTTAAAAACTTTATCACACTTTGGTTTTTCTAGAAGAAAATTTCAATCTTAAACTATGTAAGTTAAAAGACATAATTCCATTGCCTTAGGAGTAGATTCTGAGTATCTAAATCTGTAAATAACTGTTCAAGTATATACGTCATATTTTATTACACACAATTAACCACCATGATAATTGAGTAATTATGGGAATTTGTGAATCAAGGCCTTGCCTCCCACCAAGACTGACAAAATGAGTGACTTGTTTGGTTTTTATTTTCCAAAGATGGTTTGGATGATGGAGGCCAGAAAAATGAAATATGACCTTTTCACAATGTCCAGTTTCTTGATTCCCCTTGTCTGAATTTTCCACAACTGGAGCTAGGATTTTGAGTGCACATAGAAGAGTGATTCCCAAAGTGTGTTTCACATCAGACTCAAGATAGTTTGTGAAGGTTACAAGTGTTCCATGGCCGTATGTTTGGAAATACTGCATCCTATAATTTATGTTTGGAGTTCCACAATGCACATTTATAGATCACAGGTTCTGAGAAGCCCTGCAGTAAACAAACATATTTAACTCTGTTCATTAAATTTCTCATATTTATTTAATTACAACATTTTACTCATGTAACACTATATGTACTGGAGTAGTATTACAATATGTGGACTTTATGACACTCTATCCACTGAGCCAAACCGGTTTCAGCAGCAATGATCTTATTAATAAATGTTTAACACTAAAAATAAAACAATTCTTACTAGCCAGAGTAAAGAGATGTCATTGAAGGCCAAAAACATTCCATAGGGACCTCAAGTAGTGTTATACCTTTTAGGTAGGGTTCAACAAGTAATAGAGTGAAGTCAGATCTTGCCTAACAAAGCTTAATAAGATCTGAAAGGATTAAGTTGATGATATATAAGTAACCTAATTGCTTGCCATAATAAAATTTGACAATTTAGAAAGGAATACAACAAAATGGAGGCACTGAACCTTGTAATATTCCCAATATTCAACATCCAATATAAAAAAAAATTAGATATACTAAAAGGTGGAAAATGTGGCCCATAATTAGGAAAATACTTGGTTAATGGAAACAAACCCAGAAATGACAGCAGGCCAGGACTTAAAATCAGGTGTTGTAAATATGTACAAAGACTGAGAGGAAAGTTGGAACATAATATTTTTCTCCAATAATATAGTTTGTCTTTTTACTTACTTGACAATATGATGTAAACATTTTTTTATTTTGATTAAAATGTTTTTCTTTTGTTGCTTCCCCATCATTTTGTTAGATGTAGAAATACAAGTTGCTTCAGAAACATCTGCTAAAGATATTCTTTCCTCATTGAATGAATTTGGCAATCTGATCAAAAATCAATTGCCATATGTTAATGAGTTTCTTTCTAGACTCTCAATTTTAGTCCATTGCTCTATATGTCTACCTTTAAGACATTACCACATTATTTTGATGACTATAGTTTTGAGGTAAGTTTTAACAACAGAAATTATAAGTTTCCCAGTTTTGTTGCTCTTTGCAAGTTTGTTTGGGCTATTAAGGCCATTTGCAATTCCATATGAATTTGAAGATTGATCTTTCTATTTATGTAAAAAAAAAAAAGGTCATTGGCATTTCAATAGAGATTGCATTAAATCTGTATATCTCTATGAATTGTTTCATTTGCATCTTTCTAACAATTCTTTTATCTTCAGATTCATGGAGTCTTACTTTAGGTTGTATAGCTTGGTATTTAGCCAAAGGTTCAAGACAAGCTCTATGAAGACTCCCATCCCTTGTGGAATTTTTATGACACACGTAGATCTATTTTCCAGTCATCTGCCTCACAGTTACCAGCTGGATCCACCTCCTGAGCTCTGGCATCTGTTTTTTCAACGCAGCGTGGCTGCCAGTGGTGGCTTACGATCTGCATCCCTTCACTCTAGTCTAGAAACCGCCTCTTGGCACAAAGCTGGAGCCACCATCAGGTTCACCTTGCTGTTTTTCTCCTCATTTGAGGGATCACAACCCTCTTACCGCCTGCTGTCTGATATTTTTTAAAAAGTAGACGCTTTGTACATTCTGTCCAGTGTTCCAATTTTTTGTGACTAGAGGGCAAATCTGGTGCTGGTTATTACATTAAGGCTGCAAATGTCAGTGTTCAGTTTTGAAATATTATTATGAACTGACCTGTCAGAATCTTGAAGAAAGAGATTATATTTTATTCACACCTTTATTCCTAATGCCTATTATAGGGCTGGATATAGATTATGTTCACAATTAGTATTTTGATCCAGGTGTTTTATCTGCTTCATGAATGTAATATTTTGTTCCCCTTGATCGTATCATTTTGTGTTTGTCTCCTTGAACCCAAGCTTGGTAGCATGCAGGTTTAATCTGGTGTGTAAGACAGAGCTTTTGATTATAGTAAGAAGTCTTGTGTTTTCATGCTGATTCTTCCACCTATGTGCAACAACCTGGGAAAGTCAAAATTATATACAGACTTTTTAAAAGTCCTATGAAAAGAGAATCCCTGCACTGATTACCACAGGAGATTGCCAAAAGAACCTAAAGAAAAAGATGGATATGACTCACTTTTGAGTAGTAAAATACAGAAAAATATAATCTCATTGAAACTTGAATCCTATGCATTTATTTCGTATTCCTCCATATACATTCCATGCCAGAATTTTGATACATTCCTCACACACAGGAAATGCTCAATAAATTGAATGTATACACAGACCTCAATAAAATTTAAATGGTGTTTACTGTCTTTCATGTTATTAAGGGTAATAATGTTGAAACTAATGCTTATATAAATTTCCAGGGATACAGAGAGAAATACTGCAAACATGGATGCCTACTCAGATTTAATTCCTGCAACAATCTCAACAGCAGCGAGGCAGCAAAATAAATTGAGACACATTATTATTATTTTTGTTTTGTTTGTTTTGGTGTCAAGAATTTGTTGACAAGAACATTGCACAGTGGGCCATATTATCTCTATCTCTAAATGAAGAATGAGTCAAAACAATAAAACGTAATATTTTGAAAGTAGATGACACTTTGCAATTAAACTTTTCTGGCCAAATCAGAAGAACCTGAGTATCCAAAGGGAAGAGCAATTAGCTCTCACGTGGGAGGCGTGTGCTTTAGAGACAAAGATAAAATGGCGAAGGCTGTCAAGGTGAACTCTCAGAAATGCCTGAAGGAGTATAATTGTTTCTTATGTTACCCAAAAGGGTATTTCCAAATTGCTGACTTGACACCTCTCTCTTCTTCCTTGGCATGTTTCAGTGACTCTTACTTTTTTAACTATGCGCAGTTCCCTGGAAACTTTGTACCCTATTGACTTTCATCAACCTCCCAGGTGGAGGGAGAGGGACATTTGTCAAATGCCTTCTATTGCAGACATTGTTTTAGAATCATAGGAGGTCACCACCAGGAAGGGCCTTAGAAGAGATGTAGTCCTCCCCCCTCATTTCAGTTAAGGAAGTGGATACTGAGAAAAAGACACAGACTTCACAGTGTCTTAGAGGCAGTGAGTGGCACAAGGAACATGGGGTTTTCTGTTACATTACCTTCCCTTTATATAGAGGGTGACATGGGGTCGGCCGTGTAAACACCAATGTTACTTGTCTCATTTCTCTTTCCTACTTCCCTACTTTATTTCTTTCCTTTGTTTTTTCTTCTTTTCTTTCCACTTTCCTCTAATAAATTTATGTCAAATTACTTAATAGTTTTCAAAAAGTTTATGAGACTATTTTGTGTGTCTTTGTATGCATGTATGCCCATGTGTTAAGTGAATTCTTTTTTGTCATTACAAGTCGCAGTGTTTTAGGATGGGGAATGTAGAAATTTTCATCTCATTTAGTGTCTGTTCTTTGTATGGAGGAAGCCTGTGAATCAAAACTATAATGGGTATCTAAAAACCAGTTTTCTTGAAAGCTGAAGTGCTTTTTTCTACTTTCAAATTCACTTTACTTTGATATCAAATGAAACCCATTTGGTGGAGAAAATTAAAGTAGCTGCATTTTTCCTGAGCACAGAAAAATCTTTTATTTGCCTCTAACCCTTTCCATTTTTCATGACAGTCGCTGCATTTTCTTCTCTGAAACACAAACAAGTCAATGTAAGCGTGGCTGGCAGGCTAAAGTGATTATGGGATAATTTGTGTTTGCCAAACCAAACAAAATCAATCACCATTGTTTAGAGACCCACAACATTAAATGGCTAGGAGAAGATATTTCTGGACTTTCACAAAATAGGTTTTCAAACACAGATAAGGGAGCAGAACATCGGATACCCTCAGGTACAGTTTGTAATTTTCGAATTTGCATAAAAAATATAAACTACACATATGGCGGCTTAATTCCATTGGATTAATGCAAACTAAAGGCAGCTTGGCACTGTTGAAATGATTATTTTAGTTATAGGTTCTCACGGGGCAAGAATATATAATGAATGTTTATATAATTGAAGTAACCATTTCAGGAATGTAGCTTACAGGCCTAGAAGGAATGGGAAAAGGAAAGAATTGATAGAAACAAGTATATACTATATCCCTAGCCACTTGTTTTTGAGTACATTAGTCCCCTCACATCTGAAGGAGATATTTCCAAGACCCCCAAGTGGGTGACTAAAACTAGGAGTAGTACTGAACCCTATATATTCCATGTTTTCTCCTGTACATACACATCTTTTTATTTGAAACATTTTACGGCTTCTTTTTGGCATATCCAAATTGTCAGTAGAGACATTATTAAGTAAAATTAGAGCGCCTACTAAGATGAATAAGAAATGGGGAGTGAAGTATAACCAATGAACACAGAACTCTGGGGAGGGAGGGCATGAATGGGAGTGGGGGGGGCAATGGTAAGATATGTACACATATAATACCTTAATTTAAAAAATGAAAGAAAAATAAAAGAAATGGGGAGTGTATTTAGTGTGGGTGCATTGGACAAAGGGATGAGTGAGGTCTGGGGCAGGATGAAGTAGGACAGTGTGAGATTTCACCTTGCTCCTCAGAGAGGCACACAATATAAAACTTAAGAATTGTTTATTTCTGAAACTTTCCATTTAATATTTTGAGACCATGGATGACCATGGATAACTGAAACTGTGGAAAGCTAAACCGAGGGTAAGCAGAACCACTGAATATCCCATAGAAATTGTTTCAGGGATGAAGTTTTGTGTTTGCTTTTGTCTCCACTTGTTTGGGATTATTTTCCCATCTATCCCAGTTGTAAGCTCTGTCAGGGAATATATTGTCCTCTGCTCTGAGAAACTCAAGGAATCCACTTTCCCTCTGGGCAGCTGTCTAGTTGCCAAGAAGAGCTGCAGAAAATTCAGTCTTAACTCTAAGCTAGTAGGGGTTAGTCAATTTGGGCATTTAGAGTTAAGACAGAGTCTTCAGTTTACAGAATAAACTGCGTTGTCTCTGAAACTCTTAGAAAAACATGTGGATCTTTCTAGCCCAGCTGTCATTAGCTCAAACCATTTTTCCTCTTCTTCAATGAGTGTCAATCATCCTACAAAACGTGGTTTCATGTACTGTGTGGCTTGGGAGATCTCTAAAGTAAGAAAAGTCCCTCTAGGTCAGGTTCCCTCACAGTAAATCCTGAGGCGGATAATGTTGTTCTGGTGAGGTACTGGGTGTGTGCTGAGGGGAGGGGAGGGGAAGGGCAAGAGAAAGAGATGGACACCAGTGTGGCTTCCCCTCAAGTCAACCTTCAGCCTGTTCCTACAGGAATCTCTGATAGTGATCTTACCTGCTGGTCTCTTTGAGGAAAGGGAGCTGTTGGCTACAGTCACTTATCTTTTAGACCCTGGGTGGAGGGGGTGTCTAGACTCTAAGGCATATCTATTTGAGGTCATTGGCTGAAGGTTATTCTCTGGGAATAACCAGTTCTGATTGGTTAGCAACCAACACTCATTGCAGTGAAATGCATGTTCACCAGCCCAACAAAGAGGCTAGACAGGACCCCAACATGGTCTGCTAAAGAGAAACCAACCAATGGATCTTTTTTTAAATTCAGTTTATTTATTTTCTTTTTTATTGTTTAAAGTATTACAAATAGTAGTACATATGTCCCCCTTTTTTCCCAATTGACCTTCCCCCAGCCTCCCCTACCCCCTGGCACATGCCCTCACCCCTCTCCCAGTGTCTTGCATCCATTGGTTTTGCTTATGTGCATGCATACAAGTCCTTCGGCTGATCTCTTACCTCCCACCTCCAACCCTCCCAGCCTTTCCACTGTAGTTTGACAGTCTGTTCAATGCTTCTCTGCCTCTACCTATTTTTGTTCATCAGTTTATAATGTGTTTTTTTAATATTCATAAATGAGTGAGATCATGTGGTATTTTTCTTTCACTGACTGGCTTTATTTCACTTAGCATAATGTTCTCCGGTTCCATCCATGCTATTGCAAATAATAAGAATTCCTTCTTTTTTATAGCGGCAGTATTCCATTGTGTAAATGTACCACAGTTTTCTAATCCACTCATCTGCTGATGGGCATTTAGGCTGTTTCCAAATCTTAGCTATGGTAAATTGTGCTCCTATGAACATAGGGTTGAATATATCCTTTCTGATTGGGATATATTTTTAGAAGTGTTATTACTGGGTCTAATGGCAGTTCCATTTTTAATTTTTTTCAAATTGCCCCTTATAGTTGTTTTGCCAACTTATGCTAGCAGTGTTGAAGGAAACTTTTTTTCACTCTCATTAGAGAGTACTGTATCACCGAACTTTGTGATTGCCAATTAGATGAAAAATGTCCAGGCTATTTTGCAAGTAGAAGTTTCTCTGTTTGGAACTCATACACACTCCTCCCTCATCTCTCACCCCTCCCCTACCCCAGTGTACCACTATATTTTCCTCTTTTTAATCTCCAATTAAGAGTTTTTAAAGGAAGCTTCTCTGATCCTCAAGCTAAGCCAGATGCTTCCGTAACACTCATCAGCTCCATATATTTTCATTACTACATCTCATAAATGTTTTCATTTATATATGTGTGTCTTATTTAAAAACATCTTTTTTTCTCTCCCCAGTATTACTAAAGTAGGGGTTACATCCTTCTTGTTAAATCTATATCTCTAATAGGTCCACTTATACCTTAACAAATATCTGTGGAATGAATGAGAAAATAGGTGAGTAAGTCACATTACTAAAAGTCAAACTGGGATCTGCCAGATCACGGAACTCATATTTTCTCTATCATCGTATTCTGCCAAGATGAGATTGTTTAAGCCTCAGAAATTAATATCCTATGCAATAAAGTCATGTAAATTCCTACATAAAATTTTTAATTGCAATTCTTTTTTTATTTCCATAGACATGCATTGAATATATTGGCCAGTTTCTCCCATCCCTCCTTAGATCTCACTGTTTCTTTCCCAGTGACATTCATCTTTTAGTGATTTGGATTTTCCATAATGGCTCTGCTCTGGGACAACACACCATTTAAAAACACCCTGGGGTAAGATGTTTCATGGCTTTGTGGAGACAATCCAAGTAATGAGCTCTGATTAAGGGCCGGGCTTCAATGGTGAGATTTCGTATTTCCCATTACTACACCAGACGAGACAATACTTACCCTGTTTTGATGTCTAGGGAGAATGATAACTCAGTCTGGGTTGAAATTACTTTCATCCACTTAATTATTTAATAGCAAAAAAAAATGATGCAAAAGAATGGCCGAAACCGGTTTGGCTCAGTGGATAGAGCATCGGCCTGCAGACTGAAAGGTTCCAGGTTCAATTCCAGTCAAGGGCATGTACCTTGGTTGCAGGCACATCCCCAGTAGGGGATGTGCAGGAGGCAGCTGATGGATGATTCTCTGTCATCGGTGTTTCTAACTCTCTATCCCTCTCTCTTCCTCTCTGTAAAAAATCAATAAAATATATTTTTTTAAAAAGAATGCACATGTGGTTTCTGTGGTAGAGCTGCTAAGCATAAAAATCATCCCATAACTCAGACCTAACATCCACATTAGGGGCTATAATTTTTGACTGCCTAATACTTAATGTTGTTACTAATTTAGATCAGACCCTCTGACCTTCAAAGGGTGCTTTCTCCATTCATTGTCTCCTAACCAAAATCCACCCCGAAGCTGAGTGTTCAGCAGCACAAGCTTTCATCCAGTGGCCTGAGAATGGAGAAGCAGGAGTCAGACTCACAAATCAACCTCCGGTCTAAGAGAAGAATGGGGAGGATTACTAGAACTATAGGGGGAAAATAAGGAGTTTTCCGGGAACGAGTCATTCTCTCCCAGAACTGAGGTGCCAGCCCTTTTCTTTCCTTACGTGTGGTCTGAGTTGGATCTGTCCTGGCACTGGTAAGTGTGTCTTTTAGTTTGTTAATGTATTATAATTAGGGTATACGGAGGTTCAGGGTCTCCTGCAGGTCAGATCCAGCATCATCTTGGTTCAGGCTGACTCTGATCCTCTTTTGTATTTCCGCCCTCTTCCTTCTCTGGTTTTCCTATAACTGAATGGAAGCATAAGTACACAAGGTTTCAACAGCCCAGAGCCTACAGCCATAATGACAATGTGACTGTTACTTCTAAGATGGTTTCCTGTTAGACCTTTGGGTTCCTTGATCCTACAGGTCAGCGGGCCTGACTGTATTGCACAATTCTCTCCCTGATAGGAAATGCAGAGCAGGGGAGTAGAGGGGGCAACGGTGAATTTCTTGTTTCCTAGAGTTTATAGAAGATCCCCATGAGGTGGTAATGCTACCTTTTTAATTTAACACTTTTTTTATTGCAACACACTGTCTCTTCCCACCCCAAACCAATAACAAATAATCTTGGACCATTTTATGTTGTATAAATGGCCAGGTAAGCATGGCCTGACATGGACAGAGCTTTGGAAATAAGGTTTATATAACTTCATTCATCTTTTAGCATTTGCCACATCAGATTTTGTAGATGTTTTTTGGAATTTAATGGATTTATGAATTTGTTGTTTCTTGGTTGTTTCTGCCCCATCATGCAATTCTTCACGTTTTCATTGCCAACCTTCACTGGGTGTCATCCTTCTGGATCCCCAGCCAAATGTGTACATGAGGGCCTAAGGGTCCTAACTCATAGAGCCTGGGAGCTGTGCCCTTGAAGTGCAAAGTCTCTTTTAAATGGTTCAAAATATGGTTAGATAGTTTTCCTTCCTTTACTTCTCACTTACATTTGTCCTTTCCTCTGTGCTACCACCTCTCATTGTATTGTCACACTTTAAGCAGTAAAGTACTCCTATGTGTAATGTCACTCTCTGTCTGCATAACAGCTAATATATATTTGGATAGTTGCATCTACTTTGCTTATTTTATAACAGTAATTGAAATACTGATGTTATTACTGGCATGTTTTCTTTGTCTTGCTCCATAGGTCTCTCTCACTCATGAGATCTGGGCTATGTCTGGTATCTTCATTGATATATCCCTATCAATTATCATGGGCCTGGCATAGAATAGTGCTTAACAAATATTTGCTGAATGAGTAAATCTTCACATTTTGCTCAGTTCCTGTCCCTCTCTATTCCCCATTGTTGGGACCCAAATGTTAATTATGCCAGTCACTCTTTGCAAAACCCTCTACAAACCAGCCAAATGTTCTTATGGCAGCCATGCTCTAAAATGAGCTGCTTTGTATCTAATAGTACTTCTCGGATCTTGGTGGGGTTTGAAGAGTCTTGGAGAAAAAGTAATCTACTAAACTGATAATCAGTTGTATCTGTTAGGGATCTTTGGTTGCTCTGTTAATTTTTACAAAAGACAAAAAATGTTCAGAATGTCAGGTCATTTATAGACTCATGTGTGGAAACACAGAGGTAGAATAAGAAGGATGCTCATGAATCTTTATTCTCATTGTTGTTGAATTTGATTGGAACATCCCTGCTTTGAGTTGCATAAAAAGGAGTGGGTTCCTGAGACATGACCATGAGGCCAAAGAGAGGAGTGGATCACCCACCTCTGGCCAGGAGGAGCAATAGTTTGGGGCAGAGGAGGTCTTGTAGCATATTTAAATCTTGATATGTTAACAGTCATTGCCTCTGCCTACGCATAAGATCGATCCAGGCAGCAATCTGTAGGAAGTCTATGTTCTAAATCATCCAGATTACCCGAAGTGCCTTGCATACAAATGGTGCTAAATAAGCTTGTTGAATGTGTGACCAAGTGCTGTATCCTACAATGCTGAGCCTCTTGCTCTTTTAAGTAGATACAAGCCTCCAGAAATACTTACATGAGAGGCTTGTCACACATCATCATGCGCCAGAGCCTTGCTTGCTTCTTCAGAAGCCCTGAGATCAAGGACAGGAAGTGCTGCCTGCTGCCCAGTGTGTGGAGGGCAGCACTTAGGCTCATGCCTCTTTAAATGGAAGCAGTTGGCTTTGCACCTCTGCAGCTATAAGTCCTTAAACTAGTCTTTCTGAACACATTTAGGCAGTGTGACAAGCAACTGAAAGGGACCAGAAAGTGAAGAAAGAGAGCTTTGTGTTACATGCTTTCCGTTCCCCTCTTTCTGTGGCTCTTTCCAGAGTTGTATGGAAAAATCACTGAGTCTGAAATGCTTAATGTTTGACATGCCAACAATTAGAAACGTGACTAAGTCCTGTTAGGTTGTTGTAATTACTGAAATGGTGGGTGTCTAGACAAGTCTTTATTGTGATTTCAGCAAAGAATGGAAAGGTTAAGTGGCTGTGCTGGAGGTTTCTGTTGTATCACCTGGGATTATTTAAATTATTTTAAAACACATGGTTAAAAATCTCTAAGATAAAAATTTCACTGTGGAAGCATGGAGGCATGGAACAAACTGACATACTTTGAGGTGGGTGTTGGAGGGAAGAGAAGAGATAAACCAAAGAACTTATATACTTACTATATGCATAGCCCATGGACAAGGGCAATATGGTGGTAAAGACGTGGGAGGAGGGGGATTAGGGACTGGGAGGAGGAAGGGAAGGAGGTGGGAGAATGGAAAACATCTTTAATAGTGTCAACAATATATATTTTTTTTTAATTTTCACTGTCATGGGTCTGATGTTTCATATTGATTTAGGTCATAATTTGATCATAAAATTGATCTGGTTTATGATTGGTCATTAATTTGTGAGTGGACAAAAACCTCTCTGATTTTCTTGGTTCTCAGTGAGATATTTGGTGTATTCATTTTGGGGCAGTGTAGGAACCATTAGGCCAGGGAAAGATGAAGTGGCCTGAAGGAACATCAACTTTTAATGCCAATGGGAAGGTAGAATTAGTCCATGTGATTTTCCCACTTGGTACATAGTGGGGGGTTTTTGTTTGTTTTATTTTTGGTTTTTGTGTGTGGGTTTTTGTTTTTTATGTTAACAAACTGAGAGTCATTATTCAGAAACCACCAAAGCCCATAGTTCTTGCAGTAGTGATGCCACTATAAGAAGGACTTGGGACACCTGGGCATCACCATCTACATATATAAAACCCTAATATGCAAACAGACTGAACAGCGGAACAGCCCAACAACTAAAGAATCAGTCACTAGACGTGCACTGACCACCAGGGGGCATGCACAGAACATGGCAGCTATCAGCAGCAGGTGGCAGAGCATGGAACATGGCGGGCATCAGCCATGGCGGATGGTAGAGCAGGTGAACAGGGACACCAGACCAAGGCGGGGCACCATCACTGTCATTGGGGCAAGCCTCTGGTGCTTACTGAAAATTCTTTGCTCCTGTGCACCACAGTCCCACCGGGCACTTGAACCTGCTGCCAGCACCCACACCTGCTGCCAGAACTGCCCCGCTCGCATCCACTGCTGGCGCCCACCACCGGGCCTGGTCGTTTGGCACTGTCAGTAGGTAGTGGTGGCTGTTGGCCCCAATCATTCCTTAGGGCTTCTCCACCTCCCCTTACTCCTGAGGGGCAATCAGGGCCGGCAGCCACCTCTTGAACCACTGCCATCAATGATCCTGCTTGCACTCGCTGCCAGCTCCAGAGCTACTGCTTGCATCTGCTGCCAACACCAGCCCTGCACAAACCCACAACTGGCACAAGAACTGCCACTAGAACCCACTGCTAGTGCCCGGTGCTGGTCCCAATTACTTGGTGCTATCAGCAGCTGTGAGCAGTGGCTGCTGGTCCCAATCGCCCCTGAGGGCTTCTCCACTTCCTCCTGCTCCTAAGGGTCTATCTGGGCAGCAACTGCTGCTCACACCCACTGCTGGCATTGGCCTCAATTGCTCAGCTCTGTCAGCAGGTGCAAACAGGGCCAGTGCCGTCAGCACATGGGAACAGCAGCAGAAGAAGCAGGACTGCCAGCAGACAGGGGACCAGGGTCCACAGTGGGAGAGGTCAGGTGGGGACATGGAGGGTGGGCTGAGACTCAACCCTGTGCCCATCTTAGCCTCATGGCCCATAGTTTCTTTCAAGGTGCACATGTTTGTTCACTAGGCCCCTAGTGCATAAATAAGTATTTAAGCACAGAAACAGATTTCATTAGATTCTGAAATATTCCTTGTCCCATAGAGTTAATATCTATAGACCTAAAGGATAAAGCTAAATTCCCAAGGACAGCACAGGCCCTAGATTTATTCTTTCAACAAATATGTACTAAACACCTATTATGTTCATAACACACATACACATGCACACACACACATACACATTCATCACACCAGGCAACTAGTACTCAAAGTGAACATTTGTTGTTCTTTATTGCTCACCTTATATGTCCTGATCCTTTTCCTTCACTCTATCTTGGACCTCAACTCAAATCTCTGATTTTCTGAGCCCTGAACTATTAGTGTATTAAGGTATATTGTTTAAAAATAAAATAAAAAACTGTAAATAGTTTCTAAATTATTATTTACATAATATTCTGTCTACATACCAAATTTCCTTCTGGAGACCAGCAGCCGCTGCTTGCAGCTATAAGTGTAAGTTGAGACTTATTTTTTTCAAATTACATTGTATTGAAATTTAATTGCCAAAGAGAGTCATATAAAATAATACATTGTAAGCCTAAATTGAATATGTTTGGTCCAAACAAAAGTAAATGCATGCAATCACCATATGAGTTTTAACCATCTAATTTTTTTATTAGTAGAAACACATTTGCTTTCAACTTAAAGCCTCAAATAAACTAACTTGTATTTTATGGGCAAATATTATGAGCATATCTTAGGGTTTGTTTAAATATGATTTAGTTATGCTATTTTTGTTTTTTAATGCTTTAAAATATAACATTTAAATAGGTAGTTTACTTTAAAATAAAATTATTTTGCGAGTGTTTTTATGTTAATCTGGGAGTCATTTTTCAGAAACCAAGTGGTATATTAAAATTAATATTGTTAAATTATAAGTGATAGTTAAAACAAGATAGATTATTAAAAAATACAGAAATACATTGAAAAAAATTTCATTCCAAAGGAAACAGGGAAACTAAAGGGAAAAAAAACAGTTAATAAGCACAAAATTATTTGACTGTAGAAGTTAGACTGAGATAAATGTGGGGATTAGAATGCAGAATAGAATAAAATTATAATTTTATATGACAATAAAGAAATAGTATAATAATATAAGTTGGGAGTAAAAAAGCAAAAGAAATGGCTTAAAGCTATTTCAAGCATAAAGCTCAATAAAACAGAAAACCATAGCATACAAAGAAATACAGGGATATGTGTTGCTTTCTTCTTTTAGATCCTCTTTTTATGTGGTGAAGAGGGCAGCTTTGATCTATTAATTGCTGAAATGTGGATTTATCAATTTTTCATACAGATAAGTTCATTTTTGCTTTATATTTGACCTGATACCACTGTAACCAATCTAATTAAAAACATTTGTTTTGTACTTTGTAATTGCAAACACTTAAAAAATGCTGTCTCTCTTTTTCTTTTCTGCTTTAAATGGCTTGTTTGTTTTAAGGTGCCGATATGGTTTTGGGGTTTTTTGTTTGTTTGTTTGTTTTTAACCATTTAGGCTGAGGAAGAGAGAAGTTATTGATGCACAAAATTTATATTGGAGATAAAATCCACAAAACATCAATATTATTTAAATTCATGTATAACAAGTATATTTTGTTTCATCTAGAATATTCTTATTGACTGAAAAACAAAAATGTGAGTTATTGTTTACTAAAATCAGGAATATTGTAGAACAAAAGGGTAATGGAGAGAGGAATAAGGAGTTCACCTAAGTCTTATAAATCAATTAGAGGCCTGATGCACGAAATTCATGCAAAATAGGCATTCTTTCCCCTGACTGTCGGCACTGGCTTCCCTCTGCCACCCAGGACCCAGGCATCCCTTGGAGCCCCAGCTTCATCCAGAAGGACATCCGGAAGGACATCCAGTCTAAGTAGCATATTATGCTTTTATTATTATAGATTAGATATCTACTGATAGGTGGAAATGTCAAGGGAGACAGATGGATATGTTAGTTGGAAGTTTCCTGGAGAGGTCTGACCTCGAGGTATGAATTTACAAGTTTTAGCATAAGATGCTATTTGGCCAAGAAACTGGATTGGAATCACCAGGGAATAACTATAGACAGAGCAATAATCCAAGGACTGAGCTTTAAGTCACTTTAATATTTAAAGCTTGAAAGATCAGGGGAGTCATGCCCAGTGAGGTTAGAAAAAAAAATCAGCAGAGTTCTGTTTTATGCCCAGACCCATTTGGCTCAGTTGATTCCCAGTTAGGGCTCATGCCTGGGTTTGGGGAGTCAAACTCCAGTAGGGCGCATGCAGGAGGCAGGTGATTGATATTTCTTTCCCTCTCCTTACCCACCCCCTCTCTCTAACATCAATTAAAACATATTTTTAAACGAGAGAAAGTTATTTTCTAGAACCCAAATTAAGAAAATATTTCAAGAAGAAAAAGCAATCAATCACATGTGGCAGGGTTACTGATTGCTCAAGTAAGATAAGGAATAGAATTGATCCTTAAGGTTTTATTTTTTAATGTAGAAGTCATTATAACAAGAACTGTGTTGATGGTGTGGTCGGTAGGTAAGCCTTGTTGACATCAACCCTGTCTTTTATTTCACCAATTCTCTCTTCACTGGTTCTCAATGGCTGTTCTTGCACCAGCAACATCTGTATCACCAGGGATCTTGCTACAAAAGAACATTTCTGGGCCCCAACCTGGACCTGTTGCATCAGAACTCTGACATTGAGACTCTGCCATGTGTGGTTAATGAGTTCTCCAAATAATTCTGATGTAAACTGAGGTTTGAGAACTATTCCTCTTGATGGATATCAGCACATTCTCTCAGAAAAGCTGTGACATCAGTACAGTTTATGCTTGCTCTTCTAATTTTCAGCTTCTTCTTAAGAATATGCTGTTATATTTTACTTTGATTTTCTATATATAACTTGTAGCAGATGTGTTTTTAGAACAATGAGTGTGTGTGAGTGTGCATGTGGATGTGGAGATATAGAGAACTATATATAGGATATGTGTACTTATATAATATATATGATATTTATCCTATTGTAATGTAGAGAGCACCTGGGAAAGGCCCCTCAGCTGATTGTCAGTGGTGCCTGGCAGAGCCATGCTCTGGAAACATACCTTGCCAGAGGCAGGTATGTTGTCAGTCTCACCTTTAGCTCAGGCACCAGGAGGTGGATTTCATCATCTAAATCCAGCCAGACACCAGGAACAAACACAATTATCCAGGACCTCCCAGAAGTGACGATTACAAAGAAGCCACAAAAACGCACATATTTTCTTTATCTTAAACGAGTAAAACTTCCTGGTGTCTTACTGTATAAAATAAATGCACTGTATCAGCTCTGGGTTACTGTCTGTCCATCATAGAACAGCTTTCTCTTTTGTCTTTGTGTCTGTCTCTTTCACTTTCTCAACCCCCCTACTCAGGACTCCTGTCTGCTCTCTAACTGTGCTGGTCTGGTCACGGAAAAGAGAGAAATATTTATATTCTAATATCTGATTTAAAATATTTTTATTTTGAATTAATTTAGAACTTAAAATAAAGATGCAAATCAATACCCCCTTTGCAGCCTCTCCTAATGTTAACACCTTACATAACAATAGTGCAATGATCAACATTAGGAAATTAACATTTGTACAATACTGTTAACTAAACTACATTCTGTATTCAAATTTTCCCACTTTTCCTACTAATGTTCTTTTTTAGTTCTAGGATTCAACCAAGATCTCAAATTGTATTTAGTTTCTGTCCTCTTTGTTGCCTCAAGCCTATGTGAGTTCCTCAGTCTGTCCCTGTCTTGTAGGACCTTCACACTTTAGAAAAGTACTGGTCAGTTATTTTTTTGAATATTCCTCAATTTGTCTGATAATTCCCCATGATAGAATGTGCTTAAACAGTTTTGACAAGAACAACACAGATGTTGCCCTTTCTGAATGCATTTTGAGTTTTAGGACAGTCAAAAGTTTCACTTTGGTTATAACTTGTTTCACTGTATTAAAATCCATTCACTCAGTCTCTAGAGTACACTTCTATTACACAAACTCATTCTAGGTTAATCCTTATTACCTTTCCTCTAGCATTTATTTTAATATTGACAATGTAAAGTAGTTTCCAGCAGACCTAAAGAAAATACAGCACAAAGCCTAGGTACTTTGACAGGTAAATACAGCTAAAAGTAATAGAGTTCCAGTAACTTAAGAATGGTCTCTTGGGAATCTCTCTGTTCTCCTCTTCGCAAGTGATGAGGGGGATCAATGCTAATTCTGCTTGAAAATTGTTCCACCTTATTCTAAGCATTAAGACAGATATTGATTTCTCTGGCTGGCTTGCACTACCTCTTCCCTAGATAGGCATTTCCCATCTCTGAGTCCTGGGCATGAACACATCCTGGGGCAATGGAAGTGGAAGGTCATGGTCTGATTTAACTGAAGATCACTGGCGTCTACTCAGGCAAAAGCACTTCTGCACATTATTCAACCCACCTTACCAGTTGACAACACTGTTTTATAGGTAACACCTTAAAGTACTTAAACGTTTTAACTTGCTCGGCCTCTCCTTTGTGCAGGTTACCTTTTAGGGACCTTCTGATGGGAGTTGAGGTGGGGAGGGCTGCATAGTTTTGAAGTCTTGGACTCTTGGGTTTGATGTCAGACATTACCCACCCCTGAATAGGGCAGAATTTCAAGAGCAAGATAAATAAGATCCCAATTATTGTAACTCTCTGTCTTGCCTTACTGTCAACCAGCCTATCAACACTGCTCTTTAGTGCTCCCTGAGAGAGCTGGCAGAGCCAGGGCATTCTGCTTCACGGGCAGCAGCATTGACCCTGGCCTGTTCTGAAGAGTTTAGAATTCATATGTTCATGCTATTAAAAGTGCTCATGAGACAGTAAGAGGGGCTTTTGAATATATGAAGCTAAGCATAAAGTTTGAGAATGAACATAAAAGTTTCAGTGGAAACTTTTGTTAAACAACCAGAATTTGATAGGTTAGAAACTTATTGTCACCTGTAATCATACTTTATCAAATCTGGAATAATGTCTGGTAGATCCTATAGTTTTGTGATTTTTTTAGTAATTTAGGGGCATGGTTTTAAAAAAATCTCAAATAGCCATCTTATGTAATTTTATCCTATATAATAAAAGGCTAATATGCAAATCAACTGACCAGCAGAACTACCTGTGACAATGATGTGCACTGACCACCAGGGAACAGACACTCAACACAGGAGCTTCCCCCTGGTGGTCAGTGTGCTCCCAAGGGGGAGTGCCGCTCAGCTAGAAACATACATAAAGTAAAACACAGTATGGTATTCTAGAGAAAAAGAATAGAAGCACTGGGTTTTGAAGTCATTTTAAGTAAGTTTCCAATACAAAATTTAGTGTGTGCAAAATGTGCTAAACTTGCATAAATATTTTACCTGCTTTGAATTTTTTGTTAAAAAAACAAAGTAACCTGCCCGTTCATCATTCCTAATTCATTTCCTACTGGGTCACTCTGAAGTGTCACCTGATCAGATCTACCTCACAGTGACATTTGCAGCTACAGAGCTGTCACCCTGCCAGCCAGTGGGAGTTCATCCATCCCGGGCAGCGTACTCCAGAGTAAAGAGAGAGCATCAGCCACACAAGCAGATACCTCTGACATAGGCATTTCTTTAGCAAATGATAACTTTTCAAGAGCCAGTTCTTAAGAGTAGCAAGTGCAGTATAATTTCACTAGCGGGTGATGGAATTAGCTATCTCAGAGTTGCCTCTTCCTCTGACATTGCATGTTAGCAGACAAGTTGAGGCTAATTAGAGTAGTAAGAATGGTTCCTAGTGAGACAGAGACAGTGCTTTTATTTGGATAAAGATTCTCACTGCTTTTTTCTGGAATTCTCCATGGCTGCTCTAACCTACATTATTCTTGGTTTCTTTGGATAACTTTAAGTTCACATTCCCATTGTTCACCTTTTTTATTGGATTAAATAAAAATAAAATGTAAATTGTAAATTTTGTTGTGATTTTTTTAAATTCATCCAATTCTTGCCGCCCTAACCAGTTTGGTTCCAATGGACTGAAGGGTCCCAGGTTCGATTCAGATCAAGGGCATGTGCCTTGGTTGCAGGCACATCCCCAATAGAGGGTATGCAGAAGGCAACTGATTGATGTTTCTCATTGATGTTTCTAACTCACTATGCCTCTCTTTTCATCTCTGTAAAAAATCAATAAAATAGATTTTTTTTAAAAATTTATCCAACTCTTGCCTGTTAAGACAGCATGAAAGGACCTGGAAAGTATGCTAAGCAAAATAAGCCAGTCAGAGAAAGACAAGCATCCCATGATCTCACTCATATGTGGAATCTAATGAACAAAACAAACTGATGAACAAAATAAATCTGGAGAAATAGAAGTATGAAGCAGACTATCAAATCTTAGAAAGAAGGTGGGGGTGAGGGAGGGTGGGTGGGTGGGGAGAGATCAACCAAAGAACTTGTATGCATATGTGCATAACCCATGGACACAGACCATAGGGTGGTGAAGGCTTGGGGCAGGGGCAGGGGTCAGCTATAAGGGGTCAATGGAAGAAAAAAAAGGGACATAGTAATATTTTAAACAATAAAGATTTAAAAAAAAAACTCATCCAACCAACTTGGGTTGAGTGCTAGATGCACAGTATTAACAAGTGAGCAAAATGATCGTTGAGTCAAACAGGTTGCAGACTAAGGGGAGGACAGGCAAAGGAACTGGCATTGTGGGTAGACTGCCCTGTGAGTGCACCAAAAGGGTGCACTCAGACTGGGGCGTGAGGGAGCACATTCTATGGGAGATGATGCAGATCTGAGAGTCTTACCTCCACTTCCCAGTTGATGCCAATATCCTTGAGCATTCAGAACAGTGCCAGACAGTGAAAAAACATTTAAGTGAATAAATAAATGAGGGAAGCATCATATTTTCTATTCATAGCTTCATAAGTGTCAAGGAAACTTTTTTTATAAAACTAAAAGTTGAAAATAATGTAAACTATTCTGGCAATTCCCTAACTGCACCCTTCCAGTGCACGACCAGACTTATAAATAAAAGTCCACATGGGTTGTGATTGACCAGAAAGTTCTTTAATAACCATCTGTCATATAACATATTTTCTACCCCATCTGCTGTGAAATGAGCATGAGAAAAAGAAATAATATATTGAGTTCCTACAGCTTTGCTGAGTAACAAGTTCAGAAATAAAGACAGAATGCACAGCAGAAATGATGAATTAATGTCAGAACGCAACAGGATACAACTACTAAATAAATAAATAAATAAATAAATAAATAAATAAATAAAAGTTCTGTCAGAAATAAAATAAGAAGGTGAACTCCTCCTTCTCTGTTTGAATCAAAATACAAGGAAAGTTGGATTTAATTTTAGTGCATTTAATTTCATTGTATTAGGTTTCACTATTAGTTTTAAATAATTGACCTCTTCTGTTCTAGTAACAACACCTTGTAATAGCACTTAAATAATCAATTCTGAAAAAGGACTGAAAGAAGAGAACTTATCTTTGTTGAGGATCTAGCAGGTGCCAGGCATTTTACATTTAGATTCCTCCTCTTCGCCTTTCTTCAGTATGTTCTCTCCTTGCCTATGCTTCCCATTCTTCCTATAGTTGAGACTTCCCAATGGTCCCCCAATATCTTCTCTCCCTTTATTTCTCAGTAAAAGAGCAATTAATGTTGGCCAAATAGCTGTCCGAATAAAGACTGCCTTCCCTGGCCTTCTTTTCAGATGGATTGTGACCATGGAGGTTGGGGAGAGTGGAAATGTAACACATCCTTAGAGGTGAGATGTCATGAATACTTTCTGCTTCCTCTTCTTTCTACTGACCCAAATGCTCTAACTTTTAAGTGAAAGCTCTATTTTTTAGATTAGTAAACAAGGAAATGGAGGTAGCCAGGATACTGATAATAGACTGTTCCTACCATGGCCTCGGTTTATTTTGTTTGAAATACTCTTATTGTGAGTTCTGGTCACTAACAGCAAAACTAATACTAATACATTTCCATTATTTCATGCACATATGGTTATTTGATTCATTCTTTCATTAAACGCAGTGACCCATGAACAATAAACATCTGTTGAAAATTAGTACATGTGGATTTTTATGTATTCAACTACTTTATAGCTGTGTGATTTCAAGATAGACACTTCATTCTCTGACCCTGCTTACCTATTTATAAAGTGATAAGTTTAGACTAATGGTTCTCAACTGGGACAATCTCTTCCAACCCACCAGAGGACTTTTGGCAATTTCTGGAGACGTTTTGGATTGTCACAGGTAAGTCATGGAGTGCTGCTGGCATCTAGTGGGTAGAGGCCAGGGGATGCTGGTACACCTGCAACAGTGCATTCTACCAGCCCCATGATAAAAGATTACTTGGATTCAGATGTCAATAATGCTAAAGACACTAATCATTAGAAAGATGCAAATTAAAATGACAATGAGGTATTACCTCACACCTGTCAGAATGGCTACCGATAAGGTCAACAGGCTAATTCCAATGTAACCCTGATGTCTGGGCGGAGCGGGCAAGGGGGACTTGCCATCTGACTCTTTGCCAGGAACCTAATGTACATTCTTGATAATTTATAATTAAGTCACTTCCCCTTTTTCCAAAATCTGGTCTTACAAGGCCTGTTTATCTAAAGTATTATTCCCATTTTAGAGAGGCCATAAACTATGAACAACACACAATCCCCAGAAGGGGTTACAGCGCTGGTGCCAGGCCAGGCCCTTAGCTATGGTCTTAAGGCCCCACCCAAAAACCAAAGGGGATAAAAGAATAGCTTCCACCATATTAATTTGCTCAGACTTTGGAGGCAACTCCTTTGAGACTGCCGGCGTAATGAAGCTGTGTAACTCCATTTCTCTAAGCTTCACTTGGGTTTCTTTGGTCTTCTACAACACTACAATCAACAAGTAAATAAACAACAGTGCTAACAAGGAGGTGGGGAAAGGGGAGCCATAGTACACTGCTGGTGGGAATGCAGATTGGTGCAGCCACTGTGGAGAACAGTATGGAGTTTCCTCAAAAAACTAAAAATGGGCTCCCATTTGACCCAGTGATCCCACTTCTAGGAATATAGCCTAAGCAACGCAAAACACCAATCAGAAAGAATATATGTACACCTATGTTCATAACAGCACAATTTACAAAAGCTAAGATCTGGAAACAGCCCAAGTGCCCACCAGTAGATGAGTGGATTAAAAAACTGTGGCACATTTAAGCAATGGAATAATATGCAATAGTAAAAAAGAAGTTTATCTTACCCTTTGAGACAGTGTGGAGGGACCTTGAGAGTATTACGTTAAGTGAAATAGGCCAGTCAGAGAAAGACAAGTATCACATAATATCACCCATGTGTGGAATCTAATAAACAAAATAAACTATTAATCAAAATGGATCCAAAGACATAGAAGCATGGAACAGACTGTTGAATCTCAAAGGGAAGGTTTGAGATTCAACAAATAACCAAATAACTTGTTGCATATGTGCATAACCTAAGGACACAGACAATGAGTGGTGAAGGCCTGTTGCAGAGGGCAGGGGCAGGCTAGAAGGGGTCAATAGGAGGAAAAAAAGGGGGACATATGTAATACCTGAAACAATAGTTTTTTTTAAAGGCAAAGAGCACATCCTTGGGTTCTTTCTGGGGAAAAATTGGGATGTACGCTATGACAATATAAAAACATGTAAGAGCCCCCATGAAAGGAGGACTGTGACACAGTTGACATCTCTACTGTTCATGCTATAGTTTTGTGATCTGCCATAGTATATAAGGGGCCACGTCTACGTAAATACAATACACTTTGACTTAGGATATAAAAGAATGCTGTATGAAATCCCCAATTAGTCTGTGAGGACAGCCAAAGTGATTTTCATTTCCTAGACCACCCAGATTTTAACCTGTGAGGCTGGTGATGTTTGTTGCCTATTCTCTACTTCGTTTCTCTGATTGTGTCATGGGTTTAAATTCTGTTTCATTGTCTAGATCAAAAGTATTTTGCTGGAGGCTAAGTCCAGCAGGTCATAATAAATGCAAAAAGGTCCTCAAAAGTAGGTCTGAATATCAGCATTATATTATCATGCTGCTGGCCAAACGACTGAGGGCAATTCCTTAACCTGATAATTCTTTATTGTTTACCAAACTTTACTTTTCATATGTAGGTTTGCTTCGCTAAAGGGAAAAATGCACGACTAAAGCCATCAGTCTGGACATCCGGAGAGTCACTCCACTAGAGAGCTGGTTTCCCCCTGGCTTTCCACCATGCTTTCCAAATTTATATTTTTTGTCTAGTCTCTATCCATTTATGTTGCAGCCCCTTCTCCAGATTCCTAAACCTTTACTGCAAAAAGACTTTGAGGGCAAGCCCTTGAAACTAATGATGATCTCTATTTCACCTATAACAACAGGAAATAATCTCTCTTTATGTGACAGTGATGATACTGTGATGGGATCAATGCTTTGTCACTGAATGTTTACCTTTGATATAGAGCAGTAGTTCTCAACCTTTTTAATGCCGCGACCCTTTGACACAGTTCTTCATGTGACCCCCAACCATAAAATTATTTCCGTTGCACTTCATGACTGTAATTTTTCTACAGTTATGAATCATAATGTAAATATCTGTGTTTTCCAATGGTCTTAGGCGACTCTTGTTGGGGGTCACCACAACATGAGGAACTGTGTTACAGGGTCATGGCATAAAAAGGTTGAGAACCACTGGTATAGATAATGTTAGTAGAATTAAAGAATGTTAAATCTAGACAATACTTTAGCACTTTCAGCTTTTAACTTTTCTAGTAATTAAAGTGGAGACAAAGGAGGTAAAATGAGATGCTCCAAATCTCTCAGCTAATTAGATTGTGAAGGGAGACAAGATGCCAGAAAGCAGATGTCTAGCTCTGGATCAATAACAATGCCAAACATGAGGACAAGAAAAGCTGAGGTAGGACTCAGAACTGACTTTGTTACAGAATTTACCAGGTAACTGGAACATACACAGGAGTACCCGGAGATACAGGGGAGAAAACAACATTTATTTCCAGATGTACTAGTACATTGACTCAGGGGAGCCTGTTTCTAAATCCTGAGCAAACTAATATGGAGGAAGCTTTCTCTTTGTACCCTTTGGTTTTTTTGTCCCACAAATAAGGATCAGACTTCGAGACCTTCTGTGAGCTTTGCAAAAAGTCACACCTAAAGGCCTGGCCTGACGCCAGCGCTGATAACCCCATCCAAAAATTGTGTGTTGTTCATGGTTTATGGCTTCTGTAAAGTGTGAGTATTTAGGTAAACAGGTCTTGCAAGACCAGATCATTAAGGAAGGGGCAGTGACTAGGCTATAGGCTAACAGGAATATGCATTGGGGATACTGATTAACTAGGTACAGAGTCAGGCTGCTATTCTTCTGCACAAAAATGTCTTATTTTCCTCATCAACTTATTGCAATATTTTTTCTCATTTCCTTGTGAATACTGAGAGATTGTCTTTTTGATCAGTCCTTGTGCCTTAAAATTCTGCCATATACTTTTTTAATGTGAATCACTGAAATGGAAACCAAGTCTCTTAAACTGAGATGAAAGGACTTATTTTTTACCAAATATCTCTCCAGTGTCTCATCCAGCAGTGGAATTTCAGAACATTTAATTTGGCCAAGTTAAAAGTTCTTAGCTGTTGTCTTTCTTTCTCTCTCAATTTTGTAGAGGGAGGCTTGAGATCTATTTTAACCTAATTATTTTTGACAGGCCAACTGTAGCAAACAGGATGAAATTATAACCTTTTCAGCTAATTGTTGTGATTATCTACTTAGCATAATGTGCCTGCCTGTCATATTAAGGAGATGCTTGCTGTGGGGATGCAGCTGGTAGTTAGGTATGAGGGGTCTGTCGTAAGATTTCATTAAAAAATTAAAAACATATGCTTTAGGGGCTGAAACATAAGAAGGCTAGCACCTAGGTAATTGGTCAATAAATTAAAGTTTTCTTCAGATTATTGAATGACTAAACACTTTTTCAGTCTATCTTAAAAAAGGGAAGAGTAAATTTATAATTTGGTGGTACATTAAAAGTCCTTTTCCAAGGAAATACCATACAAAGGCAGTTGCCTACATTAGGGCCAGAATGAGGTGGGGTGGAGCAGTTCTTAGTTTGATGGAGCATAGTAAAGAAAGAATCAAAGTTGTTATAGCTAAGGAATTTCTCTCAATAACTTCTTTTCAATGGCAGAAGTGAAGTGGCCTTTCAATGCATAAAATAAGAATGCATAAAGGGGAACAAAAGCTGTGGAAAACAAGAATGACAAGTAGAAACTGCATAACTTGGAGAAGGAACCCTTTGGGACATTGTGTCCATCTTATCAATTTCATCAGAGGACTCCTCGGTCTCTTATTTTTAAGATACATTACTGGGAGAAAGGACAATCAGGACATATATTATTAATTATTTTTTTCATGGAGAGATAATAATGACGCATTACAATTTCCATTTCTATTAGCTAGGGACAAGGAGAACCAGGACTCGGGATTATATATAGGTCCCGGACCAGGAAAGCTCACATCTAATGGCTCTCTTGGTGTTTGCTGTGAAAACCAGAGGTTTCCCTTTATGGGTCCACCCTTGAAACTATAACCTTATTCTAATTGGCTTCAATATATTCATAAGTCAAAGATAATTAAAGTGTGTTCAAGACTTTACGGAGGGCACCAAAAGTCAAACCTTTATTTGGGACTTCCTGATATATTGCTTCCTTGGTGACTGACCTCAAACATCAGTATAATATTTTTGGGCTTTGTATCCCGATAACCTTGACAAGTTTCCTTAAAATAATTGGTAGGTTTTGCCATTCTTCTAAAATGCAGGTGCTGGACTTAGGCACCTTTCAGTCATGTGGTGCAGAGCAAAAGAGGAAGTTGAAAAAAATGTATCAGGTGCTTAATATCTCACATTTGGAAAAACATGGGCATATTCTACAACAAACATGATGGGTATATGTTATGCCTTTGCAGAAATAAATGATTAACCCATTCCTAAGTATGTACTTATTGTTTGCTTGCTATATGCCAGCCATTGTACTATTCCTTTAATTGTACCCGATTTCTTAGGTTCTTGTTCACCTAACAAGAGATCAGACTGAAGTATATGTTTTTATCTGTATATGTTTATTTAATTTATTAATTCATTTGGGTATGTTGATAATAAGGCCCAATAGGTTAATTAAACTAAATTCTGCCCTAATCAGCAGCTTCAAAAATATATCAACTTTTTTAAAAGAGGCATTGAATGTAAAAATGAGGTTAGGTCTGAGTGGCAGGGTCATTGTAGGATTGAGAACATGGACTATGGAGCAAGGTGGACTGAATTTATATTCCCGCTGCATCATATGCTTGCTGGGTGACCTTGGGCCAATGATTTAGCTTCTTTATACTCCAGTTTCCTCATCACAGAGATTAAGACCATCATAGTGCTCATCCATAGGATTGTCTGAGAGTTCAAAGAATTAATAAAGAAATATGCTGAGGCCCATATTAAGGGCTCCTTAGTTTTTAGATTCCTGATTACAGTGGTCTCATTTTATATTACATAAGACTTTACTGTGACCTTGAAAAAAAGGCCCTCTTTGGGGAGAATTTGACTTTATATTAGGAAAGATTTGGATTAGGTAGTTCATAGTAATTTTGAGAGTGAGGAAAAAATGAGTTACTATGACCCCATAATCTCTGTGTCTGATATGTGTTGTTCCTTTCAGTGGAGCTAGAAGGTTGCTTACTACCTTTCAGACCTTTTTTTTTTTTGTCTGCAAATGGGAAGTACTGGCAGGAAACTGGAAAATGGGACAAGGAGAAAGGAAGGTGTCTCTATTCAGTGGTGATAATAGAAATGGTGGTCACATCAACATCTTAGCATCAAACAATGGTGCTCTCTATGAGATTGAGCTCAATGAGATCGTCAGCACAGAAATACACTGCATGAGAAGGTACATCAGATTCCCCAGCAATCTCCTGTGTGAACGTTATGTGGTAGCATTTACCACATCATTCTGAAACAGATGGCCAAAAAGAAAGGCCATTTTTGAAAAGATTTTTCTTTTTAAATCCAGGGATATGTTCATTGATTTCAGAAAGAAAGGGAGGGAGAGAGAAACACCAATGTGAGAGAGAAACAGCAGTCAGTTGCTCCCCATAGGCACCCCAACTGGGACTGAACCTTGAACCTAGATATGTGTCCTGACCGGGAATTGAACCCCTGACTTTTGGTGGGCTGGATAACACTCCAACCAACTGAGCCACAGTGGCCAGGGCAAGAGTCCATTTTTGGCAGCAGTCTTATGAGTTAGGCTATTTTCCTATGGTGTGTGAGGTATGTGTTGAACCTGTGAGGAATATACAAAAATGTATATTCTTTCACTACAAAAATGCAGGCATTTAGGAGTCAAGAATGAATACCAGAATGACTCATGTCACTAAGTGTGCCTTACCCTCTTAAACGTTTTATTCACTTTCACACAATTTTGTACTTTTCTGGCTTAGGAGTTTTAGTTCCCGGGAGGAAAATTTCTAAGGATCACATTATTTTCAGTAAAATCAAAGTTGAAACTGCTCTTTGATTGCTTTGAGCTTCTCATGACATTGAAATAAGAGGCAAATAATGAGGTTACTGTAGAGACTAGGGTTTATTTATTCTAATTCCTGAGTGGAAACAGATTGTTGCTAATGGAGAGGCAGGGGAACAAAGAAACCCAGGGATCCTCTGTGGTTCCTCTTAACAGTTGCACGTACAGTAGTAAGAACTAGTGTAAGGTTACAGAACTCCAGCAAACTGGGGCCAATAAGTTGTCAGAACCTTCAGGAGTAAAGGTTTAGGTCAAACACCTGATAAAAAAAACACCAATCAGGTGAGGTATGGTCTGGGGCAAAGGAAATAGACTCAGGTTGGAAGTAAGGGAAGTTACACTTAACAACTCTGTTCTCCTGAGCAGCTACAGAAATGAGGTCTACAGCAGCTACTCGTTTGTCCTCTTTGCTTGTTATATGCATATTTTATATATTAATTTTTCCATCTTACCTTCTCCTTCTAAATTATGTTGAAGTGTCACAGTTGTGTCTTTAGGGAGTAGTATATCTAAGTGGGTGGATAATTTATATTATCCAGACTTTTTTTTTACTTAATGTGTGTCATTTTGCAGAAGTGAATGAGTGCATATTCATATTTATGAAGATTAACTGCTTTTGATAGTGTAAAAACCTGATGTTGTTTAAGGTTGTTGTTTGGAAGTTTAAACATGGGGAAAGTGGTGGGTGTGACAGTGAGCTGCCAGGAGGGGACTGTGGCAAATGGGGTCTATATTCTCTCAGCTTCACATTAATCTGTTATACTCTTTTCTTGCCTAGCAGGACTGCAGGACTAGGCACCATGCCTCTCTGAATTCCCTTGCCGGCTGGCTCCCTGTCGTGTTCAATCAGGGGAAGCTAGTGGAGGGAGGTTAGAAGGAGGAGCAAGGGATGGGCATGTTAGCCTAATTTCTAGCAGTACTTTCTAAAGCGATGGTGGAAGCACCGGCGGAACCAGTGGAGATGCCAGCAGTGGTATGGGCAGGCTGTGTGGCCTGGTTCCAGATGAGGGAGTTCAGATGCCACCACAGCAAGTTCAATGGGTCAGTGACCGTGGGTTTAGTGTTTTCAGCCCATGGGAGGGAGTAGCCACCTTCAGTTATGAATTTTGTGACAGACACACCATCCTCTTTAAGATCTTTTTGCCAGATCTTTCATCTCTTTTAAGGCAAATCCTTGCATTAAATTTCAATTTTAAAGGGATTTTGAATTTCCTTATTGGGTATGGACTAAGAAGCCTTACATAGAGAATGCTTCCATTTTTCACCCATTCCCTTCTCCTGCTGCTTGGGTGGCTTAAGGCTATTACAAAACAAGGTCAAGGTGACAGAGTAGGGGAGGCATGGCACAAAGTCAGTCCCATGATGTTTGGTTTCTTTCTACTCAGTTCCAGGCCTCTATCCCTTAGTGCCTCCTTATCTCTGAGCCTGGGGAGCAGGCTGGGCAGAATCTGTTTGGGAGATAGACCACTAATTCAAAGTACAAGCAGCCCCATGTTGTTCCTAAAATCAGTTTTGAAATTCTCTCTGTGTCTCTGGTTTAGAACATGTGATTATTGTTCCACTTTTCCAGAAGCAGCTCCCCGACACTGTGTTTTCAGGGTTACCAGATAAAATGCAGAAAACCCAGCTACAGGTGAGTCCCAGATAAATATTGCATTGGTTACATCTTAAAATGTTCAAGTTATTATTTTATATGAAATTCAAATTTAATTGGATGTGATGGAACTTTGTTAAAAACGCCCCCACTGAAGCTCCCCTCAGAGATGCTGGGGCTGGAGCCCAGGAATCTGTGTTCACAGACCCTCCAGGCATCTGTGGCGGGAGCTGGAGACTGAGAGCCACGGCCCTAGTGCAGGCAAGGACAGAGCTCCTGGAATGCCAGGGCCCATTTCTCTGCCCAGAAAGGAAGTCTTCACTTCTTGACTATACTATTTCCCACTATGTCTTACCTAGTCCAAGAATATTTCTTCATACAGCTCCTTAGGAAGACATTGCTAATGTATTTCCCAATACTCAGTCCCAGAGTATGCTTTCAACCTTTCATACCCAGCTGGTGGGATCTAAGACTTACTTTTCTACACAATGCTTTACATTCTGAAGTATTCTTCCTTAAAACCTGCAGTTTCGTTAGCTCTGAGTTTCCATTGAAGATGAATGAAGAAGGCCTAGGTGGATACTGAGTTCAAAGAGCCTCGTGTGTTAACGCTGGTTCCTGGTACCACAAATGCACACTTGAAAACACTGAAATTCAATAGCCAAAGGATGAAAAATGTAAGACATGGTGGAAGGTAAGTTAAATAAGTTATTTTGGTAAAGAAAGAATTAACAGTGGCCTGCAAATCACATTTAAACTGCCCGGTGTGGCTCAGGTGGTTGAAGTGTCCGATGTAGTGTTGTTCAATTCCCAGTCAGGGAACATACCTATGTTGCAGATTTAATCCTTGGTCGGGGCCCATATAAATGGAAAGAGAAACAAGTAACAGTTTATTCTGACTAACCCTAAATTGTGCTTTTAGTCTGTTGCCTTAGAAAAATCTAGAACATAAAATTATTTTGTTTTCTTTATTGATTAAGCTATTACATATGTGACCTTACCCCCAACCCCCGTTACCACTCAACCCATCCCCAACTCATGCCCTCACCCCCCTGGTGTCTGTGTCCATTGGTTAGGCTTCTATGCATGCATACAAGTCCTTTGGTTGATCTCTCTTAAGAACATAAAGATTCTTGTGGTACATATATTTGGGTTGATTTGGAGATTTTGCAGGCCCACTATGACTTCACAGAGAAAGAATCTCATTTATGTACAGATAGTTATTGAAATAAAGTCATTATAGGTTATGATGTGGCTCATTTACCATCAATACACACCCCCTTAATTAGATATTGACTGGATCAATTGCAAGAAAGCATTGGGATAGGTCAACACTAGAAAATAAATGATGAGGGTATCCTGGGCAAGAACAGTTATAATTAACAAAATTGAAGCGATTTCTTTCTTACTGCAGAGGCAAGATTCATGCTGCCAGGTCACATGCTTTGAGAGTTAAATTGTTGGGCAGACATGGATTTAAGCCTCAGTCTCAAACTATGCAGACACTAATTAACTTCATTACTGATAAAATTCTCATTAAATGAGATGGTATTTTTTAATTGGTATTATTGGTAATTTCAAAAACTAAACCTTTTTTAAAAAATATTGCTTTTGACTCAGTAATTAGACAAATTATATTTCATCTTCAACAACCAGAGATTAGGAAATATTTTGTATAAGGTGATTTCTTAAATTTCTTTTTAAATAAAAAAATTAAAAATGGCTAGCTGAATGTCTACAGTAATAGAATGCCTAAATAAATTATGGTGCTTATAAGACAGAATCATTATATGGCTAGTAAATCATTTTTATATAAAATTCTTATGAGATAATGTGAGATGGAAAAGCAGAATAAAATATTATACATAAAAATATCAATTTTGTCTATATACAGATGTGTATTTATAATAAAATGAGAATTAAACATATGAAAATGCTAATAATTACTTTCTCTAAATAAAAGTCTTAGTATCTATTATTTTCCTAAATATACTTTCCTCCTGTATTTTATAATATTTATGAAACAATAGTTTACTACATTTAAAATCAGGAATAAAGTTCTAGTCTATTTTATCAAAAAGATTTATTGAGCCCTGGGTGGTGACTCAGTTGGTTGCAGTGTTATCCCATAACTAAAAGGTTGCAGTTCAATTCCCCATCAGGACACATACCTAGGTTTTAGGTTTAATCTTGGGTCAAGGCATATGGGAAGCCACCAATCAATGTTTCTCTCTCTTCTCTCTCTCTCTCTCTCTCTCTCTCTCTCTCTCTCTCTCTCTCCTCTCTCTCTCTCTCTCCCCTCTTTCTCTCTCTCTCTTCTCTCTTTCTCTTACTTAAAAACCAATAGTAAAAAACACACTCATATAACCTCAAGTGAGCATTAAGGAAGAAAGTTTATTGAAATTTCCCCATGATTAGGTCCAATAATTTATTTCTTTATCACTTTATAAGACTAGTTTTTATTGAGTGACTTTTATGTGCTAAGCATACACATGCACACATAAATGACCTCAGATAGTGATAAATATTATGAGAAGGTAATGTAGAGCATAAAAAATAAAGGAATAGAGAGATTGAAGGCATTGAGATGCTGCTGTTTTGTTGTGAGAGGAGGCCTCTATGGGAGGCTCACAGGAAATGAAGAAGCTCCTATAGAGCCCCCGCTCCCTGGGGGAGAATATGTCAAACAGAGACAAAGTAACTTACAAAGGTGCGTGGCACTTTTAAGATGTACAGAGAGGCCAAAGGGACAGGAGAGAACTGAGCAATGGAAAAAATGGGGGAGGGAGGTCAGAAAATCAAAGTAAAGCCAGAATATGTAGGACCTTGTATGCCCTTACAAATTTGATTCTCGTGTGAATAAGAATGAGAAACAATTGGAAAATTCTGAGCAGAAGAGTGACATTATCTGACTGGTTTCAGAAGAACTGCTCCATAGTGTAGAGGGAGGCAGAGAGGAAGGAGGAAGACCAGTTAGGAAGATTTCAATATGATTCATGTGAAGGATAATGATGGTTTTAATGAGATGGTAGCAATGGAGGTAGCATGGTCAGATTCTGGATGTAGTTGAAAATGCAGCCAATTGGATTTTTTGATGGACTGATTGGATGTAAGGCACAAGAGAGGAGTCAGTATCATGCCAAGATTTTTGTTCTGACCAACTTGAAGAATGAAGTTACCTTGACTGAGATAGAGAACACTTACTATAAGTGAAGCAGATTGATGGCTGGAAGGGATGGACAAAGAATCAAGGTTTTTGTTGTGGGTATGTTTAATTTAATTTAGACACTCCATTGGGAATATATAGTAGAGGACAAGTATATGCAAACAGCTAAAGTGAATGGAAGAGGGTATAACTGGGAATTTATGTTAGGCCATTGGAATTCTACACATATTTAAAGGGATAAGATTGGATGATCTAAACCAAGGTGTTGAGTGTAGATAGAGAACCTGTCTGAAGATAAGCCCAAAGGCTTTCCAACTTTAGAAGTTAGGCACGCAAACAGGAATTGGCAAAGGAGACAGCATCTACAGCCCAAGTGAAACAATGACTAGGGTAGAAACTCTTGAATTTTAATGTACATGTGAATAACACGAGCATTGTATTGTATTAAAATGCAAATTCTCACACTGGGCCAGGGTGCAGTTTGTGATTCTGCATTTGTAACATGCTCCCAGGCAATGCCTATTCTGCTGGCCCGTGGCCACACATTGAATCACAAGGACCTGTGAGAGAATTGCAGAATAAAGTGATTCGGGGAATATTCTTGTATCTCTGACAAGTTATAAAGATCCACTTAAAATCTGTGATCATGAATTTAAACATCAGAGTTATGTGTTTTTCTAAGGCTATTTAGCTATGTGGATGCAGGTGTAAAGAAGGTGCTGGTAAGATCTCACCTGGGTTGCATTTGCCTTAGTGAGAGTGAGGAAGGAAGGTAAGAGGGACAAAAGAGCAGACAGAATAAGCAGAGAGTGATTATAATGATGGTCTATGAAATATAAGAACAATAGAAAAAGAAATGAAGGCATAAAGGGGTGAGTGATCAAGGGTGAAAATTTGGTAGGGTCAATGGATTGGAGATTGCATGGGTTTGGATAATGTTAGGGTTAGAGATGAGAGGGACTAACCTAGAAAGAGAGTGGAAGATTAATAGGAGCATGACGTGCTTGAGATTATAGAGGCCTTGCAGTTGTAGTAATTTCAAGGTTCATATTATGATCATAATGGATCATAACTGGGGTGGAATGATGACCAAGCCAACAGTCCCAGATATTGGAAAGATAATCTCTTTGGAGATTAGCATCACAGAGCATTGAAACAAAAATGTGGAAAGGGAGACAAAGAAAGAGGGAAGGAATCATATGCTTGCTAAAATTTCAAGGAATTAGTAGATTTGCCGATGACTGCAGTAAGGAAGGACAGTGGTGGAGGATTAGAGTTGTTAATGAAGTTCAGAAAATTTTTTTCCATTTTCCTTTCCCAAATTGTTTGGTAGGAATACCCCCAAAGAAGTTATGCCTATTCATACAAATCACTTTGGTCCATTTTGTGAGCATGAACTGTCACCTAGGCCACCTTCAATAACCAGTATGAGGCTCCCAGTCTCCTTATCTCTGCCACAATGAGTAACTAACTAGGTGTAGGTTCTATTCGTCTGGCTGCTAAATAATGGTAACAGAATAAGAACTTCCACTGACCAGAGATAGATGTATTAGGTGAATGAGAAATAAATTTTTGTAGTTTTAAGCCAGTAAGATCCTGGTTTGGTTGTTAGTAAACCATAATTAAGGGTAACTTCATCAATAGGCTTAATTTGATAATGTGAATTTCAAAGAAACAGCCTTTTCAGACAGACTAGCAATGATGTATCATGAAAAACAGGGGAGTCAATATTTCCTGCTCTACGCTTAAAGTTACCAGGTGGGTGGGAGAGAAAAGAGATACATTGTATTTTTATTTATTTTTAAAATATATTTTATTGATTTTTTTACAGAGAAAAAGGGAGAGGGACAGAAAGCCAAAAACAATGAGAGAAACATTGATCAGCTGCCTCCTGCACAACCCCAACTGGGATGTGTCCACAACCAAGGCACATGCCCTTGACCAGAATCAAACCCAGGACCCTTCAGACCATAGGCCGATGCTCTATCCACTGAGCCAAACCGGTTAGGGTGAGAATTTGTATTTTTAGAGGGTGAGGAAATAGAGATGATTTAGGGAATTTAGGGGATTTGCTGAGTGTATGGGTATTTGAAAAGGGTAGTTAAATTGGGTCAGATTAAGGGATATGAGAAAGGAGTAAGGGATGTCCTGGGAGTTTTGCGGTAATCAATAAAACAGGGCAGAGGTCAGCAAAGTTTTCCTCTAAAGGACCAGCTAGTAAATCTTTTAGATTCTGTGGGTCAAGGGTCAAAGTTAAAGATATTATAGTTGCTTACATAAACATTTAAAATGTAATTATTAAAATATATTTTAAAAACATTCTTAGCTCTCAGGACATACCAAGCCCGAAGGCGGGCGACATTTTGGCAATTCCTGATATAGATCATAGCAGGATGGGGTCCTCCCATGGTTTTCAGGAATGTCCGCATAATCAGCATGCGATTCCTTCTTAGCCTGCTCCCGCTGGGGCTGATTCTGCTGCGGTGGCTGTAACCTCCACCCCCGCCTCATTGACTCTCAGTGGTACAGGACGACCCGCATTCCTCCCCCACCTTCACTCCACGTACTGCAAGCACTACCGACCATTTCTGAGTGCTTGCTTTTATTCTCTGCTCTCCTATTGTAGAATCATTAGCTCATTTACGGTTTACCTTAATCCTGTGAAGCTGGCAGTATTATTTTCATCAAAGAGCTGAGAAAATTGAGACTTAGAAAATTTCCGTTCTAGAGCCAAGGAGTGGGGACCCGAGCATGAGGCTGCCACCCTGACTTCGTGGCCCGGCCCCCGGAGGCAGTGGTCTGCTTTAGCCCAGGACGGGATGGAGGTGCATAGTCTCAGATTGAGGGTCTCTAGTCCCTCGGAACAGGGACTCCCGCGAGGCTTCCAGGGCTGGAGCTCGACACGCCCCATGTTTTTGATTTCAAAACCACATACAATCAGATGTGCAATGGCCTCCTTGGGAAAGACAAAGCACTCTGCATGCAGAATGGCATTTTGCACATGTGGGACAGAAGTAAGAGAATCAGCCCTAACCAGTCTGGCTCAGTGGATAGAGCGCCAGCCCGCAGACTGAAGGGTCCCAGGTTTGATTCTGGTCAAGGGCATGTACCTTAGTTGTGGGTGTGCAGGAGGCAGCTAACCAATGTTTCTAACTCTCTATCCCTCTCCCTTCCTCTCTTAAAAAATAAAATAAAATAAAATAAAATAAAATAAAATAATATATATATTTAAAGTAAGAGAATCAAGCTCCAGTCAGAAAGGTTCCCAAACTGCGAACATCTGCTCCACCTGATCCGCACCTGCAAAGCGAGTGTAGGTCCAGGTGGCAGAAGATCTGAAATCCAGAAAGCAGGGCTCTGCCAGCTGGTGCACATGGCCGACGTGGACATCCCGGGAACGGCCACCCGGGGCGCGCCTCACCTGTGAGCTGTGCGCTGGGCCAGGACCTTGGGCTCACGGAGGACGTGGAGAAGGAGCTGGCCAGCGGCTGCAGGAGGTCCAGGAGCAGGGCCAGCGGCCAGGGCCCCAAACCGCGTCTCCCGCGTCCTCTGGTTACTGCCGCTCCGTCCTGACCCTTGTTCTGACCCTGAGGGCTGCTGCCCGCGGAGCCCGCCCCCCACACTGCACATGCCAGTTGATAGGCATAAGTGCGGACCCACAACTACCAGTTTGATGTCCTACTCTTACTGACGAGTGGGGTATTAATTATTAAGTATTTTTTTCTTTAACCAAAACAGAAAAAAACATATAGTTCATTTCCATTCTCCTCCAATATAAGCTGTGTCTTTCATTGTGCCTTCCTCCCCGCCCCATACCTGGCTGGAATGTCCAAACACCTTCTGAGAGAAAACCTGCAACTGCCCAATAAACACATGCTGCTAATCAAAAAATAAAAAATAAAAATTTCCGATGCTTAAGTATCATGGGTACCAAAGCAAACAGCATGCTCCTTTCCCCAGAACACCACACCTCAAAGTTATTTTATGTGACTCCTTGGTCCATTTCCCCTTTTCCGGGCATCACTCGGGTTTCAGCTTCCCCGGTGCGGAAGAAAAATTGGTAGCAAAAGAGGCAAGCTCTGTAATTGGCTCTAAATGGTATGAATCCTCCGGACTGTTGATACATTGAAGTGTTCTCTGCCCTGCCCTTTTCTGCCCCGTGTTGTGATCGTCCCCAGATTGACTGGCAGTGGGCCTGAAATGGCCGCCCTTCTGTTAGTTTGATCTTACAGTGTTAGTACTTGAGCTTTTAATAATTAAAAGCAATGAACGGTTTGAGAAAAAAAGGACTGATCAAATAAGAGGTATGTGACCTCAATTTCTTCCATCTATTAGAAGTTAACTTTGTTTTCCTAAAGGTAGGTAAAAAAAGATTGAAACTAAAATAGAAAAGTGTACTTTCCTTGTAGCAGATAATGTGTTTGAGCTGCCTGGCCTATCTTGGAGAAAAGAAAGGCAATTGAATAATATGATGAGGACTATCGAAGAGGACTGCCCAAGCAGATAAGACACAGTAAGATAACCACAATAGGATACTCTCTGATAACATTTGCTATACATTTACTTAATATGCATTTAAAAGTCAACAGCTTCAGAATAATATAATTTATATACTTGCAATTTTCTTATCCTCTTAAACATTATTAGCTAGGCATCTTTTGTTTTGTGAGCACCTTTATTAAACATCTGACACAAAAATTTGACATAGTGTAACGTGGTCTGAATGTATCTTACTTTCTACATCTATGTAAATTCCTTTTTGATACGTAGGCTATTCATAAATTTCATATATTAGTATTTGCATTTATGTGCTAGTATTTGCGGCCAATTGTTATTATTTTCTTAGAATAATTTATTACAGATTAATTTTTATTAAATGTGTTGGGGTGACATTGGTTAATAGGATCATACAGATTTCAAATGTGCATTTCTATGATAAAAGACATATATATATTGCACTGTGTGTCTGCCACCCAAAGTCAAACCATCTTATTAGATCTTAAAAGTCAATAATTTCCTTAAGACCCACGTAATCACCAAACCACAATTATGAAAAGTAAGAAGCTTCATGAAGTCTAAAGGAAGTACTACAAAAGGTATTTTTTTATCTGGCTTACTTGGATGGGAGTTGGGGGAAAGGGAAACATTGGGATGAGAGATGGTAATTGGTAAATTTCTCAGATAATAGAAACATTATTTTCTACGTTCTGACACTTTCTAAAACACCCATTGATCTAGTCATCAGTAAAGACATTCAGCTTCTTTCAACTATTCTAATTGTTCTGTGTATTCTGTATGTAGCACATTATATGATATGCACATATGATAACAAAGTATCTCAATAAATTGTAGAGTGATGGTTAGTATGTATGACAAAAGGCAAATTTTCTTCTGTGAATGCTTACATTTACTTTAACATTTCACATTGAAATTTTATCACATAATACTATAGCTCATTAATGATTCATCTATTTCTTGACTCTCTCCACTCTATTGCTGTGTTGAATGTCCATTTGAATTTTTGTCTCATAAAGAAATAATCATATTTTAAAATTAATTGGTGTCAAGTGACAGGTACAAGTAATTTTAGTGAAGTATGTGGATGTAAAGTGTAGAATTTTTTGTAAAGTAACTGATGAAACAAAAATTATATGTAAACTGCATTTTTAACTGAGTTTTTTATTTTATTTTACTGATTTTTTACAGAGAGGAAGGGAGAGAGATAGTTAGAAACATCAATGAGAGAGAGTCATTGATCAGCTGCCTCTTGCACGCCCCCTACTGGGGATGTGCCCAAAACCAAGGTACATGCCCTTGACAGAATGGAACTAGGGACACTTCAGTCCACAGGCTGACTCTCTATCCACTGAGCCAAACCAGTTTCGGCTTTAACTGAGTTTTTAAAAACTCAGTTTATGCCTTAAAAATGCAGCATATTTTATATACATCAAAGAAAATGGCTCTTTAAAAAGATTATTTTATAATACTTACGTTAAGTAACCATTAGATGTTTTCTCAGATCTATTTCAGAGAATTTTAAAAATTCCAGATATAGAGGGCTCTGGAGTTTCACAGACAGTATCCCAGTAAGTGCATCTTGTGGCGCTGTCCTAGAGAGCCACGGGAGAATTGTGTCGTTTTCATTATGGGTATCTCCGGGCTGAGGGGATTTAATAAATCACGAGACTCAAAAGATGGACAAGTTAATAAGGTAATGAACATTTGTTTGAAAAGCTTTTAAGGAATGCTCTCCAGAATAAAAGTGAAGAGACATGGAAAAGATTGATCAAGAGGCCTGAAGTTGCCTAATTTATCTCTCTAGCATTTTTGGGTCAAATACCAGACAATTAATGGCAGACGTTGTATAAATCAGTAGGCACCAGAGCCAGAAGGGGCCTTCGAAGGCAGTTAGTCTGAGTCTCCCACTTTATAGATGATGAAACTGAGGGCCAGGGCTTCCTAAAGGACATTGGTAAGTTGTGGCAGATCTGGAATTAGACTCGAGGTCTCCAGCTTCTCAATCCCCAGCTCTTTCCACACAAATGGCTTTACTGCGAGACACATAGCCAAGTGTGCAAACAGTGGGATTGTACTTCCACTGAAGGGCCACGTTGGGTGGATTCCTTTTGATGTTTGAGCAGATAAGCTATATGAACGACCTCTTCTCTCTAAACCCTGGTTTTATTCTGTGAAGGAATAGACTGTCTTACTTACCCCCTCTTGTCTTCAAGTCTCATTTTCTTTTTATCTGTCTGCAAACCAGTTTTTGTTCGGGCCATTTAATTTCCAGGCCCTGCCCGCGATTGGATTTATGTGTCCTTCCTTCTACTTACCTTTTTTTGTTGTCAGCTCCTACACATTCTCTTTATCTTCATTGTCATTAGATATTTCATTTGCTGAGCTCCTTTCTTATTTGTAACCTATCACTTGATTTTATTTTCTTTCGGTCTCAAGCTCACTTTGAGTAATGTGTTTTTCTTATACTGTTTCCCCAGGGAAATAAAGAGGAAATACAAGACAGAGGGGAAAACATCCTTTTTGCAAAGAGCGAAAGCTAATCTCAATTTATGGCACTCTGTCTTCTTTCCTTTGTCTTCTTTAGTTTCGTAAACTTTTTTAGAATAAGTGAAGAGTAATCTCCTGAATTCTAGATTATACCAAAATTCTCGGACATTTTCCAGTTACTAACAGGCTCATTAATAACATTTTATCTACTTAAAAATACTACACAAGCAACTAGTTGAAATAAATCAAGGAATGAAATTAAGAGGAACTTGTACCAATAAATGTATCTTATGTTGCCAATATTTTATTAAATGTGTGGTCATAATATGAAGCTTATTAAATAACACATTGATATATTCATAATAAAGTTTTCTTTTAAAAATCACATTAAGAGACTGGCTGACTGTCTTGATATTTTGTTCCCTAAGATATGTTTGTAAATAATTTCTGAGCAGCACAATGGAAAACAGCTCCATTGCTATATGATGACATCTCATTTTATGACTCTCAGTCCCTATCATGATTTGAATGACCTTGACATGAAGGTGACCTTGAAATATTTGTAAGAATCTAATATACATGCACGGAAGTGAACAAAGATTTGCACTCAGTGGTGGTCTGTGGTGAAACGCTGCCTTTGATGATTGTTTATACATGCTAAAAATCACATGAACCGGTGTCCATGCCTTCACCTTGGCAGACATCTGTGGGACCATGACTTTGGGCAGAAAACATACATTTTGTCAGCCATCAGCTTAAGTGCACTTCTAAGAATGGCATAAACTGATAAAAATTTTCACTTATCCATCTTTCTGATGGATACTGTCATCTTGTATATTTCTATCTCTAAAATTGTTTTTGTAATGATTCACAGAGTTATAAATAAATACAATTTATTCCTAATTTTTAAAGCTTGCCTCACAAAATATTGCCACCTTATCTTCAAACTCAATATCAACATTGATCAGGTTTCAGGTTTTTTCTTTCTTTCCACCCCTTCATCCCCCTCCATCTCCTCAGCCCGGTATCCATTCCTTCCATCTCTTGGGCTGTCTGGGTGCTTCTTTGTTAAGCCCATCTCTTAACACTACAGACCGGCTATTTCAGATTTAACTTACTCAGATCAGTTGCTTGAATGACACAACTTAGAACCATCCTTGAATCCTCTCCTTTTCTTACGTCTCATGTCCAATCCGTTAGTAACTACTGTAGTTCTACCTTCAGGTTCCTCCACTGCAGTCACACTGAGAAGCTATCATATTTCTCATCTAGATCATTGCAGTTGACACCTAACTAGTTTCCTTGCTTCTCCACTTGCCCCTAGTGTTAGTATAGAGGCCAGAGTGAGCCTTTTTAGATGGAAGTCAGATCATCCTATCCCTCAGAGGAAAAGTGGGTCCACACTTGATGTGCCTCTCCACCATTTCTCTAATCATACCGCCTATCATCCTTGCCCTCTCTGGATTTCCTGCTATTTCTTGGACATGTAAAACATTGTCTTGCCTTAGATTCTTTCCACATGTTATTTTCTCTCCTAATATGACCTCATTCCAAATGAGTACATAGCCAGCATGAACATTTCCTGAGGAACTGCTCAGTGTCACCTTAGCAGCTCACATAGAGTTATGCTGCTGTGGCTGCAGCAGCTGCATTAAGGTGACCACCTCCTTAGAACAGTATCACCTCTGCTACACTCCCTGTTCCTTCCCACTTTGCTTTCTTAAGCCCCCTACCAGAAATTAATTATCTGATATATCTATTTATCCATTTACTGCCTCCCTCAATGCCTCTAAGAATGTAAATTCCATGAGAGCAAGGACTTTTGCTTAACACATAGAAAGTGTTTTAAGAAATATTTGTTGAAATTATTTAAAAATGAATGAAAGAAAAGATGTCAGTTAATGTGTTTTAAAATGTAATCTTTGGTGCAAATATATGTAAATCCAAGGGCTATGTGATAATGGGTGACACACTCTTCTGTGAAAGGGTACAATAATATTGATTTCATAAGCCAATTTCATAGACTGGCCATATGAATTAAATAATAAATAATGTAGAGAGTTTATCAAAGTGAGTTTAGCAAATGTTCACATAGCTACTGCCACTGCCCCGCTGGCCCTTGAATCTGCATCTCTGCTGAATGAATGAGAGAGCAAGGGCTGAACCTTCCTCTTGGGGAAGGACAAGCGACGACAACGACCCTCCTTCCCTTCTCTCAGGATATCTCGATGGCATAACCACCTGTTCATCTGGGTTCATGCGGTAGTGTTTTGTTATCACATTCTGTTGTTAGACTGTTGTATGTCTGGGATGTACATCTCATTTTCCTAACCCATTAATTAAAATCAATGAAGACATAGCCTCTGACCTGTTGTCTTTTTACTACTGAAATCAAATCAAGAGATCAATAAAACAAACAAACAAAAGTAGATCTCTAATATACATTTGAGGTTGACAACTTCAAGGAGAAACTTGAGTTTCTGGAGTGAGGATGTTTGCTCTTATTGCAGGTGAATGACTGCTTCTCCTTCACGTCTTTCTTTCCGGAGGACACGGACGTGGGCTGTCCTCATTTCCCTGTAGTTTGAGAGCCGGAGTTTTTCTGTTAGCTAAAATGGGAATCTTTCACCTCTCTTAACCTCTGAGATCAAGTTGTGCTTGTAAGAAACAGTGGAAATGGGGCTTGGTAATTAGGAATGAGACCAACATCTAAGGAGAGAAATGATAGAGGTGAAACATAATTCTTACCTAATAACTAAAGTTTTGACTTTATTTAGGTTTCGCAAGAAATATCGTCCAGCTTAAATACACTTTACTGCATTGGTGAACTCCCTTGTCAAAATAGTTACTACTATTGTTTGGGAATGATTCTAACAAATCATTTTGATAGAACTATCCCAGGCATAGCCACTGCTCGCTAAATTAGTGTTAGCTCTGGGCTAAGCATCATTCCAGACAGTTGATAAATGTTGCATCAACAGACCCTCATAGCAATCCAATGACTTAGATGTTATTTCTTACATACTCTGATGCAAAAAATAAATAAAAAACACCACAAAATACAAGCATGGCAGGATAGTGAAACTAGCAAGCAGGTCTGGATTTCACACTGAACCTGCCTAGGCAGTAAGTCCTGTGCTTTGGCTTTAAAGCCTCCCAACGGAAATCTGAATCACCTGCACCATACCAGTGTGCCTGACAGGAGGTGGACTTACAATTTATTGGTGGTACAGAGAGGATCAGTGATCAGGACCCGTGCTCCTCTCACCCAGGTACAAAGACTTTCCTGCCGAAATCGGTTTGGCTCAGTGGATAGAGTGTCGGCCTGGGGACTGAAAGGTCCCAGGTTCGATTCCGGTCAAGGGCATGTACCTTGGTTGCGGACACATCCCCGGTAGGGGGTGTGCAAGAGGCAGCTGGTCGATGTTTCTCTCTCATTAATGTTTCTAGCTCTCTATCCCTCTTCCTTCCTCTCTGTAAAAAAATCAGTAAAATATATATTTTTAAAAAACCAAGGTACATGCCCTTGACTGGAATCAAACCCGGGACCTTTCAGTCCGCAGACCGATGCTCTACCACTGAGCCAAACCGGTTTCGGCAAAATATATGTTTTTTAAAAAGACTTTCCTGACCACACCTGTCATTCAGATCTGGCTTTGACTTTGGATTAGCAGTCATTTTAAGATACTTTATGGTGTGAATAGGTATGTCCTTGGAAATCAATGTGCTTTACTTTCTTCTATGATAGAAAACTCAAAATTTTAGTGGCTTACAACAGTGAACATTTATTTTATTCTCATAATATGCATGTGCTTTGGGTAATTTAGGCAGGACCTGCTTGGGCCAGGCTGGACTCCAGCATGCTGGCTGAGTTCATATCTGTGTGTTCACTCTCTGGAACATTTTCTTTCCACAGTGGATCTCAGGAGGACAAGAAAGACAGTAATGGCATGTGATGGCCTGTACTTCCTTGGCCCACTGCTACTTGTACCCACACTCCACTGGCCAAAGCAAGTTGCCACCAGTGAGTGGAATGTGTTCTCCACCAGCATGGAGGCACTGGAAAGCCCCACGTCAAAGGCAAGGATGTAGAATTCTAGCACAGGAAGAGAATAATGTGGAAACCAAGTGTTGACTCCAAAGCCCTTACTGGGTTTATGGCATGGCTTTGTCTACCTAAAATGTAGGTAAAAGCATTTATCTGAGGCATAGCTAGTAAAGATAAAATGACATCTTCTACATACAGAGTGCAGGGAATGATACCTGACCTCACAATCAACAGCAGCTCTTGTTTTTCAAGCTGCACTTCCATTATTTTTAAAAATAATTTTTAGCTCTTTCATGCCCCTTTGATGCATGCAAATCAATAGATTCTTCACCCCTTGTTTTACCCTTAGTAAAAGTTTTTAAATTCTGAACTGCTACTCTGGGTTAGCTTACCCATTAGTAACGAAATCTATCTGTTTTTTATCTCCTTCCTTGCATAGTTCCTAGAAATTTGCATATTCAGATTCCTGACATATGATTTTCTCTCTAACTTGCCACTGTTTACTTAATTTATGACTGTGGCTTTGCCTGAGTCTATGTGAGTGGATTTTGATGGCATAGTCTTAAATTTTTATGTTTACTAAATTTGTGAATTTTGATTACTAAATTTGTGAATTTTGATTATTCATAACTTTTTGGTTTTCATAATCTAATTTCCCTATTATTTAACTATCTTTCTATCGCAAGCCAAAAAATAAAAACAAACAAACAAACAAAGCAAACTGCTTTAAACAAAACAGGAGCTTACCTGAACATCCCAGGGGTAAGGGCAGGTCTCAGGACATTTCATGGCAGAATTCAGTTTCTTTCTCCTCCCCTTCCTGGTATCCATCTTGCTGATTGGGCCTTTTTTATCATTCAGAATCCATTTCCCCTTATGGAGCAAGTTGATCTCAATAGTTCTAGAGCAGTGGTTCTCAATCTTTCTAATGCCGCAACCCTTTAATACAGTTCTTCATGTTGTGGTGACCCCCGACCATAAAATTATTTTTGTTGCTATTTCATAACTGTAATCTTGCTACTGTTATGAATTGTAATGTAAATATCTGTATTTTCTGGTGGTCTTAGGTGACCCTGCTAGCAGTTCTCAACCTGTGGGTTCTGACCCACAGGTTGAGAACCACTGCTATAGAGCCTAATTCTAAAGGTAATTTATTCTTTCTGATAAATTGTTGAAAATAACTACTAATTTCTAACTTAATTATAGCACAGTTCATTGGGGAATGACTTTGCATATCACTAGGTTATTTCAAACTCATAATAAAATTGTTATTATTTTTGTATAAATAATCCTACAGAATGATGTCTCCAAAGCATTGCTTTCTCCTTTTATAAGGAGTGTTTGCTGATAATTGGCAGCTCAGGCCCCTAAATGTGGATATTTGGTGCAGACTGTGTGCTATCTTAGTCTGACAGAGAGGACTCAGATGAAACAGAGAACGATTTTTTTATTTTTTAGATATATTTTATTGATTTTTTACAGAGAGGAAGAGAAAGGGATCGAGAGTTAGAAACATCAATGAGAGAGAAACATCGATCAGCTGCCCTTGGGTATGTGCCCTTGACCGGAATCGAACCTTGGGACCTTTCAGTCTGCAGGCCGACGCTCTATCCATTGAGCCAACTGGTTTCAGCTGATTCTTTTATTTCTTATGAAAAGCAAATTCAAAGAGAAAAATGGAATTTCAAATATGCCTATCTGAGTGAGTGAGTCAGCAGCCACTCTGTGTGCAGCCCCAGAGATTCCGGGAAGCCTCTACCCACCTCTTTTGCTGTCCTAAATCACATTCATGTAGTTGAAACACCAACTTATAGAAAAGTAAATCTGTGTTCTCCTCAGTTGTAAGATGTGCAGTAAGAATATTAATGAAAGCTCTATCTCTTTGTCTTTTGTGACCCACATAGCCCCTAATGCAAGTGACATTGACATCCCGGTCCCATTAGACACTGTGTTCCCTGAAAATTGAGGGCCAATTATTAAAATTTCTTTATCCATAGGGAAATGTAGAAATTAGGGGGAAAGACCTTCCCCTTCCTGAACATATTTATATAGGGCAATGAAGTTAAAAATAACTTGAAAGGCAGGCATAAATGAAAAACAAACAAACAAAACAAAACAAAACAAAAAAACAAAGATTGGTAAGGACTGACAGCCTGGGGCCTGGCGAAGTTGCCTTCAAGGGAAAGAAGCTCACTTTTCGGGGCAGCCAGTTCCACCTGCTGACTTCTGTTCTGTGAAATGGGTTTAGTTTATGAAAATTCAGTTTCCGAAAGAAATCTAATTCATTTACTTTTCTTGTTTTGTTTGTTTATTTGTCCACTTTTAGTTATCCATTGGTCATATAATGCACCCCTGCACTACTTCTGAAAAAGCCTTGGTTCCTTCCCTAATTTTATTCTAAAAAATGTGAGGGTTTCATAATAATGTCTCATTAGTACTTGAAATTTACATTTGGAACTCAGAAAACTTAATTCATCATTTTAAATATTCATTATGTTATATTTGCTACAAAAAGAATAGATGATTCGGCAAACATTTAATGTTTCTCTAAAGAGACACTGTCTTTATTTCCTGCTCTTTATTACTTCTCTCTGTCTTTTCTCCTTTCCTCTTGACAGAGATATAGTTTTTCTTATATAAAAAGATATCAACAAAATGTCCCTAGGTGGGAAACTGCAGGAGAATGTTATTTTTTGTTGTTTGAGTATAGGTATCTTGTGCAAATATTTTTTATTGCTGTATATTTTGGGAGTTATAAAGCTGGTTATGAAAGGTTGGTAGTACATGAGTTTTGTCAGAGCTTTGCACCTTCCAGATGTAATTTGAAATATGCATTGGATACCCACCAGCACTGCAAACAAGAAATGGCTAGGACCAGAGACTGGCAGTCAGGTAGAGGGCATCATAGATAGACATAAGCTAGATCAGGTGTGTTGCCCACAAGTACAAAAGTGGGTAAGTGATAAATGGACAGGGAGATGAAGAGATACACCAGGCCATGCAGAGACACATCTTTCCTAACCACTCTGCAATGCAGCACTTCACATGACATGTCTGCCTTCTATTTATCACTGCCAGCCTGTGGTCCAGCCTCAGTCTATTGAATTGTTGTCAGGGAGCCAGTCAGGGCTCTGGGTGTTCCCACTCCTGAATGGGTATCCTTACTGAGGCCAGAGAAAGGTGGAGTTGGCTCTGTGTTGTAGCATCAGGAACCCCAGGAAAGTTCCAATAACCCAATTCTTTGCCCTAATCGCATTTAGATCTCTAGCTAATGCCCACCTTCAGAACTTCATCCCATGAGATCTTCACTGTTTAAGTGACAGGTGCAAAAAACAAAGAGAACAAATCACTTACCTGTGAGATCATTCTATAGCCTTCTCCCATTCAACTGCAGGATAAACGTCAAACTCCTGGCATGGAGCACAAGGGTCTTTCATTTAGCCTCTGTTTTTTGTCTCACCTACTGTTCTATCAACCTCTGCTTCTTCTAACTATAACCAATTCTGTCTTGAGGCACTTTCTCTCAGCTCCTGAATAATTCTCCACATTACTCCCTGGCCCCCGTGTCTGCCGGTAAGCAGCAACTCATTTATCTTGACTGCATTCATCCATCACATCTTTTCTGACTTTTATCTGATTCATTCATTGTTTTCATATGTAGAGTAGGTATTCCTTTTTCCTCTGTGCTTTCAGTTTTTTCATGATCTTCCATATGTCTACATGAGACCAAGTTTCATGAGATTCAGATCAAGGACTGTGCCTGTCTTGTTCGCCATCATATTGCCAGTGCGGGGCACTGGGCCTCGTAAGTTCTCAATAAATTTTGGTTGGATGACTAAATGATGAGAAATACTAAAGCTAGTATGAGGTGCTATCTGAATTAGCGTTGAATTATACTTATAGTTAATTTAATTTAAAAATAACAACCTGTAATAGTTTGTCTAAAATGTTGTAAATCCTAGAATCACTACAATCTAAAAAATGAGAAACCTTGGCTTAGGCGGGGATGTAGGAAGCCTCGGTATGTGAGGTCTCACCCTACTGGAGGAGTGAATGCTTGTGAAGAGGATGAATGTAAGCCTGGTACCCAGGCCCCATCTACCTGTCCAAGATCTCTTTGAGGGCAATGGCTGCATCCAGACTGGCTATTTGAACCTCAGTGCCCAATTAAAGTAAAACATTTGTTAAATGGAGAAAGTCAAAAGTATACACATTCTCATCTTAGTCATGGAAAAGAAGTATTGTCGTTAATTAACTTGTGCTTTTATAGATAGCAGCCACCCCCTGAATACTGGGTTTGACAATCTCAACACACTTGTTCTTTTTAATATTGCAACACAGACTAGATTTGCCCCCTGGTGTAGGTTAAATTTCAGAGGTATTGGTGTCAATCAGTCTTTAGGATGTGTTTTTTCCCCATCCATTCCCTTCTCTGACTTCAGATTTTCTGTCTGCCACCCCAACTTCTATCAAGTGCATTTTCTCACCTATTCTCACTTCCTGCCTGTGAAACTCTTAAATGTGGGCAGGTTTTCTGCTCTAAAAAGAAAGTTATAAACACTTATGAATGGGACATAATCTAGGATCTTCATACCTACTGAATTTTGCGGGCCCCTTGGATTCTAGATGTGTCTGATTTACACTGGCCTATCCAGACTTGGATACAGTGCCTTCTCGTAATTTATGCATCTACAGCCTCTTAATCCCAGGCTACCCAGCTAGTTCAATGATTATGTACCATGATTCTAATACAGCCTGCAGATCTGTATCATGCCTCACACCTCCCCTCTTCCAGCTTCCAGTGCAGAGGTTTCCTTGCTGTAGGTTTGTGATCCACAGGTGCTCATTGTCTCAGAACTGACAGAAGAAAAAGATAAGATTAGGCCATTGCCACACCCTGCAACACAATCAAGGCCTCTGACTAAGTTGCATTCCCTTTGAATCCAGAGTTACCAGGCTCCTGTGATATTGATGGCTGCACAAAGAGTTACATCTAACTTTAGGACCAACATCCACAAACCCAAGTGACTGAACATTTCTTTTCAAATAAGAACGTTTCCCTGAGACAACTCATCACTTCTCAGAGAGAGGCTCTGAGATGGAGTTGAGGGTAGCAGTCTGCTTCCCAGCTTTAAAATGTTTTAGATCTTACAGGCTAATAAACATTTTCTGAGTGTCCCCATGAACCATGTGCTGTGGATACTGAGGGGGAAAAGACAATCTGTATGTCATACAGAAAGACAGATAGGCAAACATGGAGTCAGAACAAGGTGAGTATACAGTGGCACAGGTGAGCAGAAGCTGGTGCAGCGGCCTGTCCCCAGAGCCCCTGATTCAGTAAGTGTGGCCTTGGACCCAAGAGTTAGCATTTCTAATACAGGCCCAGCTAATGCACCTGCTGCTGGTGCAGGGACCTCACTTTGAGAGCCACTTGGCTGTACTTAGGGATATTGAGGAAGGCTTTCTAGAGGAGATGATGTCCAAGCAAATTTAGAAGGATAAATTAAACATCAGGAGAGGGGGTTTTGAGAAGGTAGGCCCAGACAGCGGAATGCAGAGGACATAACTGTATTTCTGGAGAATTCAGAACAGGAAGGAAGACAGGGATATAACGCAATAAGCTGTCATTCTTCCTTCCCTCCCTCCTCTGGCATCCAGTGCTGAAGAGGTTACTTCAACATTTCAAATCTGTGCAACTGATAAGAATCAGAGCTACCAAAAATTACGGGCAATGCTTTCCTCCAGCCACATTCAGATAGCAGGCTCTTTTAGCGTGTCTCTGAAAGGTGAGAATTGTAGGAATATTTTAAGCAGGCTGAAAACATTTGGATGTACAATAATTACAGGCTAAGTGCAGATGATGTAGACAACAATATTCTATACAGTGCCTGTCAAACTCAGAGGTTTAAAACATGCTTGTTTGGAAAAATTTAAGAGTATACTTGATTGAATGTCAGTGTGAGCCTGAAGCACACTTTTCTGACTATTGTTTGCCTTTTCCAGTTATACCATAAAAAAATAGTAAAATAAAAAACAGAAGTTAAAGTAAAATAAAATAACATGCCGTCCAGAAAAGTTTTTATTTTTTGTAGTGGGTTTTTTGGGTTTTTTTACTATATAAATAAACTTGGAATTTCCATTTATGTAAAGAAAATTTAGGTGATATATATGAAGTATGAGTTTTTATTCCATATATTTGAGCTTTTATTCTAATTAATACTTTGAACAATAAAACACATTATACAAAAAGTGTCTATAGAGACTAGGCATTATTTTTAAAATATTAATAATATAAATCTCATTATTCACTTTAGAACATAAATCAGTGTCTTGGAAGCATCCAGTTTACCTTTCCCCAATCTTTCCCAGAGGTAAACACTAGCCTTACTTTTATTTTAATAACATTCCTCATTTTAATTATACTTTTGTCACATGTGTATTTAGAAACTCTATATTTTATAGTTCTACCTTTTTTGAAATGTAAGTAAATAGGACATCTCTGTGTGTAGTCTTTGGTCACTTCAAGTTTTTGCTTAACACAATATTGTTGAAAATTGGCTCTGTAAATATAGGTAGCAGTAGGTTGTTCATTTTCCCAGTCATAGAATGTTCCGTTTTATTTTTAAAAATCACAACTTGCACAGCTATGTTTAATGAACACGAGGTGGTTTCTATTTGTGTGTGTTCCTCTATAAGCAATGCTATTATAAACACTGAGTGCACCTTGCTCAGTGTGGGCTGTGGGCATGGTTAGCTTTATTAGGTAAAGTTAAATGTTTTTCTTTTTAATTATTTGTTACAAATTGTTCATTTTCTCTGGAAGTAGATCAGAGTTCCCTTTTTCTGTGTCATTTGGCAGAATTTTTATTTTTTGGTCTAATTGGAAAGTTGTTAAATTATTGTGTGGCATTTTTTTGTTTTTTTGTTTGTTTTGGTTTTTGTGCTCGTCTGTTTTTTAGATATGTTTTTATTGATTTCAGAGAGAGAAAGGAAGAGAGAGATAGAAACATCAATGATAGGAGAGAATAGTTGATCAGCTGCCTCCTGCATGCCCCATACTGGGACTGAGCCCACAAACCAGGCATGTGTCCTGACTGAGAATTGAATGTGACCTCCTGGTTCACTGGTGGACACTCAGCCACTGATCCACACCAGCTGAGTCATTGTGTGTCTTTTAAAATTAGTATTTACCTGAAAAATAGTGAAATGGATCATTTACATTTATATCTTTATTCATGTTTTATCTTCTGTAAAACCTTTGTTCACATCTTGTGCCTATTTTTGTTTAGGTTGACTATTTATTGATTTATATGATTTTATAAAAGTTGAGCGACTCATCTTTTGTCAGTGATATGGGCTCCAAATATCTTTCTTAGTTGTAACTCAGATATATTTCCCCAGAATTTCTCATACTTTATCGAGTTGAAGCTATAACTCTTCTTTTACAACTTGTGCTTTTTAAGCACAAGCTCCAAAGATAATTTAGATTTCCTTCTAAAAGGTTTTAAGTTTCAAGTTTTTCCCTTTACTTTTTAAGGTTTTTTTTTTTTTTTTTTTTTTTTTTTTTTTTTTTAATTGATTTTTATTAATTATGGTATCACATAATTGTCCTTATCCCCCCATTCCCAAGCCAAACCCATCCCTACATATTCCCCTACCCCCTTATTGTCCATAGTGCATGCACACAAGTCCTTTGGTTGATCTCTTCCCTTTACCCCCACCCTCCCCTACTTTCCCTCTGAGGTTTGAGAGTCTGATCGCTGCTTCTCTTTTTCTGGGTCTATCTTTGTTCACCAGTCTATGTTGTTCATTATTTCGTCTAGATGTGTGAGGTCATGTGATCCAAGAAATACCCTTATAAAAACCTAAACTGCGATAAGCCTTAATGGTTATCCTGAGAGGCAAATGAATCAGTCTGTAGTGAGTTCCTTTCTGGGCCAGCAGTTCTTTTGAGTCCCAGTTTCAATGTCAAATAGTTCCTTGTGTGTACATGTCAGCCATGATATTTCAGATCTGGTTGGTGGACAAATGGTGGTAATGCAGGTCCGACCATCTCTTGTTTGATCGTGGGTATCCTTCAGCAATAGGCAGCCGCTGTCTGTTGGTATGGTGAGGCGTCCTCAGCATCTTCCATCTCTGAATTGTCTCTTCTGTCTTCATGGCTGGAGCACTTCTGTCTATTCCTCTCTGTTACTGGATTCCAGGTGGTCTCAGAGTTGTTTTCTGAAACTATACAAACATATTCTCGACCAAAAGTTAATACAGAGATATTCTCTTTAAATTTGACTTGGGATTCTTTTTCATCCCCACCCCACTCCCCCAAATAATTTTCCTCTTGCTTATTTTGACTCCATGTGTGTATTTTTATGGATATCTTGCTGTTAGCGTTTCAAATAAAGGTTAATTTTCTTAAGTACAAAAAAAGTTTTTAGATGTAAATTATTCTCAGTATATTTTTCCTTACATGATATTCTTCCACTGTCACCCCCTTTTTTACTTTAGATAATTGGAGACTTCTGGGGATTTTATTGTTAGTCTTGATATCTTTTACATTTTAATTATTTGCGCTACACTATGACTGCATTAGGTTCATAACATGTTGTGCAATTTTACCATGAGGCGCTCTGCCAATAAGAATTTTTGTTAATACTATAGGAACAGCATTTTGTACAGTACACTCAGTTTTTCTAGAATATTAATTTACTTCTATTAGCCACATTGATTTTCTCTGAGAAATTGGGTACTATTCATATGTCAGACTCAACACTCTAGCAACTATCTTATTTACCATGTGTGTATTAGTGGAATTGATTGTTTGGCTTCTTGAGAAGGGCCTGAGCATTCTAGCTATTAGGCTGGACTTGGAAATTAGAAACCCACTTGCCCCCACCATGGATACAAGGCCTCTCAAACAAGTCTTGTTGCAGTGAAATGGCAGCTGCTGTCAGCCACGTCTCTGTTACATGGGTCCCAAATTGAGCTGTGCATGGGTAGTGAAGCAGCCATGGGGGAAGGAGACCTCCCTCAGAATGGGAGAATGTTCAGGCGCCTGCCAGGTTGCAGGAGGGGTGGTAAGGGTCTGTGCCCCACCTCCGTTGCTCCCCAAGTTCTCTCCTGATGGCCCCTCTGTGACTGTGCCTGTCTTAGGTTGTTCCTTCCATGAGGAATCTTACCCGTCTCTGGCTAACCAGCCATCCTCCGGGGCCAAGCAGGGTGATGTGAGGTTTAGTTCTGTCTCCTTGGTGACCTATGCCCCATGGGCTCCACACCCAGCACCTGCCTCGGGAACCCCTCACCTGCTGGCAAGGTCCGGGCGTTGAGCTCATATTTTTGGGACTCCATGTTTCTTCTCCAGAGAGGGCCTAGCTCCCCCCACTGGGCGGGTGGGACATCCGTGGTGCCAGCCACGTTGGTGCTTCAGCCTTGGCATGAACTAAAAGGTCAGGTAACAGTTGTGGGCATCTGGACCATGAGAAAAGGTTCATTTTTGGCCACAAGGGCAAGACAGGCCAATATAGAATGCTCAGGTGCCTTCTCAGGAGGCCCTCTGCCTAGTGGAAGGGATGAGGTCCTTTCATATAGTTTTTAAATTGCTGTCAGACATTCAAAGGATTGGTTTGTATGTTTTTTGGGGATAATTGTATAATATGCTGTTGTAATTCTAAAATATCTATAGTTGTGTTGCTTTTGTCTCCAACCGCCAACAAAGTGTGTGTGTGTGTGTGTGTGTGTGTGTATTAATAAAATAAATCATTCTTTATTGATAGTCCTTGATGGGAGATACTATTATAGGTAATGGGGATAACCCAAATCTGGGAACAATTATAATGACCTTGTAGAATAATATCATGTAAGGATATTCTTTGCTCTAGGTCATGGAAATTCCATTTTAAACTGGTTGTCAATTTCTTTTTGCTTAGGCAAGGTTTTTGTTTCATTTTCTACACCTTTCCCAGGAGGAAGTAGTGATGGTCCCTTCCTTTGGTGTCCTCACAAGCCAGAATCTTCTATTTAATTTTACACACAAAGGAGCAGTAGCTTAATTTTGTGTCCTACAAAAGGGGAGCTGGGTGGTGCGCTCTATGTAGTTATACTTCCTTGTCCCACCAGTAGTCCTCCTGGATGACTAAGGTGTTTGGTATCATCAGTGACTACTTTGGGCAGGAGGATCAACCCAGGTAAGGGCTCCCACCCATGCAGGATTAGGAACATAGGTCCAGAAATACTTACCCAATAGCCCCAGGTTATATTACCGTACAGCTGATTCCTGCTAGCCTGGCGGTAAAGGCGTTCTCAGGTGTTCTTGGGGTTCTGGTTACCTCACACTTTCTTCTCTCTCTCTCTCTCTCTCTCTCTCTCTCTCTCTCTCTCTCTCTCCTCTTTCTCTCTTATAATAATATTATTATTATTGTTTTACATATGTGTTCTTATCCCTCCCTTATCCCCCACCCTCCACCTATACTCCACCCCCATTTATCTGTGGCCATTAATGAGGCTCATAAGTATGCCCACAAGTCTCTCGGTTGATTTCTCCCCCTTTCTCCCAGCGATCCCCTCCTTCTCTGGTGTTTGGGGTTCTGATCAATATTACTCAGTCTCTGGGTCTGTTATTATTCATCAGTCTATGCCATTCACTATATTCCATAAATGAGTGATATCATGTGATGTTTATCTTTCTCTGCCTGGCTTATTTCACTTAGCATAATGGACTCCATCTCCCTCCAAGTTGCTGCAAATGGTAGGAAGTCTTTCTTTTTTAACGCAGCATAGTATTCCATTGAATAGATGTACCACAGTTTTTTAATCCATTCATCTGCTGATGGGCATTTCGGCTGTTTCCAAATCTTAGCTATGGTGAATTGTGCTGCTATAAACATAGGGGTGCATATATCCTTTCTGACCCGTGTTTCCATTTTCTTGGGATATATTCCTAGGAGTGGAGTCATTGGGTCAAATGGGAGTTCCATTTTTAGTTTTTTGAGGAAACGCCATACTGTTCTCCACAGTGGCTGCACCAGTCTGCATTCCCACCAGCAGTGTAAAAGAGTTCCTTTTCCTCCGCATCCTCGCCAACACTTGTCGTTTGCTGTTTTGTTGATGATAGCCATTCTGACTGGTGTAAGATGGTACCGCATTGTTGTTTTGATTTGCATCTCTCTGATGATTAATGACTTTGAGCATGTTTTCATATGTCTCTTGGCCTTCCTTCTGTCTTCTTTAGAAAAGTGTCTATTTAGCTCAGTTGCCCATTTTTTAATTGGGTTGTTTATATTCTTTTTGTTAAGTTGTATGAGTTCTCTGTAAATTTTGGAGATTAAACCCTTATCAGTGATATCGTTGGCAAATATGTTCTCCCATGCAGTGGGGTTTCTTGTTGTTTTACTGATGGTTTCCTTTGCTGTGAAAAAGCTTTTTATTTTGATGTAGTCCCATTTGTTTATTTTATTTTTAGCTTCCATTGCCTTAGGAGCAGTATCAGTGAAGAAGTTCTTTCGGCATATGTCTGAGATTTTTCTGCCTGTGGATTCCTCTAATATTTTTATGGTTTCCTGTCTTATGTTTAAGTCCTGTGTCCACTTTGAGTTTATTTTTGTGTATGGTGTAAGTTGGAGGTCTAGTTTCATTCTTTTGCATGTATCTGTCCAATTTTCCCAGCACCATTTGTTGAAGAGACTGTCTTGTCTCCATTGCATATTCATGCCTCCTTTGTCAAATATTAATTGAGCATAGTGGCTTGGGTCAATATCTTGATTCTCTATTCTATTCCATTGGTCTATATGTCTGTTCTTGTGCCAGTACCAGGCTGTTTTGAGAACAGTGGCTTTGTAATACAGCTTGAAGTCTGGTACAGAGATCCCTCCTACTTGATTCTTCTTTCTCAGGATTGCTGTGGCTATTCGGGGTCTTTTTTTATTCCAGATAAATTTTTGGAGACTTCTTTCTAGGTCTGTGAAATATGCTGTTGATATTTTAATGGGGAGTGCATTAAATCTATAGATTGCTTTGGGTAGTATGGACATTTTGATGATGTTGATTCTACCAATCCATGAACATGGTATGTTCTTCCATCTGTTTACATCTTCCTCTATCTCTTTTTTCAGTGTTGTGTAGTTTTCTGCGTATAAGTCTTTTACCTCCTTAGTTAAGTTTATTCCTAGGTATCTTAATTTTTTTGGTGCGATGGTAAATGGGATTGCTTTCTTTGTCTCTCTTTCTGTAAGTTCATTATTGGTGTATAGAAATGCCATAGATTTCTTGGCGTTGATTTTGTATCCTGCTACCTTGCCGAATTCATTTATTAAGTCTAATAATTTTTTTATGGACTCTTTAGGGTTTTCTATGTATAGTATCATGTCATCTGCGAATAAGGACAGTTTTACTTCTTCTTTTCCAATTTGGATGCCTTTTATTTCTTCTTCTTGTCTGATCGCTATAGCTAGTACTTCCAGCACTATGTTGAACAGGAGTGGTGAGAGTGGGCATCCCTGTCTTGTTCCTGTTCTTAGAGGGAATGGTTTTAGTTTTTGCCCATTGAGTATGATGTTGGCTGTGGGTTTGTCATAAATGGCTTTTATTATGTTGAGATATGAACCTTCTATCCCTACCTTACTGAGAGTTTTTATCAAGAAAGGGTGTTGGATTTTGTCAAATGCTTTTTCTGCATCAATGGATATAACTATGTGATTTTTATCTCTCAATTTGTTTATGTGATGTATCACATTTATTAATTTGCGGATATTGTACCATCCTTGCATCCCTGGTATAAATCCTACTTGATCATGGTGTATGATCTTTCTGATGTACTGCTGGATCCGATTTGCTAGAATTTTGTTGAGGGATATTGGCCTGTAATTCTCTTTCATTGTGTTGTCTTTATCTGGTTTTGGTATTAGGGTGATGCTGGCTTCACAGAAGGAGCTTGGAAGTGTTCCTTCTTCTTGAATTTTCTGGAGTAGTCTGAGGAGGATAGGTTTTAGTTCTTCCTTGAATGTTCGGTAAAACTCTCCTGTGAAGCCATCTGGCCCCGGGCTTTTGTTTGCTGGAAGCTTTTTGATGACTGCTTCAATTTCATCCATAGTTATCTGCCTATTGAGATTTTTAGTATCTTCTTGATTAAGTTTTGGAATGTTGTATTTTTCTAGGAATGTGTCCATTTCCTCCAAGTTGTTCAGTTTATTAGAATAGAGTTGCTCATAGTATTTTGTAACAATCCTTTGTATTTCATCTGGGTCTGTTGTTATTTCACCTCTTTCATTTCTGATTTTGTTTCTTTGGGTCCCCTCTCTTTGCTTTTTGGTGAGCCTGGCTAGTGGTTCATCAATCTTGTTTATCCTTTCAAAGAACCAGCTCTTGGTTTTATTGATTTTTTGTATTGTTTCTTTGGTCTCTATGTCATTCATTTCTGCTCTGATCTTTATTATTTCCTTCCTTCTGTTCACTGTGGGTTTTTCTTGTTGCTGTCTTTCTAACTCTTTGAGTTGTTGAGTTAGATTATTTATTAACACTTTTTGTTGTTTTTTGAGGTATGCCTGTATAGCTATAAATTTTCCTCTCAGTACTGCTTTCATTGTATCCCATAGTATTGATATTGTTGTGTTTTTATTGTCATTAGTCTCCAGGAATTTTTTAATTTCTTCTTTGATCTCATTGTTTACCCAATCATTGTTTAATAGCATGTTATTCAACCTCCAAGTGTTTAAATTTTGGGGGGTGTTTTTCTTATAGTTTATTTCTAATATTATGCCATTGTGGTCTGAGAAAATGCTTGGAATGATTTCAATCTTTTTGAATTTAGGGAGACTTTGTTTGTGACCCAAAATGTGGTCTATTTTTGAAAATGTCCCATGTGCACTTGAGAAGAATGTATATTCTGTGGCTTTGGGGTGAAATGTTCTGAAGATATCAATTAAGTCCATCTGATCTAGTGAGTCATTCAGAATTGCTGTTTCTTTGCTGATTTTTTGTTTAGTTGATTTATCCATTGATGTCAGTGGCGTATTAAAGTCTCCTACTATGATTGTGTTGTTGTCAATTTCTCCCTTGATATCTTCCAGGAGATTTTTTATGTATTTGGGTGCTCCTACATTGGGTGCATATATGTTTATTAGGGTTATATCTTCTTGTTGTATCGATCCCTTTATTATTATGAAGTGGCCTTCTTTATCTTTTGTTATGGCCTTTACTTTGAGGTCTATTTTGTCAGAAATAAGTACTGCTACCCCAGCTTTTTTTTCATTTCCATTTGCCTGAAATATGTTTTTCCATCCCTTCACTTTCAATCTATATGAGTCATTTTTTCTGAGGTGGGTCTCTTGTAGACAGCATATATATGGGTCATGTTTTTTTATCCATTCAGCCACTCGATGTCTTTTGAGTGGAGCATTTAGTCCGTTTACATTTAAGGTTATTATTGAAATGAAATTGTTTGTAGCCATTTTTATTTTTTTGAGACTATTCCTTCTTAACATTTTATTTTACACCAGCCCTTTTAGCATTTTTTGCATTGCTGGGTTGGTCGTGATAAACTCCCTTAGCATTTTTTTGTCTGTGACGCTCCTTATTTGCCCTTCAATTTTGAATGATAACCTTGCTGGATAGAGTATTCTTGGATTTAATCCCTTGGTTTGCATCACTTTGTAGATTTCTTTCCATTCTTTTCTGGCCTGATGTGTTTCTGTTGAGAAATCATTTGATAATCTAATGGGGGTTCCCTTGTATGTAACTTTCTGTCTCTCTCTTGAAGCCTTTAAGATTCTCTCTTTGTCCTGAATATTTGCCATAGTAATTATGATGTGTCTTGGTGTGGGTCTATTCGGGTTCATTCTGTTTGGGACTCTCTGGGCTTGTATGACTTTTTTCTTTGCTACCTCAGGGAAGTTTTCTGACATTATTTCTTCAAATATTTCTTCTAAACCTTGTTCTTCCTTTTGTTCTGGCACCCCTATTATTCTTATGTTGCTTCGTTTCATGTTGTCCCATAGCTCCCTTAGGCTTTCCTCCTGTCTTTTAAGTTTTTTCTCCAATTGCAATTCAACTTGGCTGTGTTTTGCTTCCCTGTCTTCTAATTCACTAATTCGGTCCTCTGCTTCTCCTAGTCTACTGTTGAAGCTTCCCATGGCGTTTTTTATTGCATCTATATCATTCTTCATTTCTTCTTGATTTTTCCATAAGTTGTTGATTTTTTCATCCATTTCTTCTTGTTTCTTGCATATGGTGTTAATTTTTCCTTCCAACCGATTTAAGACCTCCATGATCCTTATTCTGAATTCTTTTTCTGGCAAATTGCAGGCTTCTGTGTCACTTAGCTGTCTTTCTGGTGTTTCCTCATTTTCCTTCCTTTGGTGAGATCTTTGCTTACCCATTTTTGGTCTTACTGACTGATCTAGATGTTGAGCTTTGCAGGGGCTACTCCTTGGGTGTCAATAGCTTCTCTATCTGCCGTTTCTCTATGGCAGTAGCTACGGTTAGCTGCAGTTCCTCTGGTGGGTGCTGTTCGCAGCAATGGTGCCTCCTCTGGTTTGTGGGGGAAGTTGCTCGTATAGCTTCTGTTCCTTGGGCGGTGTTGGGATGATTATGAGGTTGCTATGGATCTGGATGCTCCCTCAGCTGCTGCTCCCTGGGCCAACAAGACTCAACACCGAGGGAACTAAACACAGATGTACTCACGACACCCAAAACCCCAGTATAAGTGACCCCCTGAGAAAATAGATATTGGACAGCGAAAAGAGAGCACAAATGCTATAGAGGAGAGAGGAAGAGATATGGAATAAAAGACAGAAGAATAAGAGGATTGAAGCAGAATTTGTAGAGGCTAAACTTATATAGTGAAAATAAGATTGAGAATTGGATGACTATGGGGAAGGCCTCAATTTAGTATTAAGGAAGTAGAAAGGGAATAATTGGATGAAAGGAAAGAGAATTTAAAAAATGGTAAATTTACATAAAGAAATTAACTTCAAAAATGGTATAAAAAATTAAAAATAGCAAATAAAAAATACTGATGAGAAATAAGGTGGACAGATATAAAAGAAAAGTATCAGACCTGAACCAGAAAACAAAGAAGAAAAGAAGAAAAAAATGCAGAAAGGGAGAAAGAAAGAAAGAAAGAAAGAGGAAAAAAGAAAGAAAAATAGAAAAAAAGGAAGGAAGGAAGGAAGGAAAAAGGAAAGGAGAAAAAAGGAAAAATAAAAATAAAAGTGGGGGGAAAAAAGTAGAGTGTCTTCTTTTGGCTGGGTTATGATTCCGTTTGTATTGTTCTATCAGTTTCCTGGTTGCTATATCCTCAGGGATTATTCAGATTCCTTGTTTTACTCAATGTGTGATCGGGGTGTGGCTACGTTGGTTGCCTGGAGACTGGAGGGCGGGGCTGTCTCTCGGGAGAAAATGGCGACTGTGCTTACGGAGATGACTCAGCACCAGGTCTGTGACCACCTCCCCCAGATCACCCACTCTTCCCCAATTCCACAAGCCCACACCCTCTCCCGCACCTCAGCCACGGGTAAGTGTATCTCAAAGGTCCTGCCAACCAGGTTTAGTGGGAGGAGGCACAGGCACCAGCGCGAGGAGGGATTGCGTTTCTAAGAGCTTCTCTCTTGTCGGCACTGTGAGATCCAGTTTACCCTTCAGAGTTTGCTCAAATCTAAATCCAGACCCTTAGGATCAGAATCCCCGACCTCCCTAAGTCCCTTGGTCCCCCTCCCTTTTATTTTCTCACAGAAATGCTTAGCCTGTCCTCAGGGACGCGGCCCAGCACCCTGTGGATTCCCCCCTGCCTCTGGTCGCTGAGGCTCCGCAGATTCTCCCGCTTTGATCTTTGATTTTACCTTACTTCCGGAACTTCTGCCCTTCCTGGGTGTAAACTAGCTCACCAGCTGTGTCTCCTCACCAAATTTGGGCTGAATTCCACTCGTTTCAGCTGCTCCCTCCACCTGCTCTGGGACTAGGCTCTGGACGCGTCCTTCCACTACGCCGCCATCTTCCGAGTCTCCGCCCAGAACGTTCACTTTTTAAGTTTTTATTACATTTAAAGTGTGTGTGTGTGTGTGTGTGTGTGTGTGTGTGTGTGTGTGTGTATAATATAAAGAACACATTGGTATATTTTTAATATGGATAATTAGTTGTTTCTATGCTATACCTTGTAATCTGCAATTTTGGCTCTGCTTACATATATGTATGTATCTATATATATTTCTGTAATCTCTTTAGTTTCATTGATCTATTAGTCTATCTATATTAGTTATTATAGTTTTAAAGTGCAGTGACATTGTTTAAGGTAATTTCCCATATCTAGCTATTCTTTTCCAGGAATGTATCAGCTATTTTAGAACCTTTTATTGTCCATTTCTATTTTAAAGTTCAGCTTTTCAAATTTCATTAATATCAGGCTGAAATTTAAATAAAGATTTTAGTCCTGTAGATACTTTTGAAAAAATCAGCATTTTTGCCATTTTAACTTTCCACAATTTTGAACATAGTCTATTTATTTAGTTTACAAAATACCTTTAAATTAGGTTTTGTAATTTTTGAAATGTGCATAACTTATTTTTGCATTTATTGCTATTCCTTATATTTTGTTGCAACAATATATGGTATATTTTTAAATTTTGATTTTGAGAAATGTATTGTTGGTGTATACAAATGCAATAAACTTTTCTACATTCATCTTACATCAGGCAAGTTTCTTTAACTAATCTTACTTATTCTTGTTATTTATTGATGAAGTTGATTGGTTACTATGTAGAGATTCTTATTTTGTGACTAAAAATAGCCTTTCTTTCTTTTTAACCTTTATATCGCTGTTTCTTCTATTGTTGTTTTATTGTGTGGCCATGACTTCTAATATTTATATGTAAGAGGATGCTCACCATCCCTACTGGTAGATCTCTTCACCAAGTGTATCAGTCAGAATTACCTTAGCTGCTAACACAAACGACTTTAAAATTTAATAGGTTTAAACATAGGCGTTCTAAACTTTGTTCTAAGCATGTATCTTGTATCACAGACTAAGATTCCACCAACAGCAGCTCTGGGCCACATCTGACTTGCTGTCTGACTTTGTAAATACGGTCTTGTAGAGACGCAGCCACACCCATTGGCTGACTTATTGTTTGTGGCTGATTTCAAGTTGCGGAGGCAAAATAGGATGTAATAGCTGCACTATAAATCCTATAGTCTCCAAAACCAAATATGTACTATCTGTCCCTTAACAGAAAAAATTGCTCTGCCCCCTCCTATAAACCACAGCATCTGGTTCACTGCTTTCAAATACACTAACAAACACACACAAAATAAATAGAGATTTCAAATCTGTCTGTCTTCCTTTTCTTTCTTCCTTTCTTCTATTCTTCCTTCTTTCTATCTTTCCTTCCTTTCATTCTTTCTTGCTGTCTGTCTCTTCTCTTTCTAATTTTATCTCTACTTCCTTATGACAAACAGAAGTATCTTTCCCAGTGAAGTCTTCATCTCCTGGTGTTTCTCCATTTATAGAGGCAGAGGATGCAGAGAACACAAGGAGGACCACTCGGGAGAATAGGTACATGGTTACTTTACTAGGCATTACACAGAGCCCATTCCTGACTTCAGAAAGTGGAGCCTTTTCATATGCTTTTAGCTGCAAAACTTTCTTTGCACAAAATTCAAAGTAAAGTGGTGAAAAGAAGTTGAAACGATGCCTCTCTTCTGGCTGGTGAGACATTCAGTCACAGGGAGGTGTACAAATACACAAAGACTACTCAGGTGAGAACAAACATGAGCTCTTTATTCAGAGTTGCCTGAGCAATGCAGCCAGCCACCATACTGGATTTGGAAGACACTCACAGACAGGCCGAGGAGTGGGGAGATTTGTAGTGAAGGAAAGGAGGGAGGGAAGACTCCGGTGGCCTTGATTGCAGGTCATGGATGTGGAAAGCTGGCGGAGGCTAACTAAAAGTGAGGCACCTTCAGTGATGTTTAGGGGACGTAGTTGGCTTTCTCTGCATGGCTCTGAGGTGGAAGCAGGGGCAGAGAGTAGGGACGCTGGCTGTCACTGTTGAAGTCCTGGCTGTTCTGCAATTGCTGTAGATGCTGTGGTCTGGCTTCCCTCACTGGTGGCTGCAGAAGTTATGGGTCAGAGGTTTATTGTCATGCATGGCCTGGCCATTGTCTATTTGTATATTTAGTCTTAAAGCAAGAGAAAAACATTTGTGTGGCAGCTCTCTGAATAAATGGATAGCAGAAGAAGGAAATGGTGGGAGAAGGAGAGGTGAAGAAAAAAAGATGACCAAGGATAAAGAGTGATTGTTACCTCTCCGATTAGATAATCAATATCATTTTAGTGGAGAAGCCAGTAGAATGAAAATCTAAAACATCTAAATCACCAGTTTATGCTCTTCACGCCCCTTCAATAAAGAACTGAAGGTCTGTGTTTTGTTAGTATTAATGTGTTTTTTACTTCAACAAACCAAAGTGAGACATCTGTAAATTGTTCCTGCTTCTTCAAGCCGGCGTTTTGATTAAAAGACCAAGTGTCTTCACACGCTGTAAAATAGACAGGAGGCTGAGGGAACCCAGGAGTGAATATAAATGCACACTTAGATAGATTGATAAGATCTACCTCCAGCCAGGTGTTAGATCACCTCCCGGACACTCCACTTCTTGAAGGTTTGCTGACATTTCATTAGCCACCCTGCAAGCAAAGGTTATAACTCAGCTCTTCTAATTTCCACTAACTGAAATGTTAGTACACAAAATATTTCACCTTAACTGTACCACCCCTCCCCTTTAAGAAAAGGAAACATAAATTGCCTTTCTATTCCTGAGTTTTAGAACCGATTTTGCTAGGTCATTACCATTTTTGCTTGGAACTCAAGTGTCAATAATACCTAATGTATGTAAGAAATAATTCTAAAAATTTACAGAAACCATGGTTTAAAATGGACTAATTTTTATGGTTTACTACCAATAAATGGTCTAATTTTTAGCAATTTTCTGCTCATGAAAAACCCTTTTAAAAAATCATCTTGTCATTGAATCAGAATATACACAGTGGTTCTTTTCACTTACAATAGCACTAAGCTTCTAAATGTTGATTGATGTTTCATAAGAAATTTAGCCTTTTCTTTTTTCTCACCTGCTGAGGCGAGCAAACCCCTGACAAATTACACAAGTAAAATTCCTTATTATCCTTTGTTATCTAAGTTCTAGAAACAAAGACAGAACTCTTTATAGCTCATGTGAAAATCGTGGCTGCTACATAAAATTATGTTTCTTGCCTAGTAAGTAGCCACAACACATTACGTTTTGAATATTTATCAATATCCATGAGGGTTTAGCTGTTTGTTGGGTTATGATTTTGAAACACTTTGCTCTAGTCTCTAGTTGGCATCAGCTCTCCCTTAGCCTTATCTCCATAGGCAATGAAACAACAATAATATCTGCTGCCACAGGGCTGATGTAGCCCTGGCCTCAGAGTTGGGAGGCCAGTGTTCTGGACTTGTCCCTGCCACTATCAGCCGCATGATAGTTGGCATTCCCTGAGCTTTCTGAACTGTAGTTTGTTCACCTTCTAAATGAGAGATCTAAGTTACTTTTAAAAAATTGTTTTTATTGATATCACAGAGGAAGAGAGAGGGAGAAAGAGATAGAAACACCAATGATGAGAGATAATTATTAATCAGCTGCCTTATGCATGGTGCCTACTGGGGACTGAGCCCACAACCCGGGCATGTGCCCTGACTGGGAATTGAGCCTCACCTCCTGGAAAATGAGTCAACACTTAATCACAAAGCCACATTGATCAGGTGACCCCAGTGAAACTTTTAAGGGCAATACTCCATAACTGCCCGGGTTGTTTAACTACCCTAACTGGTTTGGCTCAGTGGATAGAGCGTTGGCTTGCAGACTGAGGGTCCAGATTCGATTCTGGTCAAGGGCATGTACCTTTGGTTGCGGGCACATTCTCAGTAGGGGATGTGCAGGAGACAGTTGATAGATGTTTCTCTCTCATAGATGTCTCTAACTCTCTGTCCCTCTCCCTTCCTCTTTGTAAAAACTCAATAAAATATATTTGGGGGGGGGAATGTGATTAACTGATTAGCAGCTGATTGTCCCCCAAATTTTATGTTTATCTAAAGAGCTGAGATGCCATAATGATGGTCTCTGTGGCTTCTGCACTAAACATGTTAATTTTATAGCATTATCAAGATGTCTTCAGTTGCTTCAAAAGCATCTATGTTTTCCACAAAATAAATAAATGGACAATAGAAATAAGTAAACTTGTAAGAAAATGTGCAAAAGGAAGAGACAGCAAACATAAAAGGACAGTGGTGGCTGACCTTTATCCATAGAATATTCCCACCCATGCAGCTGGCAGAACATGTCACAGCCACCACATGTTGGGATGAGAATGGGAATATAGGAATTATCAGCTTTTTCTCAACAAGTCATTCACTTACTTATCCATTCATTCACTTATCGGTCCATTCAATAATTTTTCTTCTAGCCACTCAGGACATATAACACAGGCAAGACTTCCACATGCATAGAACTTACACTGAGGACTGACAATGAGCAGGTGATAAATATAAAATAATAAATAATGACATTTTCAGGAAGTGATGGTGCTATGAACAATTTGGTGAGCACACGAGGATCATCTGATTCAGAGCCTAATTTAGATTTACTTAAAGTATGATGGGAGCACCTGACCAGTGTGGCTAAGTGGTTGAGGATATTGACCTATAAACCCAGTCAGGGCATATGTGCAGGTTGCAGCTTGATCCCCTGTAGGAGGTATGCAGGAGGCATCCAATCAATGATTCTCTCTCATCATTGATGCTTCTACCTCTCTATCCCTTTCCCTTCCTCTATGAAATCAATAAAAATATATTTTAAAAATAAAATGTGATGGGAGCATAAGAGGTCAGGAAAGATGGGAGCATTGGGCTGGAATAAAAGCTTTGTGAAGGAAGGGAGCTTTCTTGTGATGAATCCAGCAAGACAAGACAAGCACCTTTCATATAGCTGACACTCAAAAAGATAGTTATTGCATAAGCATTAAAGTTGCTATTTTGTAGGTTTTAATACACCTGGAAAGGAGGGAAGGAGAATGGATGTGACTTGGAATTGTTTTCCTAAATATTCACATTTATTTTTCTCTCCAAAAATGTCTTGGTATACTCTTAACCCCCTTTTTCCTGTTAATTTAAATCATTGGTTCTTATGACGTCTATGATGAACATCTGTGCCCCAAGTCCTCCATTTTCCTGTCCCTTTGCCAGTCCTATAGGGACCCCTCTCAATGTCTTCTTCCTCTGGGCACCTCCTAATTTACTCACTTCCCGATTAAGGCACTGTAGGTACAGTCTGAATGAAATCCAGGTCCTGCTTCATTACATAAGGATGTAATCATGAGAATTTTACCCACTTTGTCTGGAATTAACCATGTCCACCTAATGTGGTGGACCTTGGCACAGATGCCTATGGAGCTGGTGTTCTTGCCAATTATACCAGGGAATAAGTGAAAGCAGGATCAGGCTACTGAGAGAGGAAAAGAAGAACAGAAGTTGAGGAAACATTGAAAAGGGAAAGGGTAAAGGTTAAAAGGATTTATTAGATATCAGGTAACAAAATCAAAGATGTTTACAGTCAAGCAAACGTTCCAAAAATTGGTGAGTACACCTAAACTTGGGTCTCCGTCTTTCTAGAAGGCATAGAGCAAGCTAGGTAGTCAAAGGGCCTGCTGACCTAAAGAAACAGAAGTCTAACAGATGCTGCGAGTGTGAATAGACAACTCTAAGGTCAGCAGGTAATTGACCTGCATTTGTTCCAATAGTAGTCGTAAACATTTCTTGCTTGCTGAGAGCCAATCCTGAGTAAGAGTGGCGTGTAAGGGGTGATAGCTGGCAATGGGAAAGAAGGACATGGTTCCTCGGTAAGAAGAAGTTGCAGGACAGACTGGGCACCGCAGAAACCTATCTGCCAAGCGCTGCAGGATAGCTGGTGTGAGCGTGGGGAAAGGCAAACTGCTTCAAAAGCCTCTCCTTCTGTCTTTTTCTATGGTCACTATCTCAGTGATGCCATTCTATATAGGTTGGTGATTTAAGATCAATCAGGTCAAGGATATATACCCCTTAACATCAAAATTCTTCTTCTTAGGCTGATCAATCAATGATAGTTTTGCAATACTATTACCAGAAAATGTAAATTTAATTTCCTTCTTATTTATTATTAATGTGATGTTCAAGACATTCCTTGACCAGGTTCCAATCTTCCCCTCCAGTTTTAAGTTGCCTGTGTTTTCGGAGCTTTGTGTCTTCCAAGGGTTCTCGGCCTTGAACTTCCAATGGTGACGTTCATGGGCCCATGAGTTCTTAATAACTTCACGTAAACTATGGAGGTTTACATGTGCATTTAGTTAGCTTCTTAAAAATAGTTCTGTGACTCCCAAAAAAGTTAAAAACCATTGTGCTACTTCCTCAGCCTCAAATGATTGTTTTCTTATTACCATTGTCAGGTGACATTATTTGTTCTTATTCTTTAAGGCCTGGCTGATGTCATCTCCATTCTAGAATCCCAGGTCAAAACCAAAGCAACCTTTACTCTCAACTTCCATCATGGTTTGGATGATCCTCTAGTGAAAAAAATATTTATATTTGCCTTACAGTAAGATCAATCTATAACAATAAAATCATAATATGCTAATTAGACCTTCCGGGCGTCCTTCCGGATGTCCTTCCAGGCAACCTTCCAGATGAAGCTGGGGCTGCGAGGACCAAGACCCTTGCACAAATTTCGTTCATTGGGCCTCTAGTAATTAAAAGACTGTCTGTCCTAAAGAAGTGATAGTTCCTCAGAGAGAGGAAAACTCATACTATATATCCCTTTGTGTACACACGTTATAGCAGTATATTATAAGTAGTAAATAGGCAAAGTAATTTCTGTGTTGAGTTGAACAAGACAATGTTTATTTTTATTGGATTTAACAGATTTTGGAAGGTGTCTTTCTGGGATTATGGTTCTCACTACCATATACTTCTTAACTTTTTCTGCCCTTGACCTTTTACTGGTTTAAATTCCATTGGCTTAACTGTATAGCCATGCCTGAGCAGCCCTGTTCCATGTTCACACTCCCAACTCTCATCTGGCATGGCCCTGGCTCTACTTCTAGCCCTAAGAAGAAGTTCTGCCCACCAGTGCCTGCAGTTCTGTGTGAACTTCAGTTTCATCACTTATTCAACAAAAACTTTTGGAAAAAATGAGTATGTGTCAGAGTGTGAACCTAGTATTAGGGATCAAAAGGTGAGAAAGAATATTGACACTGACTTACAGAAAGCACCTATAATTTGTAGAACTTTTGAATGTTGATTTTTGGACCTTGATGTATCAGGTCACATTTTAATTTCTTAATGATTTTGTTCACCTTCCTCTTTGCTGGGCACAGGAAGACAGTTGTGAATACTAACTCGGTTGGCCTCTAAAAGGCCCTGGAACGCTATTGCTGTGTTACTGAGTTTAGAATTTGATATTACATCAATAGCCAAAGTTTGATAGCCACACTTTTTTTGTGTGGCTACTTTCATAATTTTGTTTTGCTGCCATCCATGGACTATCTTGTCCTAAAGCAGAAGGATTGCACATTAGGATGAGAAATGGTTCCTCTAAATATGGAATAGTTGCAAAGCAATCATAATAATGAAATGGATTGTGGGCGTAATGTGCCTGTGTTTTCTCATTATGGCGTATTTTGCTGTGATGTTTCTGTAATGAATGCACCACTTGTATGTATTAAAAATTATGTAAGTGATCATTACAGAAATATTATCTTTCTCCCATGATAATATTGGGGACTGCTTTCTTATAGAAAAGGATACTGTCATTTGGACATTACATTTTTAAGTGGATTCCTTTGTTTTAATGTATAAGTAATAAAAAGGAGTTTAATAGAGGACTTCCTTCACTTTCTTTTCTTTTTCTGTTATTTCTCATTTGCTGTTATGTCTTTGAGATTCCCAATTATGCAAAGATCATTTCCACAATTTAATGGGTCTGATTAGCCAGTACTTTAAAGAGACTCTGTAAAGCTCAGATCTATGTAAGGTAAAGAAACCTTGATTTTGCTTTACATAAAGAATAAAGAGGAAAATAGTAGGGGCCCCTTCAATGTGCAATAGATCAATATCAAAGATGGCCATTTTCTGGTTGCATTTTTCCTACCTCTATATATCACTGAGCTGGATAAGCAATAGTTACATTTGTTATTTGTTATGACCATTGAGGTTTCTAGCTCTTTAATTTCCTGGGTATATAGCTCCAAGCATTTGGGAGTATTTGCTTACCCAGAAGGATTCTGAATGTTGTTTTTATTGAGGATATAATATCCAACATGTCACCCATTTGTACTGAACTTATACTGTTTATACCACCTTTTTTTTTCACCTTGGCTTCATTGCCAGCTTAACTTTTCCTTACTTTCAAATGCATCTCACACTGTATTTTCTTCTCTGAATTCCTTACATCCAGTCCCTCTCAAGCAATATAGGTTTTAATTGCTTTATAATTGTCTCATGTGTATGTTGTAGGTTATTAGATGTGTTACTTTGGACATGTCACATAATTGTTTCCAGCTTCTGTTTCCTCCTGTGGAAAGTGGATGTAATATTATTGACTTTGATTAGTTCTTTAAGGAGACAGCCTCCCTTCTTTGTGTCAGGTTCCAAACATAGTCTCCAGAGAAATGGAATTCAGCCTTATTTTTCCCTCTGCCAAAATTCTCAGGAAGTATCTTCTATATAGCTCTCCGTGTACTTGCTGTAATCAAAAGAGGATCTGGATCTATAGTTGGAAAAGTCCCCTCATTGGGTCACATGTCACCCTTGTGTAGAGTTACTGTGGTCACAGGGATGCATCACTGATGTCTTTTTCTCCTGGACAAGCATTGCTCAGGTGAAGTGGATGCCCCACCTCCACTTCCTACCGTCAAGACATAAGCACACCAGGTCAAGGTAACTGTATGGAGGTTGATATTTTTGCTGTGCACTTTCATGAAAGTTTTGGCATACCTTCTCCTTTTGTGACTGGATGGAAAAATGAGGGTCTACTCTGTAGACCACTTGCTGCAGGTGGACCCCCAACATTAGATTAAAGAGCAACAAAAAGAGACCTTCATTTGTCCTTATTTTCCAACTATTCGTTCACAACTAGGTATAGTCAAAGCTTTGTTCTTTAGGAATAGCTTGGACCAACAATAAAACTAATACATGGATTTCACTTTTCCTACTAGTGTCTATTTCTCCATTATTTAGAACCCCGAAGAGTGAAATGGATGTCTTAATAGAGTTTACAATCAGACTCCTCCATACTCACTCAACCTCTAAAAATTATTGTGACAATTAAATCTAGTGTCATATGTAAGAATATTTGCATTCCTTATACATTTGTGTATTCTTTCATTTTGGACAAGATTTCTATTTGGTTTTCTTTTGTGGAATACTTTTTTGCATGTAAGATACATAGTGATGTGTTGAGTATACAGAGTACTTAATGAAGTTTGATTTTACTGAATAACTGGCTTTTATGTATTTATTTTTTAAATTTATCTTTATTGTTCAAAATATTTCAGATGTTGCCTCCCCCCCCCCCCACCCCATTGCCTTCATCCTGCTCCCGCTCATTTCCAGGCTTTCAGGACACTATTCTGTCCATGGGCTATGCATATATGCATATTAGTTCTTTGGTTAATCTCTTCCAGTCTGACTGGCTTTCAGATGCTTGTAGGGCTCAAGGCTTGTGTTTTCCATACTACCAGAAAGGATTCTCTTTGCTCTGTTCATTTTAATATCTTTTGCTTTGATTTTTATTTTACCTAATGGCATAAATTTACCTTTTAAATCCTCTAACTAAAAATATTTTACCAACATGTTGTTAATTTCTGCCATCTAATGTTGATCCCGATCAATATTTTCTGTGTAATTACTTATTTTTATATATAGTATATAAATAAGTGTATATCATTTATTTTATCCAGTATTTTTTAAACATTATCAGCATTTTTAAAAATGAAGGAAGTAACATTAATTATGCTTTTAAAACTATTTTACTGTTCTTACTAATTTTTTAATGTGATACACTTACATGGTTCAAATACCCAAGCTCTATGACAGCCTTATATTAAGTCTGGCCCCCACCCCTGTTCCCACCAACTCTGATCTCTCTATCTGTTCCCTAAAAGTAACTGTATCACTTGTGTACCCTTCTAGTGTTTCTTTTTCTTAAAAAAATTTAAATTTTAAGTTACAGTGGATGCAAATATATTAGTTTCAGGTGTACACTAGAGGGATTTACCTTCCAAACTGATCATTTCAATAAATCTAGTACTCATCTGACATCATATATAGTTATAATATTATTGACTATATTCCTTATGCTACATTTTACATCCTTATAACTATTTCATAATTACCAATTTGTACTTCTAAATCCCTTCATCTTTTTGCCCATTGCTCCAACCCCCTCCCATCTGGCAACCATCAAAATGGTCTCTGTATCTATGGGTCTGTTTCTGTTCTGCTTGTTCATTTAGGTTCATCCATGTCATTACAGATGGCAAGATTTCATTTCTTTTTATGGTTGTCATATTCCATTGTATACATGCACCAGTTCTTCTTTATCCATTCATCTATTGATGGACATTTAGGTTGCTCCCATAACTTGACTATTGTAAATACCACTGAAATGAACACATGTCACAATAGCACAATGCACTTAGGTACAATCTTGTAAGTACCATTATGACATTCTTTTGCGACAATAGAGCTATCATAATAATCATAACTTGCATGTGTTTTTCCATACAAGCAACTGTCTACCTTTTTCCAAATGGGTTTCTGTGAATAAATACTGAAAAGAAGAATTACTGGGCCCTTCTTTGTCTCTTTTTATAGCCTTTGTTTTAAAGTCTATTTTGACAAGTATAAGTATTGCTAACAGCTTTTTCTGTTTATGAAAATATTTTTCATAAAATATTTTTCATCCCTTTACTTTTATTCTGTGTGTATCTTTTAATCTGAAATGATTCTCCTAAAGACATGATATACATTGCCAAAACCGGTTTGGCTCAGTGGTAGAGCATCGGTCTGCGGACTGAAAGGTCCCGGGTTCGATTCCGGTCAGGGGCATGTACATTGGTTGCAGGCACATCCCAGGTGGGGGGTGTGCAGGAGGCAGCTGGTTGATGTTTCTCTCTCATCGACGTTTCTGGCTCTCTATCTCTCTCCCTTCCTCTCTGTAAAATATCAATAAAATATATTTAAAAAATAAATAAATAAAGACATGATATACAAATATCTTGTTTTTTTTATCTATTCAATACCACATGTCTTTTGATTGAAGCATTTAATCCATTTGCATATTTGCATTTAAAGTAATTATTGAAATAAAAAAAAACAAGACCCATATACACTGGGTGGCCAGATTTTTTTGATTTCTGATTGCATAATAAGCTGGTCACTCAGATATATATATATATATATATATATATATATATATATATATATATATATATATATTATAGGCCAAGTGCATTAATTCATGCATGGGTGGGGTTCAGCCAGCCTGGCCAGGGGGAGGTAACATGGGCGGTTGGCCAGCCTGCCTGCCGGTTGAACTCCTGGTCGAGGGGACAATTTGCATATTAGCCTTTTATCATATAGGATATACACCAAGTGGCCAGATTATTATGATTTCAGAGATCATAATAATCTGGGCACTCAGTGTATATGCTGTCTAAAAGAGGCTAACCTCAAAATGAAATATCTTATTGTATTCACTTCTTCATTCTTTCCTCTAAATAACTTTTGTGTCAAAATAAACAAAACAGATTTTACAGATGAAGAAACTGAAGTTCAGAGATAAAATAGCTGGCCTGAAATCTTATTAGTGGTATGTGGCAGAGCAGCATTTTAAATAAATTTTTAGTTTTTATTTGAACGTCAGTGTTTTCTCTACCAGACTAAGTGCTCTTATCTATACAATTAGTTGTTTTTTCTCAAGAGCCACCTGGACCTCAGATTTGCAATGTGTTATAATAGATAAGCCCAGAGTTATTATTTTTTAAATAAAATGTTAACTTTAGTTAGTTGGCTTCTTTATACAGTGAATCCCAGTTTTGAATTTTGGAAGAAAGATCACTTTATCCACATCGTTGTAGAAATACAGATATATTCAGAAAAAATCTTAAAACATTTTAATATAATTTTCCCTATGTTCTTCTTTATGATAAATTTACATTTCAAAAAAGTTGTATCTTTTGTTTCCTGCATCCAAATTTCTATTGGTAGTAACTACTAGTATTTGGGTAGAACAATAAGTTTAATAAGTGTTGTTTATATCTATGTCATGAAATTGCTGGCATTCATTTCTCCAGAGGAGGGAATTGAGGCTTAAAAAATAGCGCTTGTCCATAATCAGAAAGTCAGTGGCTTAGCAGAAGCTTAGATACAAGTCTTCTGCCTCCAAATTTTATTTAATTTTTAAACTAAATTTTAGTTTTATCCCAAACGACATGAATTTCAAATTTGTGCATAAGAGACTTATTTCTTTCTTTTCCAAAGATCTTTAGTTTTCCTTCTAAGTCACGGTACCTATTAGTTTCTAATCTCAAGACACAAGCTAACATGTCATATATTTGTATATTATATATGCATATGTTTGCATTATATTTATTTATTTCTGCATCTCAGCAATATCTGTCTTAAAGGATATTATGCATGTGTGTTTCTTTTGCAAAACTCTATCTCTAAAAGCTTTACCTCAAATAAACCAAAGAGGACATGTGCACAGTAAGCTGCTCCATGGTTATGACCGCCATGTAGAACACCAAGAATCTGAGACTGAGACTGCGGAAACACCACAGAGCCAGGGAGCCTCTTCTAATTAGCTTCACTTCCTATCCAGATATTTGAACTGATCCCAGCTTGGATGGGTGTACACACATATGCCACAGAGGTCAGTGCATTCCTTTAGCTCTCCTGGGAAAATTCGAATGAGCTTTCTGGTGGTTTAAAGAAATAACCCAAAACTTATTTTTTCCATCGTGTTGGAGAAGTGAACTGAAGGTTTTATATCATTTATTTTGATCAGTAGAATGACTAGAAATGTATTGTTTAAAGTTTTGTGGTCTAGCTCCTGTAATTATGTGGGTGACTTACCAGAAAATCTTCAAGTCTTAGTAAATAAAAATGGAGTTAGGAGTTAAATCCACCTGAAATGATTGTTATTATAAACACTTGAACAAAAGTGCTGCTAAAAGTGCAGAATATTGTGAGTTGCTTTTGCTTGGCCTCTATGTTTTTAGATGAAACTCATTGACGTCCAGTGAATTCCAAATGTTAATAATGAATAATAGGTACACTTTCATGAGGTCACTGCTAGTTAGTGGTTGATTTATATTTAGTTTGTCAATCTGCATATTTGTGTGGAAACTTATAGTTCTATAAGATGCCTATTGATTTATTAGTTCTCCAGAAATCATGAATTCCCTAGGATGGTTTAAAGAATGCATTAGTCTTGACTCCAATTACTCATTTTTCTCTTCCATCGTGTCCTAGAGGCTTATTAGAAGAATATAGCTTGAAAAGCAAATGTGTAATACCAAATCCATATAAATTATCTCACTTGGGTCATCTGTTTGTTTCTTCAACAAGGAGTATTTGGGGTCTCCCCTGTTTGTCAGGTGTCTTGCAAGGTCCTAGTAATTCGGTGGTGAATAACCAAGACATAATTCCTTCACCAATCACAGAGCTTCCAGTTTAGCAAAGGACAAAAATAGTGAAGAAAATGAGAATGAAAAAGGTAAAATATACTGTTACATGGGCTATCTCTCTATATATAAGCCTAATATGCAAATTGTCCCCATGGGAGTTCGACTGGGAGACTGATTGCTCACCGTGACATGTGCTGACCACCAGGGGGCGGCGCAGAACAAAGGGAGGCCCTGGCCAGCAGCTGGCAGTCAGGGAAGGAAGGCCTCAATCAGCCCTGATTGCCAGCCAGGTCTAGCATCAGACTTCTTCTCGTACTGTATATAAAGGAACTGAGAGCTGCAGGCTAAAGAGGACTCAGTGTCCACAGTATTGGGGGTTGGGGAGATGTGTGCAAAGAGTAGAGGAGATATATAGATGGCAGAAAATTAGAAACTGAGGGGTAGGCAGGAAGAAAAGCAGAAAAGCAGGGGGAGGGGGAAATAGAATGGTGGGGGGAAACAGGCAGATTGAAAAAGAAGCTGCATGACCAAGAACTCAGTGAGGTATAACAAAGATAATCATGAAGTGGCAGGGAGTAGAAGACATTGGGCTAAGAGGGCACAATTAAACTCTTGTTTTTATCTCCTAAGAATTCCTTCCTCCTCCTTTGTAGCAGCACTGACCCTGTGTTTTCCTACTCTTAACCTCCATGGGTGCAGGAGGATTGATCCCACACTCTGGTACTGGTGGGCTGGGGTCTGAGGCATGCTCCCAGGCTGAGACTTATAGCTCAGATGTGGGCCAGCAAATCCCAAATCAGGTTAGTGAGATTCATTCCAGGGACTTTTCCTGGGACTGTTAGATAAAAGTTCCAATCATTCACTGGGGCATTAAGCTGATAGAGTGACGTGTGAGCTCACTGGAAAGTAAATCGGACCCCAAAAAAATAGAGTTAATTTTAAGAAAAAGATTACTGGAAATATTATTTGAGCACCTAGACCCAGTCATAGCTTACCTCTTCTGGAGTATCTCCCTTTTACCAGCTGTAAGTTGGATTTTCCCAACATGTAATGCCAAGCATCCTGAATGAGGGTAGTGTAGAGCAATTGTGTATGAATTGGGGGTTTTAGGGAAGGAGAACAAGGAAGGAAGGTCAATGTAATAAGAATTGCTTTTTTGACAAGATGGCAAGTTTTTTAAGGTATATTCTTGCTGGGCACTTGATAAGACTGGGTCAGGTCCAGTTCAATTCATACCTGTGGACGACATTAAGGTGTGATGAAGAGCAAATACCTGCTCTGGGTAAGGGAGTCTATGGGAGGAAGTGCCTTAATCTTAGGTAGGAGGGAATGTCCTAAAACTAAGGCCTTTTAGCAGCAATAGAGTTGCTGAAGCAGAGGTTCTGCCTCAGTTTATGGTCATTTTCTTTCTGGGTCTGAGAAGTAGAAGCCAGAAGCAATGAATTGCACCAGTGTTGGCAAATAAGGCCAGCTGTAGGGCCAAGGCTTTCAAAGACTTCACCAATGGCTCAGTTGGTGCCTATTATGTCCAATTTCCATTTCCTGTTTCTTCAATGCTATTATTATTATTAAATAAAAAATGTTAATTTGAAAACTTTCACATAACAAATGACATATGAAATTTGACAAATAAACACATTAGATTTTCTTATATTTTTCTGCTGTTTTGAGCATACCACTACTCAATCCTTTAAAAAAGTAAAGCCAGCTGAAACTGGTTTGGCTCAGTAGATAGAGCAAAAGTCTGCGGACTGAAAGGTCCCAGGTTTGATTCCAGTCAAGGGGATGTACATTGGTTGCGGGCACATCCCTGGTGTGGAGTGTGCAGGAGGCAGCTGGTCGATGTCTCCCTCTCATCGATGTTTCTAGCTCTCTAGCTCTCTCCTCTCCCTTCCTCTCTGTAAAAAAATCAATAAAATATATTCAAAAAATAAAAAGTAAAGCCAGTTCAATACACATATGCATATATATATATATATATATATATATATATAAAATAAGAGTTATTGTGTTTGTTATTTACAAATAAAAGCACCATATGATGAAAGGTAAAGACCTAGAATTATTCTGACATGAAATTTTTAACCTCATATTTCTTGCTAACTGTAAAACTGTATTGTTACTTGATGTTAAAATACCCATTTAATGTTGATTGCTATAACACTACAATTTTACTCTAACTTCTCAAGGGCTTTGAGAGAATTAAGCATTTGTAGCAGAACTCTGTTTACAATGGAAGCATAAGAGGTAAAGTCCATGAAAAGCAATGTGTATTTAAATCTCTTGTTTGCAAGGAAAAGAAATCTAGATGCTACCAAAAGTAAAAGAGAAATTCAAGGAAGCCTGTGGATGAAAATTATAATAAAAATATCTATAGTTACAGCTACTACTTTAATGTTTAATAGAGTAACTCGTGTGCTAAACACTTTACTTAGATCCTCATTTAATCTTAATTAGCAAATTATAATGTACTAGAGGCCCGGCATATGAAATTTGTGTGTGTGTATTGGGTCCCTAGGCCAGGCCTGCAATGAGGGCCACCTTTCCCAGCTACCAGCCCCCCACCCCTCCACCCACCTTTGGTTCCCCATTTGCCATCAGGCGATTGGATCCTGACAGCTGGGGGAAGGGACCGAGAGATGGTCAGTGTGCCTCATAGTGTCTGGTCAAGCAGTTGTTCTGGTCGTTCTGCTATTAGAGTTAATTTGCCTATTACCTTTTTATTATACAGGAGGTTTCTTTACTATTCCCACTTTGTAGGTGAGAAAACTAAGCCCTATTATTACTCAGTAGCTCCTCTGTGTTTACACAGACAGGGAAAGATGGAGCTGAGGTGCAAACTCACTTTATTTGAGGTCCAGGCTTCATGTCAGGGCAGGGTGGGTAACGGGCGTCCACAGAGACTGAACTGGGCACTGGAACTCCAGTAGCTGAGAGTGTTTCTCCATCTCTCTCATATCAACTTTTCTCCTCAGGCGTCTTCCCATTTACAGAGTATCTTATATTGTCTCTTCTAGATATTTTATGCATTTATATCATCCCCCAATTTCTTTGTCTTGCACTTAACCAAGTACGGCTGAGCCAATATTGAGGCTACAGGAGCTTTTATCTGAAACCCCTACCATTGACTGACCTCAATGCTGTCCTCCTGATCCAACTTCCTAGGAAAACACCGGATTGGCCCTCTGTGACTAACTAGGCCTGTCTCTTTAACATAGACCATGGTCAGTAATGGTTGAGGGATGATTGCACAGGTGTCCCATAAGCTACAACAATTTCCAAACTGTGACTTGAAGCATAAGCTTAGTGGGAAACCAGAGAAGGAAGAGAGCAGTGACAGCTTCCTGGGAAAGTCCTCGGAAGCTGGGGATAGGATCTGGCAGGTGCGGTGTTGGGATGTTCCAGGCAGGGACATATATGAAGGACATCAGGGAGGGAGGATGTATGTTCTTCTGTAGCGAGGGAGGAAGATGTTCTTCCCATATCCATTGGTTCCTGGAGGGGAGCACCAGAAAGGAAAATAGTATAAGATTTTATTTCTTTCTTCATAGTCTTTTAATATAAGCTTTTCATTTTCTTAGCAAGAATATACTGCTTGATATTCTGTACATCACAGACTTTCTCCTCTTCAAGGAAAGGCTTCATGATACCTCTCAGAGCACCCAACCAGCTTTTGGCCAGTCACTTCAGCCCTACATTTCATTTTTGCATCTCACAAATCCTTGTCTGTCTTACTGAATTGGTACAGGTGAGTTGAGTTTCTTGATCACTAATGCAGAGCCATCCCATTAAGTTATTTAAAGCACGGATCTCACAAATATCTTTTCCTTGTAGTCTCATCTTCAAAGATTGTATTAAGGCAAACCACCCTTATAAATCAGACTTCCAGATAATCCCATGTCCCACATTTTCTTTCTAGTTAAGATTGCATATAAGATATATAATCCCAGTTTAATCAGATTCAGATGGTGATGGTCTGAGGAGTGTTATCATTGTCAGTAGTTGTCACCCATCCCCCACTGTTCAACCATTTCTAATCCGTTCTCCTGCTCAATGTCATTCATTTTGATAAATAAATGTGAAATAATATATCATTTTACTGAAATTAATCTTGTTAGTCATATTATATATTATGAATATAGAGTGACATTTTTTCTAACAAAATTACTTTTATACTTCCATGTTCCATTTGATAATGTATTTCTTTTTTAATTAATTCCTTTATTGATTAAGGTATCACATATTTGTCCTCAACCCCCCATTCCAATTCCTTATCCCACCCCTATTCATGCCCCCACCCTCCTATTGTCCTTGACCACTGGTTAGGCTCATATGTGTGCACATAAGTCCTTTGGTTGATCTCTCCCTTTTATCCCCACCCTCCCTTTGAGGTCCAACAGTCTGTGCTCCTTATCTCTGGGTCTGTTCTTTTTCATCAGTCTATGTTGTTCACTATTTCCCCCAGATGAGTGAGATCATGTCCTACTGGAAATATAAGAATCAAAAATGAGAAAAGCAATAATCATTAAGCTGAATATTTTCACATAGGCAATGACTTACTGATATTAATAAGAACTTTAACAGGGACATGGCCAGGTGGCTCAGTCATTTGGAGCATCATCTTATACACCAAAAGGTTGCAAGTTTGATCCCTGGTCCAAGTGCATACAGGAGGCAATGGATTGATGCTTTACTTGTAAAATTATCTCTCTCTCTCTCTCTCTCTCTCTTTCTCTCTCTCTCTCTCTCTCCCCTTTTTCTTGCTCTCTCTCTAAAATATCAATAAAACATATCCTCAGATGAGGATGAAAAAAAGAATTTTTACATGTATTTTAATTTATTGTTTAAGTCTTAGAAGTTTGAAATGTTTTATGCTTACCTATTTTTACATGCCTAGCATTGGCTATATGTATTTATATATTAACTACACACAAGAAGAAATTATGAAGAGCAAAAAGCACACTAAAATCTGAGATGATACTAGCTAACTAGGATCCTCAAATATCTGAAACTTTTTCATATATTTAATTTTCAGTTAAGAAAAAATAGGCAAATAATAACATTTTTCAAAACAAATATTAGGAAGCTTCTGGAGAAGTAAAATCATCCACCTTGTGATCTCTGATCAGAACAAATGCCCCTCCATATTCTTCATTTCTTGTTTTCTTCTAGGACTCTACATCCAGCCCAAGGTTAAGAAAAATAACTTAGGACTGGCCAAAATTACTTTAGCAGTTTTCTATTGCCAGTATAATATAATAACACAATTGTACACAAATATAGTGGCTTAGAACAACACAAATGTAAAATAACAAGAGTTGGAGGATGTGGAAAAGGGGTCTCCTGTACACTATTGGGGGCATGTAAATTGGTGCAACCATTTGGAAAGCAGAATGGTGATACTAAAAAATTTAAATGAAAATATCAGGTAATACAGAAATCTAACTTCTTGGTATTTATCTGAAGAAAAGAAAAACTCTAAGGATTAAAAAGCTGGTACATCCACACAATGGAATACTACATTGCGGTAAAAAGAAGAAGTTCTTATCATTTGCAACAGCATGGATGGACCTGGAGAAATGGATGGACCATTATGCTAAGTGAAATAAGCCAGGCAGAGAAAGATAAATATCACATGATCTCACTTATTTATGGAATATAATGAACAACATAAACTGATGAACAAAAATAAATCCAAAGACAGAGAAACATTAATCAGACCATTAAACCTCATAGGGAAGGTAGGGGAGGGTGGGGGTAAGGGGGAGAGATCAACCAAAGGACTTGTGTGCATGCATATAAGCTTAACCAATGGACCCAGACACGGGAGGAAGGGGGGAGGGCAGGAGGGGGGGGGGGTAGAGGGGATACTGGGGGAATAAGGACACATATGTAACAACATAATCAATAAAGAAATTAAAAGTAAATAAATTATATATGTGCATGTCATATTCATTGAAGCATTATTTATAATAGCTAAGATATGGAAATAACCTAAGTGTCCATAAAAATATGAATGGGTAAAGAAAACATGCTATATATTTACAATTAAATATTATTCAGCATAAAAACAAATGAAATATTACCATTTGAAATAAGATGGATAGACCTTGAGGTCATTATGCTATGTGAAATAAGCCAGACAGAGAAAGGCAAATGCTATAAGATTTCACTTAGATGTGGAATCTTAAAAACAAATAAAACTGAGCTCATAGATACAGAGAGCAGATTGGGGTTTGCAGGGTCATATGGAGGCTGGGGATGGACGAAATGGGTGAAGGGTGTCAAAGGTACAAACTCCCAGTTATAAAATAAAGCCATGCAATGCGAGGCCCAGCATGGTGATTATTCTGCTGTTGATAATACTTTACTACATATTTAAAACATACTAAGGGACTAAATCTTAAAAGTTTTCAACACAAAAAATTAACTAGACTTATTGCAGTGATCATTTTGAATCTCTGCAAATATCAAATCATGTTATATGACAGTTATAGCTCAGTTTTTTTTAATCTCACAGATTTATTTATTATATTGCTGTTTTAGAAGTCAGATGTCAGAAACAGGCTAAAACAGATTTGTATCTTCTGGAAGCTCTAGGAGTCCAATGTCCTGCCTTTTCTTGCTTCTGGAGGCCTGAATTCCTTGGTGGTGTACCCCTTCCATTTTCAGACCCAGCAGCTTAGCACCTCCCCTCTGACCTCTGCATCCATCATCACAGCTATTCTTGCCTTCCTGCCTCTCTCTTGTTAGAACCCTTGGGATTAGATTGAGCCAAACAATCTAGGATAATCTTCCAATCTCAAGATTCTTAATTTATTCACATCAGCACAGTCTCTTTTTCCACATAATGTAAAATACTCACAGGCTCTGAGGATTAAAACTGTGTGCGTCATTGGGGGCCAGTCTTTGGCTACCACAGCTATCAATGAAGAATAATTCAAATATTAATATTTTACTTGGCCAGGAGACTTGGCATGTGACTAAAATGCATCAACAAATATTAAGTACCCATAAGTTACTGCTGGATTATCCTACTCCCCACTATCAAGAGGACCAGGAAAGGAGCACGTGCAACACAAAGCAGAATGGGTGGGGTGCACTGACTTTCCGGACATGAGGGAGGCAGGCCCTCGGCCCTGATGTCTAGAGGGAAGTCAAGATTCAGACGGGGGTTAGATCAGGTGACCTTTCAAGTCCATTCCAATCCTTTTATTTACATGATTTCTGCTGCTCTACAGATTCTTCACAGCAAATTGAATTTAGAGTTTGCACTCTGTCTACATCTTAAAGGACTTGTGCCTGAATGGATGGGAGCACAGTGCACCACACTGGAGTCCATCCAACAGAGTAGGTCTTCTAAGCTTTAGAATTGAATTTATTAAAACTCATGGGCTGCAAAAAAATGTCTTTAATCTCTTGATTATTATGTCAAAAAAAGCATATAGTTGAGGAACCCTTTGGGGGCATGAGGGAAAGGAGAGGGCAAACGTAAGCAGGGACATCCCATGGCATGATGGCTAATCATTGCAGCTGTGTTCTTATGAAGGACACAGAAATGTCAACAATAATAATTGAAACCCAAACAACTATTTGTTGAAAACTCAATGACCCCACTTACCCTTCAGATTCCTCTTCCTCAAAGAACTACCTTTTAAAGAGTTTGTTCTGCACTTCAGACTGCTCCAGGAATTACTCATTTCAAAGGATTTATTTGAACTATTATTCATCCCTTTGCACTAATCCCTTAGGATCATTCTGGGAAAGTCAAAGTATTACAATTTGGGGAGAAATCCAAGTTTTCAGTCATTTTCAAGACTCAGGTTTAAAACTGTGATTTCCGCCGAAACCGGTTTGGCTCGGTGGATAGAGCATCAGCCTGCGGACTGAAAGGTCGCGGGTTTGACTCCGGTCAAGGGCATGTACCTTGGTTGCGGGCACATCCCCAGTAGGGGGTGTGCAGGGGGCAGCTGATCGATGGATCTCTCTCATCGATATTTCTAACTCTCTTTCCCTCTCTCTTCATCTCTGTGAAAAAAATCAATAAAAGATATTTAAAAAAACAAACTGTGATTTCCAAGTACTATGTGGAGAGGACTGATGGCAACTGCTCAGGAGGAAACCTGGGTGGCCCGCTGGAAGCAGGTGCCTACATAGAGTCCTGGATGCCCTCTGCTTCCCCTCTGAGAGACATCGCGTGCCAGCAGCCCTCCAGGGGCAACTGCCTGACTGAGCTCTGAAAACCGCCAGCATCAGGGAGGCGCTGCAGGGACCCCCTGAAGGGAGAACCATTCGCCCTCCTAGAAGAGTCAAAAATGCAGTGGTTTCTGTGCGGTGTGCCTTTTAGCATTACTGTATATTACACTCATTGAGGTTGAGATGATAATTGCAGAGAAAGTCTCCTATCGGACCATAAATTAGCGGACATCTTCCTCTGTCTGGGCCTTCTGTGCTTTATTCACATCCAAAGCAATTACTTTTTGTGCACACTTAATCCCACCAGTTTAATGTGGCATGTAAAATATGCTTTGCGATTTACCCTTTATTAATCCTAAACTTGCTGAAAACGAGAGCCAGTCAACCATTCAGATTCTTAGAAACAACAGCCTGCCCTTCAACAACTTAACCTTTGTTTAATTGGAACAAACTCGGGAGGTACCGAGAATCACAGCACCTGGTTGTTCTCTGGGGAGATTTTCCTAAACCCAACGGGAGCCCAGGAAGGGCTGAACCTTCACTGCGGGGTGGGCTGTGTTTGCCTCATCTGACAGCTGGAGCAGGGACAGAAAGCAAAGAGAATGTAGGCTTGAGCGTCAGCCAGCCTGGTTTTGGACACCAGCCCTAGCACTCATTGAAGGACTGAGGATGTGACCTTGCTTAAGGTAACCTGTGTCTTCAACTGTAAACAGAGTAATGAGGGGGACAACTAACCTAGGTAAACTGGCAGCCATGTGATATACTAGCATCTCCCATGGAAAGAGTTGTTCTCAAATAATAAATGTAGGAATAGAATACTTGTTATAATTTACGTTAATATAATGTTCTTAGGACCCAGAGAGCTCAATCTGGGTCAGAAAGATTTGAGAGATATGAGGTAAAGTTGCTTGAGCAGAATGAGGATCAAAAGCAAGAAAATAAAGTCTGGCCAACTCAGATGAAGGGTACTAGCCAGATCCAAACAAGAAAACTGAAGCAGCAATCAGAAAGAAGTGGGCAAGAGCTCGCATAGAATGGTGTAACACTTTGATGAAAAAGAGAAGAAGGGCCCGGTGAGTAAGGAAACGCAGAGGCTGCATTCAAAGTCACTTGGTAGAGCTGCCACGTAGACAGTGGTTTGCTTGTGCTGCCTTAGCAAGATGCCGGAGACGGGGTGGCTTGAAGAGCAGAAATACTTTCTCACATTTCCGGAGGCAGGTAGTACAGGTAGAAGATGCTATCAGCGTTGGTTTCTTTCTTCCCAGCCTGTAGCCAGGCATCTCCTTGCTGTGTCCTTTTATGGCCTCTTCTCTGTGCACACATGGAAACAGAGAGTTATACATGGTATTTATCTCCTTTTATAATATATTTTTAGTGATTTCAAAGAGGGAGAGAGAGTGAAAAACATCAATGATAAGAAAGACTCACTGATCACCTGCGTCCTGCACTCCCCTACTGGGAATTAAGCCTGCAACTTGGGCATGTGCTCTAACTGGGAATAGAACAGTGACCTCCGGGTTCATAGGTCAAAACTCAACCACTGAGCCACACCAGCCAGGCTGTTTCTCTCTTTCTTTGTAAGGAAACAGGTCTTTTAGATTTGGATCCCCCCCAAAAAAAACAAAGATTTCATTTAACCTTAATTAGCTTCCCAAAGGTCCTGTCTCCAATATAGGATCATTGGTAGGAATGTAATCCAGGCTATAATACATAGGTTAATTCCTAAAGTAGTGTCATGTATTCCAGGACTGTTTCTATTTCAATAAGAAACACACACACACACACACACACACACACACACACACACATACACACACACACACACACACACACACAGAAAATACCTGAAAATCCAAATGATGATAAATTCTAGGCACTAGGGAAAATTATTATGAAAATATTAGAGGCCCAGTGCATGAAATTCATGCACAGAGGGGGATGTCTCTCAGCCCAGCCAGTGAAGGTGTCCCTCAGCCCAGCCCACTCCAATTGAGGACACCTCAGGGGATGTTCAACTGCTGGTAAACTGATGGTCGGACACCCCTCTCCCAATCTGAAACCACTCCTAACCACTCACCTTCCTGCCTACCTGATTGCTCCAATCCCTCTGCTGCCTGCCTGATCACACCTAACCTCTCTGCCTGCCTGCCTACCTGCCTGATTGAGCCCCAAACTGCCTCTGCCTGCCTGATCACCCCTAACTACCTTCCCTTGCTGGCCTGATCTTGCCCCCAACAGCCTACCCCTGCCAGCCTGATCACACCCCCCCCCAGAAGCCCTCCTCTGCTGGCCAATTTGGTTCTGATTGGTCAGTTTCTATGCCAGTCAGAGAGGCAAGTTCTGATCAATGGCTGCCACAGAGGCTATGAATCAGACTCTCTCTCTCTCTCTCTCTCTCCCCCCCCCCCCGCAGGCCTCTCTCTGGACCTGATCTCCAGCCCCCTAGGCAGCCAGTGCTCAGTTGGAGCACTGGCAGCAACCCCAGTCAGTGTTGGGTCGCCATGGCAACCCAACACTGACTTCCAATCTGGTTGAGCCTTTGGTCGTAATGGTCATTACAACCCTGGCTCTTTATTATATAGACTATGAGTAACAGGTCCTTTCCTGCTGCACAGTCAGTCACTTCATGTAGGTGTTTCTTGGTTCTTTCCCATGACTTTCCCATGATTGGCTCCTTGGTGCTGCTTGATTATTTGTTTGTTTGTTTTTTAATAAATTATATTTCATTTCCACTTAGGATTCCTGGATACTGTCAGTTGACTTAACATAAAGGTTGGAACAAAAGTTGGTTTATAATTGTATGTGAAACACATAGTCTATTCTTGTGTTATTATTTATTAACTAGAGTCCCAGGGCACAACATTCGTGCACAGCAAGGAGGCTCCCTCAACCCAGCCAGTACCTGTCCAATCCAGGACCCCTTGGGGGATGTCCAACTAAACCAGCAGTTGGCCATCCCTCTCACAATCCAGGACTGCTAGCACCTAACTGTTCACCTGCCTGCCTGCCTGCCTGATCACACCTAATTGCCCCCCCTGCCAGCCTGATTACCCCTAACTGCCTCTGCCTGCTGGCCTTATCACTCCCGCCCCCAAGCAGGCCTGGTTGCCACCAACTGACACCCCCCACACACACCAGCCTGGTTGCCTACAACTACTTCCCTGTGGTCTGTTTTCCCCAATTATCCCCTTCTGCCAACCTGGTCGCCCCTTAATGCCCCCCCTACCAGTCTGGTCATCCCCAAAAGCAACCCCCACCACCACCACCGCTGGCCTAGTTGCCCCATGCAGCCGGTCATTCAGTTATTTGGTCATCCCTCACTAAACCCCCTGTCATCCTGGTTTCCCCATGCAGCCTGCTGTTTGGTCATTACTGTTACTGTAATTGCATCCCGGGCAATTTACATATTCCTCTAATATTAGCATAGATTGTTGTATTAATCTATTATTTTCCATAGGAAGAACTGTAAACTGATTTTTGTGCCTCACCCTGTATTATAGCTAAGTGTTGATGAAACTAAAGTTAAAGATGTCTTCAGACCTTGACCTTAAGGATTCATGTTTTAACTGATTGCTAGCTCCCAGCACACATCCCAGTGGTGCCTTTGATTTAAAAAGAGATGTTGTATAAGGAATTCCTGATCACTCCTAGGGGAGGGCTTCTGATTTGGGATCAGAAATGCCATTTTGTGTCCAAATAAATCAGCACATTAGAACATTGACTCAATTTCCAGTGACCTGCATTCCAGATGAACTCTAGCTATAAATTGCTATGAGACATTGATCAATTCCTTCTCAATTTCTGGACCTGAGTTTACACACATATAAAAAGAACTAGAGGCGTTGTGCAGATTCATGCACCGGTGGAATCCCTCAGCCTGGCCTATGCCCAAGGGATGCAGCAGTGCACGAAGTGGCAGGAGGCCAGGGAGGAGCTGGGTGCTGCACCATTCCCGCTGCGCCTGCCACCGTGGCTCTGTAGCACTGCTGTAGAGGTGGGAGAGGCTTGTGCTGCCACAACTTCCCTTGCCAACTGTGAGCTCCACGTCTGGCTCCCGTCAGTCAGCTGAGCAGCACTTCACTGTGAAACACACTGATCACCAGGGGGCAGCTCCTGTGTTGAGCATCTGCCCCCTGGTGGTTCATGCAAGTCATAGCAACCAGTCAACTGGTCATTCAGTTGTTCAGTGGTTTGGTCGCTTAGGATTTTATATATATAGATTTGTTGGATAAACTATAAGTTAAATGTTTTAGAATTTCTGACAGCAAGTCATCATTATTTGGGGATTTAAGCTACTTGCAAATTGTACAGAAGACAGATGCCCAAACTGAGCTCTCAAGATGATAGATCAGCATCTGATATCCCATCTTCATGCATATAGAAAAACAATTTGGCAGATCCAATATGGCATTTGAGAGGATGGGGTGAGCACATAAGGTCAAAGAAGGACCAGATGGTTGTATGATTGTCTATTCTACTTCAGGTGATTTGTGCTAAACATCACCACTAAGGGGGAATTTTACCTGACATAGCATGATTTGGTCATCAGAGATGGGATTAGATGTGGAACAAAATTTAGATAGAGAACAGAGTTTATGTTTGTAAATAACAATATTGTATATATGTCTTCCCTACAGCCCTTAGGACCCCAACTCCCTTTCTCAAGACATCCCCAGTTGATCTGAGTAGGGGAGGATTTCTATAACAGTCCCATGCTTGCTCCAAGAAAGTAAGAAGGAGGTCTTATAAAGGAAAAGTAAGAATAACTGAATGAAAACAAACCCTCGAGAAGAAACAATGCATTAGGCTCCTTATGGATATAGTGTGTAAACTATAGATTTCTCAGATTTCTCAAGTGACAAACAAGTAAAGGAAGACTAAGCTCAAACTCCCTTAAGCCAAAAGAAAATGAATCTACCATCTCAGGGAACTGAAGGATCCAGAGCAATATCTTCTGTCATTGATATAACATGAAGCACCAAAAAGAAGATAACATATACACAGATTGTTTAACTTTTTAACTACCTCCTCCCTCCTTACAGAAAAATCATAGAAAATTGTCCAGAGTTTAGAAAATTGTGCTCTGTTAATGGGCTGAATTAAGTTCCCTCAAAATTTGTATGTTGAAGCCATAATCACCAGTATACCTACACGTGTGATTATATTAAAAATAGGGCCTTTTTCCATTGATTATTACACTGAGATGTGGTCATTAGGATGGGTCCAAGCCCAATATGATTGGTGTCCTTATAAGAGGAAGAAATTCCTACACAGGGATGCACAGAGGGAAGACCATGTGGAGAAACAGGGAGAAGATGGCCATCTCCAAGCCAAGGAGAGAGGCTACAGAAAAACTCAGCCCTGCTGACAACTTGATCTGAGTTCCAAACTATAAAAATAAATTCCTATTGTTTAAGTCATACAATCTGTGGTACTTGTTAGGGAGCCCTAAAAGATTAGTGCAGACTCTAAATTGCTTAATTCTGAGTTTCAGCATTCTCAGCATTTGGATAGTGACTGTTATTGAGAGGATTTGTGCCTAGACACCTAGGAACACCAATATGAGGAGAAACAAGTGCACCAAGTGTCCTGGTTTAAGGGTGAATCGAAGTAAATTCAGTTTACTGTTCCTGAGAATAAGTTGAATTATGGACACTTTATTTCTGTGAGAAGTAATTCAACTTAGAAGGTGTCTGGAGCCTCTAGACCTAATTTGAATATTAATTGCACAGATGATATTCTTGTACAAGTCTGCCCAATAGTTTTATTCTTAATTAAAGATCACTGTGAGTCTGATGTTTTCCCTCTGGTTATAGTCATTGTGTTTGCACATAGAGCATTTTATTTCCCTCACATCTTAAGTAATTTCTTTTTATCAGCCTCAGAAGAAACAGCAGTGTTTGTCTCCAAAAATTGGTAAGGAAAAGTGTATGTAATTGTAAAATGAGCCCCCAAGCCTCCCGCGGTATGGCAGAGAACAATGCCAGCCTAGCTTTGCCCACATCCCACCCCCTGCAAGAGGCTGAGACATACTCCGAGAGGGCACGAGTGGGGGAGGTATGAGGAGCAATGGAGGGATAAGGACACATATGTAATACCTTAATCAATAAAAATAAATAAAATAAAAAGTAATGCTAAAGACAAAAAATGCTTCAGGAGAGATAGCACATATCTTTTTCTTTTCTTTTCTTTTTTTTTGAATCCTGCATAGAATTCCATTTGACTGAAAATGAAAATGAAGTTCAAAATAGTTAAATGACATTTTACTTTCATCAGAGGACTTATCAAAACATTTGTTGGCTTGCTCTGCTGCCCATTTGCCCTGGTCTAATATTGAAAGTTAAGCTTCACGTGAGAAGAGGCACTGCTTGCTGAGGTCTTTAATAGTTCACACCCAGTGCTGGAACCATTAATATCTGTTGGATGCATAAATCAATCAATCAATTAATTAATTAGAGAGTGAGTGAATGAATGAATGAATGAATGAATGAAAATCACAGAGCTAACTTTGATCCTGGCATGTCTTTACCTAAATCCACAACCCATCTTCCTTCAGGGGCTGCCTGGGCTGCATGAGTATGCTGGGAGTGGCACACACCATGGGTCTGTTTGTCTTCCCACCTCATTCCACTGATTATGAAAAAAAGATTCCCTATCTCTCTCATCCTTCCAAAAATACCTCTTCTTGTAGCTATTAAACAGGAATAATATTAGTTGTTTCTACTATACTATTATCTTACAGCTGAAAATCCTTCTTTGGGTGCCATTCATGAAATATCAAGAAGATGCCCCTAATATCTACCACCTCGGCCAAGAAGCATCGTCACGCTTTGTTTTGGGGCAGGGATGCTCACAGGTTTGGTGATCCTGTCAGATCTGGAAGACTGAAAACCCGGGTTGCCATCCCCCTCCTGTAGTTGTTACTGCCTTCCTGGGACAGAAGCTCTATCAAAGGGGCTTTCCCAGCCACACTTCCACCTTGTCTTCAAAGAACTTCCTGAACCCCAAGCTGGTGGTGTTAGCCTCACTTTACCAAATAGGAGCTCAAAAGCCACAGTGACTTGTCTCAGGCCACAGACAGTTATCATCAGAGGCAGAGCTCACAGACTCAGATTAGACTGGCATCTTTTTAATAGGTCAGGCAGCATCTCAGCCTCTTCCTTTGTTCCCCCTAAGAGGTTCTGGGTCCTCAAATAAGTATAAGGGTGCAGAAGCAGGCAGCGTGGTGTGGTGGACACAGCATGGATGGGAGCTTATGGAGCCTGGGACTTAATTCCTAGCAGAAACAAAACAGGCAGCCTGACCCCCAGCCCACACCCTTTCAGGCCTCCTGCCTGGAGGGCTGGCAAGTAGGAACCGTTATCTTGTTTTCTCTCGTCTCTTGACCACAAGTATCTTTAGTGACTGTGATTTCTGTCTGAATTCAACATACTTGACTCACTTTCGAATTAGGCCCAAATTCATAATGGGTGACAATAACCCAGTGAAGGAAAAAATGCCTCCCACCATCTTGCACGTCTCCTATCTGCTATCCTCAAGACTCAGTGTCTGCATTTCCTATGTTAAACTGAGCCATGGACTTTCCCCATTCCCTGGGAGCAGGACAGATAGCCCCCATGTGAGCTTCATTATTTCTGCAGTTACTTAGACAAAGTTTGGCTGAAAATCATCCCCGGCCGGTAACCCGAAGTCTATCTTCATGCCAGAGGAGAATGAAATCTTCCAGAGGAGGTGGAAGAGCCCGCTCTCATTGGTTGCAACAGCCATTGCTGTAGAAGGAAAACAGGAACGGGGGAGAATTATTACCAATTTTGGGAGTAGGTAGAGCTTGGGCAGCATCTCCATCTTAAAACGACATCAGAAGCAAACATTTTCGTCTGGGGTGTGAAGTGACAGATAAGAGCAGAAATGTATGAGGAACCAGGTGGAAACGGATGGTTTTATCTTGGGTTTGTAAGAAGACAGTGAGCAGAAAGAAAAGTTTGCAGGGGAGCCATACCTCAAAAAACAATCTGAGTTGTTCCCTTTAAGAGAGAAAGCAGTTTTAAGGAGAGCCATATTTTGATGTTCCAGAAGCACTTGATGGCTTATAATCGCCTCCCTTCAGTAGCATGCCTCTGTGAAGATGAAAGATGGAGAAACACAGCGAAGGAATCGCCATGTGACTCCTCATTTCAGTTCCCAGCGGATTTATGGAATCAGATGCGGACAGAGCTCGAACCGAAGTCTCTTTTCTTCCTGGAGAAAAAAGAGTGGTTATCAGTGCACATTTTCCTGGATATTATACCTTTTTGGGTCATTATTTTACTTCTCTTTCATCTAAAATTGTGATTTACCTTAACAGCATATTGGTGGCTTGGGAACCTGGGGAAGCATTGGAGAGTGAATACAGATTTTATGGCTTAGATGGAATGTCAGAACCAGGTAATATATTTTTAAATTTGAAAATAGTTATTAAAGCATTTGTTAATAGTGAACCACGGGAAGCAGAACTGAAAGAGACCCCAGAAGCCATCTCACCTAACCAGGCCACGGTCTATTTCACATGCTCCGCACTTGAGACTCTCCCGCCTGACCCAGGCCCTCTGGGGTCGGAGACCTCTCTGGAGTCTGACTACAAGGCTTTCTTTAAATTGGACAGCATTGTTACAAGGCTTTCTTTAAATTGGACAGCATTGTTACATTCATCTCTTTATCCCAGCTCTCCTGTCCAGGGTAATATTTGAAAGTAAATTAAAGGTGTTTATATGCTCTTCATGTTTACTTCCCTGAGGGGCATGCTAGCTCCTTACCATCCTGATTACTTTCTCTGGACTCTGTCTGGTGTTTTATCCTCTATTTTAAAATGTTATATTAAGAACTTGACACAGGCTTAAATTCATCAACATACATACAGTGGCCATTCAAGATGACCCAATATCATCTTGTATTTCGGAGACGCAAAGGGAATACATGATTTGCTAAGATCACAGAGCTATTCAGGGACACATTCCTAGGATTAAAATGCAGGTCTCTTCTAAAATGGTTTGAAATTTAAAGTAAAGGTAACTCGTTTAAACCTGTATTAGGGTTAGATTTGGAAATGTAAAGACCTCAAACACAACAAAGATATTGGAAGGAAGAGAAGGGAGAGGAGGAGGAGGAGGAGGAGGAGGAGGAGGAGAAGCAGGGGAGGAGGAGAAAGGTAAGGAGGAGGAGGAGAAGGAAGAGGAGGAGGAGAAGGAAAAGGAGGAGGAACAGGAAGAAGAGGAAGCAGAGGGAAAGGAAGAGGAAGAGGAGGAGGATGAGGCAAAGAAGAGCACAAAGTAAAAACCACTGGAAATCACTGGAGATCAGGATTCATGGACTCTACAGTTCAGAAAGGAATACATTCTATTCCAAAGGAGAAACAAGGTAGAATATAGGTGGTTGTAGAGCAAATAAACTGAGAGGGGTGTCAGGCAAGTTTTTATGAAAGAAATGGTGGTCAAGCTGGGCTTAAAGGGCCATTGGGAGTTAGTTGATGAGGAAAGGAGTGTTCAGGGTGGAAGAGGCTTAGGAAATGCAAATATACAGAGGCACGAGTGAGCGTCCGGGGCAATGGCTGGTGTAACCCAACAGATAGGAGGTGAGAAGCCATGCACAGGATGCTGGAGAGGAAGGTGGCAGCAGGTCATGATGTGCTGCACACACAGTGAGCCCCACACACAGAGCCACCAGAGCACCGGGATGCTGCCTGGCTGACAGCTCCTGCCCGGAACGTGTTCACAGCACAGCGGGTGACCGGGAGTGATTGGAAATGTGCAAAGGCGTATGCGAAGTACCGTGATAAATATAGGCCCAGGCCAAAGACCAGCTAAGCAAATAAATGTATGCATTTCGCCCACAATTTGCTCTCATTTATTCACCAAATATTTATTGGGTGCCTCCTATTATGTCAGGCACTGAGTATATTAAAGCACATGAAAATCATATCCCATTTTTAAGAAAATGTATGTCGTGTATGTCATAACCTCCCTTGCATGACATACAAGAAAGTTAACTTTTATACCCAAGCATGATAAAATCATGGCAAAGATACTCATTGGGCAATGAGAGGACAGAGAAAAATAATGCACCCAGCCTGGAGACCAGAGAAGGCTGCAGGCAGAGACAGAAGGCTGGTGTGAAAGGCTGGGTAGCAGATAGCCGTGTGGACAGGAGCAGCCTCTCCAGATAGACAGCTGGTTCATATGTATCCGCCCAGGTAATCCCTCCTGCTTACAGTGCTGCAGGCTCATGAAAATGCTCTGTGACATGGTTCATAGCAGCACTGCCTGCATTACAGCCCGGCAGAAGTTCATTTTAACAGACCCCAAATCAGTCCTCTCTGGAGAGTGGATCATACACTCAGATGGTCTCCCTGGCCATGATTTCACCACTCGCATCCATGTTTCCATCACACACTAATAAAAGAGCCTTTTAAAGACAGTCAGTCATCCGGGGATCAAAGCCACCTGGCAGAGTTTGGTTGTCTGCCAAAGTAAAACTTAGCCTGTATTGCTAGGCAAGGAAACAGCGTCGCTAAAATAAATGTTTGAGGTTCAGGAGACATGGAGACATGGTATGGTGGCCAGGCTGCAATATTTTAAGTTATAAGAGATCATATTTGGAACTTCAAATCTCAGGTGTGTGTGTGTGTGTGTGTGTGTGTGTGTGTGTGTGTGTGTGTGTGTATTCTTAATTTATTTGGTTAAATTAAAATTTATATGGGAAAACAATGAGGCTTAAAATATAATATTAGTAGGAAAATCTCAGAATAAACTTGTGTTAAACAAATATTAGATCAGCAAAAAGAAAAAATGTAAGTTTACAGTCAGAACTTTTGTTCTAACTTTTAATGTCTTTGCAAAGACATTTGGATTACAGAGCAGGGAAAATGGTTTTGGTATAATTTCTCTTGCTTTTAATCTTGGATCAAGAGAAAAGGTAAACTTTGCCTTTATCAGAAATTGACTATAGTAGTAAGGAGATCACATCCTAGAATTCAGAAATCCTGGAATTTCATCCAAGTACTCAACTCTATTTAACCTTGGATTCCTCATCTTTTAAAAGGAGACATAATAGCAACACTAATGTCAAGATCAACTTTCTGAGACTCAGTTTCTCCATCTGCAATATCAGGGTAGGTAGCTTTATCTAATTTCTGAAATACATTAGAATTTGTCATGGGTATATGGTAATATTCTTATGCCTAGTATGGTGCTCAAAATATTTATTCCATTAGTAAATATAGCTTAGTTTAATTTTATATCTAGTAAATTTTAGCTGGAGATGGGTGAAATTACAACCCATAAATTTTACTTTGGGGCACTTACCCTAAATACCTGGAAGCAGAGACTCAAACAAATATGTGTACTACAACATATTAGCAGCATTATTCACAATAGCCAAAAGGTAGAAATAATCCAAAGGCCCATCGATGAACACATAAACAAAATGTGATATACAATGCAATATTATTCAATCTTCAAAAAAAATGAAATCCTAATACATACTATGGATGAACCTCTAAAACATTATGCTCGTAGAAATAAGCATTTTTCCCCTTACTCATATGACATACTTATAATAGTCAAATTCCTAGAGACAGAGGTAGAATAATGATTGCCAAGGTCTAAAGCAAGTGGGTAGTGGGGAATTATCATTTAATGGGTATAGAGTTTCAATTCGGGGATGATGAAAATATAGAAATGGGTAGTATAATGGTTGCACAACAATGTGAATGTATTCAATGCCACTGAATTGTATACTCAACATGGTTAAAACAGTAAATGTCATGTTAGGTATAGTTTACCAGAGGAGAAAAAGACAAAAATAAATCAATCCCAACCCCTATAGAAACAGCTGGAAAAAGTCATCCTAAATTACTATAATATATTATGTTTCTAGCTTCTTCAACAATCTGGCAAATAATTTATGAGTTGGAATTTGGAGGGAGGGATTTTTTTCAGGACTTCCTCACTTAGTTCTCTACTTTTTTCCTCCATAATAAACACAATGATTTTAACCATAACTAAAATATGGCTGATTGATAGCATATGGATAGAATTTCTGATAGTAAAAGAAACACAGACTCAACAATTTGGGGTATTTTAGGGTAAGGGCAAGCAGGTTTGCAGATACCTCAATAATTCCAACATGGTAATTCTATAGATGATAAAAGTGAGTATTTATCAAGGTTGAGTTAGCAAGAACATGTACAAGTGTTGTAGGGCTTATGTATTTTTTAGTACTTAAAGTAACCCTGGCCATGTGGCTCAGTTGGTTGGGTGAAATCCTATGAATTGAAAGGTTGCCAGTTGGATTCCTGATCAGGGCACATGCCTGGGATGTGGGCTGCATCCCTACTTAGGGGCATGCAGGAGGCAGCCCATCAATGTTCCACTCTTGCACTGATGCTTTTTCTCTCTCTCCCTCACTTCTCTTCTCTCTCTAAAAATCAAAAAAAAAAATTTAAAGAATTCTAGAATGTTATGTAGTTTTGAGGAAAATAATGGCTATTAAAAACAGGATTTTACTATATAAATATGTTAGTTGATTTTATTTAGAAATATGGCTTATTGGGAACCAAGCTCCACTATCTGATAATCTACTTTAATAAAATAGAAAGATGCAAATTAACCATACCTCCACAACACTCACCAACCAATCCAGAGTGCATATGCTAATTAACTGAACAAATATGGTGAGTTAATTTGCATACACAGGCACCTATTGGCCTGGGTCCTGGGAACATCCTCAGGACCCAGGCTGCTCTTAGCCTATAGGCCTGCATATAAGCCCTGAGCAACTGGGGTCCCAGATGCTCCTGGCCACTCCAGGCCTACAAGCAGCTGGTGATGGGCAGCTACTTGTATGTGTGCCAGCGCCAACCAGTGGTTCTGATCTATGCCCCAAGCCTGGTGCCAACAACACGGGGCTGCTGGCCTTGGGGGCAAGGCCCTCGATGGCAGCCACTGCACAGCCTGGTTCCACACACCCTTGAGCCATGGGTACATGCCCTTAGCCCAGTGGACACAACAGAGGGTGTCCTCTGTGCATGAGCTGCAGAGGAAACACCTTTACTTTTCTTTTTAAAATATATTTTATTAATTTTTTACAGAGAAGAGGGGAGAGAGCTAGACAGTTGGAAATATCGATGAGAGAGAAACATTGATCAGCTGCCTCCTGGTCACTCCCTACTAGGATGTGCCACCAAGGTACATTCCCTTAACAGGAATCAAACCTGGGAACCTTCAGTCTGCAGGCGGACGCTCTATCCACTGAGCCAAACCAGTTTGAACGTAAACACCTTTTCTAACCACTCATTGGCTAAGCTCCCTGTATGCAGCCACTTGCAGTGTTCTTGGTAACTTGGGTTATAATAATCCAGGAAGGTGATCTAGGGTTTTTCCACCACACTCCTAGAGGAAAAAATGAAGGTCCGCTGCTGGAGGGCTAAGGAATGTCATATCCTGCCCTAGCCGGTTTGGCTCAGTGGACAGAGCCTCGGCCTGCTGACCACAGGGTCCAGGTTCGATTCTGATGAAGGTCATGTACCTAAATTATAGGTTCCTCCCTGGCTTAGGCTCAGGTCAGGGCTTATGCAGGAGGCAAGCAATCAACGTGTCCCTCTCACATTGATGTTTCTCTTTGTCTCTCCCTCTCTTTTCCACACTCTCTAAAAATCAATGAAGCATATCCTCAGGTGAAGATAAAAAAGAGATAAATATCATAGCCTATGAAAGACACATCTTAAAAATTCTTAAGAAAGTTTTCATTTTTTCATGTTGAAGTGGGTGGAGTCTGTGTTGATGAAAACACCTTGGTGGCTGCAGTGGCTGTAGCAGCAGGGTGATGGGGCTGGTGCTGTCCCCTGATCAAACTGATCGCCTCCTGCAGAGGGAGGCCAGACTGTGGCTCCATGTGGAGTGGGACTAAGCCGTCAGTAGGACACCCCTAAGGACTCCCCGTCTGTGGGAGAGGGCAGACTGGGATGAGGGCCCCCCCCCCCCAATGCATGAATTTCGTGCATGGGCCCCTAGTATTGAATAAATGAGATTAAATTGCAATAAATAATGAATAAATAAAGGTTGGCAAGTTTTCAGAGAAATTTTAAGCAAAGAACAAAAGTGATTTTAATCAACATCTGTATACAATATTTTATTCATAGATTTAAGGATATGTGGCAATTGCTTTTGATTAAATTGAGTTGATTTAAATTAATAGAGAGGAGGAATCACAGTAAACAAATTTCTTCCTCAGAAACATACATTTTTGTTGTTTTGCATAGCCTTAATAAATATTCTTCATAGCTTAGATGGGATGTAGAAGTCATTACTGGATATGCAGAGTACACATTTAAAATGGTAATTTATTTGATATTGCTTTCAAAGCATCATAGAAAAAATGAATACATGACTTTCCAATTTTATTTATTAAAAATACATGACTTTTCAATTTTATTTATCAAACATAACTAAAGCAGATATTGTCAAGGCCATTAGAAGGAGAATCTCCAATTCAACTGGTTAATGAATAATATTTGCTAATATCACCAAATAGCAAGGGCTTTTATTTGCATTGACCAATTAAGGAGGAAGCACAGGGAGATTGGCTCTCATTCCTAAGTAACAAAACCATAATATAATGTTTTAATAATCAGTTCACATTTATTTTAATTTTTAAAATATACTTTTATTTATTTCAGAGAGAAAAGAGGAAGGGAGAGAGAGATAAACATCAATAATGGGAGAGAATCATTGATCGGCTGCCTCCTGCATGCCCTACACTGGGAATCAGGCATGTGCCCTAACCAAGATGGGTCAATGCTCAATCACCAAACCACACTAGCAGGACAAAAAAGCAGTTTACACTTATATAGCATTTTCCAATAAATGTATTAATATATACATTTTTATATGCAAAACTATCATAATATGCTATACTTAAAATAATATCTATTGGTTAGCACTGTAATAACAGAAACTTTTTTAAGTTGCTCCGGCGACTTCAATGAAGGTGATATAGGATATATGAAACATTGAATTGTGCTTCAACTCAGCCTTCTCATTATTTATTCATACACTGGAAAAGAAGACAGTGCTATTTGCATGTTTAAACATTGCTGTTTTTTAAAAAATATTTTATTGATTTTTTATTACACAGAGGAAGTGAGAGGGATAGTTAAAAACATCAATGAGAGAGAAATATCGATCAGCTGCCTCCTGCACACCCCCTACTGAAAATGTGCCTGAAACCAAAGTAGTAGATGCCCCTGACTGGAATCAAACCCAGGACCTTTCAGTTTGCAGGCCAATGCTCTACACACTGAGCCAAATCTGTCAGGGCTTAACCTTCAGTTTTTAAGTTTAAAGTATATTAGGTCAAAAGAGGAAAAATTCCAGCCCACACCAGAGAAAAGAGCAATGTCTTGAAAGTTAGATCATCCTCATGAATCCAGGTAAAGAATGGCTTTCCAGAGACCACAATGCTTTGAAAACATTCTGTCCATCACTCAGTTAATGCTACAGGAGGGCAATGAGATGGGAACTACATCTCAGCTGTACGGTAAGTAAGAGGAGCCTGCCAAAAACTGAGTGAATGTATAGAACCTCACATCTAGCAAATTACAGAGCCTCTGCTCTTCCTACCTAAAAATGTATATAGTGGGAGGCATTGAGGAAATACTATAGGACTATGCTAACTTTATAAACACATTCTGATAAGCTCAATATGTACTTGGTGGTAAATATATAGAAATTATATCTATCTATATTACTATTATAGAGTTTTAATTGGAATTAATTCTCAATATGCCTATTTAGTTTACATATGCTAGTTTTATTTAAATACTCTAAATCCAATCTATTAATTGAGCACCTTTTATGAGAAAATATGTGAATAAATGCAAAAATATATACACATAATTTCTCAAGGGGTTGGCAATTTCATGTGGAAGATAGAAAATGAACTGAAATGCAGATACATTGTGTTAAGTCCTATGATAGAGCTATAAGCAGTTATAAGTATAGTAGGGGTCCAGTGCATGAAATTCATGCACTGGAGAGGGGTTCCTCAGCCCAGCCCACCCCCTCTTACATACTGGAGCCCTCAGGGGATGTCCTGCTAATGGCTTAGGCCTCCTCCCCATTGAGAGCAGACCTAAGGCGCAGTCTGGCCTCCCTTTGTAGGAGGCAACCAGGCTGATTAGGGGAAGGCACCAGCTCCATCATCCTGCTGCCGCAGCCACTGCCAGTCACCACAGCTGCCAAGGTGTTTTCATAAACAAGGACTACAATCCCTTCATCATGAAAAAAATGACAACTTTCTTTAAGAATTTTCAAGATGTGTCTTCATAGGATATGACATTTCTTTCTTTCTTTTTCTTTTTATCCTCACCTGAGGATATGTTCCATTGATTTTTTTCCCCCTTCTTTCCGATCCCAGGCTCAGCCCCTTCCCAAGTCTAGAGCCTCCACCCACTGGCCAGCTGAGAGTGACCTGGGTGCCAAAGAGGTTCCCAGGACTCAGAAATATATGCAAATCAAATGCCAACTTTGTTTGTTTAATTTGCATACTCACTCTGATTAGCTGAGGGCATAGTGGAGGTACAGTCAACTTACATGTTTCTCTCTAATGTTATATAGGAAAAAAATCTTTCATGTGGATATGTTATTTGGCAGAGTACTTAGGTAAAAATGATATTAAAAACAAATTGAAATGGTTGTTTTGTATATTTAATGGCTTTAAAGGCTATGGATTAAGGATATAACTTAGTTGATAGAGTAATTCTAAGGAGTAGTCTTCAGAAAAATCAGTAAGAAGTTTATCTCCACCAAAGATGGAATAAGTACAAATTTGTTTTAACTGGCTTTCTGATGTGTACATATAACTTTAGAATGTGGGAAGTAATTGTTATTATTGGAATAACAATAACCCATTGCTTTTTATTTGGCAAAGTGCTTTCATGTACATTATTTCCTCATTAGTTTTGCTGTCAGAAATAATTGTTATTTGATGTTCATTTTTGATAAACAGATTAATAAACTACTCATCAAGATTGATATGACTGATAAATGATGAACTCAACACTCAGTCTAGGATTTCTTAATATAAATTTTGTAAGTGCTCTGCTCTACAGCTAAATTTAAATGTATTTCTTACCAGAAGGTGACAAATAAGTAATAAATATAGATTTTTAATGATAGAAACTTTAGAATTGGAGGAACATCTAAGATGGCGGCCTAGGCAGTCTCCTAAGCTGCCGCCTCATCAACAATTTAATTAAAAAAACAACTAAAATCAAAAAGGACTTCACCAAAACCTCAGGAAAGCTGGCGGAGTGGAATAGCTACAACTAGAAAGAAAGAGAGAGGCTCACGGATCGGACTGGGAGCCGAAAAGCGCTGAGGTAGGAGACACTCGCGCACGCGGCCGCCGAATACCTGCCTGGCAGTGGGAGGGGAGGAATCCCCGATTGCACGGAACCCTTTCCGACTGTACTGAACCCCAGCCCTGGCTGAAATCCCGTGGTCCCAGGCTCATACGGGTAGTCTGGACTGGAGAGAAAGGCACCCAGAGACTCAGAGACTGGGAGACCGGGGACCGGGAGCCGCAGCTGGCTGGGTCTACAGTCGTGCACACGAGAATGAGAACATGCTGAGGTCTGACCGCCGCCCCTCCGGAGCGGAAGGAGTCAGAAGCTCCAGGTCTGACCGTGGAGGCTGCCGCTGCCTCTCTGTACAAGGTGGCGGCCTCTCTGTTGCGGAAGGAGTCAGAAGCTCCAGACTACAGAGACCAGCCCAAGTCCAGCCGAGCCCCTGGGGCACCCACGCTCTTGCTTGGGGAAACTGGGCCGGTCAGGCAGAAACTCAGGCGAGTGCACAAGGGCAGGGTGGAAGCCAAGACTGTCAGTTCAGCCCTGAGACTCCGCCCCACCCAAGCTGAGCAGAGGCTTCTGCAGTTTTTCAAGTCTGATCCTATAAGACTGTCTCCAATACAGAAGTTATCCCAGAGTAGACACAGCTGATACCCACATCCAATTGGCCTGAAGGTCAATTCACAACAATAAAGACTTAGCTACAACACGGCTGTGCACGCAGTCCACAAAGGGGATCACCAAGAGTGTCTACCTCAGGTAACTGAGGAGGCTGACCCACTGTGCTATATAGGACACCAAACACACAAAGCCATCCTACCAACTCTGAAAAATAGTGATAATGCCGAGACAAGGAAATAGATCTCAAACAAAAGAGATGGAGGATATAGAGTTCAGAACTACGGTTCTAAGGTTATGCAACAATATCCTAGAAAAGCTCAATAAATTTCATGAAACCCAACTAAAAAGTATACATAAACTGACTAAATTGGAAAATATTATGCAGAGATCCAACAGCAGAATGGAAGAACACAAGAATCAGGTCAAAGAGCCAAAAGACACTCCGCTGGAGAAGGAAGAAGAAAAGAGGATCCAGAAAGTTGAAGATAGTGTAAGGAGCCTCTGGGACAACTGCAAGCGCACCAACATCAGAATTATGGGGGTGCCAGAAGAAGAGGGAGTGCAAAATACTGAAAACATATTTGAAGAAATAATATCAGAAAACTTCCCTCACCTGGTTGAAAGAAATAGACTTACAAGTACAGGAAGCCTACAGAACCCCAAATAAGAGGAATCCAAAGAAAAATTCTTGGAGACACATCATCATCAATATGCCAAGGGTAAAAGACAAAAAGAGGATCTTACAAGCAGCAAGAGAAAAGCAGTTGGTTACCTATAAGGGAGCACCCATAAGACTATCAGCTGATTTCTCAACAGAAACCATGCAGGCCAGAAGGGAGTGGCAAGAAATATTCAAAGTGATGAATAGCGAGAACCTACAACCGAGATTACTGTATCCAGCAAAGTTATCATTCAGAATTGAAGGGCAGATAAAGAGCTTCACAGATAAGAAAAAGCTAAAGGAGTTCATCACCACCAAACCAGTATTATATGAAATGCTGAAAGGTATTACTTAAGAAGAGGAAGAAGATCAAGTGAATTAAAAATCTCAGGAATAGAATAAACTGGTGAATATAATAGAATTAGGGGCAAAGAAAGGGAGTGGATAGATAATTTATCAGGGTGAAAGGGGTGTGGGGTGAAGAAAGAGACTGGATTAAAATTGTATAACCTATGGATGAGGACAATAGTGGGGGAAGGGGGGAAGGGCAGAGGGTGGGGTGGGAATCAGGTGGAAGGGAGCTATGGGGGAGAAAAAGGAAAAACAATTGTAATAATCTGAGCAATAAAGATTTATTTTTAAAAAAAAGAAACTTTAGAATTGTCTTTAGGAGTTGCAAACTTGATGCCTTGTGGGGTCAGACAAGTAGTGTGAATGGTAAAGCAGCTGCTTGTAGACTACTGCTAATGAAGGGGTGCATGTTCTGTGAAGCAGTCAGCACAGTCTAGGTTATGCTTCAGTAACAAACAACTCTCAAATATTAGTAGTTTAGAAAATGGAGTACTCGTGATAGGTCAGAAGGGAGAGTTTCTCTCTGACACCTTATTCCAGGATCTAGGCTGATGAAACAGCCACTATTAGTGATGCTCCATGTTGGTAAAAAGAGAAGAGAAAATTTGGTAAATCACACTCTGGCTCTTAAAGCTCTTCAGAAGTGACACATACTTCCACTGGATTCTCATGGCCATGCTTCAATGGGAAAAAAAGAATGGAGGAAATACTATTCTACCATGTATCAGAAGGTGAAGAACCAGAAACATTAGGTGATAAATAATCATTACCATTCACAGGCTCCCCTTTGTCACCAAATATTTAGTTCTTTCTCTTTTTTACACACAAAATAATTTCTCATCACTAATAGAGACAGGCCAAAAATTCTATCTGGTCAAAGTATCAAGCTTAAGGTTTACACTATCTATGTGATGTGCCGAGTCTCTACCTTAGGCCCAGATGTTTCTTGTTATCTGGGGATCTATAAAATAAGAAGTTATCTGCTCTTTCAACAATCAACATACACGGAGAGGCAGAGGCAGAGAAATTGCAATTAATACTCTTATTCAGAATGAAGAATGGGAACTGGGGAGCAGACACTGGTTTACAGATACACTGAAATTCCACAAGGGCAGACATTTGCAAGGACAACCTGAATTGGGGATGGAGATGTTCTTTGATTAGACACTTGTTCCCTTCCTTGAAAAGAACTTTTAAGACTTGCTTTCTGTGGCTCTTGGTTCTGCTTTCTAGAAGGATCTTCCTCATCTATTATCTTTATTCACATCCAAAGTAGGCATTGGAGAATATTCCCTCTTTGGTATTGAGCAGCTTTCTAAGACTACTTCCTGATTAGAAATGTTCCAAGGCCCAAGGACTGGGTTAATATTTGTATGATCACATGTTGTTTAGTACATTCTAAAAGTTTCTTTGGTTGTACAACACCCATTAAAATAACTAGGTGTGGTAGTCAGTGTTTTCCTGATAAATAGAACCAATAGGATATATACATGGAAAGAGATTTATTATAAGGAATTGGCTCATGAAATTATGGAGGCTGACAAATCCCAAGATCTGCAAATAGCACACTAGAGAGCTAAGAGAGCTCATGATGTAGTTATAATCTGAGTCCAAAGGACTAGGAACCAGGAAAATCAATGGTGCAATATCCAGCCCAAACCCCTATGTTCATAGCAGCACAATTTACAATAGCTAAACTTTGGAAACAACCTAAATGCCCATCAGCAGATGAGTGGATTAGAAAACTGTGGTACATCTACACAATGAATACTATGCCACTATAAAAAAAGAAGGAACTTTTACCATTTGCAACAGCATGGATGGAACTGAGTGAAATAAGTCAGTTGAAGAAAGATAAATATCACATGATCTCACTCATATGTGGGATATAATGGTCAACATAATTTGATGAACAAGAATAGATCCAGAGAAAAATGGCAGGGGAGGTAGGTGGTTAGAGAGCAGCCAAAGGACTTGTATTCATGGGTATTAGCATAACCAATGGACACAGACACTGAGGTGGTGGAGGCTTGCCAGGAATGAGAATGCTGGAAGAGGAAGGGGATGGGGGGCAGGGCAGGAGTGTCAAGCATGGGAAAAGGAGACATATATAAAACTTTAGATAATAAATAATTTTCTTTAAAAAAAAGGAAAAATCCTAGGAAATAAGCAATAAATAAATAAATAACAAAAAGGGAATGATAATTCAGTTCAAATCTGAAGGCAGGAAAAAGACCAATGTCCCAACTTAAGGCAGTAAGGCATGGGGAGATGGGGAATTCCCTCTCACTAGAGGGACTATTCTCTGGTTTTCGTTCTATTCAAACCTTCATCTGATTGGATGAGGTCTACCCACACTAGGAATGACAATCTGCTTACTCAGTCTACTGATTCTAATGTCCATCTCATTCAAAAGCACCAAGTGATTTTACCATGTAACCGGGGTGGCAACCTCTGTGTACTGGCCTAAAGAGGTCTCTGCCAGGATCAAGAATGCCATGCCAGCGTCCTGAACAATACTTGATAGCATACGTTTCTCTTATTTATATTACAGAAAAATAGAGGGGGAGGTACTTAACATAACAGGATCAACGTTTTCAATTTAGAATGTCTATGCTGTCCTAACAGGGCAAGCAAGTTAAGAAAGGAAATTTCCAGTCCAGATTCTGGGACAAAGAGAGTGAAAAACCAACACTGTTCCAGTCAGAGCACACTGCTCTCTCAGCACTAACACATCCCTACACCCTCCTTTCACCCTTCTCCTCTGTATCCTGCTTCTCCTGACTCATCTCTCTGTGTGCCACCTCCTACCTCCCCCAGGGTGCACAGGCCCCTCCTTGTCTGCCTTCCACAGGACATTTTTCTCTTGGCCAGCCCTTGCACCAGGTCTGCAAAGCTGCCTCAATGGGAAATTGAACTCCTGTGAATTCAAGCCTTTCTACAGTTGTTCTGCTGCCATTTCACTCAAACTGCAATTTTGGTTTTTCTAGCCACACATCACCCTAAAAAGCATTTTCAGAGACCACTGTTCTTATCCTCACCCTTTGAATTACAATTCACAATGTATTGCTTTTTACTGAAGCTTTTAAATAGTGATTACAGGGCTCCCATCTCTCAGTAAACTTTTCTAGTTTAAATTACACACCAGGTGCTTTAAATTGTACACTCATTACATGAGCACTGCACTGACCTCTTCTTCAAAACTTTATTTTTAACTTAACTTACAATGAGCATCTTTTAAAGAGCTAGGAACCATGATAGACACTATTAATAGGCACAATAAGATTCTCATTCGTGTAGGACAGGTAAGGAGAATCAGGTTTAGTACGGTTTGTTGAGGAAATAACATGGAAGAATATGAACTTAGATCTATTTCACAGACTCTTGATGTTGATTATTTTTAAATTATTAATTTATTTATTTATTGTTAAATATTTCAAAAGCATACAACAGTATAACATAATATAATAAATATTTGAGTTCTGGCTAATCTGCTTAAAAAACTGAGTATTAAAAACATGGTTGAAAGCTTTGTAGATGACAATCTATTGCATTTCCCTCACTCATCTTCCATCCCCAAAGCTGACCGTGGAAAGAATTGGAACTGGGTGGCCATTCAGAATTGTCTCCTATTCAGGTAAGGGCCTGGGCTTCCACACTCCAGCATTGACCAGCCATTGGATATGGGTTACTGACTACAGAGTCAGAGCATATAATTTGGGTAAAGCATCTCCCTTTGTCCAAAGATTTAGCTATGAGTTGTCCAAAGCTAACACTCCTGATAGCTGGGGAAATAGTGTTCTGTCTTACATGTGGGATCTAGGAGACAAATTATAGTATTAAATATAGATACTGACAGAAATATTTGCTACATTGTTGGCTTGTGCTTGCACCTAGGTTTATAAAATAACGTGAGCTTGGTGTTGATTGAATTGGTGGCCCAGTTTCTTGTTCTTAAATCTGAAATTTTCTAGATCTACTATAATGTTTATGAAAACTTATCAAATAAACTGTGATGTTTTCCTTTCATATTTTCTTGTATTATTTCTTCCTTAAATGATTGGAAAAACTCATTGGTAAAACTGTCTGAATTGTTTGTTTGCTTGCTTTTTCATTTGTTAGATATTTCATTTTGGATTGTTATAATGTGGGGTTTAAAAAAAAAAACCTGTAATTTTATTTTTATTTTTTATTTTATTTTCGTGATATTTTTTCCTAGGAAATATTTTAGTTTGCATAGATATTCTTACTTATTGATACAAGTTGTTCATAATCATCTCTGATCTCTTTGAACCACTAAAATATATGTATGTCCCCTTTTCATTATTATTGTAAACATGTGATTAATCATTAATGTTAATCATTAACCCCATATTCATCAGAATAAAATAAACAATGCTACAAAATAAACTACTTTAAAAATCAGTAACTTAACACATCAACAGTGCATTTCTTTTTTTTAATATATTTTATTGATTTTTTACAGAGAGGAAGGGAGAGAGTAGAGAGCTAGAAACGTCAATGAGAGAAAAACATCGACCAGCTGCCTCCTACACACCCCCTAATGGGGATGTGCCCGCAACCAATGTACATGCCCTTGACCGGAATCGACCCCAGGACCCCTCAGTCCGCAGACTGATGCTCCACCACTGAGCCAAACCGGTTTGGGCATCAACGGTGCATTTCTTGACCCATGCAGGCAGATGTCTCAATAGCCCGGGCTGCTCTGAGGACTTCCCACCATGGAAGTACATGGTGGCTTTTCAGTGCTTCAGCCCTGAAGTGTCTGGCATTTCACTCACATTGCTTGGTCCAGAAATACTCACATGGTTCTTCCAAACTGCAAGGCAACTGGGAAGTGAGGTATTTTCAGAAAAAGAGTTGAAAGAGATATTATTAAGCACCCTAAGTGTCTGTCACATATTTAACAGAACAGAGTCTGAATTTAATCAACATCTCCATCCTTCTACCAAACAATTGAGAAATATTAGAATACTTTAATTTTAACAGTCTCCTTTTTCATACCTGTAATAGTAATTTATTTTGTCACCATATGTATTTCTAATTCTTTAATAAAATATTGTTTATTATTATTATTATTATTATTATTATTACTATCATCATTATAAGAGAACATAACCTCATCTCCCACCCCTTATCCTCATCAAGGCTTTCATGACCTCACTGAAACCAGTTTGGCTCAGTGGATAGAGCGTAGGCCTGTGGGCTGGGTGGGTCCAGGTTCGATTCAGGTCAAGGGCATGTACATTGGTTGTGGGCACATCCCCAGGGGGAAGTGTGCAGGAGGCAGCTGGTCGATGTTTCTCTCTCATCGAAGTTTCTAGCTCTCTATCCGGCTCCCTCCTCTCTGTAAAAAATCAATAAAATATATATTTTTTAAAGACTTTCATGACCTCTCTGGGTGTTTTGGGGAAGAATTAAGCAGTCTGGCTGTTCTAGGAAAAGACTGAGCCTCATGCTGCTGAAACAGCTGGGAGCTCCTGGCATTCAAATTTTGTGGAACATTTTACTCAGTAATGGACTAAACCTAGAATGTGCGGGTTAACAATTCAGATCATGTCCAGGATTATTCTGAATTTTGGTGCAGTCCCCATATATGTCAAATCTGAAGTCATGACTCCTAGGAAATATTAAGGTCTGTCAAATAAATACCTTCTATTGTGCTCCTTTCCAGCTCACATCTTCACGCACTGTCATCTTCAATTCTTCGGTTAGAGAAGAGGTCTGTTTTTTCTTTTCAAGTGGATATTCTCCCTTGCCATGCCTTCCCATTTGCCTCCTCTAAGACAATATCTTATTAATAATTTCCTTTCTTTTACACATTAAATTTTTCCTTTCTTTCCTAGAATTTTTCTGTTACAGAGTTCCCAAACAATCAGACAATGCAGGAGAAGAGTTTGGAGAGACCCACTTTATTCATCGCGCGATGGGCTTAGAGAAAATGAATTCAAATTCTAAACAAGGGTACAAGCAGAACTTCCCTTTTTATTAAAGAGCCAGCCCTATGTGCACTTAGTGGTTATCTCGATGCTGGCCTTGAAAACAATACAGTTCTATCCAATTAAAAAGTGCGCCTGGCATGGCATTGAGATTATGGGCATATCTAGTCTCCAGCCTACAAGGTCATACAGCTAAGTTTATCTTCATCATTCTTCAGGTAGGCTAAAGCAAACTAGAAAGCAACATTTTAGAATAAGAGGCTATCTAAGAAAACAGCAGAAAATTCCAAACAGCAGTTTTTAACAAAATAGAGGTTTTCTTTCTCATTTACTCTGCTAATAAACATACTTGAGCCTCTAGATTCTAAAAGCAAACAAAATGCCAAAATTAAATGCTTCATTCAATCACAAACTGCCCCCTCCACCCCCGCCCTGTTTCTTGAACACTGGTAGCCAGTTAGTTATTCATTCTCCCTGTGGTTTCCCTTCTTAAAAGGACTAAGGAGGGATCCATACCAGTGGCATGCCATCAGGTGGGGAGAGAGGGATCTAGGGTGTTCATCTCTTTTATCCACAGTTGTCACTAAAGCCAAGGCGTCCAGATATTAAGTATACACCAGGAGGAAATCCAGTAGCCTGGTTCTCAAATCTGACAGAAGTCATTTTAAAGTAGGGGCAAGGACTGGCCCGTATGGTTCAGTGGTTGAGCAGGGTCCCATGACCTGGTTGCAGACTCCATCCCCAGTAGGGGGCATGCAGGTGGCAGCCAATGTTTCTCTCTCACTGATGTTTCTTTGTCTCTTCTCCCTCTCTCTTTCTCTCTCTAAAATCAATAAAAACATATTTAAAAAATAAAGTAGAGATATTACAGAAAACTGGAGAAGAATAAAGCAATGCTTAAGAAAGATGGAGTTACATTTATTATTATTATTATCATTTAGTAGTAGTAGTAGTAGTATTAATATTACATGCAGGCCTAGAGAAAAATGTCTCTCAAACTCTGGATCCAGTCACACAGGAAGTTTTCTGTATCTATACCTTTTCACCCTTTTTATCTCCCAAATATGGGGTTTTTCCGCTCCCTTTGCAAGTTCTTAAAGAGCTCTGTATGCTGGAGCTTTGAGACCTCAACCAAAGGGTTGGCCTGGTGCCAGCACTGATAACTTCACCTGAGGAAGGTTTAATGGCCTCTCTGAAATGGGAGAAGTCTTATCTTCCTTATTATTTAATCAAGCAAGCATTTACAGAAGCCAAAATAGCAAAGTTAAAACTTCAAACAGCAGTTTTTATGTAAGATGTATGTTTTAGGGACAAGTTGAAAGCCCAGAAGATCCTGGGGGTGAAGCTAGGGGAAAACATCGGTACAGTAATTCTGGAGCCAGCGAAAAGCTACTACTGCACCTGACCAGTCCCTGGTCTCTGAGCTTTCAGGCGCCTATCCAAGATAATTATAAGTGAAACAGACAAGTAAGGGAATACTGGAATTTAAAATTTGAGACTTTTGTTGCTATTTATACTTTTCTGCTAGGGCAGATGCAAACCCAAGGCCCTGGTGGTTCCAAATTCACATGCAAATGTATCAGCTGATGCACCTGTGAAGCAAAAAGGTAGCTAAAGGTTTATTCTGAAGGTCAATAGCTTGTAAATTTGACTTTTTTTCTGAAATTTTTTGTTTAAATCTTCTCTCTAAAATCAAGACAAATTTCCCTTTAAGCATGATTTCATTTTGTGAAGTTCCTTCCTTTCTTGCTGGTGGGAAGATATGAATGAAAAGGACTCACAAGGGTTAATGTCACTGACGAAGGTAACATCTGAGAGGAGGGGGAATGCCAAAGGCCTGATCCCATCACTGGAAACTAATATCTTATAAAGAGTGGCACAAATAAAAACATTTTTAATTTTCCACTGAAAACAAATACATCCATAGTAACAGCATCCCAATATACTCTGAGTAAGTTCGTACGTAGGTATAATTTTAGTTCCCCAGGCTAGCTCAGGCTAGGGAAACCAACTGAATCTACATACTATATAACTAGTGTACCAGTTAATAAATTGCATTTTTTTCAATAGATGGAACTACACATATGTTTATATATATCTGATTTGATATGTATGCTATTTTGTTGTATTGACAAGCTTTAAAACTTCATATGTCAAATTTTGTGAAGGTGTTAACAACATAGATATTTTTTGCGCTTAAAATGTCAAATTTCCTGCCCCCAAAAAAAGAGCATTTGCAGAAAGTTTAAATTCATTACTTTATTTTGAAGGAAATTGCTGCTGAAAGTTATTGTATACTTCAGGAAGCTTATGGTGAACATGCTCCATCTCAAGATACTTGTGAATGCTGGTTTAAACACTTTAAAGGTGATTATCTTGATGTGAAAGACAAAGAATGTCCAGGTCAACCTAAAAAGTTTGAGACCAACAATTATAAGCACTATTGGATGAAAATGCATTTCAAACTCAAAACAACTTGCAGAAAGATTAAATGTTGCTCAGCAAACAATTTCTGATAGTTTACAAGCAATAGGAAAGATTTTAAAGGAAGGAAAATGGGTGCCACATCAACTGAACAAAAGACAAATGGAAAACCAAAACTCATCAGTAAAATGTTGCTTCGACAGCATGAAAGTCTTTTTTGCATCAAATTGTAACTGGCGATGAAAAATGGATTTATTTTGAGAATCCCAAATGCACAGAATCATGGGTTGATCCAGTCAACAATCAACATCAATTGCAAGGCCAAATCACTTTGGAAAGAAGACAATGCTCTGCGTTTGGTGGGATCAGGAAGGTGTGGTGTATTGTGAGCTTCTAAAAACAGGTGAAAGCGTCAATACTGATAGCTACTGACAACAAATAATCAATTTGAAGCACGCTTTGATCATAAAACCACCAGAATGTTCCAGAAGATAGGCAAAGTAATTTTGCTTCATGATAAAGTACCATTATATACTTCAAAACCAGTTAAAGATACATTAAAAGATCTTGCCTGGGAAGTATTAACCCAACTGCCATATTCACCAAACCTTGCTCCTTCAGATTACCACTTGTTCTGATCGATGGCACACGCACTTTCTAAGCAGAATCTTCTCTTTTTGTTTTCAAGAGATCATCTCTATTTTTTTTCCCAGAGTCAAAATTTTCAACGAGTTACTGTTCTTCTAAGTACACTTATCTGTCAGCAGTGTGCTTTGATTCCTGCAGTGCTGATCCTCAGCTCAGACACGGGCTTTTTTTTGAAAAACGCAAGTACACGCTAGTGCATCTTAGCTGCCAGGGTGTCTGCTCATTTTCTCAGAAAGTACAGATTCACTCACTGGAGGCCTTATTATTCATAAATGCATAATGTCTTCCTATATTTCCAAAATGTAGGAGAAAAACAGATATTTTTAACTTTCTAGCTCCCAGGCAGCCCCACCCAGCTTTGTCCACTGTAGTAACCAAAAAGTTCTGGGGTTCCCGAGGCCCAGGTCTGTAGTGTCCCTGACAGAAGGGTGCACCTGCAGGCAGGTGTGCTCACTGCACCTTTGTGAGGTCTCTGCTAACAATGGCATCTCAACACTTACTTTGCTTTTTCTAAGAAGCCAACATGACTTCAGGGATTCATGTTGCCTCACACAACAAGGTGTTAACAAGATGGGATGTTCTGCACTGAAAATCATGGGGCTTCCAGAGGGGAAATTGTAGAAGTGTGGGTAGCTATAGAAAAGAATTGCAAAAAAATGCTGGACATCTCTCTCTGTGTATCTCTCTGTCTCTCTCTTGTTTCCCTTCTCTCCAGTCTAACCCAACAACAACAATGCACAAGGATTCCTTTATCTCTATATCCTTGCCATCACCTGCTATTTGTTGATTTATTGATGGTAGCCTAGGTGTGGAGTGATATCTAATTGTAGTTTTATTTTAATTTCTCTAATGATTAGTGATATTGAGCATCCTATCTAATAAAGAGGAAATATGCTAATGGACCCTCATGCCATCGCAAGGATGTATGCACCCACAATCAATATGAAAGGAATATGCTAATTGACTGCCATGCACTCCAAGATGGCAGCGCCGCCCACAGCCATAAGATGGCACCTCAGCCCCAGTGGGGTGGCAGGCACGTGGCAAGGTGTCCAGGCCTGGCCTTGCCATGCGCCTGCCTCTGGAGTTCCCCAGTCTCTTCATCCCCCAGCTGCCATGGGCTAGCCTGAGGCACAGGTAAACCTCCGATGGCAGCTACCCAGCCACCCAGGGCCACCCAAGGCTGAGGTAACCAGGGCTGGCCAAGGGTTATACTAGTGGATAATGCAATGTCGTACAAGAATGAAATAGGAGGAGCTTTATGGCATCTGGGATTAAACCAGTTGGCTTTCTTGAAATAAATTGAAATAAATTTTTAAGTCAATTGCATCAAAATATTAATTATTTGATATTTAATGCCTACATTAGCTAAATCTGGGTGGTACAGCAGTAAAAATGATAGCTTTGTGGTAAGCTAAATAGTGGCCTCCCAAAGATGACTATGATTTAATCCCTTGTGAATATATTACATTTCATAGGAAATGGACTTTACAAATAGGATTAAGGTTAAGGATCTGAAAATGAAAATACTATTTGGGAGCTGTCTTAATAAGAAACCAGAGATTTGCTGTCATAAATGACAGATTTTTTTTTTCATAGTTCTAGAGCCTGGAAATTCAAAGTCAAGGTGGTGGCATCAGGATTTATTCTGTGAGACCTCTCTTTCTGGCTTATAAATAGTTGTCTTCTCCCTCTGTCTTCACATGTCTTTATTGTGTGTGTGTGTGTGTGTGTGTGTGTGTGTGTGTGTGTGTGTGTGTAGAGAGAGAGAGAGAGAGAGAGAGAGAGAGAGAGAGAGAAAGAGAGAGAGAGAGAGAGAGAGAGAGAGAGAGAGAGAGAGAGAGAGAGAGAGACCTGGTATCTCTTCTTTTTCTTATAAGGACACCAGTCCTATCAAATTAGAGTGCCACCCTATGGCTTCATTTGACCTCCTTAAGGCCTTGCCTACCTCCAGAAAACAGTCTCCTTTGGGGTTTGGGCCTCAACATATGAGACAGTAGAGAGAAGTTCACAAATCAGTCTGTAACAAGTAGTATCCTGAATTATCCATGTGGGCCCAATCCAATCGTAGGAGCACTTAAAAACAGAGACTCTTTCCTGGATAAAGTCAGAGAAATAGTAGGTTGCAAAAGAGCCAGGAGAAAGTTTAAGTCTCAGGGGGACTCAACCTGATATTGCTGATGGGAGGGGCCACAAGCCAGAGAGTGCAGGTGGCTTTTGGAAGATAAGAATGTCCTTGCAAATAAACAAGTAAAAAACAAAAAAAAAAAAAACACAAAAAAACCTCAGTCCTACAACCACACAGAATTTAACAACCTGCATAAGCCTGGAAGAAGATTCTCTCCTAGATCCTCCAGAATGGAATAAGGCTCAGTGGATATCTTGATTTCAGCTTTTTCTTTTCTTTTTTTTTTAACTTGAGCAGCAAAACAAACCAAACCCACTGAATTTCTGAAAAGCAGAAATCTGAGATAATAAATTTGTGTTGTTACTAGCATCAACATTTATGGCACCTTGTTATAGCATCAATATGAGACTAATATAGATATGATCTCTTCTTTTCTGGAGCTTATATCCTAGTGGGAGCAACACCAGTAGAGCCAGCTGAGCAAATATGTAAAGATTAAAAGAATTGCTATGCCTCTAATTGGTTTGGCTCAGTGGCTAGAGTGTCAACCTGCAGACTGAAAGATCCCAGGTTCGATTCCGGTCAAGGGCATGTACTAGTAGGGAGTATACAGGAAGCAGCTGATAGATGTTTCTCTCTCATTGATGTTTCTAACTCTCTATAATTCTCCTTTCCTCTCTGTAAAAAAAACAACAAAATATATTTTTTAAAGAATTGCTATGTGAAAAACAAGTAAACAGATAAAGTGAAGACATAGGGGACCTATGCATTAAGAATTGTGGTAGCCAAAACCGGTTTGGCTCAGTGGTAGAGCATCGGTCTGTGGACTGAAAGGTCCCAGGTTCGATTCCGGTCAAGGGCATGTACATTGGTTGTGGGCACATCCCTGGTAGGGGGTGTGCAGGAGGCAGCTGGTCGATGTTTCTCTCTCATTGACGTTTCTAGCTCTCTATCTCTCTCTTCCTCTCTGTAAAATATCAATGAAATGCATTTTTTTTAAAAAAGGAGTTGTGGTAAAAGTGATATTTAAGCTGAACAAAAAGAAGAGAAGGAGCTGGCTGTTCCTTCTGCACAGGAGCTGAACTCGAGCGTCCTGTGCGGAGGGAACAGGAGTGGAACAGGTGGAACACAGCTCAGGGTATTCAAGAAACTGCAAGATGTCCAGAGAGGTTGAGAATAGCAAAGGGCAGAGTTTAGAAAATGAAATTATAAAGTAGCCTGAGTAGAGAGCTTGCAATGGTTTGTAAAGTGTGATTAGAAATTTGGATTTTATTCTTAGAATAGCAGGAAATCCTTGTAAGTTTTTAAGCAGAAGAGTACTATACGAACGAAGCTGTGAAATAGAAAGAGGGCATTAGTAGAAAAACCAGAGAAGTTTTTTAAATGGCATTAGGCTAGTTAATAGTATTTTACCCATGTTAATTTCTTAGTTTTGATCATTGTACCATATGTAAGCTGTGAACTTTAGAGGAAGCTGGGTGAAGGGCTTATGGGAACTCTGTAATATCTTAGCAGCTCTTCTACAAGTCTAAAATCATTTCAAGAAAAACTTAGAAAGGCCAAAAAATGTCATGACCCACTTTCTAATTTAGGAAGGTCATTTCTTCTTACTTCTCAGTTGGAGTCGGGTTGTTAAGGCAGAAGAGTGAGCATGTGAATACTGGTCAGGAAACTAATTCAGTGATCCAAATGTGAGACAGGGGGACAGAACCTGGTAAGGGGTGAGGTCAAAATCTGTTTTTGAAGCAGAATCCCCAGTTCCTGATGATGAATGTAGTATGTGAGTGTGTGTGTGAGTGTGCATGTGAGTGAGTGTGTGTGTGTGTGTGTGTGTGTGTGTGTGTGTAAGTGTTCATTGTTGAAATGAGCAGTGAAGGAGTGAGAGAAATTAAATCCTAGGTTTCTAACCTTAAAAATTAGGTAGTGGCCTCATTTATTAATGGGAAGATTACAGTGTGTGAATGTAAAGATGAGTTTTAAGGCTCATGGCCTCCAAATGAAGATATCAAGTGTGATGCAACTGAAAGGTGCAGTCTGAGCTGGAGGGGTCTTATGTAGCTGCCTTCATTTCAATGCCACTGCCCTGTGGTAGGGGATAAGAGGCATCCATTCCTATAAACAACCTAGAGAGTTAACATTCAGGGAAGAACCTCAGACCACTGGATTCATGGTAGGACGATAATTTTTTTTTTAATTTTCATGTGGTTTTATTTTTCTTTCTTAGAAATGCCATTTAACACAGCTGTGCTAGGAAGACTAAGAAAAGAATAGAAATTATATTCTCTGTTTATGCTTGAGCTGCAGTAAAATGGGGAGAGTAATGGCAAGTAAATCAAGATTATGGACCATCTATGGAAAAGATTTTGGGGACATAAATGTAGTCAGTATTTTGAAGCAGGGGTTCTCTTTTTCTCTTTCCATAGAGGGAGAGAGACACATATATATAATATATATTGAATATATAGCTTACATATATAATTATACATATATATAACTACATATACAACTATATATAACTATATATACCACTATATACGTATATACACACATTTATAGCTATATATTTATAAAACAAGCCAACTTTTTCTTTATATCAGGCACAGAAGTTGTAGCATCTCGCCCTGGCCAGTTTTGCTCAGTGGGTAGAGCATCAGCCTACAGACTGAAGGGTCCCAGTTTCGATTTCAGTCAAGGGCATGTACCTTGGTTGTGGGCACATCCCCAGTAAGGGGTGTGCAGGAGGCAGCTGATCGATGTTTCTCTCTCGTTGATGTTTCTAATTCTCTATCCCTCTCCTTCCTCTCTGTAAAAAAATCAATAAAAAATGTGTTGTTGGTTGTTTTTTTTTAAAGAAGTTGTAGCATCTAAAAATCATTGCTGAGTTTCTCATTGGAAAAATCTATAAGGGATCTTCTGGGAAGGATTTAAAGTGTAAGAAAGTTTATATCATTCCCCCAAATCAAGGTTGAAGATGATAACCACATGAGGGGACAGAAAAAGTTCCCCACTTAGTGTGTCTGAGCCAAAAATGAAGGAGGGCTCTCATTACCCTCTTTTGCTAGAATTACTTCATAGATCACTCACTTTATTCGTTTCTAGTCCATACCTATATAGAGTTCAATGCCTGCCTCTCTTCTTCTTAAGAGTGTGAAAGTGAAGTTTTAAGAGGAGCCTAATTCAGAGGCCAGAGACAAAACATGGACCACCATCTTCATGTAGCTTGGATTGTGTTACAAAATAGAGGGTCTGACTTTCTTGTTTCTTCAGTTGATATAGCAGAAACACATTCAGTTTCATTAATTTAAACAATTGTTTACATTTTAGACAGATTTTTTAATATAATATGCCACAAAAAAATATTAATTTAGACATAAAAAACATATTATTATATAAAGAACAATCTGATTTTATTGGGATGAATTCAATTTTATTTTTCAAGTGGAAGTTTTTCCAATAAATTTCTGCGTATTCAGTTTGTTCTAGAAATCTGAAGACAGGGTGCCTTCACTGTACAAGTTCCTTAGGTTTTGTTTAAATATATTGAAAAAATGAGTCAAGGAATGTTCCATTCTAACCCTAACCCTGTCTTTAAGGGCTTGGCCCTGCCTTTCCTAGTACTCCCTTGCTATGGGACACTGTGATCCACTGTGAGAAAGCCAGAGATGCGTGGATATTCCATTTCCCTCCAGTTGTCACCACTGTTGCTGCCTCCTACAGACCATTCCTCATTTCCCTGGAGTAGTTAGCTTTCCCATGGTCTAGCAGTGTGCCCTACCCTACCTGTCTACTACTTTAGGCATCAATTCCTTTGCTTTGACTTCAGTGACATGGTCTGATAATACTACCTACGCATCGACTGCCTTTCACAAGGCAGTTAACTTCAGTATTGCCATCCAAATGGGGGGTAACAGATAAATATAAAAAGCTCTTTAATAACTAGGAAGTTGTTGGTGCTACCGGCTGAGTCTATTGCGATGAGCTACCAGACCAAGTTGACCTTCAAGGAAAAAGCGAAGATATCCCATGAAGCAATTGTACAAACCTCTAAGTGGAACTCCCTTCTTTAAGCGGATCACCTGGCGGTAGACATCACTTCCTCGCTTAAAAGCATTACCATTCTCTGTTCTTTAACTTGGTTATCTTTTTGCAGGCTGAACCCCCTGCTGAACTCTTCAGACGTACACTACTCACCCAGCATACCCTCTCTTGGCAGTGGGTAAGTGGCAAATAAAAAGGTTCTCTCCATCAAGTCGATTGAGGAGGGCAGGTGGCAGGGTACCAATGATGCTTTTACTCTCCACGCTGCTTAATGTCTCCAAGATCAAACACAAAGATCACGGGAGGAACAGGTGATCAGCGGGTGACAACAGATGACTGTACTCGGTTCTGGATGAGTTGTACGACTCAGACAAAATGGATGGCCCCATTTAAAATGACTTCAGAAGTATCAAAGGAGGCCTCTGTAGTTACCGTATGTGCCTTCAGACTCGAATATTATTTTCCAGTCCTGCCGGTGCTCCTGTTGAAGAGAGAGGAGGAAATGTGAAAAATGATTTCTTGTCATTCAGACTTCTTTCCCATATGCTTTCTCCAAGGAGGAATACAAACTTTATATGTGGGTTTGGAATGGGCTTGAGACAGTTTACCCCCATTCACAGAAATGTTTGTAGGATACGAGAAAATAGGCCTACTGTGGCCATCAGTTTGCACCAAGAAAAATAATAGATAATTACTCACTACGGGCATTATATCCCTAGATAAAGAGTAATCATGGGGCGAGTTACATAGTTTTAGTTGTTATGTTTATTAACCAAGTTTAAATTTTCATACTGAAATGGCTTGTCAACTCCTTTTATTCTGTAGTTCAAACTTTCATAATGGTCAAAATAAAATCAAAATTTTTCCCAAAAGTTGATACGGCAAATATGTGGGGGTTTTTTAAGTATTGGTATCTTTAACATCATTAAAACTCAAGTAGTACAAGGGCAACGTATGAAACATCTCCTTCCCACTCTAAATCCCCAGCGTCTTCATTCTCTGTCTCAGAAATAACCTCTATTCCTGATTTCAGTGTATTCTTCCAGAGGTAGTTTATTCTTTTTCCTTTTTTACACAACTAAGGACCTACCATCTTTGCTGCTCCATACTTTACCTTTTCCATTCAACTATTTTTATCTATATAATAAAAGGCTAATATGCAAATAGATCGAACTGGGGAACAACTGATCGCTATTACACTCACTGACCACCAGGGGACAGATGCTCAATGCAGGAACTGCCCCCTGATGGTCAGTGAGCTCCCACAGAGGGAGTACTACTCAGCCAGAAGCCAGGCTCTCAGCTGGCGGGTGCAGCAGCAGTGGCCGGAGCCTTTCCCACCTCTGTGGCAGCACTGGGGTGTCTGACTGACAGCTTAGGCCTATTTCCCCTAGGGAGCAGGCCTAAACCATCAGTTGGACATCGCTGAAGGCTCCTGTACTGTGAGAGGGCACAGGCCGGGCTGAGGGATACCCTCCCCCGCAGCCCCCTGCTCCCAATACACAAATTTTGTGCACCAGGCCTCTAGTATTTATATAAACATGTGTGTTTAACTCATTTTTAATGGCTACATATCATTCTATAATATAAAAACCCCCAAGATTTTCTTATCTTGTTTCTATTGATAATTAGATTGTTTTTTATATTATAAACAATGCAGCAATTAATATTATTATGTAATTTTTGTGCATATGCTTGAAGTTTTTTGTAAGATACATTTCTCAAATGGAACAATTTTTTAAAGCTGTGCATTTCTCACAGATGTTACTGATTGTTTTTTCAAATTGGTACAAATCTAAATAATCTCTGATAATGCATGATATTACCGATTCCTCCACATAGTTGTTAACACATGTATATTTAAATTTAATTTACTTTGTCCACTTGAGAAATTAAATGAATGCTATCTTTAAACTTGTTTTTGACTCGTAATTATAAATGAGATTTAGTTGATTTTCATGCACTTAAATATCTTTGATTGTGATTTTCCATCTTTTTCCCATTGATTTGAAATGCCATCTATATATTATATTGTTGTCACATGTGAAATTGCCATTTTCACGAGTCAGAAAAAGTTGAAAATCAGCAACTTTAGATAGCATAAATGGGTAGTTAAATAAACAGATGGATCATACATACTTGTATCAAAATTTAATTAATATGACAAAAATAAAGAATAAGATATCTGTTTAGATTCTGCTCTTTCTTTTTTTCAAATTTCTTTTTTTCAAAAAATTATCAATGCCATTTTTTAAATGTCTATTAAATTGCATTTTAATTTTGATTTAGAGATAATATCTTTGCACTCCTGAATTTTTCTATCTTTCTCTTTTGAGATATAAAAATTCAATCTTTTAAATATATTAAATCTTCAATTTTTCTCAGATGTCACAAGTTTTCCTTTCATGTAGGTCTTATTTCTATTTATTGATTTTATTCCGAAATATTTTATAAATGTCATGACCATTACATTAAGATTTTTATCTTCTATTATATTTTTTTATTTTGAGCCTGTAGAAGAAAATATTGGTTTTGAGTATTAACTTTATAATCCAATATTTAAATATTTAATGACAATATAGTTAATTTCATTGATTTATCAAATACATATTTATACCATCTACACATAATAATATTGTCCATCTATTACATTTCTATACTTCTTTTTTATATCTAATTGCATCAGCTAGTATTTGTAAAACAAATATTTTGTTGTGAAGGAAGATTCTGGTTTCTGGTTTAAAATATATGTGTGCTGACAAAGTGTTCATTTATTTCTATGAACATTTTATTAAGAATTTTCATAAAATATGCCTAGTGAGTTGTATTAAATACTATTTTAGAATATCTTTCACAGACTGAATTATATGATTTTTCTCCGTTGATATCTATTTACAAAAATTGTATTAATAGATTTACTAAAATTGAACCATCCTTGTATTCCTGATGCAATTGCACTTAATTGTGATATAGTCTTCTTTCATGTGTTGCTGAATTCAATTTGCTAATGAAATATTTTATTTCAAATTTTATAATCAATATTTGTAAGTTAGATTGGTTTGTGGCTTTATGATGTAATATTAATAATGCAATAATGATCTTAGAAAAAAGAAATTGGAAAATTTTACCTTTCTCAATTCTTTGGAATAATTTATATAACATATAAACAAATTAATCTCTACATATTAGAAAAATTTACCTGTGAAGTTATCTATGTCTGGTGTTTTCAAAAAGAGAGTTTGGTAACATTCTTTATTTCTTCTAAGATGCATAATGTTTTATTTCCTCTCAAATATTTTATTTTAATCACTTCTTCTATAAAATGTTAGTGTAGTTTATATTTTCCAAGTTTTTATAAATAAAATAGATCATTAATAAAATAATAGAATGACACTTGAACATATTTAGATGAGCTCAAGTTCCATCTAAAGAAGGGTTCAAATTATTAATCAATTATTCACAAAACATTTGTGTTTATATGCGTGACTTCCATTGTTTCTATGTATAACATTGGGCAGATTCAGGAGCAAAAAACAAAAACTAGTTTCATGTGTGTATGTGTTTTGTACGTAATGTGTGTCTAAGCAGCTTTGACAATATTTCCATTCATAAATTATTTCAATTCACCATTATATAGTTGCATAAAATCTTAAAGTTAATACAGGGTGGGGCAAAAGTAAGTCTATAGTTATAAGTACATGAAAAAGAGTTTACTTTTTATTATTTATTAGTTATTGCATTACTTTCCATATGAACAACTGTAAATTTACTTTTGAAACATCCTGTACATACATACAAAATTGTTGACTACAACTTTATTATCTTATAAATGAAGAAATTCTGAAAAGTAGGTAATATGCCCAAGTTTTTAAAACTAATACAAAGTTGAGCTAGGACTAGAAACTATGCTTCAGAATTCTAAGATTATTTGTACTCTACTATTTTCCTTCCTCTCCTCAAAAAGAATGAAGAACTGTAGAATTATTACTTTTAGTTTTATAATTTGTAGTATAAGTGTATGAGAGTTTTAAACAGTGTTTAAATACTTTAACTGAGAAAATACTGTCATAAGTCAAAAGACTTTTAAACTTTTTTCAATGTATCTATCAGCATAGTTACTGTTTTTTAAATAATTTTTGTAAATTATAGTTCAGATACACTTTGTCATGCATGATTCTTGTCTCTATGTATGCTAAAGAAATTCTTATTAACAATCAAAGGAATAGTGTGGGAAACTACAAAAAATGATAAAAGACAATGTTATCTTGAGTTCTGCTGTTTATTCAAAAGATCAACTAATGAGGACTGAGAGTGGTTCTGTCAGATTCATGGAGAAGGTAGAAGCCTTTCTTAAACACAATAGATACTGGTGAAAATTTTGGAATTTGGAGACTTTTTTTGGTTTTCAAAGCAATGTAAGTATGAACATAGATGCCAAAATGACATTGAAATGATGTAATGGTATAAAGAGTAATTTTCTTCCTTAAATTGTTTAGAATTTTGAGCAAATAACAATCTACATTGAAGAGTGCCATTTGTATGATTACATTCAACAGAACAGAAATAAAGTCATATGTATTTTGACAACTAAGAACATTTTTAGCCATTATATTCAATGTAAGTGTCTGGGATTTTATTAGCTAAATTAAGGTACATACACATGGGATTTTGGAGATACAGAGAGCCCAGAATTTCATAAGCATGAGCGACCCAACCCTAGCATAACATAGAGACATTTTTATGTTCATAAAAATATTTTTAATCCACCACATTCTTGGTAACCACACCATCTTATGATGGCTAGGAAATGTTGGGGAAAGAGAAACATTAACCTAAGAAGATTCTAATATTTACATTTTCCATATCTTCAACCCTTTTAATATTGTAAATAAACCAGTGAGACATCTCTATGACTCCTACCAAACATCAAATATCTGAATGATAAACATGAGCTACATAAGAGAAATAAATCTTCTTCATTTTCTTCCTTTTCCCTATGTGCATAGTGATTGTACAAGATACTAAAACGGGAGAACTTTACCAGGGATAGTCTCACATTGTTAGCTATAAAGGAAAAATATAAAAGACTGGCGATTAGAGATATTTCGCTTTAAGAAACTTCAGTGAATAAGGAAAAGTGCTTGAACCTTTTTGCCTATTTGGAAATAACCACTTTTTAACTAATTTACATTTCTTTCTGAGCATTACTAGTCCTCAAGAATATGAACTTATTTGACAATGCCATTTCGTTATTATATAGCAAACAATGCAATTAATCTTACCATGGTTATGTACTAAGTCTTAGTGAAGAAGAAAGGTCATAAGACATGAGTGGCTACAAAGGTCACTGCATCTGCTCACTTGTGAAAAGAAAGGTGGCAGGTTAACTTGAAGATACATAACTTTCGGTTACTGAACTGCTCCTGAAACTCAGGAGGTTGCTCTTTTACTTACATCTCTTTCTGATTTAGAAAATTTCTCAAGAAATGTAAGTTTTATTTAGGAAGAAGGGAAGAAAGAATAATCTTTTAAGGTAAATAATTATCAAATGGCCAGTGGATATAGAGGCATCTAGCATCACATAACGAAGCATGAATATCTATTATTTTTAGAACAGTCCCAAATATTCAACAATTTTATATTCTTATTCCCTGATAGTAAAAGGTGATCTCCTGCCTTTGTATGTCCCCCTTTTATTATGAGACAGCAACTATATTCCATTCAGACCCACATAAGTTTGGAAGTTTCTCTTTACTTTTTCTCTAGAATTCCAGATATATGTGTATGTGGTAGGAAAGAAAGCCTATTTTTTACCTTGATGGCCTCCATTTCTAAATATTAAATGTTCTCCCTTGTTATTTCAAAAGCCAAATACTAATTGTAGATTCATGCTAATAACAGGAGATTAAGTAGAAAAGTTCACTTATAGGGCAAGAAAGCAGATTTCTACATTTAGAATTGTGAATGTACCAGCATTGTTTCTGTGATGTTAGCTGTTACCCATTAACCAGTTAGACAGTGAATGCTAAAGCAACAAAAATAAAATTTTTTTTAAATGTTAATATTCATGAAGCTGCAGGAAATAGAAATATAAAATGTGGTTTCCATTACTCTCCGGTGAGAGCTATAAACAAAGCTCAGTACAGGGAAGGAGAGCTTCTTCGGGAACATGAGCACAGAACTATTTTGGGTGGGAAGGCAGAGTCCCTGGATTTTATAGTTCTTAACTCTTCCAGCCCTCAAATGTCACTATGTGTGACTTGGCCATGAGTGATGAGAGCCTATCTTGTCTTTGTCAAAAAAAATTTTGAGAGCTCTTAAAGAGCCTACCATCTACTACCATGATGCATTGGAGATTTCTGGGACACCATGGCAGGCAGGCAAATGCTGCTGGTGGGTTCAAAATTATGGCCAATTGCTGGTCTAAGATTGATTCAAACAACGCTTTCTGATGTCTTCACTCAGCAACAGCTCATTTGCCACACATACAGGTATGAGGACATTCTGTAGGAAAGTTTGCTATGGAAACTGCCAGTAAAATGTGTCTAAATGACATTAAATTGCAGAAAGTATTTTGCAATAATGAGAAGTATTTATAAACTAGGTACCTAGTGAGGGCCATGTACAAATATTTTCAAGCTAAATCTCCATGGCGGGAGAAATAAGAGGCTGAGGCAGAAACGGTGCTCTGGAAGAGAAGGTCCTGGATCACACTGAAAATGCTCTTTACTATCATAAAATTTATGAGGTTTTTTCCAAATGCTAAGACTACTCCACTTTCCTTTTTTCTAATGGAATTGTGATTACATTTTGTCCAGAAAACCATAAATATATAAAAGCCATAAAAGATTGGAGAGTGTGCATTTAATGCAAAATAGCATTTTAGGACATTTGACGTAAAGAATGACCCGGAGGTGCTCATTAAAATAGAATCTGTATTTGCGCCTTGCTCAGAGTGACAAATGTGATAACTGAACGAGGACTCTGGGGACAGCCAACTGGCTTTCCCACTGTAAGACAGGTGATCCTGCACAGTGTATTAAATCTTAAGAGAGTTCTCATTATTTAAAGAATGGGCACCATAATCTCTGCACCATTTTTCCCATATGTTGATGGGGAGAATAATGGAAGCTAATTGCCATCAAAATATTCTGATGTAAATATGACAGCCTAAGTAGAATGCTAATTGTTCATTAAGCAACATATGTTTTATTAAAGGTCCAACATATCATGGGCACTACTTTAGGTGCAAGGCATTCACTGGTTTAATCTTATAGCTTAGTGGAGGAGGAAAATATCAATAAATTAACAAATAAATATATGATGTCAAGTAGTGATTAATGCTAAGAAAAATAATGAAGCATGGGAAGAAAACAGGGCCATCGTATTGGAATGCAGAAATACTTCTGGATAAGTGGTCAGGGAAGACTTTTCTAACCAAATGATGTTTGAGTAAATGTCTTAGTTACTTGAGAGGTGAGCCATGTGCAGATCTGGGGCTTGAGCATTAATGATTAAAAGGGTAGCAAGTACAGAAAACTGAGAGGTGAGCATATTTGATGTTTTTGAGTAACATCAAGAAGGCCAGTGGGACTGGAGCAGTGCAATAATAAATGACATTGGAAAGGCAGTCAAGGCAAATCATGTGTGGGACCATCATAATAAGTTAAAATGCTATTCCAGGTATGGTGGGAAATTCTTGGGAGGTTGTGAGCAATAGAGGCCCATGTCATGATTTGGTGGCCAGGCAATAGTAGAAATGAAAGCTTCTATCATAGTTCCATCCACAGATGATGGAACATTTTGATGTGGTTTGAAAGTACAGCCTAGTGAGCTGTGAAAAAGAAATCTCATATTTTGGTAAAGTTGAGTGTTGCTGTGGCTGCTTTCTGGCTAAAAGTATGAAGGGCATTGAGTCTTTGTATTTCTGGGTTACTCTGACCTGGTGGATGCCTCAACCCATGTAGGATGTTTTCAACTAAACTTCGGGTAATTTGGGGAAGAACTAGGAACGTAATGGGCAGCTACATCTGCTAATTTGTAATTTGACCTTGTCTACTATTCATATAATTTTTTTTGCTGGTTGATAATAAAGCAAAGTAAAAATAACCTCCGATTCAATAGGAAAAAATCTATCTTCTTGGTTATAAAAAGAAAGAAGAAAAAAACAAGAATATTAGTTGAGAGAAAGAAGCTGTAGATCTATTTTGAATATTTAAAGTGAAGGGAGCTATAACATAGTTATATTGGAGAATGGGAGAGTAAATTGACTAAACAAATGTAGTGAGACTAATAACCATGATAATGACTAACTTGAAATTAGTGGCGATTATTTAACATTAGACCGTTAGCACTACTGTATATTTTTTTATATCCATGCAGCTTCTTGCAATCGGAGCATAGTAGTTATAGAGCTGGATTAACCCCTTCAGGTTTTGCCTGGATGTATGATGCCGGAGGAAGGGAGCTAAAGAGCAATGGAATGTGAGTTGGACAAGGAAGCAAGAGAGAATGGTGATGACAGAGGTGGTTAGGTCAATAGATGGAAGGATTATTAAAGTACACAGGCCTCAAAAAAATATTCTATAATGATAGGAAGTGCTCATAAATGGAATCTGTGGATTGGTGGTACCGTTATTGGTAATTGACCGTTTGGGGGCATGGTTTGGAAAGGGATGGCTATATGACCTGTAGCTTAAATAGGGAAGGGATTCAGTAAGTATTCTGGGCTCATATTGGATCCTATTAGGGTCTTTCATATAAAGTTTGAAGCTCTGATTCTATGTAGAGCTTTGTATTTGTCCCTTTATTAACCATCTGTTAAGTCTGAAGTGTCTAAGATATTTTCTCTGAAAACAGACTTGGGGGGAATTTTTCTGAGAATTCAACCCTCAAATATGAAAGCATTGTTATTAGAGATCAAAATCCCATGCTTTAAGGTAAAGTGTTTTTTGCAGATTTCAAATTTATTTATCTCATTCTCCTTCCCCTCCTCTCTCTTAACCTCTTCCTTTACTTTCTCTTGCCCTGTCTCCTTTGTTTCCAAATAAACAAAGAGATATAGATAAATATAAGTAAATGAATTAGGATACAGATAAATGAAATATCTTTGTAATAGACTTTAATGTAAATTTACCTGAAATACACTGTGAATCAAATTCCATCACTGCTAGAAGACAGCAGCATTTTAGCATCAAAGGAGTAAATATAGTTAATCCTGAGTCTTTATGAAACATCAGACTATAGGTGTATAACTCCCAGAAATTTAAGAAATGCACATGGAAAACAGAATAGAAAATGAGAAGTCACACTATGTTATAGACAAAGACAAATTAGCATAGAAGGTATAATGATAATAATGATACGGTGATATAATTTAATGTTTTTTAACCAAACACACCAGAACTTAAATGTCAACAGAGAATTTGCCCCTTCGAAGTAGCTACCTTGGTGGCTATGTATTATATACTTATTCCAATGATCTTCACATTGCTCTAGACATTTTGTGATTACTTTTTCTGGGATTACTTTCAAAGAACTTTCTTTTCAGTATTTTTAAATGGTGTTAAATCATATTTGTCAAGAAAAGTTTGACTTCAATTTAAGACAGTTTGGAGCTGGGGTTGGCAGGTGATGGTTTTAAGAGATTTGAATCCTAGATAAGAAATGACTTTATATTCAAGACATAGACTGGTTTACTTGTGAGCATCGTAAACAAACTCTGAAGACCAAGATTTTTTTTAAATATTTCTTTTATTTTTTTTTACGGAGAGGAAGGGAGAAGGATGGAGAGTTAGAAACATTATGAGAGAGAAACATTGATCAGCTGCCTCCTGCACACCCCCTACTAAGGATGTGCCCACATTCAAGGTACATGCCCTTGATCAGAATCGAAACTGGTACCCTTCAATCTGCAGGCTGACGCTCTAGCCACTGAGCCAAACCAGTCAAGGCTGAAGATTAAGAATTTATTAGAGGTAACTAATATTTTGAGCTGTAACTTGCCATTGAACTAAATACCCGACTTTCTTAAGTGACCCTTTTGCAGTGGAAAAGAGGGCTTTTGGGACCTTTGGAGCTTTTGCTTTTTGACCCAAAAGAGAGCAAAGAGTTAGGGTGCTTGATGTCAAATAGTTTCCCAAGTTCACAGTCCCCTAGTCCACAGAGTTACAGTTAAAAACATTTTATTCCTCAACAAAATTGAAATGGTTGAGACCAGAATGAGGCCATCGTTGGCTTCCCAGAGAACCCCTGTGGTCTGTCTGGTGAAATGCCCGGGGCAGCGCAGAAAGGCCCGTGCAGCAGCGGCAGGTCGTTTCTCCCGGGCATTTCAAGGGCACCTCCCTCAGAGCATGGCTGCCTCATCCCACGACTGTTCTTGAAAACACAGAGGCTCAAAGGACAGCCACCGTGGTCACTGGATAGCAGGAGCAGTGGATTCGTTAGCGATCAAAGCTGGTGCTGTGAGAGTCCTGATGTTATTTTTAACATCCAGGGCTCCTTTACCTGCGATTCTTAGTAAGGTCGTTATCAGAATGTTGTTAGAAGTTGGTTGGATATAAGTTTTGCCTCCAGAATATCAGGTGTTCTTGCTCTTTGCTCTCCTGTGGGGCAGGAACCAATTCCCTCCCACAGCTCCTCTCATGTCCCATTCCTATGAGGTGGGTGAGGCTGTTTTCCTCCTAGGGGTCCGGTTCCAGACGTGCTGCTCTTTGAAAGAAAGGAAAGCATTTCAAACCATCCTGCTGTTAATGTAAAAAGGATCAATGTACTTTTTGGTCAAAAGACATGTTTTCTCAAAGTTCTTTCTACTTTATTTCATTTCCATTTCCCTGAAAGAATAATAATCCATTTTTGTATCATTAAGAATAAATTAATGTTCTTAAGGAAGGTTTTTTCCTAATTATAAAGTTTGTTCATTTTTATTTTGGGAATAGGGGGATTCGGATGGCCCTGGCATTAATGACAACTTTGCTGAGACTAAGAAGTAAGGCCCTGGAGAGGAAGTGTTGCATCAATAGAAATTCTTTCCAATAACAAGGGATCTAGTGTGTTTAGGTAGCACCAGTAATGTTAGTGACAATGACAGCAATAAACATGGACACCTGTTAAGAATTTACTCTGTGTTCATTTCCATTTTATGCATCAGGTATGGGTGGTATGGGTTTTTTCCCTCATTTAATCTTCATATCACTATATAGTATAACCAGGAATATTTTACAAATGAGAAAAACAGCACAGAAAGGTTAAGTGACTGCCCACTGTGCTATTTGGAGCACAGAAGAGGTGGGATATGAACGTAAGCAGACTGACAAAAACAAAACAAAACAGGTTTTCTTATAACACTGCTCTGGCTCCTTAATTTGCCAAAATAAAGCATTTAATTTCTGAGGGTGCGGAATTGTCTGCCTGAAACTGGTGATAACAATGGGGCCAGGACTAGAGTGTGACCAGAAAAGTATGTCCAAAATTCTACCCTTGACAGACTCCTTGACCTACAAAGGCTAGATGAACTGCCTGATTGATTCCATAGCACTTTCTACTTACCTCACCACAGACCTTCACTCTGTCAATTTCCTGTATGCCTGACTGTTTCCTCCAGTAGACACCAAGTTCTTTGAGAGAAAGGACAGTATTTTGTTAAAAATTGGATCTATAATATATAGAAAAGTAACCAGAATATAATGGCACTTGGTAGCTGTTTGTTGAATTTATGAGTAATCACAAATGGAATGGGGATGTGTAATGCATAGAAAATCTATTCAAATCCTGAATCTAGGGTGCTGGCAGGCACAATGAGTTGCTAGTTCCCTGCTCCATAGGTCACCAAGTCTATGTATGGGATGGAGATAGACATATATTGATGTTTTTGGCTCTTTAAATATCTAGACTGTATCAATAACAGTTAAGATATTATTAAAATTTAAGATCCTTGCCTTAGCTGGTTTTGCTCAGTGGGTAGAGCATTGGCCTGCAGACTAAAGGGTCCCATGTTCGATTCTAGTCAAGGGAACATGCCCGGGCTGTGGACTTGATCCCCAGTAGGAGGCATACAGAAGACAGCCAATCAATGATTCTCTCTCAACATTGATGTTTCTCTCTCTCTCCCTCTTGCTTTCTCTCTGAAATTAATTTTAAAAAAATATTTTAAAAAATTTAAGATGGCTGATCATTGGCTAAAAGAATTGGCTCTGAGTTAAATAAACAGAACCCAGAGATTTAAATTTTCAAGCCTTCCTCATGAAATGGCTAAGTGAATATGAAGAAGGCATTGGGTACAAGGACACAATGCCCAAGGTATTGAGCTGCAACTAGAAAGCCACATATCTGAGGAATCTGAGTCAGCTAAGCTTAGTATTAGATTCTACCAGTTTAGGAGATAACTAAGATTTCCCAAGATCCAACAGACAAATTTCTCCCTTCTGGTTCTGGCACCTGCTCTTGGAGTTCTGACAGAGCACCTTTCTCCCTCCCCTTGTCTGAGTGACATCCAGCAAGATGACACAATAAAACATCCCTCTCTCGTATTTCCCTCTTAACAAAAACCATTTGTTTTTCATCTGGGGAAAAGGTGCCTTTGTGGAAGCTGTGGGATCCAGGTAGGAGAATGAGGAGAACTGTTTTTTGAGAAGACAGGCCCACAACCAGGCAGCTGACTCACCAACAATGTATAATCCTGACTGCAGACCCAGAATTCCACACTTCTCACTAGAGCCCCATCTGGATTTGGTTCTGTCACCAACACCCTATGCTATGGGACCTGGGGAGTCTCTTTCCCACTCTTGCTTTGCTAATAGGCACACAGACTCTGAAGTGGCCTGTGAACTGGCTCGTCCCTCTTGCCCATGGTCTGGGAGTCCTGGGAAAACACTGAATTAGGCCCTCATTTACAGGTGGGAGAGCTTTTGTCAAAGTCCTGGAGTCCAACAGAGAAATCCCTGCCCCTGGTTAGAGCAAAGTAGAGATTGAGTGCACTGGAGATGGTAGGAGGAACAATTTTACTATACTCACATTGTCACTCCCTGCCAGGCAGCACAGCTCAATGCCAAGTGATCTTCTTAGCCCATGTACTCCCCCTTGGGGGAAAGTGAGGGTGTTAGAGTAAGCACTCAACTCCTTCAGCTGTGCGGAATGCTGACTAAAAGGCCTAATTCTCTCTTACCTCATCCAGAGTACTGAGCTGTGAGCTGCACAACTGGGAGGTGGTGAGTAGCTGGGAGGACAGTAGTCAGGATTCAGAAAAAAAAGCACCACAGGGAAGCAGATCCTATTAAGAGACTCTATCAGGGCTCCCTATCTCAAATCCAGGGAGAGCTTTGGACATGCATGTTCATGAAGCTCCTGGGTCCCCAAACAAAGTCAATTTAAAGAGATCTTCTCCAAGATACTTTAAAATAAAACTGTCAGAAATCAGAGACAAAGAGTTTTGAAAGCAGCAAGACAAAAGAAGCTTGTAATTTTCAAGGGAACTCCCATAAGGCTGTCAGTGGGCTTTTCAATAGAAACCCAACAGGCAAGGAGGAAATGTGATGATATATTCAAAACTGCCAACAATGAACATTCTGTCCAGTGACATTGTCCTTCAAAAAGGAAGATAAAGACCTCCCCAAACAAAGCTGCACGAGCTCATTACCACCAGGCCTGCCTTACAAGAAAGACTGAATGCATTGTAGTTCTTTAAGCTGAAATGAAAGGACACTAATTAGTAACATGAAAATGTACAACACAATTGTCAAGGTAAAGGTATAGCAACATTCCAAATACTCTAATACTGTAATATGGTGGTGTGTAAGCCATTTAACTTTCATATAAAGGTTAATGAACAAAAGTATTTAAAATAATTTGTTAACAAATATACAAAAAAAGGTAAATTGTGACATCAAAAACATAAAAGGGGAGATGAAACGATAGAGATTTTGTATGCAATCAAAGGTTAATAGTGTAAAGTAGACAATTATATCTATAAGATATTTTATGTAAACCTTATAGTAACATAAAGCAAAAATATACAGTGGATACATGATTATTAAAAGACAAGAGATAACAAGTGTTAGATAATACAAGGAGAAAAGAGAACTCTTACACACTATTGGTAGAAATGGAAATTGGTATAGCCACTAAGGAAAATAGTATTTAGGTTGCTCAAAAATTTGAAAACAGAATGATCATATACCCTAGCAATTCCACTTCTGGAAAGGCCTGGTGCAGGAAATTCATGCACTCAGGGAGGTCCCTCAGCCCAGCATATGCCCTCTCGCAATCTGGGAGCCCACAGTGAATGTCCAATGGATGGCTTAGGCCCGCTCCCCACGGGAGAGGCTCCTGCAACCACCACTGCACTTGCCAGCAGTGAGCCCAGCTCAGGGTTTCTGGCTGAGCTGCATTTCCCCTGTAGGAGCCCACTGACTACCAGGGGGGCAGCTCCTGTGCTGAGTGTCTGCCCCCTGGTGGTCAGTGCGTGTCATAGTGACCTGTCATTCTGTTGTTTGGTCAATTTGCATATTAGCCTTTTATTATATAGGATATATATTCACAATTTTGAGTAGATATCTGCATCCCTATGTTCATTGCAGCATTATTCACAATAGCCATGATATGAAAAAATATATGTGTTCATCTGTGAATAAATGGATAAAAAAGAAGATACATACAATAGATATTTAGTCATGAGAAAGAAAGGAATCCTGCCACTTGTAACAATATAGATGGATTATTAAGATATTGTGCTAAGTGAGATAAGTCAGACATAGAAAGACAAATATTGTATGATCTCACTTATATGTGAAATCCAAAACAGCTGAACTCACAGAAACAGGAGCAAATGGTGGTTGCCAGAGCTGGAGGCAGGAGGAAATGAGGAGCTGTTGGTCAAAGGTACAAAATTCCAGTTATAAGATGAATATGTTCTGGGAATCCATGCCCAGCGTTGTGACTATAGTTAATAATACTGCATTATATATATTGGAAAGTTTCTAAGACAGTAGATTTTAATGATTTCACCACCACAAAAAGGGTGGTAATTATAGGAAGTGATAGAGGAATTGCCTAATTCTATTGTGGTAATTATTTCAAAATAAATGTATGTATCAAATCATCACATTGCAAAAATAAAGCAATGGTACTTGTCAGTTATATCTCAATAAAATGGAGGAGAAAAAAGAATTCTCATGTCTCACTTTTTATCTATTGAATAAAAAACTCTGATGATAGGGTTCAGGAATAAGTGTTTTATCAAGCTCAAAATGATTCTAAAGACATTCTAGTTCAAGGACTATTGCCCTGGAAGAAATGTTTCCTAAGCACAGACCTAATCTCTCTTCTCCTCCTGTTGCTTCTTGAGTTTAGGGCTGTCCGACCTAACTTTTATTTACTTTCTGTTCTGAATCCATGCTCCTCTGTTTGTTTGTAATTATCTGAATTCCAGATAACTAACCTATCAGTTCATTTAAAAAAAAAAATACACTGCCTGGTCAGATCCAGCTTGTCTGTCACCATATGTCCAAATGTTTAAGTTCTACTGAAACTGTGGTTGTATATGAGTCACCGTCTACCAAGTAACAGCACTGCTACATGCTTCTAGCTCTACAATGACTAATAACTGGGTAGAGTAATCCTGAAACGCAGAAGCTGACCTCACACAGCATGTGTCTTAGCATGCCTTTGAGCAATGGCATCTAAGAGGATCGATATTTAAGAAGTCTCCTTTGCTTATCACAACTTCAGTCATTTCTATTCCCCGCTCCCAAATAATCCTAAGCAATTGAGAACCAACTTCAGAAATAAGTCAGAGCATTTTCCCAGTAAAATCAATACTAAGAGGGTTCTGAAATCTAGTGTCCTATAGAATATCAACTACTTCATCACGCTTGTGGCAGATGCTTAGTTGAAGCCAGTGAGAGGTACATAAAACCTAATGGCACCCTTGATATAAACATATAACTCTAGTCATTTTGCATTTATAAGCCTACATTTGATAGGCCCAGGGAAACTGTATACTAAGGTCTGAAGGAAGATTTGTAGATAATACAGAGCGAGTATGAGATCCTGGAGACATTTTTATTTTAAAACAAACATCAACTGTTAGTTTTGATGAAAAAAATATATCAGAGATCAATGTGTATCTTTACCTCCATGTTCCTTGAGTACAGTTTCTTCCTCATCAGGCAATTAGTGTGGAGTTTGATAAAACATGAGTTTGAGCAGTGATTGAGATGATGTTGTCAGTGACTGGCTGCCTGTCAGTCCAGCCTATTAGCCCTGCAAATTCCCCATAGATGAGGCTGAATAGAGAAGGTGATTGGAGGGTCCTGAAGGCATATTGATGGTATTGCATAACTGGCACCAGGAAGGCCTTGTGTTAGCAAATTCACAAGTGGGGCAACAGGGAGAATGAGATGACTTCTCTGAGTAGGCATAGCTGGAGAAAAACAACTCACTCAATGGTTCCTACATGTGAACACTACACCTTCAGTCCTGCACTATTACCACCAGAACATGCCTAATCTTGAGGGCATGCTCTGTAAATACCTATATCTGAGCACACTGGATGAACTGGTGGGTAAGGTGCCAGGAGCCCACTGCACATGGCTTTTTTGTTTCCATTTTATTTTTCTATGTTTTGTCCATAGGATTCTGGGAGATTATTTAAATTGGAAGGCTGAATGGTGTTTACCTAAGATATTGGAACCCAGCCTGTACAAGTCATATATCTGAGCCCTAAGGAGAGAAACTGAAAGTCCTGTTTCAGTGTGGCATTTTAAGGAGAGGAGTTCAGTGAGAAAAAGCTTCCATAGGTGGAGGAGGCAGCCTCATGCCTACTTCTATGTGAGGCTTTGGTATGGCAACAACAATATGGCCAGCACAGCTCAACACAGCACTGAGGACAACACCTATGTTATAGGCATTAATTAGTGTTGTTAGCCATGGGAGTTGCCCTTTCATAGCCAATGATCATGAAGGAGAAAAGCAAGCAAATCACCATGAGTCCAGAGAGATTCAGAAAGCTTGCAGAGGGATGAAGTTCCGAGGAAAATTACCAGCAGGTTTGGGTTATTAGCCTTATGTTATCCCATATTTATGCAAATACTGGTAAAGCTTGAGTTATAAAAAAAAAAAAAAAACCACACAGACAAAAATCCCAAGGTCTATGAATCCTATTAGCATGCTTCTTTTTCTATGTCATCTGTGTGCTCAAAACCTTCTGGAAACTCCACTTCTACAGGATAAACTCCAAACACCTAAAATGGGATTCCAGATCATTAGGTCTATCCCAGTCTAACACAGTAATATTCTCATTCCTCTCTCTAAATTGCCCGCTAGCTACATACTGATCTCTACAGTGCTCTTTGGCATGTGTCTTCTCTCTTCCTCTGCATGTTCTTTGCTTGTCAAAGCCCAGGTTAAGCACTGCCATTTTTAAAAGTTTTTTTTTTATATATATAATTACCTCAGCCCACAGTAATCTTTTATGTCCAAATTCTATTTTAGCCTCATATTTCCTTGCTATTTATTCATTTAGCTTTTAGGATACATCACCTTGTTAGTCATCTTTTTATGTAACATTCTGTTCATTTCCTCGATTGTGTCATAAACCCATTTACTTCTCCTCAGCCGCCTGCTGGGCCTTGCCCACTCTTAGGCATATAATGCTGGAAAGGAGTATTGCATGGCTGAGTTACTGATGATCTGACATTGGTATCTCAGTGTGATTGCCTCCTGCTTCTTTTTTGTTGAGATATGAGAGCAGAGCAGAGAGAGAGCCCCAGTGAACGGCTTCTCAGCACATGAGCACAGTCATCAGTACTTTGACTCTCATTGATGCTTGCCCCTTGGGTGTCCACCCTGCTAACCGGGTTTTCAGACCATTCCAGAGAGTGGGTGGTTTGAACTATTTGCTGACTTTCTGAGTGGAAGTGTGATACCCTGGGGCCAGGATGAAATCATTGGGCTAATTTTCATTTTTGAACATAAATTTTCTAAAGCCTAGATTTGCTTTCTTGGAATAAAGTCATAGAATCATAAAGTGTCAAAGGAGAGAAGAAATATATGTGACACATTACTAGTATTACCACTGTTGTCTTAATTATTGAGCCAGTGAACTTAGCTTTGACTCATGGTCTTATATTTATAATAACTGTTTGACCATGGACAGGTTATAATATTATCCTCAACAGAAAATGCCAATAATATTTCTTACTTAGAAAGCTATTGATGGAGATTAAGTAGATAAATATATGTGAAGTACCAGGAGCCACAACTGATATATAGCAGTGTGATAACTATTATAACAATTATTATCAACCAAGTAGTTACATTAATTATATTGTAATGGGTACCAGAAATGTAAAAGAGTTACCGTACATTGTCTTTTTCCTAAATGCTGTTAAATTCAGTGAGGAAAATTGAACATAAGTGTAAAAATGTGAACAAAATATCTAAAACTCCTCTTTTCTGGCAGGTTCTAAGCTATGAAAAAGTCCTAGCCAGTTTTGCTCAGTGGATAATGTCAGCCTGTAGACTGAAAGGTCCCAGATTTTATTCCAGTCAAGGATATGTCTGGGTTGAGGGCTCAGTCCCCAGTAGGGGGTGAACAGGAGACAGCCCATCAATGATTCTCTCTCATCATTGATATTTCTATCTCTCTCTCCCTCTCCCTTCCTCTCTGAAATCAATAAAAAATATATTTTTTTTAAAAGCTATGAAAAAATGACACTTATGCTACATACTCTCAAGGAGAAATCAATGCTGCCAAGGAGACATATTTAATGAGTAGTGAAAATATAGGGAAATTAGGTGCATATATGTCACATGGATATCAGAGTCTTTTTGTCTACAAGTAGTAACTAAGGACCTCAAAATCACCAGTCACCTCTTGGTCTATATAAATTAAGTTGTAGAATGCACAAACCACATGGCTCTATACAGTGGACCTGCATTGGGTAGGATTCAGGACTAGTGGGTTACTAGTCCAAAGTCATCAAGACCCATGTTTTTTCTGTCTTTTCTTTCTGCTTCATTGGCTTCATACTTTGGATTGCAGTTTAGTTCATGATGATTATTGAAGTTTCATGTTTTTTGTTCAAAAAGATAAATAAATGATTATGATTATGATAGATAATTGATAGATAGCTGATAAATAAAGTGGGTAAAGAAGACAGAAAATCAATAATCTTTTAATCTAATTGGGCCAATATATTCACTTAGACAAGTACAATATCATGTGTGATTGGCTTGAATTTGTATCTTTAAATGATTGATGATCATGGTTGCTTCAGACTAATCAAGATTCAATACACCTTTGGACCTAAGGTCATAACACAAATCTTATGGCTTCTACACAAATAATAAAAGATGGAAAGTATATTGGAAGTCAAGAAAAATGCCCAAAACTGAGCCTAAGTACAATATGAGACAAGTTAGCCTCATGGCTTTATGTACACAGTTTTCTTTTTATCAATAATGTTCATCACTTTCCACAGACACCACAAATCCTGGACACTGGACACCACTGGAAACCCTCTCATGGCTAGGGCTGTCCTGGGACAGCATGATCCTTCACTGCTGCTTCAAGTCATCCACTCCCAGGTCAGTCAGGGCAGGCAATCTGAGAGTCAACACCAGCCATGTGTCTGACATCAGGGCAGCTGGTAAATTGTGATCATATGAGTAGACTCATATGTTTGTTAGATAGTTTCCCAAACTTCTAAATCATTTATAATTCACTAGGGGCTCAATGCACAAATTCATGCACCTTGAAAGGAACTGTGTGGGCTGCAAAGCTGAGGGGGCCACAGGGCCAGGTCTCGCCCTATCCTCTGTACCCTGACCTGGCCCCTCCCACCACAGCTTGGTCCCCTATCTGCCAGCATCCTTACTCCCACTACAGCTGCTCCCATGTGCTGGCAGTGCCAGCCCCATTCACACCTGCTGATGGTGTGGAGTGATTAGGGCCAGCACCAGCAGTGGGTGTGAGCAGAGCCAGCACTTTCAGTGGGTGCAAGTGGTATCTGATGCCCCAATTGCCCCTCAGGAATGGAAGGAGATGAAAAAGCCCTCAGGGGCGACCTGGCTGGCAGGGGGTTAGAGAGATATGACCAAACGACTGAACAAGCAGGCTACATGGGGCAACCAGGTTGGCAGGGGGAGTTAGTGAGGAATGACTGAACAGCAGGCTGCATGGGGTGACCAGGCCAGCAGGGGGACAGTTGGAGATGACCGGGCTGGCATGGGAGAGCAGTTAGGGGTGACCAGAACTACAGAAGGGGGCAGCTGGGGGCGACCAGACCAGCGGGGGGTAGGGGGTTGTAGAGGGTTTTGCAAAGAGTGACTGGCATAATTAACATTTGGATTTGGGTCCCAACAATGGGGAATAGAGAGGGACAGGAACTGAGCAAAATGTGAAGATTTACTCATCCAGCAAATATTTGTTAAGCACTATTCTTTGCCAGGCCCATAATAATTGATAGGGATATATCAATGAAGATACCAGACATAGCCCAGATCTCATGAGTGAGAGAGACCTATGGAGCAAGACAAAGAAAACATGCCAGTAATAACATCAGTATTTCAATTACTGTTATAAAAGAAGCAAAGCAGATGCAACTATGCAAAAATGGAAAAATAAGACATCCCCTGAAAATAAGACCTAGACATCTTTGGGAGCAAAAATTAATATAAGACACTGTCTTATTTTCAGGGAAACAGGGTAGTAGCTCATCTTTATTTTATTATAATATTATTTTAAAACTAGAGGCCCATGCCGAAACCGGTTTGGCTCAGTGGTAGAGCGTCGGTCTGCGGACTGAAAGGACCCGGGTTCGATTCCGGTCAAGGGCATGTGCATTGGTTGCGGGCACATCCCCAGTATGGGGTGTGCAAGAGGCAGTTGGTCAATGTTTCTCTCTCATAGACGTTTCTAGCTCTCTATCTCTCTCCCTTCCTCTCTGTAAAATATCAATAAAATATATATTTTTTTTTAAATTAAAACTAGAGGCCTGGCCCTAACTGGTTTGGCTCAGTGGATAGAGCATTGGCCTGTGGACTGAAGAGTCCCAGGTTCAATTCTGGTTAAGGGCATGTACCTTGGTTGTGGGTATATCCCCAGTTGGGGGTGTGCAGGAGGCAACTGATCTATGTTTTTCTCTCATCGTTTCTAACTCTCTATCCCTCTCCCTTCTTCTCTGTAAAAATCAATAAAATATATTTTTAAAACAATAACAAATAAAACTAGAGGCCCGGTACACAAAATTTGTGTACTGGGGGCGGTGTCAATCAGCCTAGCCTGCACCCTCTCCAATCTGGGATCCCTCAGGGGATGTCCGACCGCTGGTTTAGGCCTGAACCCTGTGGGACACCCCTCTCACAATCCCAGACTGCTGACCTGATCTCACCCCTAATTTCCCTCCCCTGCTGGCCCTCAACTGCCCTCCCCTGCTGGCCTGTTTTCTCCCAACTGCCCTCCTCTGCCAGCCAATTTGGTTCTGATTGGTCAGTTTCTACGCTGTCAGCATCAAAAGTTCTGCCTCCTAGGAAGCAATTGACTCCTCGCAATTCACCAAGATTTGGTTCTGATTGGCCGATTTCTATGCCAGTCAGCATCTCTGGGCCTGTCTCTGAGCCTGATCATAGAGGCAGAGCTGATCAGCAGCCACCCCAGGCTGCTGGTGAACAGTTGAACTGCTGACCTCTGGGACAGAAAGAGAGGCTTGGCTACTGGCAAGGGAGAGAGAAGCATGGTCTGATCACCCTGCTTCGCTTTCCCAGTCTCTCCAGCAGCTGCTGCCACTGCTGATCAGCCCTGCGTCCCTCTCTCTCTCCCTCTCTGAAAGCTCAGCAATTCAAACTGCTCACCTGCTGCATGCACAACCTGGCAAACAGTCAGGCCTCCCGGTCATTATGGATGTGACCAATCCAGGGTTTTTATATATTAGGATATACAGATATAATAGTAGGTATAAAGTCATGCAAATAGCTCATATCCAACAACAAAACCTAAACCATATTTAAATTACTGTGTTAAGCAAAATAAGCCAGTCAGAGAAAAACAAATATCACATGATCTCACTTATACATGGAATCTAAAGAACAAAATAAACTGATGAATAAAATAGAACCAGAGGCATGGAAACATGAAACAGACTGATAAATCTCAGAGGGAAGGGAGGTGGGAAGATATTAATCAAAGAATTTATATGCATAAGTGCATAACCCATGGACACAGACAATAGGTTGGTAAAGGCCTGGAGTGGGGTGGGAACCAGATGAAGAGGGGTGATAGAGAAATAGAGAGGAGGAGACATCAACAATAAAGATTACAAATAAATAATAAACACATAATAAATAAAATATATATATACAAAAAGTATGAAATTAATAAAAATCAAATTTACATTAACTTTAATGTGGCATATTTATTGTTCTTTTAAAACTAAAGAACCATTTTTGCAATTAGAAGTAAAAACACATAACCTAAAAACCAATTTTATTTTTAATCTGTTTTTGTAGTACTGTGCAAGACATTACTATATGCCTAAGTATGTTCTACAAATGGCATTCATAACTTTCAGACTCTGTTTCCTATCATATACTTTATCAAAACTGTGCCAGTGAACACTACCATAATGGCAGTTTTAATAAGATGTTTTCTAGACTCTCTGTGAAGTCAGTTTCTTGTACATTCTAAGAGAATTGTGACGTTATTGCAATCTGGATTAAATAGTTATCTAATGCAGTTATTACTAAACTTGAGAACATAAAAATTTCTCTTTACATATTTACTATTATATTTTTGCTGTTAGTGATGTGTTATAAGTTGATATGTGCCATAATCTGATCCATATAAATTTTAGTTCTCACACAGATATGGCACTGAGTTGCAAGATACATGTGTTATTAGCTCTTTTATTTCAGCATTTCTCACTATCATATGCTATGTGATTATTTGATTCTACCTTTGCAATTCTCTTCTCAAAGTAATGCAAGACTTTTATTATATATTTGATAACATCTGACTTTATTTGGGTTCTCTTTAGGCAATCCCTAAGACAAGCATACTAATGAATCAAATTTATTAGGAAATGCTCCCAGGAAAAACCAGTAGGGAAATGAGATAGGCAAAGGAAGGGAGCCAAGTGAGGGCCTGGTGCCAAAGGAATCCTCACAGAGGATAACTCTGACTTAATCCTGCAGCGGAGTGCCGGAGACAGAATAGGTCACACCCAGAGTTCTCCGGACTAAGGACAGGGAAGCCTAACTACTTATGCTCATACACCCATCACAACCATCAGTCACTGGTTAAAGGATGCTACTGAGCACTTCAGGAAAGCAGGCTCTGGCAGCCTAAGGGCAACCCTTTGACAGATACACAGGGTTGACTATTGGATATAAAAGCAGGCCATGAATCAGTGCATGGAAATGGTGCAGGGATTGAGAAGATATGGAGGGCGCACTGACAGACTCTTCCCTAAGCATGGAATGCTCTTCCCTCAGGTCTGGGCATAGCTCACTCATTCATTTTCTTCAGGTCACTGCTCAAATGTCACCTTCTCAGGGAGGCCTTTCCTGACAATAAAGTAATACTCATCCATCAATCTCTGTCTTTTTACACAATGTATTTTACACCTCATTGATTAGCAATGTTATACTATTTACTTGAGGCCCAGTGCACAAAATTTGTGCACAGGTAGGGTCCCTTGCAGCTGCTGACTGCAGGCTGGCGCCTCCCTTCCCACGATTGGCTGGCAGGCCCTGCCCCCTTGTCAAACTCTCAGTTGAACTCCTGGTCGAATTCCTGGTTGAGGGGACAATTTGCATATTAGGCTTTTATTACTGTGCATCTGTCTAGTGCAGTGTTTCCCAAACTTTTGACATATGTGTACCGCTTCTATAATTTTCATAATGCTGAGTACCCCTCATCAAAAAAATGGATGTATTTTAATAACAATCAAAATATATTTAATTTTTTGGTACATACACAAAATAATAATAAACGAAAAATAAAATTATTCATAATAAAATATAAATAAAAGTTATATTATAAATAACATTTATTTGGATCAATGAGAAGGATGAAATTGAGTTGACTCATGAGAACGTAGAATTAGGTGCAGCTAAGCATGGTGCAGTGCATATCCCCACCAACTCCGGTGCAATGCGTACCCCCACCAAACTCTTCCCGTATCCCTGGGGGTATGTGTACCACACTTTGGGAAACACTGGTCTAGTGTATATGTCCCTTCATTAGAATATAAAGTCCATAAAAACAAGGACTTTTGCATAGTTGGTATGGCTCAGTTGTTGAGCATTGACCTGCAATCCAGGAGATCATGGTTTCATTCCTGGTTAAAATATATTTTTTAAATGTACATAGGCTCTATATGTTAAAAACTATAAATGCTAATGAAAAAGATTTAAAAGAGCTCATAAATGTAGAGATGTACAAATGTTTTAGAAGTCTCAAAACAATTAATATGTCAATTCTTGCCTAATTAATCTTTAGATTGAATGCAACCTCAACCAAAATCTCATCAGAATGTCTTATATATACAGAAAATCTGTTTATAAAATTAAATTGAAGGATAAAGAATCTAGAATAGATAAAACAATTCAAAATAAGAAAAACTGAAGACCCATACTACCTGATTTTAAGGCATACTTAGAGTTATAGGAGTTAAAACAATGTGGTAGTGGTTGAAAAGATATATATACCAATGAGGACAGTTTTAAAAATCCAGAAATAGATCCACACAAATACGGTCAACTTAATTTTTACAAAAGTCCAAAAGTAATTCAATAGCATATGTAGTCTTTTCAATGAATGAAAGTGTAGAAAATGGACATCCCTATTCAATAAAATAATTCTTGACCTACACTTCACATTATACAAAAATTTTAAATGAATTATAGATATAAATATAAATAAAACTGTAAACATCTTAGAAGAACACATGCAAGAAATTGTTTTATGATTTGATATAGGCAAAATATTCCAAGCTATAACACTAAAATTACAATAAAAATGATAAATAATATATCATCAAAATCAATAACTTTGATCTGTGAAAGACACTGTTAAGAGAGTAATAAGACAAGCCCCAGATTAGAAGAAAATATTGAAAAATTATGTATCAAGCAAAGAACTTAAACCCAGAAGAATTTAAAGAACTCTCAAAATAATAAGAAAACAAACAATTCAAAATATTAGTAGGTAAAAGAATTGAAGAGAATCTTTATTAAAATATATATATACAGAGGGCAAATGAATACATTAAGAGATGCTTAACATCATTAGACATTAGAAATGTTAAAGTTGGATCCATAATGAAATTGCATATCTATTCAAAGGCTAAAATTTAAAAACACTGATGGTATCAATAATGGCAAAATGCAGACCAACAGGAATTCTCATACAATGATGGTAGGAATGCAAAAGTGCTCTACTCACTCTAAAACACAATTTTATTATTTTTTATAAAATTAGACATATGACCAAGTAATGTAACTTCTGGGTATTTATTCTAGAGAAATAAAACTTATATTCAGTCAAAAACCTAAACACAAATGTATGCAGAAGCATTATTCAAAATTGCCAAAAACTGGAAATAATACAAATATATTTTAGTTGGTGAATGGATAAACAAACATTCATGCAATGGAATATTCTTCAGCTACTTCCCCATTAATTCAAATAAATGTTACAGTAAGCTCCTGGTTAGCAGGGACTCTAAATACCTATCAAAATAAAGTTGTTCTGAAATGGAAATAAACTCACAGATAGATACATGGAACAAAAGGGTGGTCTTCAAATGGGAGGAGAAGTTGGGAGGATGGGTGAAAGGACAAAAGTGATTAAGAAGTGCAAATTTACAGTTATAATAAAAATAGTCATAGGACTCTGGCCAATGTGACTCAGATGGCTGAGCATGCACCAAAAGGTGGCTGGCTTGATTCCTGGTCAGGGCACATGTCTGGGTCTCGGGTTCCATCCCCAGTAGGGGGTGTGCAGGAGGCGGCCAATTGATATCTCTCTCTCTCTCTCTCTCTCTCTCTCTCTCTCTCTCTCTCTCTTGTCTCTTTGAAATTAATAAAAAAATATTTTAAATAGTCATGAGACTATAAGGTACAGCATATGGAATATAGTACATAATATAAAAACTATGTATAGTGTCAGATGAGTACTAGCCTTATCAGGATGATCACTTGGAAGGCATATATATATATATATATATATATATATATATATATATATAATACATTATGATATATTATTATATATTATTATATATCAACTGTAATTGAAAAATAATTTTTAAATACCATAAAAATGTAAAGATGTTCTGATACTCACCAATTACCCGTGAAAATAACCTTCCACTATCCCTTAAGAGAGGAAACGACTTCAAAGTTTTGGGGGTCTTTTGTCTGTTGTTTTCCATTTGATTCAAGGAAAATCATGTAACTAGGAACAAGTCAGTTATTTCAGAATACTTAAATTGAGGCCAGTTATCCCATTTAAGTGTTGAAATAGACCAAAGTGAGTTTGGCTGAACAGAAGAATATAAAATAAGGTTGTGTGTACAGCTCCAGTGTATATAACTAGTGAAACCAATTCAATTATTTGACCAGCAATCCCAACACAAGGCTCATGGCCAGTCCCCTGGGCCTGTATCTAGACTTAACAATTGGTTTCTTCTTACACCACAACTAGAGGCCCAGTACATGCACTGGGAGGGGGGTGTCCCTCAGCCCATTCTGCACCCTCTCCATTCTGGGACCCCTTGGGGGATGCTTGACTTTTGACTGCGGTTTAGGCCTGATACCAGTCAGTTGGACATCCCTCTCACAATCGAAACTACTGGCTCCCAACTGCTCACCTGCCTGCCAGCCTGATCACCCCCTAATGACTACCCTGTCAGCATGATTGATGCCTAACTGCTCCCCTGCCAGCCCGATCACCCCCAACTGCCCTCTCCTACTGGCCCAGTAACTCCCAAATGCCCTTCCCTGCCAGCCTGGTTGCCCCTAATTGCCCTCCCCTGCCAACCTGGTCACCCCTAACTGCCCTTCCTTACAGGCCTGGTCATCCCCAACTGCCCTCCCCTGCTGGCCTGATCACCCACAACTACCTTCCCCTGCTGGCCATCTTGTGGTAGCCATCTTTGACCACATGGGGCAGGCCATCTTGTGAAAGGGCATGATGGTCAATTTGCATATCACCTATTTATTATATAAGAATGCTCCTTATTCTGCTCTCCTCATGCCAGACCCTGTCACTTTTCTCTCATCTTTTGAGTCTGTTGCACAATACTACTACTACCTATATGTTTCACTTCCCTGGCCTCTCAGACTATATCTGCCTATCCTGCTCTAGCCCTGTCCTGGACTCTGCATGGCCCAGGTCTTTACAATTTGGCCATCACTGCCTGCTGGCCCTGACCTCCATGAAAAGGAATCAGACCAGATCCCTCTAGAGAAAGTGGACTTCGAAGGAAGACTGGGTTTGCTGAAAAGAAGCATAAAGCCATTCTAAGAAATTAAGATAGTATATGCAAAGACTCCATGGTAGAAGAGAGAGGCCAGGAGAAAATCTGTGTAACCTAAGGGCTAAAGCACAGCATCAATGTTTGAGGACGTGCTGTACCGAAAAACACACACACAAATGTTCTAGCTCCTGTGCTGCAGCCGCTGCCTCAGTCAGCACACCTAACAATATTTCAGGTTTCGACCTCCCTGTGCAGGAACATCAGTTAAATAATGAACTTTCAATATCAGCACGCAATGTCATCAGGTTAACAGACACTTCTTCCATTTTCTCCTGCATGTGCTAAATAAATCCATTTGCTATTGATCTCCACGGCTAAGTTTCAGCCTTAATGTAATTCTTACTGTCAAAGCAGAGTAAACAGATAGTTCCTGGAAGCACCTAAACATGTTATTTTTTACTCATCAGATGAATCCTCTATGGATTCCTGGGCAACCTGATCCGTTCGGTGTTTCATTACTGAAGTTACCAGCTTGGAGGCTTACCATGTCCAGCTGGAGCTGAGCTACAGGGATTGAATGACAATGACAATGTGAGAACTCTAAGGGGGGAAAACAGGCACATAGATAGAATACAGTCTAGGTTCTGGCAGATTTCTGATTCATGATCACTGCCGCTACAAGGAGATAAGAAAGGACGATTTCTCATCTGAGGTTCTGGCATCAGACCCTAGTGGTCTGAGCAGTGTCATTTCATTTGGCAGTATTGCCATATGAACACGTTGTGGCCAACCCACTGGGCAGACTGGCGTGTTCTGGGGTAAATTCCCAATGGCTAGAGCTTGTGAAGGTCTGGGGGCCTCAGTTCCATGTGGATATCATTAGCTTCACTTGTCTCTTGCTCATTTAACATGCTGTGCCCTCCACCAGGAGCACTCCTGGATTCAGTAAACTTCACTCCCTTGAGCAAGAGGCCCTTTCTGGCCCCATGCTTAGAGCTATGGGTCCCAAATAGTTTCCAGACAAGCAGCATGGCTATCACCATGGGACTTGTTAAAAATACACTTTCCTGAACCACACACCAGATCAACTGAATCAGAAGCTCAGTGGGGTGGTGCCCAGATATCTGTGTTCTAATAAACTTTCCAGATAACTGACTAATGTCAAAGTGTGAGAACTACTGCTTTCGGGGTCCTACTCTGGTGCCTTTCTTCAGAGAAAGGGAATTCTAGAGGTCATGCCTCCCCCTTCTAGACTTCACTCTTGGCATCTGGAAGCCCAGCATTCCCTGTCTATCTGGTCTCACGCTTGCTTCCAGGGTCTGTCTTCTCTGGGTTTGTCCTTAGGGCTGGCCTTTCCACAGATGTGCACATTCCTAGGTCTGAGAGTTAGGCAAGAGGGAAGTGGGCAGGCAAGGATCTTGTGGAGGGAGCTGTCTATCCACGCATGTGTAATAAGGCATCATGTGAGGCTGAGGAGCTTGTCGTGGGCCGGGGAAGGGCAAGGGATCAGCTGTCCCTGGGCTGCTCCATTTCAACACAGGACTCAAAAAGTGTCTGAGAAGTCTCAGGTTGTAATAAAGGTAATTCTTTTCAATGTAAAAACAAAACACTTAGTTGACTTAACAGTCTGTTAGTTTTAGTTAAACTTTCAAATAGATGTGCAAGAAGATAAGGGGGCTTGTTTGCTTATCTATTACCTTGTCTTCTGCTTAACTATGAGGCTTCAGCTTAAATATCTCTTCTTTGCTGAGGCTTTCCCTGATGCCTTAATTTATGCTTTAGTAGAGGCCCCTAATTTGTGCTTTCATATTTTCTGCAGTTCCTTACCCTATAACTCATCAATTGTACTATCAACTCTTGTGTAATTATATGCTTATTTCCCCTAACAAACTATGAGGTCCAAGTTGATATGTTTAAGTATTTTTTTATTGAGAGAGAGAGAGAAAGAGAGAAAGAGAGAGAGAAAGAGAGAGAGAGAGAGAGAAAGAGAGAGAGAGAGAGAGAGAGAGAGAGAGAGAGAGAGAGAGATTTGTTATTCCACTTACTTATACATTCATTGGTTGATTCTTATAAGTGTACTGACCGAGAGTCGAACCAGCAATCTTGGCATATTAGGACACACTCTAAATGACTGAGCTGTGTTCAGGGTCTCTAAGCATTTTTAAAATAATAATTTATGTAATCCTCACAATAACTCTGTGAAACAGAGAGTAACATTATTACCATTTTAAAAATTTAAAAAGCCGAAACCGGTTTGGCTCAGTGGTAGAGCGTTGGTCTGCGGACTGAAAGGTCCCGGGTTGGATGCCAGTCAAGGGCATGTACCTTGGTTGCAGGCACATCCCCGGTAGGGGGTGTGCAAGAGACAGCTGGTCGATGTTTCTCTCTCATCGACGTTTCTAACTCTCTATCTCTCTCCCTTCCTCTCTGTAAAATATCAATAAAATATATTTTTTAAAGTTAAAAAAAAGAAAAGAAAAGGAAAAAAGAACACAGCCTAAGTTTAGAGAGACTAAAGAACTCCCCAGAATCTATACATAAGTGGCAGAATCAAGATTCAAATCTAAATACATTGGATTCTTTAGACTATGAATGAATGAATGAATGAAAAAAGATCTAAGAATCAGTATGTCATAGTCTAAGGAATTCTGAGTTTAAAAACAGATAAGCAAAATTTATTATCAAAAATAGGAAACAAATCCAAAATGTTATAGAGTTAGAACTAGAGAAGCCAGGGAAGAGCTGAGAGAGGGGCTCGGGGTCACTCATAAAGCAGGGCTGGATGGATGGTTGCTTTTATTCATTTCCAGTCACATGGTAATAGGTCAGCCCAGTTTAGAAACACAAAAGCAGGGCAAACTACTTAAATATTTCAAGTTGCAAATGCCCCCCCCCCCATCCCATTTAAATTTTTAAATGAAGTTCTTGGACCTTCTGACATTGAGAAGTGTTGACCATAATTCCATAGTCATGCTTTAGGGAAGGAGACAATTTGGAAACAAAATGATCTCCAAATAATGCAGTGTCATGGCCAAAGCACCAATAGAAAACAGTATTAGCATGGAATAGAAATATGCACAGCATCACAGACTATAGAGCAGACCTTGCCCCTTGCCCACAGTTCAATCTTTTAACTCTAACCAAGGCCATTTCTGATGTTCACAGAAGGCACAGAGTTTTCCTAGAGACCCAAATCATCTGGAGGACCATATTTCATAGTGATTGAATGGAAGACACTTGAGTGTCTTCCTTTGTTCCACACTGTCCCCTGGTGGTCAGCACATGTCATAGCAAACAATCAAACTTCAGAGGGGACACATGGCATATTAGGCTTTTATATAGATACTTCACAAATATAACTTGATTTTTATCACATTTATCAAGGAACATTTATTTTCTCATTGAATCATTTTATTATTAAAGAGCAAACTAAAGTTTAGTTTACACATTTGAAGTAACTCTCAAAATAAAATCACTTAACTAATAGTAATGAAGGTTACATTCAAACTTAGGTCTATAGTCCTTTACAATATTGTCTAAGGAGTATAGGTGGTCCATTGCTGGTTACTAACCAACTGAACCCCTCTAGATCTTAGTTTTCTCCTGTGTAAAATGGAGTTAAGTTGCTTTGGTCTGGGGTCTCAGTTGATTGGAACATCATCCGATATATCAAAGGTTGCAGATTTGATTCCTGTTCAGGGTACATACCTCAGTTGTGGGTTTGATACCCTCTTGGAACACATATGGGGCACAGCCCATAGATATTTCTCTCTCTCACTCCTCCCTTCCTCTCTCTCAAAAAATTAGTAAAAATATATCCTAGTGTAAGAATTTTTAAAAATTTAAATGGAGCTAACTTGTATCTCATAAGGGGATTCTGAATATTCAATGAACTAATTCATATACAGCACTGATTACAGTGCTACATAATAAGTACCTCAAATGATACCTATCATTAGACCATCATCCTGGCTTCCAAGTGCTTTTCTGTTTAAATGATTTTGTACATCTTTACCATAAAATGTCAATATCACTTGATTCAGATAATAAAAACCCAATAAAAAGGAATTACAACTGGAATATGGTGGTACAAATGTGTATAATGGTTTTTCCTTGAAGAGAATTAATTAAATTTATGGTAGTTATGTAAGAAACCATTGCTCAAAACGGCCAACATTCTTAAATGAGTCAACTTTATATCTTTGTGTATGAATTAGCTTCCTGATACACACAAAGACCCACTGACTCAAAGGCAGCTATTCAGCATATGCAGAACCAGACTAGCATTTACAGATCACTCATGAAACATGACTTTGTATTTAGGTCAAAATCATTGCTATTCTAAATTAATTTTACTCACTTTCAATGTTAAATATTTTTGTATACATATGAAGAAATGGCTCCATTGTAACAATAACATTAAAACATTTCATTGATGCCTGTATTGTAGCCATGTCATTTATTATAATTACTCAATTAATTTCTGTAATAGTTAAATTTGTTATTTAATTTTTGAGAGCAAAATAAAGTTTTTGTAATTTTATTTTATTGATGGAGTAACATTGAATATTATTGAAAATGCTGTTGTAATCTGATTTAAATGTCTAATCTTAAAGATAAAAGTATTCTTTTAAAAGTGGTGTAATAATAATACAATTGTGGTGGAACCTATAAAATGTACTTGCCATTATTGGGGTACACAAATAATTCATAATCTTATCTGAACTATAGCATTCTGCTAAGTTTTGCATAAGCCCTGTCGGAGTAACTGAACAGCAAAATGTCCATGATGTAATTCAAGTTGCACACCCAGAGCTATTTCAGTACACACTTTCTCTCCTCGCCAGCTTACGTCAGTCAGATTTTTAAAATGTTTGAGCCTTTGAGGAACTACTCTGTAAATGAGCCTTGGTGTCCTGCTCTGGTACTGTTTTTTTTGTTAAGCAAGTTATCTGAAATTTGTATTTTGTTAAAAATCGGTTGAAAATCGCTAATCGCAACAAATGAAAAACCGGTTGAAAAATCGGTTGAAAATCGCTAATAAAATTATTTAACAAATGAAATACCAAAAATCTTCAGTTTTCAAACATTTCTGTAAACTGAAGTTATTTAAAAAAAAAACTTTTAACATAAAGATACTGAATTTTACCCCTAGTGATGTTAGAAATGGACTCAACAAATTAAATGATGAAAGTTCAAATGCGAACAAGATTTAATCTTGTAATTATGTAATTAAACTTGGGAGTATCTCCAAGTGTAAGAAGGGTCTTTTGATACAGCTCTTATTTCTAGCTGAAAGGAATTACATTTTGCAGCTGTAAATTAATTGATATAAGTTAATTAATGGATTTGGTCTTGTAAAAATACGTGTCAAAAAATATATTTGTCAAAGAAATACTGGATGGAAAAATGACAATACCCTGGCTTTTGTGTCATCCCATGAACCAGTTCATGTCCTGCTCAGGGTACATGCCCAGGTTAATACTCCATCCCCAATAGGGGACATGCAGGAAGATCCGATTGATGTTTTGTTTTCACATCAATGTTTCTTGCTCTTTCTCTAGCTTGCTCAATAAAAATATATTTTTAAATTTTTAAAGAAAAAAGACTGTATACCTGAGTTAAAGTATGTATCCCTTTCAAAACCAAAAAAAAAAAAATTAGAATTAAGAATATTTTTTATTAAGCAGAGTTTATATTGACCTCACTAATTACACTAGCACCTTAGAAAAAGTATTTCCTCAAATACATTATGGCCTGCAAATAAGTCAATTGAAGGTGTCATCAGTTTCAGTTTCAAGTTTACTAACCATATACTGTAAGTTTAAAAATGCTGCAAGAAAAAATATGTATTTTTAAAAATCAAAATAATAAAAAACATATTGAAATGACATTCTTTAGAAAAATTTCATTTATACAATATTAGAAACAAATATAACTAAGATTAAAATATGAGAAGCTTCTTTAAGAAAAATTATTGGAGTATACCTAAGACCTTTCAATATTCCACCTGTGTATCCCCTGTAAATGTCCAATAAATTTATTTCCCTAAAAAGCGGTTCTTCACACCCTGGAAGATTTCCCTAAATAGGCAACACATATATATTGAATCATGTATAAATTCTGCTTCTTTTTTTTCAGTCAGCTTATGGAACATTATTATCTTTAAATCATGCAAAACATCTTTTATTTACTTTTAAATAGTTTTTTCCCTATACGTGCCAATCCAACATATTGACATATGTTATTGGATAAGTATGTTTCCTTGAGCAATGCAAAAAGCTCATTTGTATGCATTGGATTTTTTTGTTTTGTTTTGTTACTTTTGCTGCTCAATATTTCTTTTAAATGCATTTAAGTCATTATATGTGCATCTAATTCACAAAGGAATCTTACTAATTAATTTATTGTTCACATTCATCATAATTTACCAATCCATTCCCCCTGGTAACAGACACCTGAGTTGCTTCAGACTCCCTACTGTAATAAACACTTTCAAACGCATCCCTCCAGAGATTGCTGTTATAAACACTTTTCTCCCACCAAGACTGCTGTAATAAACACTTTCAAACGCATCCCTCCGGAGACCTGTGTGAGTGTTTGCAGTGGGATTGCTGGGTCACTTACATCCACTTACTGCAATCATTTTACATGCCCAAATTACTGAGTCAGTGTACTGTCTCACTAGCTGTGTGAGGGCCCTAATGTTCCTCACATTCTCACAGTATTTGAGATTATCCAAGTTTCTGGTTTTTAGCCATCTGATGAGACACAGTGTTGTTTTGTTCTTGTTGTTGCTGTTTAACTTTCATTTGCATTTCTTTGATTATTAATATGGTTGTGCATTCATTTGTTTTCATGTTACCATACCAGATTTTTCACTCATTAAATCATTGACTCATATCCTATATTTTTTTAGTGAGTTTCTCCTCTTTTTCTTGTTAATTTGCAGCCATTCTTTGTATTTTCTAGATTTAACTCTATTGTTTTATGTCATGTAAATGTCTTCTCTCCAACCTGCTAGTCTTCTGTTGACAATGTTTGAGGATCCTTTTAAACAGAAATCCTTATTTTTTATACTAGAGGCCCAGTGTCCGAAATTCGTGCATGGGAGGTATGTGTATCTCTCAGCCTACCCTGCACCCTCTCCAATCTGGGATCCCTGAAGGGATATCCAACTGCCCGTTTAGGCCTGATCCCACCAGTCAGACATCTCTCTCACAATGCAGGACTCCTGGCTCCCAACTGCTCACCTGCTTGCAGGCCTGATTGCCCCTAATTGCTTCTTCCTGCCAGCCTGATCACCCCTAACCACTCCCCCTGCCAGCCTGATTACACCTAACTTAAGGAGACCAGACTTTCCTCTTTTGGCAGGACAGTTTTAATAATTTGTCCCACGTCCCACGGCGTTTTTAAAAAGTCCCAATTTTTTGAAAGATTTTAACCTCCCTACCCTGCTGGCCCAGTCACCCCTAACTGTCCTCCACTGTAGGCCTGGTCTCCCCCAACTACCTTTCCCTGCAGGCCCTGGTACCCCCTAACTGCCCTCCTGCAGGCCTGGGTTCCCCCCAACTGCCCTCCCTTGCAGGCCTGGTCCCTCCCAACTGCCCTCCCCTGCTGGCCATCTTGTGGCAGCCATCTTGTGTCCACATGGGGGAGGCCATCTTTGACCACACGGGGGTGGCCATATTGTGTGTTGGAGTGATGGTCAATTTACATATTACCTCTTTATTATATAGGATAGACAAATCTATAAATCTTTTATTTGATGGTTTGTGTGTGCTTTGAGGGTCTCTCCGATTATCGGAAAAACACCTTACATTTTTTTCTTAACTTTATAGTTTTACCTTTTATATTTGGGCTTTAATCTCTGTGTAGTTGATCTGGTATATCAAGTATTTTCCTATAGTGTGTAAGCCTATTTTTTCAACCTAATTCTTAGTATTCTGATCACCAACTTCAAGTGTTGGGGGGAGTCCCCAAATATGTAAGCAATTCTTAGGGCAGCAATAGGGTATCCAAGACTTCAACTCCATTCTGACACTATGTACCCAGATATAGCATTTGATGCCACTGGTTAAGTGCTCAGTCCCGCATGGCTGCCCCTCCTATTTCAAATGCCAGTTGCAAGCCCAGGTTAATCATGGGTGCTTCTGACCAACCAGCTATACCTTGGAAGTCTGCATGACCTCCTCCTTGGAGCTCAAAAGCCAGTCACAAGCCCAGGGTACAGACTGGCTACAAATCAGAGGTTTCCATGGACTGGATTAGTTGCTATAGAGAAGCTCTAAGAACTCAGAGAAACAGTTTACTTACTAGATGATGGTTTTGCATTGAAAGCATGGAACTCAGAAGCAACCAGATAAAAAGAGACATTTAAGGCCAGGTATGGGGAAAGGGTAGGCACTTCCATGCACTCCCCAACCACACACTCTCCACCAAATCTTCATTTGTTCACCAATGGGAAGCTCTCCAAAACAATCATTTTGGGATTTTATGAAGGCTTCATTACATATGTGTGATTGATTAAATCATTAGCACCTTTTTCTCCTACATGTCAGGGGTAGGACTGGAATTGCTAACCCTCTACTCACACAGAGTTGATTTTCCTAGCAACCTGCTCTCTTCCTTGAGTGCTTTTCAAGTCACCTTACTAACATAACAAATGTTACCTTTATCTCTCTCAACATTTAGAAAATTCCAAGGGTTTTCTGTGAGCCAGGCACCCAATATATATGAGAAATATATAAATCACAATGGCACATCATCCTACTGATTTTTGGTGCTCCTTTTATCATACATGAAGCTTCCAGGTGCATAAGAATCTATTATTATCATCTCTATTGTCCACATGATGCATTTTTCTGCCTCTGCACTACACATTGTTTTTATCATAATAACTTATAATATGGCTTCATATCTGGTACAGCAAGACTTTGCTTTGCCTTCCCAAAATTGATGTAGCAATTGTGAACACTACTCTCACATAGAAGTTTAGAATGTTTGTTGGTAGAATTGCATGAAATTTATAAATTAATCCGGAGAGACAACATCTTTACAAGTTTAGGCTTCTCCATCATAAATCCAGTATAGTTCTCCATTTATTCAGGCTGTACGAAACACACCATATTTTTCTCTGCAAAGAAAAATGATAAGTCCATAGTTGTCATTGCTTTTGTTCTCTATTGATAATGTTATTTTGTGAATTATTTTGTCAAGAATATGTTTACTGGGGTGAAGGGATGCCATTGATTATTCCTAGTATAGTTGGGATCTGGCAACATTTCAGAATTCTTTGTTTTGCTCAAGTAATGTCTGTAGAAACTATAAGGTTATCAGTGTAGATAAATAAATCATCTTTAAGAAATATATTTTATCTCTTCCCTTTCACTTTTTAAATTTTCCATCCATTATTTATTTACCAAGAATATTTGATGCTATATTAAATAATCATGGTGATAACAGCATTCTTGTCTTATTTTTTTTTCTGATCTTAAAGGCAATATATCATAGACTTTGTCAAGTTAAGGAAATTGCCTCCTGGTCATAGTTTTCTTAGTCTTTTTATCACAAATAAGTGTCATACTTTATCAAATGCTGTTTGATTATACATCTCTTGAGATAATCACACTTTTTTTTTCTTTAGTCCATTAATACCAGTATAATGAGTTATATTGATAAATTCTTCTAAGGTTAAAGCTTTCTTAAATTCCTAATATCAAGCTGATACTTTTTTAATATGATGTTGAATTTGGTTAGCTGACACTTTATTTTGGGCTCAGATAGTTTATAAAATGGTATTTTTGGATGTACTGAAGGCAAAAGAAAATACAAAATTCATCTGAGCACGTGATTTAGAATCTGACCAGTCAGTAGACACAGAGAGAAGCCTGGGAACTCAAGTCCTTTATTTACTTCCACGTTTCATTTTGTCCAGGTGGTAGGTTCTGCCTCCTACTCGGTACCTTAAACTTGCTCTTAAATGTTTAAGTAGAGATTGTTAAAAATAAAATCACCTTAAGCACCTGCTAGGGGAAAATAATAAATTATTCTAAGCATCAATCCACCACTCCAGAAGTTAGAAAAAATAATCTGGAACTCTGAGCACATTTACACCAATGCTGTGATGTTTGCCGGCAACGCTGCCAGAAATCTGGCAACTGAACTGCTTCCACCCCTAGTAACCATTTAGCTTCACGTGGGGTGTAGGGGACACAGCATATAAAAGAACTAGAAAAGTAGTCTTTAGTAACCCTCTCAGTCCCACACCTGTCTCCAAAAAGGGACTGAGGTGGGTCTGCCCTGGTATGATCTAGAATATGTGGGTTCTGGGCTTTGTGCAGGAAAGCTTTCACAATACAAGTCCAGGTGACTTTGAGAGTAGGTTTATTAAAGCTGGGCAGTGAAACAAAGGAAAGTCCTAACATAGAAGAGGCAAGATCATAGCAACAGAAGTGAGCCTACACAGAGCTACTTTTGATACCAAATTTTTGAACTGGAACCCAGATTCTTTGTCCCCTGTAGTTGAAGGATGGACTCACGGACAGAGGGTACTATAGCAGAGGTGAAGATTGATGGAAGAACAAGTACAGACTCCCAGGTGGGGAGAGGGCAAGAGTCCCACAGAAGGGACTCCCACATGAGGAGGGGGAAAGGGTCCCAGTGAGCTCCTTTTCCCTATGGCCTACAAAGGCTGCAGATCCTGGTGCCTTGATGTCCCCTCTGATTGGTCACTATTCCCTTAGACTGGTTACTATAGTAACTCCTGGGCTCAACGGTTGAATCTCACATGGGACCTCTGAGGTTCTCCCCTCTCCTTCCTTATTGTTTTGTTTTGTTTTGTTTTCTATTCTTTGGGACTTTTTTCTTCTCCTTCTGGATGAAGGGCTTCCTTGTCTTTATTTTTTAATATAGGCCTTTTGCTGTTCCCAGCTCCCTCATTCTATGGAAATGTACCTGTTGCAGCTCTGCAGCCCTGTGCTTTCCCCATGGTCCCCTTAATTTCCAAAATTTCTAACATTTCCTAAAACCTGTCTTTTTCACCCCCCAAAATTCCTGTTTCACTTTGACCCTATGGAACTGTGAGAAAGAGTCAAGCCTAAGCAAGGTGCCCAGGCCCTTTAGGAAGAAAGTCACAGAGGCAGAAGAAGTGAGACAGCTGGGCTTTGTGGACTCGGGAAACAAGTTACAGAGGCAAAGGGAGGGCCCTTGGAGACAGGTTTAGGGGATTAACATGGGACAAGCTGCCACTGCCCACTGCTCCCCTGATTGCAAGTCTCATGAGGACTCTTAGTGCTTTGGAGAAAGAAATCAAAGATACCTGCCTGAGGAGAAAAGCGGGGGAGTGCAGGTGCTCTGTGGGGGGGGGGGGGGGGGAGCACTGGGTCCTAGTTCTTAAGGGTTTTTACTTGTTTTCTGAAGTTGGGAATTTAAGGGGAGGTTTTAGAGGAGAATCTCAATAGAATATTCATCTGCTTTCCAAGTGTGATATCTAATATGCTGATGCATCAAAATGAGTGTATATATGTAGAGAAAGGGCTCAGAGTCATTCTTTGATCAGTTTAACCCTCAAAGAATGTCACTAAAGAGGGACAGGACTGAGGTGGGTCTGCAATGTGTAAACCATTTGCTCCTGAGTATTCTTGGTTAGAGAAGGTAAGACCTTCAGATTTATTATCTGGCTCTAAATGGCTCATTCTTTTAATTATCAGTCTCAGTTTTCCCATCCCACTTGCCAAGGAATTTTCCTAGCTTCTTACTATCCTGCCTCACACCTACAACCAACCTCTCCTAAAAAGACTTGAATTGTTTCTGCTGAAGTCTGCCTTTGCAAATAAAAGCAGTGCCATCTGTCACTGGGAAACAAAACTAAACACACGTGCATTGAGTGACTACTGGGGGGGGGGGGAGATGGGGGGACACCAGCACACTGAAGATGTTCGTGCTATAAAAAGGTACCTAGTGAGGAATTTCAATGTGGGCTGCTATTGAAATTACGAGTTTTGTTTGAGCCTCAGTCCTGAATCCTCATGTCCTTTGAGAAAGCTTTCTGTAATATACTGAGATGAAGATTAGTGAGAAAGGAAAACTCAAACAAGAATTAATTAATAGTTTAATCAACTCACCCATGTGTTTGAGCTCCTGCTAAGTGCTAATCCCTGAGACTGCAAAGATGATCACACACTCTTTCAAGTCCCTACTCTCAAGAAGGTAAAGACCTACCTTGTTTTATTGTGTTTGCTTTATTGCACTTTACAGATATTGCACATTTTACAAATTGAAGGTTTTTGGCAACCGTGCATCAACAAAGTCTATGGGTGCCATTTTTCCAACAAGCTCAGGTAATGGTTAGCATTTTTCAGCAATAAAGTATTTTTTAATTAAGTACGAAATTTTCAGACACAATACTAGCCCACACTTAATAAACTACAGTGTGGTGTAAACATAATTTCTAGATGCACTGGGAAACCAAAAAAATGTACATGACTTGATTTAATGCAGTGTTCTGGAACCAAATCCACGATACCGCTGGAGTGTGCATGTTCAGTAGAATTAGAGAGACCACGGTAAACATCTAATAATAAGGATGAGGATGGCAATGCAATGTGAGAAGGCTAAGAATGCACAGCAGCCTAGACAGGGAGAAAACCAACTAAGCATCCCATAGAAAGTGTTTCCCAAACTTTTGACATATGTGTACCCCTTCTATAATTTTCATAACGCTGAGTACCCCTCATCAAAAAAAATGGATGTATTTTAATAACAATCAAAATATTTTTATTTTTTTTATTTTTTGGTACATACACAAAATAATAATAAACGAAAAATAGAATTATTCATAATAAAATATAAATAAAAGTTATATTATAAATAACATTTATTTGGATCAATGAGAAGGATGAAATTGACTTGACTCATGAGAACGTAGAATTAGGCGCAGCTAAGCACGGTGCAGTGCATATCCCCACCAAACTCCGGTGCAACTCGTACCCCCACCAAAGTCTCCCCGTACCCCTAGGGGTACGCGTACCACACTTTGGGAAACATTATAGGAGAAGATGCCTGAGCTTATTTCTAGGAAAGTAAAAGTTAGCTCAGTGAAGACAGTGCGTGTGTGTGTGTGTGTGTGTGCACTTAAACATATATGTTTGCACAGAAGCAGTGGTGAGGAGGCAGAAAGTTCCAAATAAAAGGAGTATGTACATAAAGTCCCAGAGGAAAGAGAACCTACAGTGTTTGGGCAATTGCAAATAAATTACTTTAAGAAACCTAGGAATTGCCGAAACCGGTTTGGCTCAGTGGATAGAGCATCAGCCTGTGGACTGAAAGGTCCCGGGTTCCATTCTGGTTAAGGGCATGTACCTTGGTTGCGGGCACATCCCCAGTAAGGGGGTGTGTAAGAGGCAGCTGATCTATGTTTCTCTCTCATCGATGTTTCTAGCTCTCTGTCCCTCTCTCTTCCTCTCTGTAAAAAATCAATAAAATATATTTAAAGAAAAAAAACAAGCTAGGAATTAAAGAAGGCCCTGTACATTAAGTGAGGGTAATTGGTCTTTTCCCGAAGGCTGAAGCCATGGGAGAGGAGTAAGCATAAGAATGGACTAGCAGTGAGAAAGCGCCTGCCATAAGAAGTGCCCCACAGGCTTCTTTATGTCCAGGATGTAAAGAAGAAGCCCTCCTCCCGTGCTGTTGGACAGTCCTCCTCTTTTGAAATGTCCCCAAGCCGCTTGCTTGCTCCCTTGCAGCCAAAGACAACCAACTGTGCCAAGGCCAATGAGAAAATCTTCCCCCAAACTCCCGACTTAATAGAAAACGTGTCAATCAGAGATTTCCTTGGAGTTTCCTGTTTTTACTGTGGAAAACTGACTCTCCTTTCTACATCTTTGAAACAAAAACACAGCAGTGGGGTCCCGATCTGCAACTTGGTGAATAAAAGCCTGTGTTAGTTTTGTCTCAGACTTAGTTTTTCCTTTGGTATCGAAGATGCCACAGAGCAGAAAGCAGACTGATGGTGAGGGAGTGGTTAGACGGAAGGCAAGAAGGCAAAGGAGGATGCTGATACTCTGAACCAGGTGAGGAAGGGAGAAAAGGAAGAAAGGAAAGGGGGAGAGAGGGGGGAGAGGGGAGAGGGGGGGAAAGGGTTTGTAGCCAAGACCTGATAAAAAAGGTTAAAAGATACAGATGAGCCTAAACCGGTTTGGCTCAGTGGATAGAGCATCAGCCTGTGGACTGAAAGATCCCGGGTTTGATTCCGGTCAAGGGCATGTACATTGGTTGCGGGCACATCCCCGGTGGGGGTGTGCAGGAGGCAGCTGGTCGATGTTTCTCTCTCATCCACATTTCTAGCTCTCTATCTCTCTCCCTTCCTCTCTGGAAAAAAATATCAATAAAATATATATTTTTTAAAAGATACAGATGAATTCAAGAGGCACAGGCATGAAGGGGGAAGAATCACACCACGTCTCTGATCTCCAGGTGGGGAAGTTAATGTTCCCTGAATGAATGTTAACCACAACATGCCTGTCCATCAATGATCAAATTATGTTTTTTAAAACAATAATTGGAAGCAAGATTGTAAACCACCTTCAAAAAATAAAAACACCATTAACTAAATGTATACAAATAAACCCACAAGATTTGTAAAGTAGGCCTTCCAATATTAGAGGCAAAATAAGAAAAGTGGTGGCTCCCTGCTCTTAGGACCGACCTCGAGGGCAGAGCTGTGAGGTCAGGCCACCCGATGCACCCACCGCCCCAGACAGCAGGCGGTCCCTGCAGCGGAGGGGCCTGCCAGGAAGTGTAAGACTCCTCAGCCAGCACCTCGGGCTTCGGACAGAATTTGTGAGCTGCTCACCTGCTATTAACTCCTCACGCTGGGTTAGAAGTGATGACACACGGAATTAGATTCTCTGTCTCTTCCATGTTAGAGGTCCCCTTAAGTTATGCTCACATTACTATTCTTGCTTTTCTTATTTTAAAATTTTTTATTGATTTCAGAGAGAGAGAGAGAGATAGTAGATGAGAGAATCATTGATCGGCTGCCTCCTGCATGCCCCCCACCGGGGATCAAGTCTGCAACCCAGACAGGTGTCCTTGACAAACTCCAACCTGGGACCCTTCAGTCCCAGGCCAATGCTTTATCCACTAAGCGACTGGTTGTTTTTAGATTGTAAGTTCCTTCCATGTGAGGGACTGAATCTGGATTTTTTTCTCTCAGCCTCCCTTTCCACTCCTCTTTTTCTACTTCTTAATTTCTCTCTGTCGCTGTCTCTCTTTGCCTCTTGTTTTTCTGCTTCCTTTTCTTTCTCTCTACATGAGAGTCCAAAATCCTGGCTCGGTCTCTCCTGCAGTATCTTCACCAGCCCTCCTAGAAGGCATTCAAATGGAACCATGATGGAAAATGACTTCTCTTTGTTCTTATCTCTCTCCCAGGACAAGCACGTCTGTGCAATCCAGTCTGGCTCTCCTTGGTTCAGCAGGCACTCAAGTGCATGCGCACACACACACACACACACACACACACACATGCACACACACACACATGCACACACACACACACACACATGCACACACACACATGCGCACACACACACACACACACACACACACACACACACTTGATTTGCTTATTTACCTATTTAAAGAAAGCTTTAAGGACAAGAACAATGTGATTCTATTAATATCCCTAGCACCCAGTCTAGTGTCTGATACCTAGAAGGCACTTAACCAATATTGATTGGATGAATGCTTAATACATGTTAAATAAATGCAGAAAATTCCAAATTGATGAAAAACATGAGTCAGGCATCCCTGAAACAAGGAGAATGATTAATTGCTAAACGGTGAAAGTGATTACAGGAGGTGTAAACCACACATCGGTGCACCACGGATCACACGGCACAGTGAACATGTGTAATCGGGGAAGCTCCCTGCTCGCGTGAGAGACAGTTAACCCAAATAGCCTGCTTCCTGGGCTGTGAAGTGTAGTTCCCACATCAAAATATGTCAGATCACTCAGAAATATTTAGGGAACTGCGGCACAGTGTCAGAGAGCGAGATGGGTGGAGTCAGCATTCGCTACCATTGATCCTTGCCAGTTAAACTCTATGAGCTGGGAAGAAAGGGGCTGTTGTCTCTGCACACAGTCAGGCAGGTGGCCACCGCATGCTCCAGCCCCTCGGCGAGATTTGGGCTCCTTACGTGAGCACGAGGGAACGACCTCCCACGTCCAAAATAGCATTCAAGCTTTTCCCAGCCTTGTCTGCCTAGGGAAAATTCGGCAGACGTGTTGTAGAGGCTCCCTCACAATTTATTCCCTCAACTCCATTGAACAATTTGAGAACATGGCACAATGGAAAGCTGGCTGTGGATGGAAATGTAAATATAAAACTTTAACGAGGGCTCTTCCTTCTCACTTAAAAGGCGATGGTGAATATTTCATGCCCTTCTCAGCAGGGCTGCCAGCGCCTGTTACCATTAGTGAGATAGTCCTCATCCTCTCCAAAAAGCTAACACTGCTTTGTGCTATTTCATAATACCCTAATTTAGCCCCGCTCCCCCCCTCCACACAGTGAACACCCAAACTCCCAGGGCCAAAAATACTGTTTAGTCATCTTAAGAAAGCTGCATTTTGGTGTGTGCGTTTTTTGTCCAACATTTTGGGCATGTTAGAGTAAAGCTCCAATTGATTGTATGATGTAGAGAATAGATAGAAGCTTTTAATAAAATGGATTGCAAATTAATTGAAAATTTTTTATTTTAGTCAATGTCCTTGGCAATCTATTTTTCCTGTAATGAGCTACTTTGATCACAGTGACTCTTCTAATGCCAGGATGGGGCTGGCACGGTTCTGAGGACAAAGGGGACATCGCAAGACACAGTGTATAAACACTTAAAACTCCGGAAACTTACCAGAGAGTCAACAGCGAGTGGACAATCTTTTCCATTGTCAAAACCAGGATCTATAATGACAGAAAACTCAAAACAGCCAGGCAAGATGATGGCTTTAGAGAAGAAAAGCAAAAACAGTAGGAGTGTTAAGTATCAAGTGAGGACGCCCAAAGAATTCTATTCTTCAAGGCAAAAGCAAAGAGCAGCAAGACCCAGGTTGGGAGGATGCAGAGTTAAGAGGAATAAAAGAGGGACAGGCTTCATTCACCTGACTGGCATAAGGCAAGATTCAATCCTGTACGCCAATGGCCTTGTGCGGAAACCAAGAATCCCCTGACACAAAACTGAAAGAAATGTGTCCTGTGGTGTCCATGAATGTGCACAATGGCTCTGAGGATTCTAGAGGCAGTTAGCAAAGTGAATAACCTCAGTCTCTGGTCTTTATTTGTGTGATCTTGGGAAAATGATTTAAACTTTCTAAGTCTCAGTTAGGGATTTTATAGCACTTGAATCATGTAATATTAGTCTGGCTATGTCTCTAAAGACATTCAAGGTGTTTGATATCTAATTGTGTTGTCAAATTATTTATAACTAGGGACCCAGTGCACAAAATTCATGCACTGAGGGGGGGGGTCCCTCAGCCCAACCTGTCCCCTCTCACATAATGGGGATCCCCAGGGGATGTCCTACTGAAGGCTTAGACCCACACCCCACAGGGAGTGGGCCTAAGCCTCAGTCTGGCCTCCCTTTGTGGGAGGCAACCAGGCTGATCAGGGGAAGGCACCAGCCCCATCACCCTGCTGCTGCAGCCACTGCCAGTCACAGCAGCCACCAAGGTGTTTTTATCAACATGGAATCCAGTCCCTTCACCAAGAAAAAATGACAATTTTCTTTAGTCATTTTCAAAATGTGTCTTTCATAGGATATGTATTTCTTTTTTTCTTTTTTCTTTTTTTTTTATCCTCACCTGAGGATATGTTTCCATTGACTTTTAGAGAATGTGGAAGAGAAAGGGAAAGACAGAGAGAAACATCAAAGTGAGATTGGCTGGTTGCCTCCTGCATGAGCCCTGAATTGGACCCAGCCAGGGAGTAGCCTGCAACCTAGGTACAGGCCCTTGATCAGAATGGAACCCAGACCCTGCTTTCTGCAGGCCCAGGCATTATCCACTGAGTCAAACCAGCTAGGGCAGGATATGACATTTCTTAGCCCTCCAGCAGTGGACTTTCATTTTTTTCTCCAGAAGTGTAGTGGAAAAACCTTAGATCACCTTTTTGGATTCTTATTACCCAAGTTACTAAGAATATTACCAGTGGCATGCAGGAAGCTTAGCCAATGTGCAGTCAGAAAAGGTGTTTCCCTATAGTTCACACCAATCGAGGGCTGGGCCCTGCCCAGACCTAAAGCCTCTGGCTGAAACTTTAGGCCTGGGCAGGGTCCCTGCCTGTTATCACCAGCTCCGCCCCTGCTCATGCCTGCCCAGGCCAAAAGCCTCTTGGGCAGGAGCAGACCCCCAGCTCCCTGCAACCAATCTCAGAGGGTCCGCTCCTGCCCAGGCCTTCCCTCACAGTGACCTGGGTGCCAGGATGTTCCTAGGACACAGGCCCTGGGGGCCTATTATTCAAATTAAATGCTATCTTTTTGGGGGTTAATTTGCATAGTCACTCTGATTGGCTATAGGCATGGTGAAGGTACAGTCAATTTACATATTTGTCTACTATTAGGTAAGATACTAGAGAAATGGGGGAGGGGCCCCTCAGCTTGGCCTGTACCCTCTCGAAATACAGGACCCCTCAGGGGATGTCTGACTGCCAGTTTAGGCTTGACCCTGTAGGGATCTCTGAGGGATTGGGCCTAAACAGGCAGTTGGACATCCCTCTAGCAATCTGGGACTGCTGGCTCCTAACTACTCTACCTGACTGCCTGATGGTCCCTAACTGCTCCCCTGACTGCCTGATCACCCCTAACCACCTCTGCCTCAGCCCCACTGCAGTAGCTTCATCCAGAAGGACATCAGGAATGACGCCCAGAAGGTAGTTTGGTTTTTCAGTTTAATTAGCATATTATGCTTTTATCATTTTGATTAGCCCTCCACCATGTATATTCCCCTCACAAAAAAAAACAATAAAAAACAATAACTCTTTCAAAAACTACTTGTTTCTGCAACTGTAACTACTTATACTACAATCTGACTAATTCTGGCAAGAGGAACGAAAGTCAACAGTTATCTGGATATTTATTTAAAGAAAAGCTGAGCCGAAACTGGTTTGGCTCAGTGGTAGAGCGTCGGTCTGCGGACTGAAAGGTCCCGGGTTCGATTCCGGTCAAGGGCTTGTACATTGGTTGCGGGCACATCCCCAGTAGGGGGTGTGCAAGAGGCAGCTGGTTGATGTTTCTCTCTCATCAACGTTTCTAGCTCTCTACCTCTCTCCCTTCCTCTCTGTAAAAAAATCAATAAAATATATTTTAAATAAATAAATAAATAAAATAAAGAAAAGCTGAGAGTGGATTAGAAAGTGGAGCAGGACTGATCCTGTCTCCTTTCCTCAACCTCCTCTTCCTCCTCCCTCTAGGTGGTGCTCCATCCACCTCTAGATGTCCAATGTCTTCTAACTTCCTCCCTCCTCAGCAAAACTAGGAAAAGCCCACATAAAGGTCATTTACAGCATGTCTAGAGGTACTTCTTTCACATCAGACTTGTATTCTAAAACTTATCTCAGATGTGGAATAAAAGGCTCTCTATCCTGTTAAAGAGACATTAAACATGGAAGAAATAAAAAAGAGGTATAACTCTAACTAGTTTGGCTCAGGGGATAGAGTGCCAGCCTGAAGAATGAAGGGTCCTAGGTTTGATTCCTGTCAAGGGCATGTACCTTGATTGTGGGCACATCCCCAGTAGGAGGTGTGCAGGAGGCAGCTAATTGATGATTTTCATCGATGTTTCTAACTCTCTATCCCTCTCCCTTCTGCTCTGTAAAATATCAATAAAATATATTTTAAGAATAATAAAAAAGTTTTAAAAAGGTACAGCAATAGCACCACTAATGTCACGGCCAATGGCCAAAACTAATCTGACTACTGCTAAAGCTGGTCCCAACTCAACCCATGGAGAATAATTAAACCTTCCCTTAATTAATAAGATTTATTCACAGTCTCAAAATTATTTGCCACCCAGAATATTAGTGATTATTATAAATAGAAATGGAGACTGCATACTAATTTTAGATGATAGCCTGGAATTTTCTCTTTGGAAGAAAACCACAATATTAACCTACTAGAGGCTTCATGCATGAATTTGTGCATAAGTGGGGTCCCTTGGCATGGCCTGTGGGGATTGGGATGAAACCCAATTGACACCTGCCGCTCCTGCCTGCTACTCCCACTCATCCTGGCCCCACTGCACCTGCCACGGGCTTGTGCCCAGTCAGTCCTGATAGGGAGAGGCTCACACCACAGTGGCACTCACCAACAATGAGTCTTGGGTCTGGCACCCGTCCTGTAGGAGGTATAGAGGGGCCAGGACAAAATCGACCCTCTGGGCAAGTGGTGGACACCATTGCCAGCCTTGGATCTGGATCCATCCCACTGATGTTCGTGCCAGCTGTAGGGAGCCACTTGGCACTGCTTTTATATCGTTTCTTCCTTGCAGAGTGTCTAGGGAGGGGAAGCAGCCACGGTGCCTGAGGCTGACTTCCAGGAGGCCGGCAGTGCTTTTGGGATTGTGCCAGCAGCACTGGTCGATTGGTACCTGGCCCATTCTCCAGAGATTGGACCTGCAGGACTACTGAGGGAATGAGTGGCTGCCACCAGGTTGGTGGAAATAGTTTGCTCTAAGTCACGAGGACAAGTGAGTTAACTGAGTGGCACTCTCACCCTGGTAGAGCACTGACCACTAAGTGGCAGCTCCTGCATTGTGTGTCCGCCCCCGGGTGGTCAATGCATGTCATAGTGACCAGTCAATTGGTTGTTCAGTCATTTGGTCATTTGGTCACTTAGGCTTTTATATATATAGATAACAATTTCATCTTACCTTTTCTCCTAGAATGGAAAACAAAACAATTTAGTTAATTGAAGAATCCAGTTAAATGGTGTTTTCCTTCATTTGGGCCTTTCCTGTGATCCACAGATAAAGGGTATCCATCTACTTATTTTCAAAACTCACTACCTAACAAACCAAAAATGGTCTCCTGTTCAAGATAACCTAAAAAGTCTCCTGACTTCAACTTGATAAGAAACAATGAATTAATTAAATCCAAGCACAGTGTCCTGAACTGAGACAGGGCTCCCTCAGTAAGCACTGCACACACAACCCCCAGAGCCTTTTGTAGCTGGTAACAGGACCAGACCAGCCCCTCAGCTGCCTTTCAATTAGTTGAGAAGGTGGAGACTGCCCGCTGCCTTGGGTTTAGGAGGTGCTGAGGCTCTTCTGGTGGAAGTGGTGAGTGATTAGCTGGTGCATTGCCAGGACTTGCTTCGGCAGCACGTAGCTGTGGAAATCAAATACCACAGAGCTCCCAACCCCAGCCAATGCTTCTCTCTTCTTAGTTTGCTTCATCAAATGCAATTCCTGGCAGCACAGAAAAAAACACATGATGAAAAATGGGAAGTGTGTGCCTGCATGTCTTTATTCTGGGGTTTTGAAAACGGTCCCTCCTCATAGGAAACCAGGCATCAGAGAGCCACAGGGAGGTCAAGCAAGTGAAGGCCAGAACCCTGGGCTCAAAAAGGTCCCCTCCATTGGTAATTCAGCCTTTACAGATGACAGCTCTTCTCATTTCACACCCCGGGAGCAGCAGATGATGGATCGAAAGGGTAGTAAGTGAAGAGCTTCCTAGAAGAATAACAGTTCAAAGTTGGAGCACTGAGCCAGTCTGTGGGTCATGGGGGAAGTCAGAGAGGTAGGCCTGAATCTCAATGTATTCTGCACTTAACTCATCACTGGTACAGAGCTCCTCAACTCTGTTGTAGTATGGATTATAATATTAACATCAGGTATACTGGGTATCTATTATGTGCCAGATCTTTAAACATACCTCACTTAGTTGTGATGTAAGTGTTTTATTGGATGAAGAAAGGAGGCTGAAATAGTTTGCTCTAAGTCATGTGGGCAGCAAGAGCTGAAGGTGCCCGTAGACCCAGGTGTGTCTGCATATGGCCTTCTGTGTCAGAGCCAACCACTGTAATCCTCAGCAAACACAAACCCATGGGCATTCTGAGGCCCAGTGGGCCCCGTGTTCCTTAGAAGGTTCAATTCTAGGAGATGTGCTTTTCAAAAGGAAATAAAAAATAAATAAAATAAATAAATAGATTATGGCAGTCCAAGAAAATATACTCTCTTCTGGGCCTAATTGCAATTAGCACATTAACTCAGCCTCAAATTATGATGCACTTCGCACTGGAAATTAAATTCATTAATTATTGTGCAGCTACTGCTGAAATCTTCCAGCAACCCCATTCTCTGAATAAAGTATTTTTAAATTAATGACATACTTATTCCTGTTTATTAACAATTTAATAGTTCTATGTAAAGCTTTTTTAATTAACTGAAAAGTAAAAGGGTGGCAGGGAAAAAATGGAAGATAATCATATCAGCGACACCCTTGACTGGAGAGCAGTAGAATCAAGACTTCTAGAGAGAACTGTTTTTTCTCTTCCTGGGAGTTCAAGCATGAGAAAGATAGCTGAGCCTGTCCTTAGTGCAGTACATACAGTACACTACATAAGGTATCCATACGATGCTATCAGAGGATTGAGGGGAAGTGTACTTGGGGAGACAAGGAAGACTTCCTGGAGGAGGTGGCTGAACCAGTAATTAAAAATCATAAAAAGTTAATCAGTCTAAGGGGAGGAGGGGGAGAAAAATAGATTAGTCCATGGAGGGAGCTGAGCATGAAAACATGCATGTAGGCTAGAAACAAGATGTTGTACACCATGTTGCTCCTACAGCCAGTTTAGTAAACCCAGGTAAACTAATTAAACTGGAGGAAGAAAATACTAGGAAGAGTCTTGCATCAAGAAATGTTAATTATTTGAACTTTATGTCATTACACATCATTTGGCCATCATTGTGCTGTCAGTCAGGAAAAAGAAATTGGTATTTCATAACCAGAAAGGAACTATCACTAATAAAAATTTAAATAATTATGATTTTGCCATGATTAACTATTTTATAAAGTACCAATTCAATGTTAGTCTTATAATGATATCCATAACCCATAGTTACTGATGTTTTCTTGAATTGGAGCCTATAAGAGGACAGTATGTGAACCAGGGCAAGAAGCATGCATAACCAGACAAGACCTGTGTGGGAGAGACTCCCATGTGAACTGCATTTGTCCTCTGACTCCTGAAGAAAAGACTGGTGATGTCTACGGTAGTGGTGAACTGTCCCCAAGGAACTGTTAGCTGAGTTTTATTATCATGCTCTCCTTGGCAAAGTGATGATTGTCTGGGTTTTCTACCTCCCCCTGCCTAGCAATTCCTCTCCCCTTTATGACAACTGTCATCATCAATTTTGATCAAAGCTCAATCCCAGCAACTAGAGCAATACTCATCAATTGTTGAATAAACCAACTAGGGCTACATTTTCTATCACCACTCATCTGTCATCTGTGTCTCACTTGTTATGCAGCTGTATTTAATGTCAATAGATAATTGATATAAAAGTTGATACTGAAAATGAGTTCTGATATAACAATGACCTAAAGTATGTGGAATTGGTTTTGGAAACAGACAATAGGCAGTAAGGACAATGTACAGGAGTTGTTCTGGACTAAATGTTTGTGTAACCGCTGCATTCCCCTGAAAAATGTATATGTTGAAATCCTAACTGCTAAGGTAATGGTGGTAATAGTTAGCAACGTTCTAGTAATCAGATCATGAGGGTAGAGCCCTCATGAAAGAGATTGGTGCCTCTATAAAAGAGAACCCAGACAGCTCTCTCAATCCTTCCACCATATGAAGACACAGAAAAGATGACCACCTATGGACCAAGGAGCAAGTCTTCACCAGGGACCGAATCTTGGTCTTGGACTTCCAGCCTTCACAATAGTGAAAATATATGTTGTCAATAAGATATGTCAAACTAAGATAGTATGCTAGAAAATTCTGAGGAAACTGTTTTTAGAATGCTGGGAAAAGCATGAGAATTGTTAGACAAGGGTAGAAAATGGCAAAAAGTCTGCTATTAGAAGTTAGGAAAATGGTGAAACATATTATGGTGTGGTGAAACATTTGGTAAGCTCATCTCCTTGGACTAAACCATGATAGTTGTAAATAACTCAAACACAGAGATGGATCATATAAGTAATATCAGTTCTAGAACCAGATATCTGCATAAAATTGTCATCTGTCTTAGTTTAACAAGAGGGCAAAGTCCTTATGAATTGTCTTTAGTATGTTTCTTAGCATAAACTCTGGAATCAGAGTTCATTAAGAAAACAGTTATAAACTCCTTACCCTGGCATTGACTCAATAAACTTAGACTCAGTAGCTCACTTCTCTGTGCCTCAGTTACTTCATCTGTAACTTGCAGACTAGGAAAACAGGCAGAGGAGAGGGATGTGCATAATGCACTTGAATCTTTTCTCCAAAGGAGTATAAAGAGCATTCTGTAGAGAGGAAAGAAACTGGAGCACTGAGCCAGTCTGTGGGTCCCTTAGATAACCTAAATGTGCCAAGACTAGCAGAAGAAATACTGAGTGTAATCTATCTTACCTAATAATAGAGAAACATATAAATTGACTGTACCTCCGCTATGCCTACAGCCAATCAGTGTGAGTATGCAAATTAACCCAACAAAGATGTTGGTTAATTTGCATACATACCTGGGTCCTGGAACCTCCTCGGCACTCAGGTCACTCCCAGCCGGCCACTGGGGATTGGGGGCAGAGGGAAAGGAGAAGGGCTTTCTCAAGCCTAAAGCCTGGGGCAGAGGCTTTAGGCTTGGGAGGGGGCCAACCCTGGGATCAAGGGAAGGGGGAAAAATCAATAGAAACATATTCCCAGGCGAGGAGAAAAAGAAAAATAAAGAAAGAAATGTCATATGAAAGACACATCTTGAAAATTCTTAAAGAAAGTTGTCTTTTTTTTTTTTTGCCGAAGCCAGTTTGGCTCAGTGGTAGAGTGTCGGTCTGCAGACTGAAAGGTCCCAGGTTCGATTCTGGTCAAGGGCATGTACCTTGGCTGTGGGCACATCCCCGGTAGGGGGTGTGCAAGAGGCAGCTGGTCGATGTTTCTCTCTCATCGATGTTTCTAGCTCTCTAGCTCTCTCCCTTCCTCTCTGTAAAATATCAATAAAAAATATTTTTTTAAAAAGAAAGTTGTCATTTTTTCATGGTGAAGGGACTGGAGTCTGTATTGATGAAAATACCTTGGTGGCTGCTGTGACTGGCAGTGGCTGCAGCAGCAGGATGATGGGGCTAGTGCCTTCCCCTGATCAGCCCAGTTGCCTCCCACAAAAGGAGGCCAGACTGCAGCGTAGGTCCATTGGGAACAGACCTAAGCCTTTAGTAGAACATCCCCTGGGGATTCCCAGTATGTGAGAGGGGGCAGGCTGGGCTGAAGGACTTCTCCCCAGGGCACAAATTTCGTGCACCAGTCCCCTAGTGTATATATAAACCCCAATGTGCAAATAGACCAAACAGCTGAACAACCAAACAATCTAATAACTGGTCATTATAACATGTGCTGACCACCAGGGGGTGTTCACAGAACATGGTGGACATTGGCCGTGGTGGGATGGTGAAGTAGGTGAGTGGGGGTTCCATACCAAGGCAGGATGCCAGTCACTGTCATTGGGGAGAGCCCCTGGTGGTTACTGAAAATTCATTGCTCCTGTGCACTGTGGTACTGCCCTGCACTTGCATCCACTGCCAGTGACCCACACTGGCCCCAATCACTCGGCGCCATCAGCAGATGCGAGCAGCAACTGCTGGTCCCGATTGCTCCTCAAGGCTTCTCTACCTCCCCCTGCTCCTGAGGGATGATCAGGGCCAGCAACCACTGCTTGCACCCACTGACAGTGCCGGCCCCACTCACACCTGCTGCTGGACCAGAACTGCTGTTTGCACCCACTCACACTCACTGCCAATGCCAGCCCCACTCACACCCACAGCCAGCGCAGGTCCCAACCACTCAGTGCCATCAGCATGTGGGAGTGGTAGGGGCAAGAGCAGAGTTGCTGACAGACAAGAGACCAGGGGCCATGGCAGAAGGGACCAGGTTGGGGAGCATAGGGTTAGCCAAGACCCATTCCTGTGCCCACACAGCCTCTCAGCCCACAGTTCCTTTCAAGGTGTATGAATTCATGCATTGAACCCCTAGTTTAGAAATAATTGTCTTGAGTGGGATAAAACACCAACAATCAAAAAATTCACTGGGTATAAAAAAGTTACCTGCAGGCAAAAGAAAAACATTTTTAAAAAATAAATCAACATTGAATCTAGCAAAAATTATAAAACAAATACAGAAAAAAAAATCATACAAAAATATTTCCTTGGTCCTGACCAGTGTGACTCATTTGGTTGAGTTTATCCCATGAACCTAGAGGTCACAGGTTCAATGCACGGTCAGGATACTTACCTGGTTGCAGGCTCAATCCCCAGGAGAGGGCATGCAGGAGGTAGCCAATTGATGTTTATCTCTCTCCCTCTCCCTTCCTCTCTGAAATCAATAAAAGCATATTTGAAAAAAGAAAAAACTAATTACAATTACATGACATTACACTATTCAGTGATAAGAATTCATGTTTTCCCACATTTTTATTCTAAACGAAAAAATATAGTTGGGTTTAAAATGTATTCTCATTGTTTATTTTGTTTCATCTCATTCTAATTATCTTTTCTGTATTTTCTCTCTCTCTCTCAGTGTATAGAGCATTGGCCTGCAGACCAAGGTTCAATTCGGTCAAGGACACCTCATGCAGGAGCCCTCCTACCCAGCTTGAACCCTGGTCAGGGCTCCTGTAGGAAGCAACCAATTAATGTGTTTCTCTCATATCAATGTTTCTCTTTCTGTTTTTCCCTCTCTCCCACTCTCCCTAAAAATCAGTGGAAAAATATCTTTGAGAGAGTATTACCCAAAAAAAGAAGAAGAAAAAGAAAAGAAACATCAATGATTAGAAAGAATCAACAATTGGCTGTCTCCTGCACTCTCCTGAGGGTTGAGCCCACAACGGAGGCATGTTCCCTGACTGGGAATCAAACCATGATGCTCAACTACTGAGCCATGTCAGTCTGGCCTTTCTTTTCTATGTTTCATTTTTCTACTAAATAAATAAATAAATAAATGGCCTCTCATCAATGTTTATAGGAAGCAATGAGAGTTCTTACTTGCAGTCAGTATGTTGCTCAAAGGTGTTCTGATTCTATCCAAAGAAAACCAGATCATCCTATATAATAAAAGTGTAATATGCAAATTGACCAAATGGCAGAACAACCAGTTGCTATGATGTTCACTGACCACCAGGGTGAAGATGTTCAACTCCGGAGCTGCCCTCTGGTGGTCAGTGTGCTCCACAGGGGGAGTGCTGCTCAGCCAGAAGCCGGGCTCACAGCTGACAAGTGCAGTGGCAGTGGTGGAAGCCTCTCCCACCTCCACCGTAAGTGGGCAGTAAAGAGAGAGAGGTCCTGGACTGTGAGAGCCCCAACTGCATTAGTTGGACATCCCCCGAGTGCTCCCAGACTGAGAGATGGCACAAGCCTGGCTGAGGGACCCCTCTGGTAGAAAAATACAATTACTTCAATTAAGAGTCTTCACTTACTTCTGAGATAGATTTCCTGGCTCAGCCCTGCTATTTCCTCTTTAAAATCACACAGCGTTTGAAAGATTATTATCAAAGTCAGTTTTTCTTCCAAAACAGATGCACCCTGTGATACTTTACAACCACATATACCAAAGAAAGTGCTCCAAATTTTCTAGAACTCATATAATATTAGCATTTAGTACACACCATTCCTTAGCTTCTGTCTAGATAAGAGACAAAAGATTCAGAATGCAGAAACCATGTACACCTCTTTTGTGCTTCTCAGGGTGCCTAGCAAAATTTAAGAGACGGAGAATATTCTCTAAGTTTTTCCAAAATAGATGCTGAGTTAGTTTGGCAAACAAATGTGTCAAGCCAGTTACAAGTATCTTTGCTACAAATCTGGACCCAGACACTACATGAATAGCATAGGTTTTTTTTTCCTTATAGGTGAAGATAAAATATTTTGCATTATTTAAATCTCAGAAAAAGCCAGCAGCCTTGCTTTTTCTCAGATCCAAAAGAGAGCAATAATATAGGACAATGGTCCAACTCTGTTCCTTTGTTAACTATAACTAGTGAAGATCAATGACAACAGAGCAGCCTTGCTCTTCCGACAACTTGATGGACTATACTGAAGCTATTAAGTATAGTCACTAAGTTTCACATTCACAGAAGGTCCATCTAGATCTATGATCCTCCTCAAAAAAAGTCCAGGGGAATCTGATGTCCCTTCTTTTGCAATTTCAGATAGGTGGGAGTTGGTGGGTTTCATTTGTCAGAGAAAGCATTATACTTCAGTTCCGAGGAGGAAGCAATTTATTGTTTCAAGAGATAGCCCCACATACAATTTATCCAGCTGTCCAAGGCTGAGGTGGAGATTCTCCTTCATACCAAACAGCAAGAACAACCATGAAATGAGGTGACACAAAGAAAAACTACACGTTAGCCACAAGTCTTAGGCATGTGGCCCTAAACAAGGGAATAAAAATATAGTACAATTAAATCTCTCTGTATAAAAGCCTAAGCAACCATTACGGCAGAACAACCAAAATGGCTGGACACTATGACACACACTGAGCAGGCAGGGAGGCAAACAGTTAGGAGCAAGCAGGCAGGCAGGTGAGCAGTTAGGGTAGAGCAATTCCGGAATGCAAGAGGGATGCTTGACTGCCAGATGTCTGACTGCAGGAATCAGGTCTACACCAGCAGTCAGACATCCCCCAAGGGATCCCAGATTGTGAGAGGACACAGACCGAGCTGAGGGAGCCCCTCCTCCCATGCATGAATTTTGCACATTGGGCCTCTAGTAATTTATAAAATGGCTTCCCCTCATGTACTCTCCTCAACCCAAAGTAGTAAAGAAGATTAAGTGACCTACACATGTCCGGAAAGGGGAATGCATTTCCTCAAGTGGGCAGAACACTTTCATGGTCTCAGAATTTACTGAAGATCTATTTTGTATAGTTTGTCTCACCTAAGCTCTGGACCCAATGGGCCTCCATGCCTCACACCAGAAGGAATCTATAATATGCCTTCAATAATTAAATTAATGACTGTCACTTCAGTTTTATATTTCTTTCTAACCTAGCCTGCTACTTTCAAATAAACTACATCATTAGCCTTCTTTAAAACTTAATGTAAGTAGAGATTCCTCAGGAGGGATCCACATCATTCCCTTCTGTTCCATTCTATGGGCACTACGATCCCCCAGACACTAACAAAACTAAGAAATAAATTATGATATTTGATGTTACCTATAACTATTAAAAATAAGAACAACAGAAAATTCGGAATCCTAAATATTATTTACACTTATATTTTGAAAAATAATAATTTGTGATACAAAGCACAAGGATCAGCACATGAAAGAGTAGCCCAACAGTGGGGATGAGACAGGTGGTCATATATACAGTGACCCTCCATATCCATGGGTCTTGCACCTATAGATTCAACCAAACTTGAGCCAAAAATATTTTAAAAGCAGTCACAAAAGTATGTTGTTGCTGACATAAGCTATCTAGTTAGGCCTACATTAATTGTGTCTGTATTAAACATGCATAGACATTTTTTCTTGTCCTCATTCCCATAGCAATACAGAATAGCAACTATTTATATAGCATTTACACTGTAGTAGTGTAAATAATCTAGAGATTTCTTAGAGCATTACAAGTAATCTAGAGATTATGTAGAGTACACAGGAGATTGTGCATAGGTAATATGGAAATACGATGCTCTTTTATATAAGGGACTTAAGCATCCGTGGATCCTGGAGCCAATTCCCTAAGCATATAGAGGGACATCTGTAGTTGTGGAAATGCAAACTTTATTTTCACTTAATTATAGCACTGATACTTTAATAAAATCTAAGGATTCAACACTCAAATGCATGTTTAATTAACATTTACCTAGTTCACTTATTTACATGTTTCAATGCCTATCTTAAGACTCTGGGTTGAAAGAATACAAAGCTAAGTAAGACCCAGCCTAGGGACTTACAATATAAATGGTTATAATACATCGTAGAACAATCATTCAGTAAATGTGGTTTGAGCATCCATGATTTTCTAGGCACTGTGCTAAGTACTGGGAAGCTGTGGCAAACATGTAAAACCACTGAATCTGGGAGTTTACCGACCAGCCTAGGAGCTCCTAATTCACCCACAGGGAGACCGTGCAAGTGGGTTGTGTTGGTCTGGTGGAAGTTTAGTTCTCAGGAGAGGTCAGAGAAGCCTTCATTAAAGAGGTTGTAATAATTATCTATATATATAAAAGCCTAAGTGATCAAACCATTGGAGTGGCCTGGATGACTGGAATGACCATCACTATGATGCACCTTGACCACCGGGGGAAGCCCCTGCCTTGAGAGTCTGCCCCTTGGTGGTCAGTGCGATCCCACAGCAGGAGCACTGCTCAGCTGACCAACCTGTCCTGGTGGCCCACCAGCTGAGCAGCAGCCACTCACTCTCTCAGTAGTCACTCAGGTTAAATATTCAGAGGATGGGCCAGAAACCAACAGACCACCACTGCCAGCACAATCCTGTCAGGACTGCTGGCCTCCTGGAAGTCAGCCTCAGGCACCATGGCCACTTCCCCACCCTAGACACTATGCAAGGAAGAAACAATATAAAAATGACCACCAGGTGGCTCCCAGCAACCAGCACGAATGTCAGAATGTCAGCAGGATGGATCCAGATCCTGGGCTGGCAAGGGCATCCCACTGCTCGCCCAGAGGGTTGATCGCATCCCAGCCCCCCTGCACCCCTCTTGGGTGCAAATTTGTGCACAGGGCATCTAATATAACAATAAAAGTGTACAACAACCTCTATTTGCTCCTCCTTGCTGCAAGTATATGCCGGTTCTCAGCCTTCAGCAGTGATTACTATATCATGTTGGGAACATATTCTTAAGTATGCCTGGCCTATTTTCTGCATGTTCCCTGAAATATTTATCACCTTTCTTTTATAAGCAGATATCCTACTGGGAGATTTTCAATATCAGTATAGTGAGCAGATTATTAATTAAAATCAGCCTTTGCAAATCCATTTTTGGCAGTCACAGACTACATAATCCAAGGAGTTATTATAGTAAAACAACTATATCCAAGTAAAATAACCTTTGTAATGCATTGCTAGGCCTCCAAGAAGAAAATTGATCTGCAGTGTTAATAGATTTAAAGGTGGGGTCACCCTGAGAGCAAATGGGAATAACAACCCTGAAATCTAGAGACTATACCTTGTGACAGCAGCAGAGTGGAAGTCCTTAGTCTGAAACACAGGGAAAGAAATCAGAGACCATCAAAGGAAGCCAGTGTGACTCCATGTTGTGGAAATCCCCCAGCAGACGCCAACACAAATCTTCTCTGAAAGAAGTCATCTGCCACCGGACCCCCAGATTCCCATCATTTAAAATTAAAGGAATTCAATGCAGAGACAAAACAATAAACAAACAAACAAAGCCATCATGAGTGAGGCCCACTAGAAACAATGAACAGTAGGTTTAAATCTCTGAGAACTTTGAGTTCTGAAATTACTAACTGTAGCTCATTATACAATTATGGATGAAACTACAAATTGGAATCCTAAAGATGAGGAAGATTTAAGAAAATATTTAAGATGACCAGGCATTTTTATAATGGCTTCTAGAAATGAAAGAAAAAGTTGTTTTAAATAAATCAAAGTTTGGGTTCAATGTCAGGTTGTACATAGTGAAGAGAAAACTAGTAAAAGAACTGGCAGAGAACACAACGTAAGCCCTGGGCAGGGGGCTCAGTTGGTTGGAGCATTGCCCAATGCACCAAGGTTGCAGGTTTTGATCCCCAGTCAGGGCCCATACAAGAATCAACCAAGGAATGAGTAAATAAGTCAAACAACAAATCAATGTTTCTCTCTCCCTCCCTCCCTCCATCCTCTCCCTTTTTCTCTCTAAGAAAATCAATTTAAAATCCACAACATAGGAAAAGTGATGGGAAATAGGGACAAGAGGTTAAGATATATGGAAAACATAATGAGATGGTCTTACAGCCAAGGAATCAGATTGCCAAAAAGAAGAACATAAAGAAAATGGGTATGAGATTCCATTTGAAGAGATAAACTATTGGTTAACATGTAACATAATGTATCCCAAGCAGGATAGAGAAAGAAATTTTCACCTAGATACTTTGCAGTTAAAACAGAATATCAAGTCCAAAGAGAAGACATTTAAGTAGTCAGAAAGAAAAAGAAGGGTCATACAAAATGTCATAAAATTAACCACAATCTAATCAAACAAATATTTTATGAAATATGAAATATAATAATATTATTAACTTTGGGGGTTAAAGGAATAGAAATAAAATTATGGACAAAAAGAAAATGTTGGGACAGAAGAGACACAATTCAGAGATGGAAGATGCTGATGACGCCTCACCATACCAGCAGACAGCAGCTGCGTGTTACTGAAAGATGCCCAGGACCAAACCAGAGACGGTCAGACCTGCATCACCACCATTTGTCCACCAACCAGATCTGAAATAGAATGGCTGACATGTACACATAAGGAACTATTTGATATTGAAATTGGGACTCAAAAGAACTGTTGGCCCAGAAAGGAACTCAGTACAGACTGATTCATCTGCCTCACAGCATAATCATTATGGCTTGTCGCAGTTTAGGTTTTTACAAGGGTATTTATTGGATCACATGATCTCACACATCTAGAGGAAATAATGAACAGCATAAATGGATGAACAAAAAACAGACCCAGAGAAAGAGAAGCAGCGATCAGACTCTCAAACCTCAGAGGGAAAGTAGGGGAGGGTGGGGGTAAGGGGAAGAGATCAACCAAAGGACTTGTGTGCATGCACATGGGCCTAGTCAGTGGCCATGGACAACAGGGGTGTTGGAGCATATGTAGGGAGGGGTTTGGGGTGGGAATGGGAGGATGAGGACAATTATGTGATACTATAATCAATAAAATAAATCAATTATTTTTAAAAAAAGAAAAGAAAATGTTGGGAGTGGGTATATGTTCAGAATTAAAATGTTCCAAAGTTCTTTCAAAAGAGAGGGGGGGGAGGAGAGAGAGAGAGAGAGAGAGAGAGAGAGAGAGAGAGAGAGAGAGATGGATTGAGAAAACAAAGAAGTAGTATTGGTTCTGTTATAGAAATTAAGGTGGATGGTGCTCATAACTTACATATGTGTTACATACCTACTTTGGAAGTCATTAAAAATTAATTTTTAAAAAGAGCTTTGCTAAAAAAGCATTTTGCTTTCCAGTGCACAACACAAAGAAGGAACAAACCCTTTGGTGTCCCCATTCTCCTTCAAGACTCTTCGAAATTCCTCCCCTTAATCTATTTACCTGGGAACCTGGACTAACCTCATGAATGAAAAATGGAGGAGATTCACTTAGTGCTGCACTTTTTCTTCTTCCCTGATAACAGCATCCTCTAGATTAGCGGGGATCAAGGGAGATTTGTGCTTGCAAACTAGAAAATTAGCTACATGGGAAGCATTAACGAGCACAGCAGCTTCTAGGCAGAGGACATCTCAGACACAAAAATTCGAAACTGTGCTCTATCCATTGGCGGGGGGCGGGCGGGGCAGGGAGACAGGATTTCAGCTGTTTGTGGTAGTCAGATATGTTAGGTGTGAAGGTGGTTTTAATATGTGCGTGGAAATTTTTGTGATACATATCCCAAGGAATGCAAACCAACAGTAAGAAGTGAAAGTAAGTGAATATGCTAGTGAATCTGTTGGTAACATGAGTATGTTGTGGAGGTGTGCACATCTGTGTGTCTGTGTCCAGTTATGTCTGCTTGTACATATGATAGCATATTGTGTTAATGCTCTACATACTCCAATATGATACAGATTTACTCTGGAGATGTATTTCTTGGGTGGGAAGGATTGTGTGTGTTGTAAAAGGTGATGTGTGGGAGTTTATGTGAATGGGAAGGTTTAGGAATGTGTGTATGCACTAGTATGTGTGTGTGTTGAGTGTTGCAATATTTTTTTCCCTTCACCTAGGCTTTCTAAATGACAAAATTGTGTTTTATCAGGAATGTTGCTGAAGGCAGCCAGATGTTAATGTCTTTATTCATCCAAATATGAAGAAATAAAGGCCCTTGTTGGACCGGTAAGCATGTTGAACTTGTTCCCAAATACTAATGAGAATATTGAATCAATATTCTGGGTAACCGCTCTGCCTCAGATAAATGACTTTACAGGCAGCCAAAGCATCTTGTGGTTGTTCTTCCCAGCACCTGGGCAAGAGGAAATATCCGAAGGCCAATTGCTTGCCCAAGAGAGCCTAACAGGTTCATAACTTTTCTATCCCCAAGCTGACTTGAATACCTAGGTAATAGTAGAACAAATGTTCTGTTACTTTTCAGAGTAGAGAATGGCTCACTGAATATTTTAATTTAGCATGCACTATTCATATTATCATATCAACTTAAAATATTACATTTCATTTTAGTGCTATAATTATATCCAATAAATCTCTGATTTTTCAAAAGAAACTATGTAACAGAAAACAAGGTGAAAATAAAAGGTGAGTTAGAATGCTCACCCCATCACTCATTAGCAATGTGACTTAGCACGTGTCATTTGAAGTAGATGACTCAGATTGCTCTAAAACTAAGAAGGCAATCCTCCCTAACTCTCACAGCTTTCTGAGGGTCAAATAGAATTAAGCACATTACAGCATTTGAAGATTCCAAGCAAAGGTGAGTACAAGCATCAATTATCTTTATTATCATAGTTGCCATATGTAGTCTGTAGATGTGCAAAGATGCTAACAATTCTGGGAAACAGTATTCCACTGAACCCATCTGTAGTGTGCACAGGTATTTCCCTTTTGTGAATGCCATAGTTTTGATTAATATCCTTATAAGATTGCTGAACCCAAAAAGCTGTGTTTTCTGAAGGGCAATCTCAGAACCTGTGTGAAGCAGAGACTCCGTCCTTCAACATGACCCCATCCCATATGCGGACAACGATTACGAAGCATACTTTATAACTTTTTGAAGGTTTGGCGCATGGTTTCATAAAGCTTTTAGTAGGAAGATGTAACAAAAAATAATTAGAATGTTATCTGAAAATAGAAAACCTATTTTCTGTGAAATTAAATATCATACCTTTCACGTTGCAAAGCAATAAATTGAGATTTGTTTTTCCCCCATTGGTAATGAGAAAAATAGAAGAGTTTGAGATTAACTGTACTTTTAAATTTTGAGTAGGATATGTAACAAATTTGTGACAAATTCTAGCAAAAAAAAAAGATAAGAGGGAATGGGATACAAGGTACAAGGGGAAGACTTGGTCTTAACTGGGAGAAGATAGAGTTAATCTATTGTGATAGAAAAAAAGGCAAAATATTTGGGAATAGATTTAAGTGAATTGGTAAAGTGGATGGTGGGGAACAGATGGAAATTTGGCCGGGTTTAGCAGCATCCTAGGTCAAAACAATTCATCTAAAAATTTTAAAGGCAAAAGAAATTTTAAATGACCTTCAAGATCTGGCATGTTCAGGCACTTCCTGCCCCTGCAGAAACTCACCCCTTCTTCTCCATTCTTTATCCTGTCTTGCTTTCTCTCTACTCCTCCCCCTACCTACAATGCTCTGCCCTTCCTCCTCGCCTTTTTATCCTGACTATCTCAGCTCAGGTATCACTACTGAAGGAGACCTTCCTGATCCCAAGTTGGTTCAATCCCTTTCATGAATCTGTTCTCACTAACTCATACATCTATTTCCCGGCATTCATCCTAGTTCTACATTTACATTTTTTAAATGTTTAAAACATTTTTTAAAGAGGGCAGAAATTTTGTTCATATTTTCCTTTTTTTAATTGTAATATCCCTACCATCTAGCACGTGCTTAACATGAAATTGGTGTTCAATATTTAAATAACTCTATGAATGATTTGTCATAATAATTACAACAATCCTATATAATAAAAGCCTAATAATATGCAAGTTGACCAAACAGTGGAATGACCAGTTGAACAACAGGTCATATGACATGCACTGACCACCAGGGGGCAGACACTCCATGCAGGAGCTGCCCCCCAGCCCACAGGCCTCAGGCCAGCCAAGGCAGGTGCCAGCAGGGGCCCACTGATCACCCTCCCCCAGTCGCCCCACAGATTGGCCCTAATTGCTGGCCAGGCTAAGGGACCCTACCCATGCAAGAATTTCGTGCATCAGGCCTCTAGTTGATGAAATAAAGAAAGATAGATACAAAAGTGCATAACTTCAATACACATAAAGGGTAAAATAATTTAACATCCTCAAGACAGCCACACAGAGCTAGACACACAGCTTGTATCACTCAAAAACTTCAGCACTTTTAATATTGCCCAGAGTGGCCTAATGAAAGAAAATAGCCTAGGAGATTGGAACTCTACATGGTGCTCCTTATACAGCCACTCTCCAGCTGTGAACGTAGTACTTCATCTCTCTGGCTCTTGATTCTCATCTCTGTAAAAGAAAAGGCTGACCCAAACTGGTCTCCAAGGCCTTCCAGGTCAGATCCAACAGGGCTTGCCATCGCTGACAAATAACATGGATAAGCAGAGGAGCAGTAAAGGAGATACCTCAAAGATAGCTTTGAGCTGGACCATGAAGGAAAGATTCCGACCAGCTAAGGTCAGAAAAGAACACTCTATAAGAAGCAAACAGTTGAGAGGTCACATGGTATTTGGGTGATAATTTGTAATACACCAAGCTTGAGAAACACTCTCCCCAAGCCTCCTCCCACTCCCACTCCCACCCCCATTCCTTGCAGAAGTTGTTCTGCAGTTGCTGTGATGCCCAAAACCCAGCCAGTTCCTCCAGTTGAAAAGGGTGCCCAGGACAGCCCTGCTTCAGCAGCCTCGCCTCTGTCCCCCACGTGGGCCTCCAGAAACTGGGAAGCCCTGGGCTGTACACGACATAGACAGGTCAGTAATGCAGACTCCATGGCCACGCTGGACAAGAGGACATGCAAGTAACAGAACAGCCTGGGTCTCCATGTCCTGTGGGAAATGCGGGTAATTTTCTCTCCTTCCCCTACAGGGAAATCAGGCTCCATAGAGGCTGTTTAATAAGACATTTGTTGACTTCCTTCCTGCTACTCTGACAACATAATCCTCCCTGATTCTTTCCATGATTTGACTCTAAATGAAAAATTATGGCTCACAGTTGGGGTTGGGGGCACCAGGCCTGCAACACCACTGGTAATCCCCAGACGCTCCAGCATTTGATCTGTGGGGATGGAACAAAGGCAGAAAATGTGTTCCTGGCAAAAATGCCATTCCTCCTGCTGGGGCAGATAGCAGCCTTCTGGGAATGGGGGGGAGGGGTGTGTGTGGAAGGAGCGGGGGCCACTTTTGCTCATTTTTTTTTCTTAAGAAAGAAATTAAAGTAAAAGCTCACTTTAACAAATTATAGTCTCCTTTGGACTTGAAATAACATAAAAGCACATGTTTGGGTTTGTGTTTCTTTTTAATGTTTACAATAAACTGATGACCCTTCATCACACTGAACTCAGGAAATTAAGTAGAATTATAAAATTGGAGGGCAAGTACAAGGTCTAGGCTGGGTGAAAAAGATGCATGGGAAGAGCAAAGTGAGAAGGAAAAAAAATGAGTTTTCTTAGAAGGTTGCTCTTCTTGTCCCTGCATCCCTGGTTGCCTCTGCATCTCTAAACAGTTGGAAAATAACAGAATTTTTCAGTGCTGGGAGCTGCACACCCTACCTCCACTCCTTGGAATTTTCCAGATGCTTGACCTAACTCCACTTCACTTACCTCATTTCACCTCCCAGCCCATCATGCCCCAGTCCCCAATGTTGGGTAGAATTCAAGGGAGGGGATAGAGGAAGTCAGAAACTTACCTATCCATGTTATTTACTATGTGGATCCACTGTCTAATTATGGGGCAGGGGGAGGGGCACAGCAATATAGAAACAAAGATCACCGCCCACATGGACCTTAATTCTAGGGAGAGGGTCAGTCAGTCCGTGGTATATACTAAACAAGTGAATTATATGTTATGCTTGAAAGTGGTAAGGAGTCTGGATGATACTCTGTGGGAGAAGAGGTGGAGTAATTTGAGCAGAGGAATGACATCACATCATTTGACATATGTTTTGAAAAGATTGTTCTGTCCCAGCTGGTGTAGTTCAGTGGTTATAGTGTCAGAAAGGTCAAAGACTTTTTTTCCAAATCAAGGGCTCATATCTGAGATGCAGGTTCAATCCAGCTGGTTGGGGCACATGTGGGAGGCAACCAATTGATGTTTCTCTCCCCTCTCTGCCTCCATTTCACTAACTTCATTTCCCTCCCTCTTTCTCTCCCTTCCACTCTCTCTGAAAATCAATGGAAAAATATCCTTGGATGAGGATTAACAAAACGAACACACACACAAAAGATTGTTCTGTTTGCTATTGCTACATGGGGAGCCAAAATGAGAGTATGTATTCCAGGGAGGAGAGGATAGCTGTTGGACCCATGGACAACGTCACCAGATACTTTGGGCCACTTGAGAGCAAAAGGAGACACAATGATTATACTAAACCAGAAGTTACAAACTGGAACTGTCCTGGGGAAATGTGATGGGTGTGACCAGAATGGGAATAGAAACATCACAAAGTACCAGTAAGGAGGGTCTGGATTGTTTGGTGAAAAAGGAGATTTTAATAGAGTAGTAGTTAGGATAGACCTCATGGAGGAGGTGGCACCTCACCTTCCTGAACCTCCATTTTCTCATCTGTCAAAGCAGAAAGTTAGCCTAGAATTATTGCTAAGTTTTTGCATAGTTCCAACATTCCACAATCAATGGTCCAGGGCTCATGAATTACTTGTTTCTGGTCAGTAATACAAGAGAGAGGTGTGCCTGGGAGAGCTGAGTGTGTCGATCAGAAAGACCCATGTTCCTGTTTACAGATTACATGCAGCAACCTTCTGTGTTCTTTTCAACCACTGACAGTACATTCTCAATGTTGTTCAGGCAGAAACTGCCCTTTGGCACAGACTGGCTATGTTCTGACCCACAACTTGTGAGGGCAACCCTTCCTGAGGAGACACAGTAGTGATCAGTGTTCCTCAAACTGACCTGTTTGTCCTTGTCCTGGTGGTGTGTAAAGCCATTCTGTTGGGAAAATAGCAAAATAGTTGACAAAAAAAAAAGTCTAAGAAGTTTAGAGATAGTTCCGATTGGGTTGGTGAAAAGAGGATATTTGATTGCTGATATAAAAAGCTAGAAGTGACAGAAAGCCATCCGGGTGAACATACCCAATGACAGTTGCTATGCGGATGCTCAGGAGAGTGAAGGAACATTCAATTCAGCCCACAGGTTAAGAGCACTGGCTCAAAGGCAGCAAAACTGGATTCTGATTGGCCACAGTTAGTAGTTAACTTCTGCAAGCCTGGGCTCCTTTACCTGTTAAATGGTGATAATAAAAGCAGTCTCACTGGGACTTATAAAATGGTATAAAGTACTTAGTACTCAGTGTGCGTGGGGTGGGGAGTTATGGCAATTGTGATTGTCATGGTTATTGACTTACTAATATTGACTTAGAAATGACAGTTGAAACTATAAATGTAAATGGAGAAGATATAAAAGAGAGTAAAGGTCTTTTAACAACCTTGGAAAATTCTTAAATTCAAGGAGAGAAGACAGAAGGAGCCCACGGGACAGAGACAAGCACAGACAAGAAGCTGCAGTGATACGGAAAGACTATTCGGAACGGTGCTCCTTCAGAGAAGGTGGCTGGAATCCTCAAATGCTATGGGGCGGAGGAATACCATGAAGATCACCATTGCCTCGGAAAGGAGGAAATATGTAGGAAGCGCAATGGTTGGTGCTGGACTAAAGGGAACTAAAAGTTATTTAGAAAGTTATTTTAAGGAGAAAAGTAAATCAACAGATGCATTTGTTCAAGAATAGTGACCGTAAAAGAAAAAGAGACACCAGCTGTGGTTGCGGCATCTGTGTTTAAAGGCATTGGAAAAGGAGAAATTAAAGGAGTCAGAGGGGGATGAATTTGTTTTGAGAGCAAGAATCTGGAAGACACTGGAAGAGGTGCCCTCTAGTGTCTAAGTTACAATCACCTCAGACCTTTTTATTTATTTATTTTAATTATTGTTTTTACCTGATCCGCTAATGTCTAGAAATAGAATGGTATGCCCATGAGTCTAGAGCAGGCCTGGGAACATTATAATCCCAGAGAATGTTTGTAACAAAATTCATCTTCCTTTTTCAGGAGACCTTGAACTTTCCATCGCCTATAAACCCAGCTCTCAACATCCTTCATTAGAATTATTTCAAAGATATGCATCTTCCAAACCTGCCCCTGTTTTCCTCCCCAGATGTGGATCCTTCACTCTGGCCAGGTTGCTCTTGCAACAAGCTTACTACAAACTTCCCACCCAATGCTTTTGTCCAGATGAGTTTCTTGACTAGAAACTCATCTGGACAAAAGGCTCATTAGGCTGTCCCAGCCTAATGCCATCTTGCCTCCCTCCTCTGAATATGTTCTTGAAAGGCATTGCCCTGTGGTAGCTTCCCGTGTGCAAGCCTCAACCACACACTGCCAGGATACTCTGGGGGGTGGAGAGGAGGTCATGTGAAGACAGCCATTTCTGATGCTCCTCAGAAGACTATCAAAAGTTGTGTGACCTTCTTGGCTCATTTAAGACAGAGAAGCATCAATCAGACCAGCAAACCTCAGAGGGAAGGTAGGGAAGGGGGGGGAGTGGAGTAAGAGGGAGAGATCAACTAAAAGACTTGTATGCATGCATATAAGCCTAACCAATGGACACAGATACCAAAGGGGTGAGGGCATGAATGGGGCATTGGGGGACAGTGGGGAGAGGGAGGAGGACACATATATAATACCTTAATCAATAAAGAAAAAAATAAAAACCTAAAAAAAAAGACTGTGCCTGAACTGAATAAAAGAGGTACCCAGACAGACATCAGATCCCATAGACTTGATTCTGAAATATCTGCTTCAATAATTACTTCAGCAATGACTGTGACTGTGCAGTAAATTACCCCAAATTTAGTGGTTAAACAATGACAACATTTATTTTGCTCACAAGTCTGCAAATTGGACGGGACTCAGCAGGAATAATTTGTTCCATTCTACTCTGTAACAGATGGGGCAGTTTCAAGGCAGTAGCTACAATGATCTTCTGAAAGCTCACTTACCCACATGTCTGGTGTCTGGGCCGAGGGCACTCAAACAGCTGGGGGCTGGAACAGCTGGCATTTTCCAAGACTTTCTATCTGCATGCGCTTTCTCCGTGAGGTCTCTCCAGCAAGGCAGCTTCAGGATAGTCAGCTTTCCTAACTGTTGGCTCAGGACTCCTCACTGTTCCAAGAATGAATGAGCCAGGTTTAGAGGCCAGGGAAATGGAGCCTACCTCTCTCTCTCAATAGTGAAGTTCAAGAAGAAGGGAAACTAGAATGGAATAGACATATAGTGTGGCCATCTTTAGGAAATACAATCTACCACCCTTACCTTTTTTCCTTTGATAAAGCTTTTGAGTGCTCTTCTTCTGGATCCACCTCCATTTTGAGGGCATTTCATTTACTCCCAGATCTTGATCTTTGCCCCAGTGTCCTCCAGTAGCTTTAAGGTGTACCAACTTGAACTTCAGGTCAAACCAAAGCAAAATGTTATCTCTCTTACCTATATAGCCTTAGGCAAAAATTCATCTTTCTGATCTTTAGCTCTCATCTGAATAAAAATGAGGATAAAACTATGTACCCATGGCATTGTTCTCAGTAAATTATTTCATCTTCCCAATCCCTGTTTCTCCTCCACCTGGGCCTGAGACCCACCTCCTATACCTGTCCCGAGTACAGCCCCTCAACCGCCCTCTCCAGAGAAATATAGAACAAAATCGGGCCTCACATAAACACCAATAAGTGCATCCACTCCACAAGCACTGCCTTCATATGACAAGCTACTTACTCATGTGCTAATGATGAACAGCCAACTTTCCTGATGCCAGACGTCGGAGGCTGAGGGTGCCCCCTCTGCCCTGGGGTTAATTACTTTCTTGACTAACTTCAAGAGACACTTATTAAATTTTGAAATTCTGCTTATAAAGGGCCCACCAGGACAGCTGATGTCTCTTTCACTTTCTGAATATAAGGAACAAAAATGTCAACCAGGGAAGAAAGGAAGAGTCTTGCTGAGGTGGGAGAAGCAGATGGAAATAATTAAGCGAGAGCCTGTCACCAGGGAGCAGTGGGGGCTGTGGGATACAGAGGCAGTTCCACAAGACACAAGAGCCGAACAGAGTTAACTCTAACAAATCCTCGCTCCAGTACTTGTGAGCACTGTGGTCTCAGGATCTTCCTTATCTTCCCTGAGCCTTGGTTTCACCTGTAAAGTGAGATTGTGATGTCTACCTGTGGACCAGCTACCAGCAATCATGCTAATTTCCTAAGACAGCGTCTGATCCAGAAATGTGAGCAATAAGTGACAGATAACACTACTGCTACTAATTTAATTCCTACTATTATCATTACTGGGCTAAAATATCAGCCTGATTTGACAATGCCCCATTATATTTAGTACCAAGTCAGTCAACATCAGAGCGAGACAAAGGTAACTAATGTGAAAGAAGTGACTAATGTGAAACAGGTGACTAATGTGAATCAGGTAACTGATGTGAATCAGGTAAATAGTGTGAAACAGATAGCTAATGTGGAGGAGGAAGAGGTGAGCCCTCACACGTTTGTTCAGTGATCCAAGTGGTGATGGCAAGGCTTTCCAGTCAACATCTTCCTGTTTTTTAGAGCTCTTACCTAACTAAGCTTTGCCACCTGAAAAGTTCTTCAAATCAAATCAAACCATGAAATTAATTTGAATCCCTGTTCCACCATCTGTCTGACTTCAGCTTCTTGTTATATAAGATGGAGATAATAATTCAGACACATGTTTGCTTGATAATAAACCTACATCAAATGTTTATTGGAGAGAATAATACCTACACTACTCATAATATGTCTAAAATGTCTGTTTTGTAGTAGGGGCACTACAAACATTAGTCTCTTTGAACTCAAGAAATATTCAAGCTTCTTCAATCTATGGCAGAAGCACATCCATAATATATACCTTTCAAATATTGCTATTGTCCACTCCTCATACACACACACACACACACACACACACACACACACACACTAACATATATGCACACAGAGATTCACATATACAAAAACATGCTCATGTACACATGCACTCACTCACACACATTTACACACCCACATATTCATATGCACTCATACACACACACTGACACATACATAGTCACACACTCAAATGATAACCTTCTCCCATTCTGCCCAAATATCCCCCTAAATATTGTTTTAGTCCTCACTGGAGGATAAGCTTAGAGAGAGGAAGAAGAAGAGAGAGAGAGAGGAAGAGAGAGACTTTGATGTGAGAGAAAAAAACATCAATTAGTTGCTCTTTGCACATGCCCCAACCAGGGACTGAACCCACAACCCATATGTGTACCCTGACCAGGCAGGCCATGAAAATTATGGAGCATTTTCTCAAGTTTTTGAAGGATTAAAAAATGCAAGCTGTTGGTCACTATTTCCTTAGGGACTTTTATAAGAATACATACTTGTGTTCTATTGCAGATCTGCTGAATCAGAATACACAAGCTGGAGTCCTGGGATCTATATATTTTTAAAGATCCCTATACACTAAGTGGCCAGAGTATTATGATCTCTGAACACATAATAATTTGGCCACTCAGTGAGGCTTAGAGCATGAATTGTGCATGGGTGGGGTCCAGCCAGCCTGGCCAGGGGGAGGGGACATGGGTGGTTGGCCAGTCTACCTGCTGGTCAAACTCTTGTTTGAAGGGACAATTAGTATATTAGCCTTTTATTATATAGGATATATACTGAGAGGCCAGAATATTATGCGTTCAGAGATCATAATAATCTGGCCACTCAGTGTATATTCTAATGTTCAATCAGATTCAAGAACAACTCATTAGATTGTTGCAATCACTCTGTGTGCTAGCTTCAGGTAGAATAATTAATCTATTTTGTAGATGAGAAAAGTGTTAATGAGTGAGATTTGACCAAGTGACAAATCATTGAGTGGTATAGACAGATTCAAATGTTTTATACTACTAGTCCATCCCTGCTGGTAACTAGCTATGTGACTGTGGAAAAGTCATTCAGAGTCTCTGGGCTTTCACTTTCCTGTTTATAGAATAGAGATAGAAACCCAATGTCCATCCAGCTCTGTGGAAGAATGGTAAGAATAATGAGGTGATATGTGAGAAAATAACCTGTACACTTCAAGAGCAAATAAGAAATGCTGTCATCATTTCAATTCAGGACCTAGAACTTCTCCAAATTTGGGTCTCAGTTGTCTATACAGATTCCTGGGCAATGTCTCCAATTATTTCTATCTAGTGGACCACAGTGGGTACATAATCCAGAGTTGCTTCCAGAGGAAATTGGAATTAGGATGGAAAGCAATTTATAGTTCCTTGAGGGGACTAGAATTTGTAAGATGGTTAAGAAGACGGCCACTTTCCCCCACTTATGGACTGAGGAGCTGAGGATTCCAGTCCACAAAGAAAGAAGAAATAGCTACAGAGTGAGACAAGCAAAGATGACAGGAAAAATAAAAGTACACTCTACAGCTTTCCGCGGTCTGGTTCCAGTCCATCCCTAAGTCTTTTGCATTCTCTGAAACACTCCATTATCCTTATAATAAATTTTCAATCTGTTTCTAAATAGTGCAATTGACTTCCTGTTACTGTTATCCAAAAATTGCTCTAAAGTATAGAGGTACCTTATCATTTTAATATATGATTTTGTTACCTTGGCCAGTATTGCTCAGTTGGTTAAGCTTAGTCCCATACACCAAGAGATCATAGGTTTGTTTCCTAGTCAGGGCACATGGCTGGGTGGCAGCCTCAATCACCAGCAAGGGGCGTGCAGGAGGCAGTCGATCAGTATTTCTCTCTCATCCATGTTTTTATTTCTCTCTCCCTCACCCTTCCTTTCTCTCCAAAATCAATAAAAACATATTTTTAAATACACAAGACCATCAAAGGAGATTATCCTTCTCCCTTATCAGCTGGGTGCAGAGAAAGCTACATGAAGGTGAAAGGACTTAGAAAATTCTAATATGTAGGGAGAGATACAAGAGAAAAGGGATGGACAACTCAGATAGCAGGAAGGAGATTACTGTTTTGGGAAAATGACAGAGCTTGTTTCCACACATTAGGGTACCCTGAGGGTTTGTGGGAGCACAGACAGCTGAGGATCAGAGTCAGCAGGTGTGGGGCCCCAAGAGCTGCCTTCCTGACCACTTTCCAGGTGATACTAGCTAGGGAACCACACTCTGCTACACCAGGATAGCTCTCCACACAGAATTTCTGACAAGTTGAAATGGAGATTTCTATTCTGAAGCCATGGGAGAGAAGAGGGGAGGCCTGCTGGGATCCACTTTGTCAGACTCCTCTTCTGTTCTAAGAACATCCCTGTGCCTGTCACCTCCCTGCAAACTTTACAAAGCCTTTCCCTCATTAACTAAAGTGTTCAGCATTATGGTATATTAGCCTTTTCTTTCCTGGTCTTTGCACTTGGAAGCAAACTTCCCCAATCCCAAACCAAACTATATCCTCCGAGAGGTTTTTTTTTTTTTTTTTTTTTTCAGCTCTGCTCCACCTGCACCTTCTGTCCCATCTCTAAAAAAGCCATACTCTATGTTGTGAGAGTGCCCCTGGATTTGACCACTGCTCTGCCCCGGCTTGAGCTGATAGACACAAATTTGGGGGTCACTGCTGGAGGCTAATTCCAGCAGGTCAGAAATGCAAGAAGTTCATCAAAAGGTTGATGAACCTTGGGGCTTCAGCAGGGCTGAAAATCTGCATTTTATTACCTGCTGCTGGAACAGCCAAAGGCAATTCCCCCAACATGATGGTCCTTCACTGTTTACCAAACCTTACCTTTGATGTGTATATCTGCTTTGCTAGAGGACAAATGTGTGAATAAAAAGCCCTGTGTGCTGTGCGGGAGATTTGAGGAGCTTAGTCACTAGAACTGAGTCTCTGTCTGGCACCTCAAAATACGTTTCAAATTTATATTCTTCTCTAGCCTCTTTATTTGTTTATGCACAGTCCCTTTTCCAGATTCCTTGAACCCTTGCAGCTGTGGATAAGACCCTAGCAAAATACATGATGGTGGACTGTAGATAAGGCCTCCTGAGTCCTTCGGGTATGGCCTAGTCCAGTGGTCGGCAAACTCATTAATCAACAGAGTCAAATATTAACAGTACAACCATTGAAATTTCTTTTGAGAGCCCAACTTTTTAAACTTAAACTTCTTCTAACGCCACTTCCTCAAAATATACTCGCCCCGGCCATGGTATTTTGTGGAAGAACCACACTCAAGGGGCCAAAGAGCCCCATGTGTCTCACGAGCCCCAGTTTACTGACCATGGGTCTAACCAGAATGAGGCACATGTGACAGACTTGGGAGACGGACCTGGGCATAAGTTCACTCAGCCTCTGACCACTCACTACTTGAGTAACTTTAGAAAACCACTAGATAGCTCAGGCTCAGTTTCCCAATCATGAAAAAAAAGATAAAATGATACCATCCTTACATCAGAACTGAAGACAAAAAATAAATAGAAGCAACATCTCTGATAATTCAACTGGTCAGCATCATGTCTTTATTATCTAACAAGGGTTTATTATCTGCTCTCTCTGTGTCAGGTGCTAAATATCTATTTTATTTGGGAAGAAAAGACTTATATGACTATGCTACTAGACATTACCTAAAGGGAGCTCCATGGATGGTAGGACAATAATTTCAGAGTTTGGGAGATGTTTAGGCTAAGCTTCTCATGGCAATTTTCAGGAAGGAGGTGCCAACTTCAAATATGTGCAAGAAGGCTTTCAATAGCCAACAACTGGGTTTGGCATTCCCTGTAGATGGAATGAAAAGAGCAGTGGCCCTGAGGGAGATCTGTAAAATGTCATCAGGAAGATCAGGTGGGACTCCAGAGGTCACCTAGACGACATCAGGGAGAAAGGTTAAGATTGAGTCTTAATTAAGGACTCATTATTATTCAGTTCGCCATTCTTCTACACACACACACACACACACACACACACTCACACACTCACACACTCACACACACACACACACACACACACACACACACACACACATTTAGAGCTTAAATAGTTAGAGCTCAGCAAATGCCAGCTGATGAAAAACAAGAAGTGGGTTGAAAATGCTTGGGTGGGAGTCTTGGAGACAGAACCCAAGGTCAATATTATAAATGAATTGAGCAGGAAGCATTACACGGAGCTGAGCACAGCAGAAGAGTTGCACATGATACAATTGGACAGGCCTATAGGCCCCTGGGGAAAACTCTCTCCAAAATGTAATCAATCCTGAAAGTCTATCTTTTGTTAAGACATTGCAGGTTCCTATTAAAATGCAAGTCTCATCACATGTCGGCTTCCCAGGGAGGCAGACACTGCAGTGGAGATCTGCATGCAGGTAGTTCACTAGGCGGCGCTCTCAGTTTCCACGCCAGCAGGAGGGAAGGAAGGAAGCAGGATAAGACACAGAGAGAAACTGGCTGTGATGCAGGTGAAAAAGGCCTCAGATGATCCCCCCGCAGCTTTTCAGAGGTGTTCCTCATTGAGACGAGGGAGGCAAGCCTTTATTTGTCCATGACAACAGTCAATAAATGCCCAGGACATGGGGCATGAACTTGGCCAGGTGGCTCCCGTTAGCCACAAATGTGTGAATAAAAAGCCCTGTGTGTGGAGATTTGAGGAGCTTAGTCACTAGAACTGAGTTTCTGTCTGGCACCTCAAAATACGTTTCAAATTTATATTTCTTTGATGGTTTAGGACTGTTTGCTAGTGGCTCTTCCATGAGTCTGAGGAATAATTTTTAATCCTGATGAGCACCTTCCAGCCACCACTGCACATATGTGTGCAACTGTACTGTGCCTTAAATTATTAAATCTACTTAGCAAGGCCAAGACCAGGGAGGAAGGAGACACTGGCTAGGGGAGCAAAAGAGACAAGCAGGTCGGTAGCAGTGACTCCCATGCAGGAAGGTCCTGTCTGGATCAAGCAGCATGGGGATCCCAGACCACGGAGAGCAGTGGGGCCTGCCAGAAGAGCAGGCACAAAGTAAAAAGCAAAGAACATCTTAACCTTTACTCTTAGTGACAATTTTGTCATGGATTATCATTATAAATAATAATAATATAGCTAGAATTGTTTGAGAACTTACTATGTATCAAGCACTATGCTTTTCATAAATAAGCACTACCTCATGAAAACTGGATGTGGCCACTATTATTAAGCTAATATTAAAAATATATATATCTTTATTGATTTTCAGAGAGGAGGGGAGAGTGAAATAGAGAGAAAGAAACATCAATAATGAGAGAGAATGATTGACTGGCTGCCTTCTGCACACCTCCTACTGGGGATCGATCCTGCAACCCAGGTATGTGCCCTTGACCAGAATTGAACCTGGGGCCCTTCAGTCTGCAGGCCAATACTCTACCCAAACCAACTAGGGCTAAGTTCATTTTATAGCAGAGGAAGCTGAGACTCTGAAGTAAGATTCCAAAGTCACAGAGCCCGAGAATGGCAGGTCCATGATTAGGTGCATCAGACTCCAAATCCATGCTGGTTCCCACCTCATGGTTCTTTGACTGTGCAAAGCTGGATATTTCAAAAAGATATGTCAGGGTCCACCACAGAGTACAAAGGGAAGGCTCAGTCCCAACCCTTGTTTCAGCCAAATGGCCCTAATTGAATCTGTTTCACAAAAATAACCCAGTAACAATTCCATTCGGGACTACAAAGGCAGATTTGAAGCCACCATTCTGCTTCTAATATCAGTACTGCCAGAACCTTTGATTATTCTTCCTTGTGTGGGGCACATTCTTCTAGATGCAGTGTTGCACAGCAGTTAGGTCATGGCCTCTAAAGTCAAGTGATATGGGTTCAAAGCCTTATCCCATAAGCTATGTGATCTTACTTATCTGCCCTGTGCCTCAATTTCTTCATCTGTAAAGTGAAGGTAATAGCAGAACTATCTTCATAGATATGGTATGGAAAGTAATATATGTAAAGGCTTAGAACATTCATCAAGTAGCAAGCATTGGATAATTGCTAGCTATTATAACTATTATCTGTGAATCAATAATAATCTGAAAGGCTGCCCCTTGAATCACCTATATTCTAACTATTTACCCAGTCCAAGAAATTGTGACCCAGAAGGATACAAAAAAGCATTACCTTACTTTCTACCAGCCATGTCTATTAAGGCAAATGCTCATTGGTCTTCTTATTCATAACTCTATCATGTATTCACTCAATCAAGATTTATTGGGCATCTCCTGTGTGCCAAGTAAAGTTCTAAATGCTGGGAATGCAAGGATGAATAAGAGAGATTAGGTTTCTGATCTTATGGAGCTTATATCTCACTGTAGAAGACAGATATATATATATATATATCTTATCTAATAAAAGAGTAATGTGCAGATTGACTGTCACTCCAACATAAAAGATGGCTGTCCCCATGTGGACACAAGATGGCCACCACAAGATGGCCAGCAGGGGAGGGCAGTTGGGAGGGACCAGGCCTGCAAGGGAGGGCAGTTGGAGGTTATCAACCCTGCAGGGGAGGGCAGTTAGGGGTGACCAGGCCAGCAGAGGAGTGAAGCTGGGGGCAAACAGGCTGGCAGGGGAGCAGTTAGACATCAATCAGGATGTCAGGGGAGTGATTAGGGGGAGATCAGGCTGGCAGGCAGAAGCAGTTAGGGCAATCAGGAAGGCAGACAGGCGAGCAGTTGGGACCCAGAAGTCCTGGATTGTGAGAGGGATTATGACTGCCCTAAATGGGCATGGGACATCCCTCGAGGGGTTCCAGATTAGAGAGGGTGCAGGCTGGGTTTAGGGACCCTACCCCCATGCACTAATTTCATGCACCAGGCCTCTAGTATGTATATAAAATATGTGAATGATTACTGTGGGAGGAGATAACATAGGATAAATAGACAAAGATAAATAGGGGTGGTATCACATACAGGGTCCACAGAAAGCCTTTCCAATTAGGTGATGTGTAGCACAGACCAGAATGAAATTAGACAGCGAGCCACACACAAGTGGGAACTGTGCTCCAGAGGGATTAAATCCCCAGTGCACAATCCTTGCAGGTTCTTGGAACCTTGGCAGGTTTAAGGAACATAAGAGATTAAACCAGGGACAGATAATACAGAGATTTCGAGAACATAGTAAGGGAGTAGATGTCTTTCTGAGTGTGATGGGGAGTTATTGGAGGGTTCTAGGCACAAGAATGCTATTACCAAATTTACCTTTTGAAAAATCACTCAGGCAACCATAAGGAAAATAGACCATAGGAAGATGAAGAGCGGAAACAGGGAGACCAGCAAAGAGGTCAGGGTGAGGAATGAAGATAGAGTGAGCCAAGTGATCAAGATAATGGGAATAAGAAATATGTCAGAGAGTAGGAACCATCAAGTTTTACTGATGAATTCGGATGTGGGGGTGAAAGAATAAGTAAAGGATAAGTCAGCAATAACTCCAGGACTTGGAGGAATATTCAGTATATGGTCTTCAACACATGGATGGGACGTGTTTTCGATGGAGTGTGAAGGGATGGAGAAGATGGTGGATTAAGCCCTAGAACCCCTTCATCTTTAAAGGCCAAGAACAGCAGAGGGTCCCAGTAAGAGAAGTGTTGAGAGGAAGTCGATAGGACAGAAAGGGATCTGGAAAAGAAGGTGTTCTAGAAGCCATGAGAAGAAAATATTTTAATAAGAAAGTCGTGAATGACTATTTCAAATAATGCTTCAAAATAGGTTTAAAAGGATGAGTATTGGACTTGAGAAAGTTTGAGCATGAGTGACCTTGACAAAAGCAGCTCACTTGGCAGCATCAGCGACAAAAGCCTGCTTTGAGTTCTTTCATGAAAAAGCAGGAGCTGAGGAAGTATTAGCCGCGCTTTGAGAAGTGGTGCTGTAAGCAAAACGCAGTGGAAGCTGGAAGAGATTGAAGATGCGAAAGAATTATTTAAGAAGCAGATTGTAGGCTCATGGGAATCATCCAGGAGGAATAAACTATTGACTGAGCTAAAGAGAGAGGGGTGATCTCTGGAGGGATGCCCTTGGGTAGGGGAGAGTGGATGGGATTTGGAGAATGAGGGCAGAGGCCTGTGTCTCTGTACTCAAGGCAGAAGGAAGGAGACAAGTACAGTGGGCCACAAACATGGAGTCAGGAACCTTTCCTGAAGGAGATTGTCTCTTCTGATAAGGACACTGAAACCCAGACAATAAGACATTCTCTAATCACACTGCTAGTTAATGGCAAAACCACTTCCGATCCCCAGGAAACTGCATCACCACGTCTCAACCCACTAAAACAGAGGTTCTCAACCTATGGGTTGCAACCCCTTTGAGGGTCGAATGACCCTTTCAAAGGTGTTGCCAAAGACCATCGGAAAACACATATTTCCCATGGTCTTAGAAACCGAGACACCACTCCTCTATCTGTCTCCAGGCGGGTCTGCCCACATGCAGATATGCCCACATGCAGATATGCCCACATAGGAGTACTTATGTGGACCAGTCACACATGTGTAGAGAGCAGCTACTCTGTTGAAAGCAGCTGTGTTGAAAGCAGCAGTTATTGGAGGGAAAGCGAACTTCATGAATTATAATTACTGGGTAAATGTAAAATCATGTACTGTAAAATCATCAACTACTGAAAAAAAATCTGTACCAGGGGAACTTAATCTGGATGCTGATTGGCCTTTTTATATTCAGCTGTGGTTGATGTGAATACTGCCCCCTTGTGATAGTAACAGGTATGTAAAAAACAGCAACATAGAATGGTAAATCATAGGAATCTTTAATGAGACTGAACTATGCCATGTATCATCTTTTGTATTATCGAAGCTATTGTTATATACTATTTTCATTAGCAAACCATCCCATGACAATGGATCTTGTAGAGAAGAACGTTAAGAAAAGAAAATATAGAGACGATTTTTTATAGTATGGTTTTATCTTAATAATTATAGCAGGAATTGAGAAACCGCAACGTGTTATTTGTTGTGAAGTTCTATCAGCCAAATCTATGAAGTCGAACGAACTAAAATGCCATTTTGATAGCAAGAATCTGTGCTTTGCTGGCAAGGATGCCAACTGTTTTAGAAGCAAAGCTGGTGGACTCAAAAAAGCCAGATTTGACACTGGTGGCAAGTACCACAAACAAAGCATAGCAGCCGTTGGAGCTTCATGTTTGGTGGCACTCAGATTCACCAGAGCTATGAAACCTCACACCATTGCTGAGGATTTACTTTGCCAGTGGCCAAAAACATTGTTCAAGTTATGATCAGAGATGAATTTGTTACAAAATTGAGTGCATTTTCCTTATCTAACGACACTGTCCACCGAAGAATAGGTGACATGCCTACTGATATTCTTGATCAGGTAATCCAGGAAATTAAATCTGCTCCACTTCCATTATTTAGTATCCAGCTTGATGAATCTACAGACGTTGCAAACTGTTCAGTTACTGGTTTACATGAGGTATATTAATGATGATGACTTTAAAGATGTGTTTCTGTTTTGCAAGCTTCTTGAAATGATAACTACTGCACGTGATGAATTTGATACAGTTGGTTCATTTCTGAAAGAGCATAAGATCTCTTGGGGAAAGGTTCGTGGTGTTTGTACAGATGGTGTTCCAGCTATGCTACGGTGTTAATCTGGATTTCAAAGTTGGTACTGAATGAGTCACCAAAAGACATCAGAACTCATTTGATTCGTCAGCAAATATTAGCAACGAAGACAATGCCACAAGAGTTACAAGAAGTAATGAAAAGTGTCATAAATTCTGTCAATTTTGTAAAGGCAAGCACTTTAAACAGTGGACTGTTTTGAAACTGTGCAACAAGTTGGATGCACCAAACAACACTCTGCTATTTCACACTGAAGTGAGATGGTTGTCGAGAGGAAAAGTTTTAAAATGTGTTTTTGAGCTTCGTGATGAACTCAAAACGTTTTTTGATCATAAAGCAAGACCGCAGTTCAAAGCACTTTTCAGCAATAAAAATGAACCAAAGAAAATAGCGTACTTGGTTGACATCTTTGCCATCTTGAATGAGTTAAATTCCTCACTATAAGGACCAAATGCAACATGCCTCGATTTGTATGAAAAGATCCAATCATTGCAAATGAAACTTCAGCTTTGGGGAAAAAATCGGATGAAAATAAAATTTACATGTTGCCTACCTTATCTGCTTTCTTTGAGGAACATGACATTGAACCAGATTACACTGGTAATTTCTGTGAAAGAACACTTGCACATGCTGTAAGGCCAGAGAAAAACCCCTTCCCCTTCTTAACTGACTTTTCCAGTAAGCCCTGGTTAATTGACCTTTCCAGCAGACTCTGGTTTGGTCACCTCAGAGGTATTTTATCTGTTTCTGGATTCAGCCTGCTAAGACAGACCATCCAGCCTCTTTAACCGCAGGGCTATAGCTATTTTATCTGTTTCTGGGATCGGCCTGCTAAAACAGACCATCCGGCCTCCTCGGGAAATGAGTCAACTGTCAACTATTATGAGCCAAATATTAACTGTTAACATAGTTCCCTGATTTATAGACCACCTGTGTGTGGTTTTTGCCTTTATAAACTCATGTCCTGCAATTACTCGGGGCTCCAGTTAGCCAGCACTTCCCTCGGGTTGCTGTCTGCCTGCCTGAGAGCCCCTGCGCTGCACTTGTAATAAAACCTCTTGCTTTTTGCATCAAGTTTCGATCTCGGCATTTGGCTTGGGGTCATCACCCACTCCGTCGGACTCACCTGGGGTCTTGGGACCTTACAATGCTTGCAGACGAGATTTCATCGTACTTTCCAAATCTACCTGACACCCCATTTGCACTTGCCAGAAGCCCATTCACAGTCAAAGTTGAAGATGTTCCTGAGACAGCACAAGAGGAGTTCATTGAACTTATTAACAGCTATGAAGTAAGAACTGATTTCTCTACAATGCCAATTACAAAACTCTGGATCAAGTTGTTTGCAGTCATATCTGTCCTGTCTGAGACTGTGTTGTGCCTTCTTCTTCCATTTCCAACAACATATATTTGTGAAACAGGATTTTCCAGCTTGTTGGTTATCAAGTCTAAATACAGAAGTAGACTTGTTATAGAAGATGATCTTCGTTGTGCTCTTGCAAAGACTGCCCTGAGAATTTCTGATCTGGTGAGAAAGAAGCAATCTCAACCTTCACACTGATGTTGGCTTTTTACACATACTGTCGCAAAATGTAGCAATGTAGTTTAGTGTTGTTATATTAAGACTGTTGCCCATGCTACACCATGCTTCAAGACAAAATTTCATTTATTTGTAATTAGAAATAAATATTTCACAATATATAATTACATATTGTTTTTGTGATTAATCACTATGCTTTAATTATGTTCAAATTGTAACAATGAAAATACACCCTGCATATCAGATATTTACATTATGATTCATAACAGTAGAAAAATTACAGTTATGAAGTATCAAGGAAAATAATTTTATGGTTGGGGGTCACCACAACATGAGGAACTGTATTAAAGGGTCGCGGCATTAGAAAGGTTGAGAACCACTGCACTAGAATATATTTATTATTTCTGCACTCATTGCAGTGTCCCTTTTAAATCATGGTTGTTGTGTTTCTGTGTTTGCGGTGTTGTTGTTTTTAATGATCCCAAATTTCTCTCAAAGTCTTTGGTCATCTGCCAAGCACTAATGTAATGAGAAGTTTGGAATTGGACCCTGGATGTCCACATACAGAGATTTTAAAATCCCCCAATGACCATTTGAGAGGAAGTATATAATTTAAGTTTTAAAAATCCATTGGCTCCACCTAGTATTCCACCACAATGACTTCAGGCTGCCGTGCCCAGCAGAGTGCCCAGCTCACAACAAATGTGTATTGAAATCCATTGAATAAACCAGTGACCCATTTATATTATACATTTTTTGGAACTTCTGAAACTGAGCCAATTCTTTCTGAAGATTGATGTTAATTCCAGTGTTTCCACTGTGAAAAACATAAGGGTGGCTTTTTTCACATTTGTTTATACACTTGAAAATTGAATTGTCCATAAATGCACAGGCAAATAATTGCAAATTGCTTAGGCCCAACTATTGGTATCCAGCCCTAGGATCAGAAGTTAACTGCTATGTTATCATTAAAAAATAAACATTTTAATCGCAGAATTAGTTAAACCAGAATATTACAAAACCCAGGGCCAGAGGTCTATGACCTGCAAACTCCACACGGCCCCGCAGGACTTCTGGCTGGCACAGAGGAGAGCAGCTAAATAGGGAAGTCACTCCGCTACTTTCCAAACTCTGTCCACTACCAGTTCCTTAACCATTCTCTTTTTCTTACTTAATTTTTTAAATTATTTTTCTTTCTTTATTGATTAAAGTATTTCATATATGTTCTTATCCCCACATTGCTCCCCACCTCACCCCCCTTCATGCCCTCATCCCACCCCCCACCCCCACCCCCGGTGTCTATGTCCAGTGGTTAAGCTATATGCATGTATACAAGTCCTTTGGTTGATCTCTCTGCCTTACCTACCCCTATTCTCTCCTACGGTCCCTCTGAAATTTGAGCATCTGATCAATGCTTCTCTGTCGCTGGATCTGTTTTTATTCATCAGTTTATGTTGTTTATTATATTCCACAAATGAGTGAGATCATGTGATATTTATTTTTTTCTGACTGTGTTATTTCGATTAGCACAATGCTCTCCAGGACCATCCATGTTGTTGCAAATGGTAGGGGTTTCTCCCTTTTTACAGCAGCGTAGAATTCCATTATGCAGCTGTACCACAATTTTCTAATCCTACTCATCTGCTGATGGACACTTAGGCTGTTTCCAAATCTTAGCTACGGTAAATTGTACTGCTATGAACATAAGTGTGCATATATCCTTTCTGATTGATATTTCTGGTTTCTTGGGATATATTCCTAGAAGTGGGAACACTGGGTAAAATGTGAGTTCCATTTTTAATTTGTTGAGGTAACTCCATACTGTTCTCCACAGTGGCTGCACCAGTCTGCATTCCCACCAACAGGGCACTGCAGTTTCTTTTTCTCTGAATCCTCACCAGGACTTGTTTGTTGATTTGTTGATGATAGCCATTATGACAGGTGTGAGATGGTACCTCACTGTTGTTTTGATTTGCATCTCTCAGATGATTAGTGACTTTGAACAGGTTTTCATTTGTCTCTTGGCCTTTCTTATGTCCTCTTTCGAAGAGTATCTATTTAGGTCCCTTGCCCATTTTTTGATTGGGTTGTTTATCTTTCATATGTTAAGTTGTATGAATTCCCTGAAACTGTTGGAGATTAAACCCTTATCAGAGATAATATTGGCAAATATGTTCTCCCATGCAGTGGGCTTTTTTGTTGTGTTGATGATTTCTTTCACTGTACATAAGCTTTTTATTTTTATGTAGTCCCATTTATTTATTTTCTCTTTAGTTTCCATTGCCCTAGGAACTGTATTAGTGTAGATATTGCTTTGGCATATGTCTGAGATTTTTCTGCCTGTGGATTCCTCTAAGACTTTTATGGTTTCCTGTCATACATTTAAGTCCTTTATCCATTTTGAGTTTATTTTATATGTATGGTGTAAGTTGGTGGTCTAGTTTCATTTTTTGCATGTATCTGTCCAATTTTCCCAGCACCATTTATTGAAGAGACTGTCTTGACTCCGTTGTATGCTCTTGCCTCCTTTGTCAAATATTAATTGAGCATAGTGGTTTGGGTCCATTTCTGGGTTCTCTGTTCTATTCCATTGATCTGTATGTCTGTTCTTGTGCCAGTACCAGGCTGTTTTGAGAACAGTGGCTTTGGATTGATAGAATCAACATCATTAAAATGTCCATGCTACCCAAAGCAATCTATAGATTCAATGCACTCCCCATTAAAATACCAATGGCACAGAAACCGGTTTGGCTCAGTGGATAGAGTGTTAGTCTACAGACTGAAGGGTCCCAGGTTCAATTCTGGTCAAGGGCATGTACATTGGTTGTGGGCACATCCCCAGCAGGGGGTGTGCAGGAAGGAGGCAGCTGGTCCATGTTTCTCTCTCATGGATGTTTCTGGCTCTCTATCCCTCTTCCTTCCTCTCTGTGGAAAATCAATTATATATATATATATATATATATATATATATATATATATAATCTTTTTTAAAAGTTCTAGAATAGTAATAAAAAAATTTTAAATAACAATGGCATATTTCACAGACCTAGAATGAACTCTCCAAAAATTCATCTGGAATTAAAAAAAAAAAAAACCTGAATAGCTACAGCAATCTTGAGAAAAAAAAGAATAAAGCAGGAGGGATCTCAATCTAAGATTTTAAGCTGAGCCATTCTTAAACTCAGCTGGTGCCCCCCAATCCTTGCTATGTTCTAATTGATTATCAAGCTGTGAATTCTCTACCAGACTTCCTCTGATAGAGGCAGCCTTTCAATGCTCAAGAGGTAGGGAGCATGCTCCTTCAACCCTTGTACACAACATGGGCATGTCCAGGGCAAAAGACAGGGTCTCACTTGGTCTTTTTTATTACTCCAACTTTATTGAGCTACAGTTACCATATATAATTGTATAAGTTTAAGGTGTACAACATGATGATTTCATATACCCTACCTAATAAAAGATAAATATGCAAATTAACCATCACTCTGCTATACCCACAAAGCATGCCCACCAGCCAATCAGCGTGAATATGCAAATAAGCCCAACCAAGATGGCTACAGCCACAGAGAGCAGGAACGAGATTTGGGTTTCCCAGGCAATGGAGGAAGCCAAGCTTTCCACCTGCCCTTGCTGACCTAAGCCTACATTCAAGGCTACAAAGTTTCAATTATAGAAAGTAAACAAATCCAAACAGAAATGGCAGCACCTGTGGAGCTGGAAAGAGCAGGAGGCTAGGGTTGCCCCTGGCTATGAAGGAAGCAAAGCTTTCCACACATGCTGGCTGGCCCAGGCCTCCACTCCAGGCTACAAAATTTCAATTATAGAAGGTAAATAAATTCCAGATACCAGGGCCTCCACTTGGGTCACCAGGGGGTGAGGCTGGTCTGCAAACCCACCACAGGCCCCTTGCTCTGGCCGCCCCACACCCCAAGGGAACCCCCAGCCTGATCCAGGAAGATCTTCAGGGCAAACAAGCTGGCCCCCACCCGTGCACCTAGGCTGACCAGGCTCTATCCTATCTAATAAAAGAGTAATATACAAATTTACCTTCACTCCAACACACAAGATGGATGCCACCATGTGGTCGAAGATCCTGCCCCCATATGGACACAAGATGGTCACCACAAGATGGGCAGCAGGAGAGGACAGCTGGAAGAGATCAGGTCGGCAGGGGAGGGCAGTGGTGAACAATTACATCAGCAGGGGAGGGTAGTTGGGAGGAACCAGGCCTGTAGGGGAGGGCAGTTAGAGGTGACCAGGCCAGCAGAGGAGGAAAGTTGGGAGCAAACAGGCTGGCAGGGGAGCAGCTAGGCATCAATAAAGCTGGCATGGGAGTGGTTAGGGGGTGGTCAGGCTGGCAGGAAGAAGTGGTTAGGGACAATCAGGAAGACAGGCAGGCGAGCAGTTGGGAACCAGCAGTCCTGGATTGTGAGAGGGATGTCCGACTGCCCATTTAGGGCCTTTCCCACAGGGACGGTGTTTAAACAGGCAGTGGGACATTCCTAGAGGGGTCCCAGATTGGATAGGGTGCAGGATGGACTGAGGGACACCCCTGCCCCCATGCACGAATTTCATGCACTGGGCCTGTATTTATATATATAGTGACATGATTGCTACATAAGGTCAGTTAGTACATCTATCATCTTACATAGCTACCATTTCATTTTTGTGCTGAGAATTTTTAAAATCTACTGTCTTAGGAACTTTCAAGTTTACAATCTCCAGAATTTATTTATCTTCTAATTGTAAGTTTGTACTGTTACTGTGAGTTTAGTTTTTTAGATTATATATACAGTATAAGTGAGCCCATACAGTATTTGTCTTTGTCTGATTTATTTCACTCAGCATATGTTCAAAGTCCATCAATAATGTGGCAGATGGCAAAATGTCCTTCTTTTTATGGCTGAATAATATTTTGTTTTGTGTGTATGTGTATCATATGTTTTCTATTCATTTAGCCTTTTACAGACACATAGGTTGTTTCCATGTCTTGGCTATCCTATATAGTAATAACCCAGCAACCAAATGGCAGAATGACCAGTTGCTATTATGCGCACTGACCACTGGGGGCAGACACTCGTTGCAGGAGCTGCCCCCTGGTGGTCAGTGCACTACCCAGTGGGGGCGCCACTTGGCTGACGAGGATGAGCGGCTGCTCCCCCTGTGAACCCTGGCCTGACAGAGATAAGCCCAGACTGCCATCAGGAACCTGGGCTTTGATCTTTGCCTCCTCACCCCAGGCTCCTCTTCCTCACTCTCTGCCGCCTCCTCCAGAAGCCCACAGGCCACACAGTGCTGCTTCCACTGGCTCGCAGAGCTGACCCGGAGGCTAGGAGGCAGATTCATGGCCACCGCGGGACTGAGGCCTACTTCACCACTCCTCAGTGCTATTGTCCCTGGGCCCAGCCCTGACCAAGTCCCCTGGAGAGGTGAGTGCTCTGGCTCCACAGAAGATGCTGGACCAGGAAGCAGTCACTTAGAGTGTGGGTCCACACTTAGCTGTGGCACTCCCACAGCAGGCCGATTCCCGCAGGCCACACCACCCACCAGTGCACGAATCCCATGCACTGAGACTCTAGTTGTTAATAATGCTGCTATGAACATGGGGTCATATATCTCTTCTAGATAGTGGTTTTATTTCCTTTGGATCTATACCCAGAAGTGGATTGTTAGCTCACATGGTACTTTTATTTTTAACTTTTTGAAGAGTCTCCATACTGTTTTCCATAATGGCTGTACCAATGGCTTCTATAAGGGTTCCTTTTTCTCTGCATCTTTGCCAACACTTGTCATCTCTTGTCTTTTTTATACTACCTATTCTTAAAGATGTATCTCATTGCAGATTCATTACATTTCCCTAATGATGAGAGATGTTGAGCATCCTTTCATGTACCTCTTGTCCATTTGTATCTTCTTTGAAAAAATGTCTATTCAGGACTTTGACCCATTTTTAATTGAATTATTTGTTTTTATACACTGAAGTGTATATATGAGTTTCTTTCACAGTTTAAATATTAATTCATTATCAGATACAAAATTTGCAAATATTTTCTCCCATTAAGTAATTTGTCTTTTCATTTTGTTGATCTTTTCTTTGCTGTAGAGAAGCTTTTTAGTTTGAAGTAGTTCCACTTTATTTTTTCTTTTGTTGCTTGTGCTTTGGTATCATGTCCAAAAACATCATTGCCAAGATCAATTTCAAGAAGCTCATTTTGCAATTGGTAATCAGGCTGGTGCGGGGGGAGGGGGGACGAGCAGGCCAGTGGAGGGGGGGTGGGGGAGAGCAGGCCGGCAGGCAGAGTCATTAGAGGCAATCAGGCAGGCAGGTGAATGGTTAGAAGCCAGTAGAATTTCGAGAGGGATATCTGACTGTTGGTTTAGGCCCTATCCCACTAACAGCAGTTGGATATCCCCTGAGAGGTCCTAGATTGGAGAGGGTGCAGGACGGGCTGAGGGACACTCTCCTACACATGCCCCATGCACGAATTTTGTACACCAGGCCACTAGTGTTTACATAAACCACAAAAGGCTGGCTAATGTTCATCACAAAGCCAATTACCTAAGGCCAATTTGTAAAAAAAATTGTGTCGTTAACCACATCAGTCCCAGAAAACCCAGCACATAATTCTTCTTTTCCACCTCCTCATTTGCCAAAAGGAATAAGTAGTCTACACAAGCACTATCTAAACAAACCCTATGGTAGGTATCAATACTACCATAGGAACTGTTTGGTCCGAAGCCTGCCTCACTCTGTTTTGAAGAAGTTGAAATGACCAGCTACATTTTTTTGGAGGGGGTGGTGTGGGGGAGAAAAAGAATATCCGAGGTACTACCTTCTGAGGTCAGTTTATTTTATTTTGATAAGGCAGTGATGTGCTCATAGCATCCTGGGGAAGGGGCATCGTGGAAGCACATCCTTGTACTGCAGCCACACTGCCTCCTCGCTGCCCCCTAACACACCTGGCGTTTTGTGTTTGAGCCCCTCCTAAGTCACGCTCCCTCCACCTCACACAGCCCAGTGCCTCCTCACTACCCTTTCCTCACAGTAAAGTCCATTCACCTCGACTCAACAAACTTCCCTCTCAAATATCTCAGGTCCCCAAGAAACTTCTGTAGCTCTCTCTACATTCCACTGAAACTAATTACTTACCTTCCTTACAGTTCACTCATCTCTCATTGCTATTAAATGCTGAATGTTTGAACACAAGAATTAGTCTTGATGTTTCCCTATATCACTAACCTCTAATAAAAAAACAATAATTACCCTTCTAATAAACTAGTAAATTTAGTAATTTAATTATTACATTTAATTTAATTCAAATATTGACCAGGAACAGGAGCTGGAAAGATTAGAGAAATTAGAAGCACACTTTTCTGTATTAGGTAGGTGACCCCTTTAACATTTCCTGAAGGTTAGCCCCGCCAAGAGATTTCCCCAAATTCTCAAGTCACTTTATGAATGAAAAAGTGAAAGAACCCTTACTAAGTCAGTCTGAGAATCATCATATGTTGAAATTTATTCAGGTTCTACCTTCAGAACATCAGGAGAATTGAGGCAAAACTTAATAATTTCCATATTCTCCTCCACTCTGTACCTACATGTTCTTGTACAAAGTGATTTCTTTGCCTCAAAATAATAGGACATTCAATTAGTTCAATTAGTTGGTTTACTAGTAATTGTGCCAAGGAAATCAGACTTACTAGTAAGTACTGCACTCATATCAGGAAAAAGTATTACAAGAGTTAGTCAAAAGTGCTACATAAAATTCATCCTGGAAGCCCTTTCTCAGATTCATATCTGTGTAGGGTTTATTTCAGTAGCATATCTCAACAGTGACACCTATAGATGATACATTTAGAAATGTGTTTGTCATTTTACCAATAGAAAAGTCAACTTAGTTATTTTTTACTTCAAAAAAAAATACTCCTATTACACTCCTTTGGGTATTTAATAAGGGGTTTCGTTGTTTTGTTGTTCTGCAGCTTTAAAGAATTTTAAAGTATCCCAGAAAGTCAAAGACACATAATACAATCACATTTGGTCAAACTTATTTTCATAAAAACTAATAGCAGAAAATGAATCACTGTCCATTTCAACACAGAAAGGAAAGTTAATCTGCCTTCAGATAAGCACAGTGAAGAAAACTGAGGATGAAGCAAATTAATGTAGTGACAACTACGAAGTATTCTTGAAAATAAAAGATACGTAACATATGTTCTCCCCAAAGTCAAACTCTTTCATAAGGATCAAGTAAGGTGAAGATTGCAATGTCAACTATTTACACCTTGTCACTCAAACCAGAAAGAACTATTTATTTGAATTACAACATAGAAAATTGCTTAATTTTGTATTAGCTCCCTTCTCAGCTGCACTAAAAACAAAATCTGGGGATCTTAGGTGCTCTGTCCAGAGCTCCTTCAGGATCAGAATTTTGCACATAAATAGTGTCTACACGATTGCACAATTCATTGAACACAGAAAATTCCAACAACAGTTTTAATGAAGTGACACAGAGCTATGATCTTGGGATTTTTTCTTCACTAACCTGATTAAAATAAACTTTTGTTCTTAAAAATAAAGACAAAAGCTCTGTCTTCATTGGAAGTGATCAAAATCAAATCTCAAAAAGAAAACTACTGCTGTCAAGTGTTACTTCCAAGTAAAGAGATAAAGAATTCATCATATTCTAGGATTAGCCACCTAAGTTAATGAATGAGCACGCAAAAACATTTAAGTCTAAAAAGCCCAGAACAAACTCACCAAAAACTAATCAATACCATTTCTGGCAGGCAAAGAAACATTAACAATAATATAACAATATTAGGGGCGAGAGGAATCAACTAGAAATCTGAAGCCCTGGGTTCAGATTCATTTCCATATATGGTAGATGACCTTGGTAAAAATGACTATCTTTGCTCTGGCCAGTGTTGCTAACTGGTTAGAGTGTTGGCCCACAATCCAAAGGGCCTCGGGTTCCATTCCCTGTCAAGTGCATACACCTGGGTTGCTGGTTTGCTCTCCACCCCTGCTGGTCAGGGCGTGTTCGGGAGGCAACCAGTCCATTTGTCTTTCACATTGATGTTTCTGTCTCCCCTCCCTCTCCTTCCCTCCCTCCTTTTCACTCTCTCTGAAAAAGCAATGGGGAAAATATCCTCTGGTGAGGATTTACAAAAAAAGAAAGGAAGAAAAGGAAGGAAGAGAGAGAGAGAGGGAGGGACTGAGGAAGAATACCTTTGAATAAACCTCTAAATTTTTATTTTCTTACCTGTAAAATAGAATTCATCACTAACTCCATATGCAACGATCAGCAGACTTTTGGAGTCATCATTTTCATCACCATTTTCATCACATCCATCATCGCCACCACCATCAAAGAAATCATGGTGTGAGCCTATTTCTACAATTCCATTAACTTACTTAATTGAACATGAATGTCAAAAATTTAAGGTCAATTTTCATCTTTTTTTAATATATTTTATTGACTTTTTTACAGAGAGAGGAAGGGAGAGGAACAGAGTTATAAACATTAATCAGCTGCCTCCTGCACACCTCCTAATGGGGATGTGCCCAAGGTACATGCTCTTGACTGGAATCGAACCTGGGACCCTTCAGTCCACATGCTACGCTCTATCCACTGAGTCAAACCAGTTAGGGCCAATTTTCACATTTTAAAAGTAATCTATAAAAAAAACTAACAATATTAAACATTTTTATGTCAAGCTAGAATTCTTCAAGAGCAGATACACTTAATTGTTTATAGACCTCTGTATATTAAGTTAGATTAATTTATTTTATTGTCTGATACCCAAGTGCTAGGAAATGTTCATCATTAGGAAAAATATAAAGAAGAAAGTTCTCCACATTCTAATGGATAGCACTGCTCTACACACCCCCCCCCCAAAAAAAAGTGTTGTTAGCAAATTGGTGTTTTTACTAATAGATTTTACATTAATTTTGTGCAGCTTGGGTTTTTCTTTTTTGTTTTTTAGTTTTGTTTTGTTCTGTTTTTTGATAAGACATACGTATTTTTATTTTTTATTGAATTTACTTTGGAAACACTGGTTAATAAAAGTATATAGTTTTCAAGTGTATGATCCTATAATGCATCATCTGTACACTGTATTGTCTGTTCACCATTCCAAGTCTCCTTCTGTCACCATTTATCCCCCCTTTACCCTCCTCTACCTCCCTCCACTCACCTTCCCTCTGCCAATCACCATACTGTTGTCAATGTCCATTAGTCTTTCCTTTTCTTTCTTTCTTTCTTTCTTTCTTTTTTTTTTTTTTTTTTTTTTTTTTTTTTTGCTTAATCCCATCACCCTTCTCACCCAGGCCCCAGACCTCTTCCCTCTGACAGCTGTCAGTCTGTTCTCGGTATCCATCAGGCTGTCTCCACTTTGTTAGTTTATTTTGGTCATTAGATTCCACATATAGGTGAGATCATATGGCGCCTGTCTTTCTCTGGCTGGCTTATTTCAGGTCCATCCATGCTTCTGCAGAAGATTAGCTTTCCTTCGTTTTGATAGCTGAGTAGTATTCCATTGTGTGAATGTACCACAGCTTTTTTATCTACTCATCTACTGATGGGCACTTGGGCTGCTTCCAAACCTTGGCTATTGTAAATATTATTTACAATGCTGCATTGAACATAGGGGTGAATATATTCTTTCTAGTCAGTGTTTCAGGTTTCTTGGGTATCTTCCCAGCACTGGGATCACTGGGTCATAAGGCAGATCATATTATTCTCCTGACTCTTCCAAAGGAAGGCTCAGCTATCACAATAGCTCCTTTCAATTTCCCTTCTTTCTCTCCCCAAACTTCTCCTTTGCTTTCTCAAAACTCCAACCCCCCTGCTGGCCTGATTTGGGCATTGTAGGAATAGTCCCCATTCATTCCTAAGAAAAATCAATTTACCTTTGCTCATCGCTGGTCCAAGTTACACAACAAAACTCCAGGCTTGGTGGCCTCTAGAAAGCAAAGTATCCTCCTCCTCAGAAGCAGGCTAGAGGAAGGCTATAAATAGTCCGCATTAATATTATTATTCTTGTCACAGAAAAAAAAATGAATTAATGATTTCCTGGGCCCTCTCTGGGGATGACCTCACTGCCTCCACCCATTGAACCTTTCATCTGATTACCAGGAAGTCTTCCCGCCTCGGAGTCACCGCTGCCCGCTAAGTAAGGGCCATGTGCACAGATCTATTCCTGCAAAGACCAGAGCTGGGGGAATATTTCCACTCTCTCCCATGTCTCCACAGGGTGCTCAGTGTCTGTGTGTCATCCCTCAGCAATTTTCATCAACTGGCTCAGAACTTGCCTGCGGAGAAGGGGAGCTGGAGCGGAACCATCTCTTTAATGGGATTTTAATGTGATCTTCAGCAAACTAATCTTATTTAGATATCATAGGAAGCCATGTAATCTCATCTGGGCACTCTTATTTTCTACAGAAAAGCAAAAGCTTTGTAATTCATTTTCAGCAACAGGAAAGGTTTAATAAAACCTGCTTCCGAAGGTTAAATGATCAGACAAACAGCTGCAGCCTCAAGACCCTCTATCCATCTCAATGATTGGGGCAACCATGACAACAAAATGGTCTCTCCTAAGGTGGTTTAAATAAAAGCCATGCTGAGAGCTTATGTCACTGTCATGTGCCTCTTTTGTCCCCTTTGTTTTAGAGCAGTGCACTGAAATGTTGAAAGAAGGCATGATGAAATGAGCTGGGGTCAGAGAGTTTTGGCTCCCTCCTATAATTCTGCCACCTACCAACTAGTTGTAACCTTGGTTCTTTCTAAGCCTTGGTTTTAGTTTTAGTTTTCTGTTTTCATAAAAATGATGATGCAATGGCCTCAATTAAGACACGTGGCACACATGGAGGTTCATAAATATATGCCCAACAAACTATATTTTTTAATGTTTATCTGAGACATTGGTAGGGGAGTGAGCATAAAGCAGAAGCACAGAGGAGGAGGACTGGGGGACAATGCTCATTCTCTTCATTATTGACTTCAGAAATTCAGCTCTGGCCCCAAGCCTGAGGAACCCCCTCTCCCCAAGAGGTATTCCAGGAGATACAGTCTTCTCCATTTTACCCAGGGGTGTTCTAACACCTCACAGAGAGGAGTTCCCTCTCTCTTGTGCCGGGATCCTAGCTCTCTCGTTACTAGGGTCATGCTCCCCTGCATTTGTCTACATAGCTCCCGGCCCTGTGGACCCCCACTCCAATAGACTAATGGAGTGAAACCTGCCTGACCCTGTGCTGGACCCAGCTCCACCGTGGAACGGAAACTGGACTCTGACTCTGACTCTAGCTCTGCTGCATCCCGGCTGCATGTTTTCCAGGACTGAATTAAAGGAATTAGGACTTTACAAACCAAGGGATATAATTAAAATAAAAATCATTCATCTTCCCATGTGAGTCTTGGAAAATTCTTTCTCTCAAGAAGGACCCAACCCTGAGCACTCAGTGGGAAAAGAGATCCTCCACTTCCAACAATAACTGGGTCACCATACCTACTTCTACTCCTTGTTTCTCGGACTCTCCTAATCTAAGAGTTTCTCATTTAGAGTATATCTTCAATCCTCCTGGTTGATGATTGGCCATACCTTTCAAAGGCCATTTCATCGTTTTATCCAACTGGCAGCTTCCGATGGCATGCTATGTGGTATGACCAGGCCAGATGCTGGAGATTCTGTGAAGGTGCTTTCCCTCAAAAGTGTGTCTGTTAATGATCAGTTCTTAAGAACTTATCTCTTCAGCTGCAGGCTATGCTCACAACCAAAGGGTATGCCCCTGTTTTCTGGCCACATTTCCTTTGCTGTAATGTGCATCCCTTCATCTTGGATAATGTTATGCAGAATCTCTTGTCAATAGATCACACACTGTAAATCCTTGGATGCTAGTTCTGGCTGAGGCACTTCGTACAGGGAAAGAAAAACCTGCCATGGCTAGAGTGGATCAGTTGGCTGGGCATTGTCCTGTGCACCAAAAAGTTGCTGGTTCAATTCCCTGTCAGGGCACATGCCTGGGGCTTGATCCCCAGTGCGGGGTGTGCAGGAGGCAGCTGATCGATGTTGCACTCTCACATCCATGTTTCTCTTTTCTCTCCCTCTCCCTTCCTCTGTCTCTAAAAAAAAATATCAATCAAAAATATTTTGAAAAAAAATAGTCATACCCACAATATATGTTGATCCCAATTCAAGAGAAGTTACTATTCTAGGGTGAAAATACTCCAGTATACTCCATTGACTGCCGAGTGGTTGGTTGCAGTGGTTGGTTGCTCTCCTTGAGAGATCGTGTGACAGCAGGGGCTCAGGATTCATCTCCATGTGCTGCTGTCATTGAACACAAAACAGCAGCACATTACATCAGCCTTGGTGAGAGGACGCCCATGCTACTTCCCTTATGCGTAGCCTCCATTCCTTTCACCCTGGCACACATTGGTGAGCCCACCATTTGTTCTTACCTAAGGCAAATTCTTTTTCCAAAGTGGATAATTAAGTGCAGCACTGAAATCTTTAACTCTGAAAAGTTTCCCCAATACTGTTTTTAGGGTAAGTCTTGAATTGGGCTGCAGTGTAGCATGAATTCATTTTTAGCTTGCACCTCTTGCCACTGGGGATATCATGCTCTGTTAACCACCTGGAGAGCTATATGTACATTGTGCCTCCACCTACCATTCCAAACTTGCCACTCATTACAATTTTCCCCACTTTGCTTCTGATTAAGTGTCAACACCCACCCTGTCTTATATGGGGAGCTGAGCATCTCCTTTGCCATGAGGAAGCAGGGTTCTGTAACAGCGCCTCCTACCATCACCCCAGCCTGATCTTCTCTCACCAGAGCATTCCTAATTGCTTTGGTAAATGGAGTGTCCTGCAGGGCCTTCTAAAAGGCAATCAGTTTTCCACCTTTTTATAGCATATCCATGTTAACATGCCCACTTTCCCTGAGCTTTTTATCCTTCCTTCTATTGTTGGCCACAGCAATTCTGGCATTTCTACTTCCCATCGCTTTCTCTAAGCTTCCAAGAGTCATGCAGACAGCTTGTTAGCACAGTCTCACAGGGTCCTTTTTTGTATCGTGGGAGAGTTAAATCCTGTATCACAGGAGAGTGCTCTTGTTTTGATCAATTCTTCCTTTTCCAACTTTCCGCTTTACCAGCCTTTGATTCAGTGCCCTCAGGGTCCGGTCTCATAAATGCCATCTGGCCCTGCAGGTATGTAATGGCTAGGTCCTGCAGAGTCCCTTTTTCCCCTCAGCAGACCCAGCACCTCCCGGGACAAGTTAGCATGATTTGACTCTATTGAACTGGTGGGCAAGTGGGGCAGAGGAGTTTTATCCTGACGCCAGCACGTGGTATCTTGCAGCAGAGGCCTCTACGTTGTCCTCAAGCAAGGGAGGGAGCACTGGTGTTTCAACAGAAGTTTCTGCAAGCCAGAGGGTGGAAGGAGAGGGACGGCGTCAAGCTTCTTGAGTGCAATGCCACCAATGTCACTGTGTCAAGGTCCCACTCTATTCACACCAGAGTCCTGACTTTGGTTTAGAAGACTTACTGAGGCTTAGAATGTAACCTTCTCTGGAGTCCCACTACCTTGGGCCTGATCTCCAAATCTGTCTGCTCTCCAGCTACAAGAGACTCATATCTCTTGGATGCTACCTTGAGGCCTTCTCACTGTCATACTTTGCCCTAAATTGGCGATTAATCACTTTCAGCTTTTTCTGTCTTTCCCCAATGGATTAATAGTATATCTGCTTCTATGTTCCCTAGATTTACTACTTTCCCTGTGCCTTCCAAGTGTCTGGGATATTGTACCAGCTAATGCATTCCTTTCCACTAATGTGCCACCCAGTTTGAATGATTGTACCTACTGCATACCCTGGAGTCCTCTCTGCCTGCCAGCCTGTGCGTGATCTAGTTCCAAAACCCCATTTGAGAGACTGCTTCCTAGGACCACTTCTGGTACCAACAGGCTTGAGTCAAAGATTTGCATGCAGAGTGTTATTGAGGAGTGTGCTCAGAAACAAGCCCTGTGAGGAAATGAGGAAAGCCAGAATTGGGTCCCACAGCCATTCATAGCTGCAGAGAAGATTTGGATAAAAGAATAATTCAATACCTAGCCTCTACATTGAGAAATACTAAGAGAAAATGAGAAAATTGATTGAAGAAAGCTAAAGAACAGTATTAGTCACAGTTTCAAGGGAGAGGTTAAGACATAGAACATTAGAGTAAAATTTGAGAAACATCTATTCAACCAGGTCAGTTAAGGTGTTTAAAGATTATAAAATGTGTTCTATCTCAAACATTCAAGTTACTACCCATCTATGGAAACACTGTATGATTTTAGAGTATAAAATTTATAGGGGAAAAAACATACATATGGAAAAATTTACAGCTTTATGACTATATACATTATTCCTAGAACAAAAATTAGTTTCATGCTGAAATTTCCTCATATGCAAACAAGAGGATCCTAAAAGAGTTTATAGAGGAAAAGGGAAAGCAAATAGAATTAATTGTGTATTATCAAGTAATGTCATTTGTACAAGACTTTCTCTTTGGTCATTAAACTCTATCCTAACTTAACTGTAGGTTAGTAACTTTAAGCCTTATAAGATATGCATATTGTGCTACAGTTAGAATTTAACTACAAATATAATGTTTTAATCATAAGAAGAGTGACTGGCTTTTAGTGATGTACATTGACAGGACTGGTGAGTTAGCAGGTTCCTAGGCTGTCCCAATGCCTGTATGCTATTCCTGGTGAGAACCACAACCATACTCAGGTCGCCCCACGAAAGTGAAGATCCCTCCAGGATGCTCCAGGACAGCCTGAAATGACAAGATGCATTCTCTGGCTTTTGCAGCTGTGGTCACATCTGCAGCCAGATATACTATTCTTCTCAGATTGATTGGAGCTGACTGGCCCCTTGCAACTCAGGGTCTCATAGAACCCCACACAATCAATGCCAACCCGTTTCCTCCATCATCAGGATTTGCCATACAATGTCTATATTTGTGAGAGCTTTTTTAAATATATTTTATTGACTTTTTTTTACAGAAAGGAAGGGATAGGGATAGAGAGTTAGAAACATCGATGAAAAAGAAACATCAATCAACTGCCTCTTGCACACCTCCTACTGGGGATGTGCCTGCAACCAAGGTATATGTCCTTGACCTGAATCGAACCTGGGACCCTTCAGTCTGCAGGCCGACACTCAATCCACTGAGCCAAACTGATTAGGGATATATTTGTGACATTTTGTGATCCAGGTAACATTTCCCTGGATCTTTTAATCCTTTATCTACCTCTATGAAGGTGAAAAGCAAAATTGAAGCTTTATTTCATTTACTGAATAATGCCTTCTCCACCCAACCCCACTTTTTTTTTTAAAGCACTTGCTCTTCATACTACCTATGCAAAAGGACCAATTTTTGTTTGTTTGGACAATACATAGTCCTACCAAACATGGTCAGATGCATGACACAGCATGAGCCCAAAAACATCCAAACTGGTGCATATCCTATTCAATAAGGCAAGTCCACTGGCCATGCCCTTGGATGTCAGACCAACATGAAATCATTGACAGTTTATACATTCACTCAAATTCTGTACTCAGACAATGTCCCATGGACTCGTTCGGAGTAGCACTGATTTAGAGACAAAGACCTACTTACTCTAACTTTCTCTTTGGAGCTGACATTTAGTCCTTAATCACATAATAATAATAACGTCATGGCCAAAACCGGTTTGGCTCAGTGGTGGAGCATTGGTCTGTGGACTGAAGGATCCCAGGTTCGATTTCGGTCGAGGGCATGTACATTGGTTGCGGGCACATCCCTGGTAGGGGGTGTGCAGGAGGCAGCAGGTCGATGTTTCTAGCTCTCTATCTCTCTCCCTTCCTCTTTGTAGAAAATCAACAAAGTATTTAAAAAATAATAATAATAATAATAATAACGTCATGGAAATTCTCATCATTTTGTCTGCTGGACCCATTTTTTATTATATGAGCACTAAAATATTTACCTATGAAGCTTTCCTCATGACTAATCTCTTAAAATGTCTAAGTTCTCCAGCTTCTAATTCTCTTATGCAAATATTACCCTTCAAGGTGATGGGGGGGGGGGGGAATCCTCTAGCTTTATCTACAGAGATAATATTCTAAAATCACAACTAATCACAAATCTGCTAGGTTTCTCTATTAGCTAAACACTTCTAAAGGGAGAAAGAATCTTTACATTAGAAAACTTGTTAATATAAGCCAAAAGCTGATTGAATATTATGGGTGTAAAATCAATCATATAACTGCAAAAAGTTTTCTGAGGCATGTTCTGTGGATAATTTGTAATTGAAAATCCATTAACAGCATAAACAGAGATGAATAATGCTAAAATGGACTGATCAGGTATGCCAAAATAAGAATGTGAAATGCATTTTAAAAGTGAGGTACAATGCTTCCTGTAAGGCTGTCCAATTTTTTCCTCCCCTCTACTAAAAGAAACTGAAGATAATTTAAATTGTTCTGAGACAAATCTGTTGACAGGGATAATAGCAAGCTGAATGAAAGTAGAGAAATAAATCTTTGGCATAACAACAGAAGCTTAACAAAAAGAGTGTGAATTTGCAGGCTGCAAGCATTCAATACATTTCAGAGGTGATTTCAACCAGGACTCAAATATTAGTAGAAACAAAGTGAAATGCTGATGTTGCAAAAACACACTAAGCAAGAGGAATGGACCAAGGATAATAGTGTCACATGGCCAGAATTAGAATTCATTTAGAAAGATAGTGAACTAAAATTTGTTTTCCTTCTAAAGTGCCTGATATAATTGGAATGAGGACATGCTCGCTATGTCTGTCAGCATGATTGTTCTCTGGTGCTTTGACCAAGGGGAAAAGGATGCTGGATAGAACAGCAACATTGTGCATTAGGGAAGTGACCTTTGAACTGCTGTGCTCATTTCATTTCTTTCTGTGAGATTTACCATTCCAGGGATCTGATTTTCACATCATAATATGAATATTCAAAATGCTACTTTACATATCACATATGGTGGATTTGAATGATTTCTACCCAGACTGAAGGAATTTCTCTCAAGCAAATCTATGTGTGCTATTTTGCATATTTGTACTTAAAAAACAAAAGTTTAGAAAGAACTTCTTAAGTAACCCAGAAAAAAATCTGAGCAAGATATTTTTTCCACTCTTTGATTTTTAATATAGTCAACCTAATTTTTTCCAACCTTCAGACACTAATTCACTAAAATTCTAAAATCATTAAAAGAAAAAGAAAACTCAGATGTTAAAATTAGGATTTAGAAATGAAAACATCACAGAAAATAAAAGCGAAAATGTCAAAAATCATTAGTACAAAGCCTATAGGCAAAATATAATGTTATTGAAAGAATGCTAAATTTTCAGTTAATTAACTGAAATGCTCAGAGCATGAGAGATTCCATTTAACTTAAATTTTTTAGATAATTGAAATGTTCCCTAAAATATCTTCCCTTTCTTTGTGCTCATTTCTTAAAGTACCTGGAAATAATTACTGAATTTCAACTCAAATTGTATAAAGATAGAGAAGGACAAGGACATTTGGGTTGAGTATAATACTTTTCCATGGGGTAATACCTATATATCTTTAAATATAATCACATTATGTAGTATGCTAGGTATCTGAAAGTTTCCCTCATACCTTAACTCATTTACCATTCCAGAAAATATTTTTGAAATATTACCACTTTACCAATAAGAAAAATCAAAACTTGGAAAGGTGAATAAATTTTCCCTCAAGTCACATAGTCAATAGATGGCAAAACTGAGATTCTAACTTAGGTCTGCCTCACTTCAAACCCATGATCTTTCCATCTTACCACTGTGGCCTATGCTTTATGCCTACCTCCACCATAATTGGTTGTAAAACCCAGGATCATATATTTTACCTCTACTGGTCTTAGTTCATAAATATTGCTATCTGTAGCAGAAACAAGGCATTGCTCATATTTTTTGTTGCATTAGAACTCCAGTTATCAACTAAGCACATGGAAGGAATGTTATATTTTCCACTTTCCCTTGCAGCTAGACATGCCATGAGACTACGACATATGACTAATTACCAATGGGATGTGAGCAGAAGTGATATCAGAAAGCAAGGGAAGTAGGGGCAGGTAGTAGAGGGGATAAATGGTGAAAGAAGGAGATTTGACATTGGGTGGTGAACACACAATACAATATAAAGATCAAGTATTGTGCAATTGTACACTAAAAACCTATATAATTTTATTAATTAATGTAATCCCAGTAAATTCAAGAAAAATTTAAAAATGCTGAACCACACACAGTATCCTACAGATAGTGGAGCAGTAAAAGAGGAGGAGCCTGGGTGCCCAAAAGCATGGAATGCTGAAGTTTTCCATGTTGCTTGTTTTGAGAGCAATATGTGAGAGAGAAACAAATCTCTGCCTGGGTTACGCTATTGCGTTTGCTCTGAATCTAATCCTTGACAATGCCCCTCTCTTCCAACTCTAGATACAATCATTGTAAATTTGTGGCAGTTTTGTTATGAATAGGGAATATGGAATGTTTGAAAATCAGATAAAGGAATGAATAAGCAAGAATTATTTTTGTTGGGGTATGGAGGTCATTTGATTCTTCTCCAAAAGGTGGTAAATAGAAATAAAATTTCATCATCTACTTTCACTTAATCAAAATTTTACTCTAGTAAAATATTATACAACTTTCTTCAAAGTTAAAATGATCAAATTTTCTTCTCTGGGAGGGAGATTCTTAAAGGTGATCTAATTACTTAAAGCTTTCTTATGGGTCATTTATAACAAGGCTCAGGAAGGGCAAGTGTTTTAGATACTATTATATAACCCATTAGAACTAGAACCAGTATGAACATGTAAATCATAGTCCTGGTCAGTATGGCTCAGTTCATTGGAGTGCCATCCTGTACACCAAAAGGTTAAGGGTTCCATTCCTGGCCAGGGCATATACCTAAGTTGTGGGTTTGATTCAAGATGTATCTCTCTCTCTCTCTCTCTCTCTCTCTCTCTCTCTCTCTCTCTCTCTCCCTCTCCCCAGGATGTTTCTCTTCTCCTCTCTCTAAAAATCAGTGAATATGTCCCCAGGTGAGGATTAAAACTAAAATGTAAATCATACATTTTGAACTACATTTAACTTTCTTTATTCCATGTACTTTATAAGTCAGTACAAAAACCCTTGTTCTAGCTATTCTGTTTATGTGAATTTAAGACAAACATAAACGCAAACACCATGAGGAAATAAAATGCTCCATCGCCAGAACTCTAAAGCCCTGGATTTAAGGATCTAACTAGAAAGCAAAGCAAATCAATCTTCCATAATGGAGCTGAAAAAAATCAGAAGAACAGGATGCAGTAGGGGGTAAAACATGTGCTTTGCCCAAGATGAGATTTGGAACGGTTGTATGATTGCAATTGAGTTCTCAAAGACAAAGAAGATTGAGTTGAAAAATCATGCCAAGAAGAAATGATTGTCTTTCTTCTGTTGGCAGAAGAAACTCTTGGAGAGAATGAATTTCCCACAAAGCATAACTTGAACCAAACCATCAGTCAAGGTAAATGCAGAGCAAAATCTCAACTCAATAGCTCTACTGACGCAGACTGGCTCGCTGCCCTGTTTGGCTACAAGCTACAGCCCCAAAAATTGCCATGTCAGAGGGAGAACAGATTGACAACCCACTTCTCTGTAGGGGAGCTGAACCCGCATATTTTCATAATGCCACTGCCAAAATAGTCATTCATTCATTTATTCATTCATTCTATAAATATTTACTGAGTATATACCCTATGCCATGTGCTATTCTGGGAATTAGATACAGCAAGAAATAAAACAGATATGGTCACTGTTCTCATGACCTTTATATTGTTGATGGAGGGAGAGACAAGGAATATGTCAGGTACCAATATGTATTATGAAGAGAATTAACAAAGAAGAAGACATTGAAAGAAAAGGATGCAGTTTCATATTAGGTGGTCAGAGGTCTCTCCAAAAGATGACCCTGAGGCAGTAACTGTATGAAGATATTTGGAGTAACACTGCACTAGGAAAAGAAAAGGCAGAGTCCCAAGACCTATACCTATTGCATGCCCAGCGTATCCAAGGAACAGCAAAATGGCAGAGCTCCTGGAGCTGAGTGAAGAAGGGGGGAGGAGGCGAGGTGAGAGTGACATTAAAAGCTCAAAGTAAGGACTTGGACCCCACTTTCATAGGAACAAACTGGGGGGATTTGAACAAAACAGGACCCCTTACTTTCTGCTCAGGGTCACACCAGCTATTGAATGGAGAGTAAATTAGGTGGACAAGCTTGGAAACAGGAAGGCCAGTTAGGGGCTGGCACAATCCAGGTGGGAGGTAACAACAAATGAAACAGGGGGAATGGAAGCTGAGGGGTTAAGCAGTGGGGGTTGGGGAGGGGGTTGACGGTAATTCCTAAATAAAACTAACTCTATACTCCAGGTATGAAAGCAAGAAAACTACCAGCTTCTTGTCCCAAGGACCTGATACATATGAACTTGGAATTTGCTGAGATGGGAATGTTGGTGAGGATCACAGGCTCAGTTTCAGGTATGTTACATTTGAGATAGTCATTAGACTATAACCAAATATTCAGTTTGGGAGTTCAGAGGAAAGACAAAAACTGGAGAGATCATTTGGAAAGTCAGGAATGTATATCTAGTGATGAGAACACCTGCAGAGCTAGCATAGATAGAGAAAGAAGCAGTGTGAAGATGAGTTTTAGAGGTCATAATAATGATGAATATAGCAGAGACTTCTAGTTGCCTTCCCAGAACCACTTAACATGTTATCCTTTTTCCTAATTAAAAGAACCTCAGTATTATGGAAAAACCATAGTGGTCCAAGCTTACAGTGGTGGTGCAGGGGGGCAATAATTACATTTCCCAAATATCCTTGTAGAAAAGTGTAGTGTAAGATTAATGAATGACAGCCGTTCAGTGGAAATTTTGGGTCACCTTGCAAAGGCCGTTGTGTCAGCTTGAACAATCATCCTTTTGTACTCCCTCTTTCCTTTCCTCTCTGCCTAGAAGTGGGTATGATGACCAGAGTTGCAATAGCCATTTTACTTCCATGAGAAAACATGGGGAATACAAGCATGTACAATGGAAGTGGAGCCAGAAGAAGGGAGCTGGGCCACTGATGATACATGAAGCCACTTGAGTAGCCCTGGACTGTTGGCTGTGAGACTCATCCTATATAATAAAAGGCTAATATGCAAATCAACTGAGCGGCAGAACTCCTGGTCTCTATGATGTGCACTGACCAACGTAGGATGCTCAATGTAGGAGCTTCCCTCTAGTGGCCAGTATGCTCCTGCAAGGGGGAGCACTACTCAGCCAGAAGCCTTGAGCCAGGCTCACAGCTGGCAAACACAGTGGCAGTGGCAGGAGCCTCTCCTGCCTCCACGGCAGCACTAGGATGTCCAACTGCCAGACTGCGAGAGGGTGCATGCCAGGCTGAGGGACCCCCCACCCCGCCCCACCCCAATGCATACATTTTGTGCACCAGGCCTCTAGTGTTACATACGAGAGGGAAACACCTACCTTGTTTAAGCCACTGTATTTATGAACTCCCTTATTATCAGCCAAACATAACAGCTAACTGACACAAGGATGGACCAGCAAAGAAGGTTGAGGATTGGCCAGGGTAGCAGACTAGAGAAACAATGGGATCCTAAAGGCTGGGGGAGGAGGAGCATTTCAAGAGAGGAGCTGAATCAAATCCTGCTAAAGGCTGGGCAAAAATTGGATTGAGAATTGATCATTGGAGCATTGGAGTTGGTGACACTAGAGCCATTGGTGAACTTGACAAGAATGATTTTGTTTAGAGGTGATACTGAAAGTCTAATTAGAACATATTTGAGAAATAACAATAGTAGAAGTGGGCAAAACAACTCTTGGATTTGGCCATTCAGGAAGGAAAAAAATAGGTGTTGGCTGGAGGAGGGATATAGGATCAGAAAAAGTTGATTTAAGGTTATGGTGTTTTGAATGATGAGAGAAATGATCCAATTAAAAGGAAAGGAGCTGGGATACCTGTCAGAGTGGCATACTTGAGGAACCAAAAAGTTATAGCCCAAGTCCAACCTGGGCGACAAGGCACATCCCTCGTCCTCTCTCCAAGGCTTCAGTTGCTAAGCTCTGTGCCTCTAATGCATGGACTGAGCAGTCCCGCACACCTCATTGCTCCGTCTTCAGAACAACCACTGTGCATATAATTACTGGAACACCCTAAATCCACATAGTTTAGCAGACAAAGTGATAGAAAGGAAAGAATTTGGAGTCTGGAGTCAGACAGATCTGGGTTGGAAGTCCCACTCAGCCACTAATGGCTGTCTTCAAATGAGTCCTTCACCACCCAAGCCTTCTCAGCTGTGTGACTGCCCTTCAGGCTGCTGAGAGAACAAAATGTTACATGTGCAAAAGCACCCAGTACGTTGCCCTGTGAGGTTAGCTACTGCCATCCTTAATTACTCCTCCTCACGTGCTTTTTTAACTAGGTGAGCCTAGCTACGCAATGAGACAGGAGCAGAGTGGGGGAAGGTATTACTGCCTGCGGACACAGAAAATTTCCATGTACCAGAGAGATTTTTTTCCTACGGCCTCATGATATTTTTTTAAAGTGACCTGGTCAGATAAAGATAACTTTGGTCCTTTACCCTTTTGATGTTAGAGGAAACTAGAGCAGGGACTCTGCCCTGGTAAAGGTTTCATTAAGTGAGGTGCGTGCCTGCCCTACAACCTCTGTAACACTGCTGTGGCCCTTGTGGCAGGAAGATTCCACCCTCCCTGAGCACACCTGAATCTATGTTCTTTCTCAGGGCAAAGCCCTGCCTGCTACATTCATCACCCGAACCTGTGGCAAGTGATTTTCTCTGCTTTCATTGTGTCCCCTCCCAGCCCTGCACCAGCATACTCGATGCTCTATTATGTGCAAACGATTAAACAGATTTTCTGCCAAAGGTAAAAAATATATTTCCCACTGGATATAGCAAAGGCCCTGTAATTTTGCCCCAGAAGATTGCGCCTAGAATTCTAAGTGACTCAATGGAACAGATAGAAGAAAAAGTATTTGTGCTGATGGGTCCATAAATTGAGGTTTCTATTGGCATAAAGAAAAATATATTCAGTGTGCTATTTCCCCTGGACAAAATTGAGGTCAGAGGACTGTTCTCAGAAATAATCGTAGACATTGGCTGTGCACATGTTGTCCGTCTCCCTGCCCTCTCTTACCTGTTCACTTAGATACCTTCTACTCTTGCTGCTGTTCTCTGTTCATATATCACCTGCTCTGGGTAAGGAAGATGTTGCTGCACTCTCTTTCTTGGCCAAGTAAACAGTGTCTCCTATGATTTCCAAAGCTCCTGGGGCTTATGACTATCAAAACATTCATTATACTGCATTATAATTTTGCATTTATTCATCTATTTTACACACACACACACACACACACACACTCTCTCTCTCTCTCTCTCTCTCTCACACACACACCCCTTGTGTGTTTCCTGATGATTATTTTTATCTCTAAAACTTCAGTGCTTAGCACACATTGAATATTCAATGAATTAATCTCCAATTCACTGAAGTTTCCTGTTAAGAAGCTTAATATGACACTACCAAGACTCACATGTATTAAATATAGTTGACACAAGTTTATAATAGCTATTACACATACATAAACACACATGCGTACACACCATAGTACAGCAAAATGATACAGAAAATATACAAAAATGATACAGTATTTCTGGGATGTAATTTTTTTCTTTGATTTTGTTGAATTTATGAAAAGTTCAACAACAAACATTACTTTCAATTTTTTTTAAATAATAACATATTTAATGTCTTTTGTTCTATTTAATGAATATTATAAGCTGCTAACTTACTGACCACTAGTAGGATCTTCTTGGCAACATCTTGTTTAGTAACTGTATGGCTTTTTGCAATTTTCTCAAGTTCACACAGCAGACAGATCCAGCACCTTTCACAACTGCCTGTAGTTGGGAGCAAGAAGAAGCATCCTGTAACTACAAGTCTAGTGGTCCAGGGTGCAAAGTGCAGGGGGGTGTGGTAGCACTGGGCCTGGTGGAGTGGGAGCTGGCAGTTTGTTCATTCAGGATGAATGACTGCATGGCCCTTGGCAAATGTGCAAGGATCTTCAAAGGCAGGAGCAGAAAAGTCACGGTGGATCCCCTCATGCTAGTATTACAGCGGCATTCCCCACAAGCATTTGCAATTGCTAATGCCAATTACCTGGGTCTCTCTCTGTTCTCTTCACACATGCATCCTGGCCAGATCCCAGGAAACAGACAAGCAGCCATCCCATGACTCTGCAGTTGGGTGAGTATAAAATGCCAGCCAAACCCCTGCAGCTGACCTCCACTGCCATGGGCATGCCCAGAGCCAGCCATGGTAGCTGTGCACTTCATGCTGCTGACCTGACACCCTTCATCAGTCTTCACTGCCTTGTGCATATGGCAAGACCCACCAGTCACAGTAGTAAACGCTGACAGCCAGAGCTGCAAGAGCTGTCAGTGCTCCTGCAGTTGGCCCCAGCCCTTGCTGCCTGCTAACAGTTTGTGTGTGTTTGCAGTCCCTGACACTATACAGGCACCGGCAGCAAACCCCTGTGACCAAGTGTATGCATGCTAGTGGCTCTGACACTACTGTTACTTTTCTTGGTACCTAGCTGCTGGATTAAGGCACTGCACTGATGAAGAACCCAACAACCCTTGCAGCCTTTGAAGATTCTTGCGCATTTGCCAAGGATCATGCAGTCATTCATCCTGAATCAACAAACTACCAGTTCCCACTCCACAGGCCCAGTGCTGCCACACACACCCCTGCACTTTGCACCCTGGACCATTAGACTTGACGTCACAGGATGCTTCAGCATGCTCCCAACTACAGGCAAAAGTCATTCCTTTGAGGTCAATTCATAAAATCTAGAAGGGGTGACTGTGCAGATACCTACACATGGTTACAGGGATTACAAAAATCAGGAAAACATAACTCCAATAAGGAATACACCAAATCTTTAGTAACTGGCTCGGGATTTATAGGTCATGATTTTTTTTAATGTACACATTATTGGATTCTAAGAATGAGAAGAGTGAGAGAAAGGGATAGAAAGCTTACTTAAAGAAATAAAGGCCAAACCTTAGATAGTTTGGCTTAGGCCTGAAGACTTAAAGAGTCCCAGGTTCTATTCCAGTCAAGAGAAAGTACCTTGGTTGCAGGCTTCTCCCCATCCCAGTCCCTGGCCAGGGCTCATTCAGGCGGCAATCAACCAATGTGTTTCTCTCACATCAATATTTCTCTCTGTATTTCCCTTTCTTTCCCACTATCTCTAAAAATCAATGGGAACATATCCTTGGGTGAGGATTTAAAAAATAATAATAATTAATGGCCAAGAACTTCCCAAAACTGGGAGATACTTATACATCTATGTAAGTTGATAAAGCTAATAGATCACCCCAGCAAAGGAGACCCAGACATCTGCTTCAAGACAAAGACGCGCTTGCCTTACAAGGGACACCTCCACTGCTGACCGGGGTCTAAGTCAAAGGACTCAGAGTGGACCGTTGGCTTCCAGGCCCCTCACTTTACTCAGCAACTGGATGCCCTGGGCACGTCCTTTAATTTCTCTGGCCTTCACTGTCTTTGGTAGAAGAAGTGCTGTATTCTGATCTTGAAGGCATCTCTGAGATGTGGCATCCTGTTGTCACACCCCAGGGAAATGAGTTAGTGCACTCACCCCTGGGCACACCCGGCATGTTCTGGTATAAAGCAACAGGCCCACAAGCCAATCCCTCAACACTGTCATTCCAGTTGAAAATCCCTGCTTCTGAAACATCTGATTGTGTCCTCTCACATCCCTTTTATCAGGAGTTTTCCAGGGTTTCATTTCAGCAGACTGATCTGCAATCATTGTGCTTTAAAAACAAACAGACCGCGCCGACACCAGTTTGGCTCAGTGGATAGAGCGTCAACCTGTGGACTGAAAGGTCCCGGGTTCGATTCCGGTCAAGGGCATGTACCTTGGTTGTGGGCACATTCCCAGTAGGGAGTGTGCAAGAGGCAGCTGATCGATGATTCCTTCCTGTCGATATTTCTAACTCTCTATTCCTCTCTCTTCCTCTCTGTAAAATATCAATAAAATATATTTAAAAAAATAAATAAATAAATAAAATAAAAAATAAAAACAAACAGACCATAAGAGAAACAAAGATGGCGGCTTAGGGCAGACACCCGAATGCAGCCTGCCACAACAAATTTGAATTTAGAACTGGAAAACAGGGGAAACATTGTCCTGAAGTGCCGGACGGCTGGCTGAGAGGAGGCTCTACCATCTGGGAAGGAGAGAAAAGGCACGCTGAGCCTCAGAAACTGTGAAGGTACGGAGAACTGTGCGCAAAAAGGCGGCCACAGAGTTTGTTACTGGCCTACTCCCAGTGCACTGAGAGAGCACCTGAGTTCACTGCTGGCTTACTCCCAGCATACTGAGAGGGTGGGCTGAGTTCGCTGCTGGCCTACACCCGGCGCATGGAGAGGACGGACAGCTAACGTGCGCTGGCTTTCTTGTTTGAGAGGAAAACAGAATCACCCTATTGCTCTAATAGACGGCCCCAGTCAGGGAGAGGCTGGACTGTCAGGCAGCAGGCAGAGATCTCTCAGAATCGTGTGAAGCCAGTGGCCATTACTGTGGGACTCAGGGAGGGGCCGACAGGATACCAAAGCTTATCTGTACCACCCCGAGACTCTGCCCCATCCAAGCTGAGCACAGAAGCTCTCCAGGAGGCTGGCTTTCTCTAAGGAGGGACTGACCAGAATCCAAAGCTTGTCTGCACCTTTACCAAAGAGGTGCATATGCCTGCAACCAATCTTATGGGACTCACAGCAAATAGGACTTTCCTAAGGTGAGACTGATAGAGAACCAAAGCTTGTCTGCCCACCCTGAGACTCGGCCCCATCCAAGTGGAGTATAGAAGCCCTCCTAGCTAAGACACTGCTGATCCTCACAGCCATATGGCTTGGAGATCAACGCTTCCCAGTGATACCAACAATAAGCAAGGCTTAACAACAAGACTGCACACACAGCCCACAAAGGGCTACACCAAGACTGTCCACCTCAGGTAACTGGGAAGGCTGTGCTACTGGGCTCTACCAGAACACCTAGCACACAAAACTATTCCCTCAAATCAGGAAAACAACTAAAATGCAGACAAGAGGCAGGACACTAAGGAAGGAGATGGAGGAAAAGAAAAGAATAGACATTGAGTTCAAAACTACAGTTATAAGGCTTTTCAAGAATATCCTAAGAAAGGCCGATAAAATAAATGAGACCTATGAGGATATGAAAAGGGATCAACTAGAAATAAAAAGGGATCAACTAAAAATAAAGAAAGCATTGTCTGAAATAAAAAATATTACACAGAGTCCTAAAAACAAACTGGAAGATCACAAGAATCAAGACAAAGATTTAGAACACAAAGAGTCAGAGGACACTTCTCTGCAAAAGCAAAAAGATAAGAGAATCCAGAAAGTTGAAGACAGTGTAAGAAACCTCTGGGACAATTTTAAGTGAACCAACATCAGAATTATGGGGGTCCCAGAAAAAGAGAGAGAGCAAGATACTGAAAGCATATTTGAAGAAATAGTGATAGAAAACTTCCCCCTCCTGGTGAAAGAAATAGACTTACACGTCCAGGAAGCACACAGAACCCCAAACAAAAGGAACCCAAAGAGGACCACACCAAGACACATCATAATTAAAATTCCAAGAGCAAAAGACAAAGAGAGAATATTAAAAAGCAGCAAGAAAAAAGCAGGTAGTTACCTATAAAGGAGCACCCATACGATTGTCAGCTGATTTCTCAACAGAAACCATGCAGGCCAGACGGGAATGGCAAAAAATATTCAAGGTGATGAATAGCAAGAACCTATAGCCAAAATTACTCTACCCAGCAAAGCTATCACTCAGAATCGAAGGCCAGTTAAAGAGCTAAATAAATAAATAAATAAATAAATAAATAAAAGCTAAAGGATTTCATCATCACCTAACCAGAATTATATGAATTGCTGAAGGGGGTTATTAAGGAAGAGGAAGAAGATAAAGATAAAAATTTTGAACAACAAATATGTAACTATCAACAAGTGAAACTAAAAACCAAGGGAATTAAATTATCTGTTGAACAATATTAACTGGTGAATATAATAGAATCAGAGGTATGGAAGGGGAGTGGACTGACGATTCTCGGGGGAAAGGGGCGTGGGGGGGCAGGAAGAGACTGAACAAAAACTGTGCACCTATGGATGAGGACATTGGGGGTGGGGAAAGGGCAGAGGGTGGGGTGGGAACCAGGTAGAAGGGAGCAATGGGGGGGGGAACACATTTGTAATAATCTCAACAATAAAGATTTATTTTTTTAAAAAACAAACGGACCCAGGCCTTCCAGAAACAAGACAAATACAAATAACAGCCAGAGAGGGAGAAGGTGCGTCCTGTTGCACAGCTGCTCTGAATAGCACTCGGTGCTGTCAGAGAATGAGCCAAATCTAACTGATCGATAGCCTGCTCCATCCTGCTTTGCTGCTGCACTCAAATTGTCTGATGCTTCTCTTTTGGGGGGACCCACAGGAGGATGCAGGCAGTGTAGACCTGGTCTGAGGAAGGGTGGGTGAGGTGGGCAGAAGCACCTGTCACCCCCAGCTGTTGCAGTTATTTCCAGGGGCGATGTGAGGGTTACAGACAGGCAAGTAAGGCCCAATGTTCAAAGTGAGGAGAGCCTCTCATGTGGGGTATCAGAAGCTCATGAACTGAAAGGAGGGGCTGGGGACCCAGGAGGAAGAGGACAGGGGACCAGAGGCTCAGCAGACAAGTGGGAGGGTGATACAGACAGACAGACATGCAGACAGCTGAACTCCGAAGTGCCCACGGTGGCTTGCAATGTGGGGAGGTCACACCCAATTAAGAGCCTAGATGAAACTGACACAAATGGCCAGCAGCTCTCAATAAAAACAGGGAAAACTTTTTCTTTCTTCAAAATCTTTATGAAACCCAATGGAGCCGGGTCCTGTGGCTGTGATTTATTGCACGGGGGAAAGCCAGAACAGACACACGACCCCTTTGCTTTTACTCCTGGCAAGTCATTAGCCTCCGACTGCCAAAGGGCCTGTCAGCAGCCTGCCGAGCAGAAAGAAAACCCAGCTCCTTAGAGAGCCAGGCCTTTTGCATTACTCACCGTCTCCTTTGCCCTTAGAGACATTCTCCTTTCCCTCCGGTCTACATCTCTTCATGAGGAGAGCACTGGTGAAGCAACACAGGAGCCACAGACTACAAGATGGGACCTGGTGTGTTGAGGGGCAAAGAAAGGGCCCATCCCCGCCCGTGGGCAAACTCTGCATAATGATCACCGGTAATCCGTGCCCTAAATCACTCCTGGGAATCCTCAGCTGTCCTGCAAGGTTAGCCCCGTTCACAGGGGAAAGAGCATAAACTTGAGAGGTTAAGTAATTCACCCAAGGTCAGGCAGTTGGTGGGGATTCAGGATTTGAACCAGCCCGGCCTGCCTCTCCAGGCCTTTCTGGTGCCATCTCACACACAGTGCCTTAAACAGACCAGGGTTAGGGGGAATAGGACACTGTGCCCAGACTAGAACAGATGTTTCATAAACACTAGATCTCTCCCTCCCTCGTTTGGCAATGTCAGGGGGGCATTTTTGGCTTTTACAGTTGAGATGGGGGAGAGGTCAGTGGCTGCTGTGTCCCACCATGCACAGGACAGCCCCGCACACATTGTTACAATGCCAACAGTCAACAGAGGATGCCAAGGATGAAATCCCTGGAACAGATAAAGTGCATGTATAGTAGTCCAAAGCCACTGCAATTACTCCTATAGCGTCTATGACTTCTCACTAGCACAAAGACATTTCATTAAATGCATATTCTTCCTCCTGTGCTCCCTGATGAAGGCGCTGCTCTCACTGTCTAAATGAAAGCAAGCGCCTCGAGAGATAGTGACTCCTCTTGGGTGGGGACGTCTGGAGTGTGGTCCCTCCCTGACACTAGGCTACTGCTGCTCCCAACTGCTGCCTCCTAAACTCCCTGAGAGGCTAATAGATAGATGAAACATGAAAGATGATGATGATGATGATGATGATGAAGGTAGATAGATAGATAGATGATAGATAGATAGATAGATAGATAGATAGATAGATAGATAGATAGATAGATGATAGATAGATGATAGATAGATAGATACATAGATAGATGATAGCTGTAGATATTTGTTCTGTCCCACCTAAATGTTTCATTTCCATGATTCTTTACACTAGTTTTTTTCTGAATTCCTTCCAGCTCCCTTCCCTGCCATGCTACACCTGATCTCTGCCCAGCTAACTGACCTCCATGGACTAATTGGCCCAAGTTCACTGTCCAGTGGCTTTCAGATGGGTCTAGTTAATGTAAGGCACCAGAAGATTGGAAAGTGGGAAGAAGAAAAGGTTTGCATGCATATTTTCCACCTCCCCACTGGGCCACACTTTTGACAATGACTGAGCTTCTCCAAAGCCACGATACTCCGGGTGACCTCCTCTCTACAGCCACAGCTCACAGAGAGTTCTGCTACCCTGTCCTCTGGAGCAGGGCAGGGCACGGGGGTTGGGCAGTAATAGCCTCCCACTTTCACTGCTCCTTGAGTCTCTCACTGTTTCATGTTATTCTTCTTACTATGTCCACTTGTCCATAAAGCTATCTTTATTGAGCTATCTTCAGTTAAACTCTTTGTCTGTGCTTTCTGTTTCCTATCAGGAATATGAATGATATTCTTCCTTGATGCTTCCTAATATGCCTTAGTGCTCTGCAGAATTATCTATACACTGAGTGGCCAGATTATTATGATCTCTGAATGCATAATAACCTGGTCACTCAGTGTACTCCTATATAATAAAAGGCTAATATGCAAATTGTCCCCTGGACCAGGAGTTTGACCAGCAGGCAGGCTGACCAACCGCCCATGTCCCCTCCCTCTGGCCAGGCTGGCCAGACCCACCCATGCATGAATCCTTGCACCAGGCCTCTAATACACACACACACACACACACACACACACACACACACACACACACACTGAGTGGCCAGATTATTATGCATTCAGAGATCATAATATTTTAGCTGTTGTTAAAGTGTCCATACTGCCCAAAGCAATCTATAGATTCAATGCAATCCCCATTAAAATATCAACAGCATAGCCAAAACCAGTTTGGCTCAGTGGATAGAGCGTTGGCCTGCGGACTGGAAGGTCCCAGGTCAAGGGCATGTACCTTGGTTATATCCCTGGTAGGGGGTGTGCAGGAGGCAGCTGATCTGTGTTTCTTTCTCATCAATGTTTCTAGCTCTCTATCTCTCTCCCTTCCTCTCTGTAAAAAATAAATAAAATATATTTTAAAATAAATAAATAAATAAATATCAACAGCATATTTCACAGACCTAGAAAAAATTCATGTGGAATAAAAAAAAAACCCAAATAGCTGCAGCAATCCTGACAAAGAAAAACAAAGTAGGAGGGATCCCAATACCAACTATCAAACTATACTACAAAGCCACTGTCCTCAAAACTGCCTGGTACTGGCACATGAACAGACATATAGACCAATGGAATAGAACAGAACAGAGAACCCAGGAATTGACCCAAGCCAGTGTGCTCAATTAATAGTTGACAAAGGAGGCAAGAACATACAATGGAGTCAAGACAGTCTCTTCAATAAATGGTGTTGGAAAAATTGTACAGATACAGGCAAAAAAGAAAAGAAAGAAACTTGACCACACTCTTAACCATACACAAAAGTAAACTCAAAATGGATTAAGAACTTAAATGTAAGACAGGAAATCATAAAAAACCTTAGAGCAAACCACAGGCAGCAAAATATCGGACATATATCGTAGCAATATCTTTACTGATACAGCTCCTAGGGCAATGGAAATTAAGGAGAAAATAAATAAATGGGACTACATCAAAATAAGAAGCTTCTGCACAGCAAAAGACACCATCAACAAAACCAGAAAATCCAACTATATTCTCAATTAAATTTCCAAGGAAATTAAATAGAATTCAGGTATCCCCTGGACTGTGTCCGTCTCCACTTCTCCCTGATACCAGTTTCTTGTCTGATGGGCTTCTCCATGAAGTTGAATATACGAGATGAAAAAATCTGGTGTCATGCAAATCTAGGGCTCAGAATACAACCATTTAGCCACTTTCTCATTCATCTTTCCAATTTGCCACCAGGCAAGAAAGGACTTTTCTCCAGTTGATCAGGTTCAGAAAAATCCTAGGGAAGGTCTATGATTGGCCCAGCTTGGGTCACAGGCCCACCTCTTTAAAAAAAAAATACATAGTATAGCCAGAGGAATAATAAAATTTGGGTAACATATCTGGGTGGGTGGGAGAGAGATGGTGTTTTGATGGGCAGGATGCTTGATAACATAAGAATGAAGAGAACTAGACCAGAAGAAGGGAAAGGAGCACTGGACAAATAGTCACAACAGATACATACTACAAAGTCCTTGCAAGTCACCTTGTTAATACATCCATTTCACTTCAGATATTTAATAGGATGATATCTGCCTGCACTCAGCTAGTATTTGACTCTTTACAATCTTTAACTCTACTTTTTTCTAGAAGCTATAGAAAATGAAATACATTTAGCTAACTGGGGCACAGATGTAATTATTAGGCCATTGGCAGTCTCGGGTCTTGATCTCCCAGTGGATAAGTCTCCTAAGGTAGCACAGGGCCAAGCAAGACCAAGTGATTTCAGTATGGGCAGAGGGAAGCATGTGGAGAATGGCAGGTCTAATGTCCCCAGGTAGCCCTTAGAAATCCAGCGCAGAGGTAAACTGAGCAGTAAAATGAGAAAATAATGCTAACAATAATAATAATAGATAACAATTGACTCTCAAAAGGTACAAGAAATCATTCTTAGTGATTTGCATATATAAACTAATTGCATCACCATGGCAACCTTACAAGGTACCTACTAGAATATCATCCCCAAGTGAGTTTAAATAACTTGTTTAAGTTAGTGATCCAAACCAGGCAGTCTTGCTACAGAACCCATATATTTAAGTACTACACTATACCCTGTGGGAGAAAAGAATCTGGAGTCATTAGAGCAAACCTGAACTTGCCTAATAATTGGATTGTTGATTAAATTAAAAATTTAGAAAGAAAAATAACCCTCCCACACTTCCCATATACTAGTACACTCACAGACATCTCCTCACTAATGGCTCAATGTCAGCAGCGAGAGGCAGGTGATGGATTTCTTAATAAACAGGACACACAAAGCATATATTGTAAAGATAACAGCTGATAAATGTGACTGCATCAATATTTAACACTCCTGCATAACAAAAGGAATTATAAATAACAGTCAAAGATAAGTCACAGACTGGAAAAAAACATTGTTAATACTTAAACCCAACAAAGGACTAAAACCCTGAATATTAAAAATGTCCTACAAATTAATAACCCAGGGAAAAAATTTTTAAACTTTGAAAACTATTTCACAGGAGAGGAAACCCAGGGGGTTACTAAACTTATCTTAACTGCATGAGTAGTCAGTAAGATAAGAATAAAACACCAACCAGAAACCAGTCCACACTCCTCCAATTGGCAATGAAACTGAAGATTCACAAGGCCTAGTGCTGGCAAGGATGTGGAGAAATGTGAGGTTCATATAATATTTGGAAGGTGGGGAAGGGATTAGGGAGGGACAGGCACAAATTCTTTGGAATACAATCTAATAACTCCTGGTTCAATCCAGACATCTGTCTTACAATCACACATATGCTCAAGGAGACAGCCATAGAATATGTGTGACAGCAGTGTATGTAATCATGAGAAATTTCAAACAATTGTACTTTAAAGACCACAGGACAATTAGTTTTACAATGGAAGATTCCACTGCAGTTGAAAAGAATTCAGGGAAGCAATATGTATTAAAATAGAAATTAAAATATACTAGTAGTGTTTAATGAAAAAGCAAGTCACACCATGATATGAAAAGTTTAATACCAATTTTGTAAATGTTAGTTTATATACAGTCTATACAGTATAAATTATAATATTCAAATAATATTTATATACAGTACATAAATGTTAGTTTATCTATATATATAAAAGCCTAAGCTACCAGAATGACCAGTGGCTATGATGCACACTGACCACCAGGGAGCAGACACTCAATGCTGGAGCTTTCCCCTGGTGGTCAGTGCACTCGCATAGCCAACCTCCCCTAGCTGGCCAACCTCTCGTAATCCCTCTCTCCGGCTGGCAGGCCCCAATCACCCAATCAGGACCAGGCCCTGGGCTGGGATGGGGAACCGAGGATGGGTAGCAGTGGACATGGCCCCTTTCCCTGGGGTGCTGAGAGCCAGCTTCTTCCTATGGGCCGGCAGCCAATTTCCTATGCCCCGTCCTTCCCCCTGGCCACCAAACCCCAATCAGCCCACTGCCTGTCCACCGTGGTAGCAGCACAACAGCAAGGGAAGGAGGAGGGGAATCTCATGGTGGTGGGATGCCAACAATGATGGCGTCAGCATCTCATGTCTGTTCCTTCCATGCCTGGCCCAGCGACAGTCACTTCCTCTCCAGCCCAGCCTAATTGGCCTGGCCTCCATCATCCCTAATTGCCAGCCAGGCCAACGGAGCCCACCCATGCACAATTTCATGCACCGGGCCTCCAGTATTTATATAAATATATATATAATTTTAATCAAATTAATTATAATAGTTTAAAGTTCATATAAATATAATTTTATATAATTATGTACAATATATAAAGTACTAGAGGCTCAGTGTACAAAATCCATGCACGGGGTGGGGGTGTCCCTCAACCCAGCATGCACCCTCTCCAATCTGGGACCCCTCAAGGGATGTTCAACTGCCCGTTTAGACCTGATTCCACTGGATTGCCCACAATTGGCCTGCCTTGCAGGCCTGGTGCCTCCCAACTTACCTCCCCTGCTGGCCATATCGTGGTGGCCCTCTTGTGTCCACATGGGGGCAGGATCTTTGACTACATGGCAGCCATATTGTATATTGGAGTGATGGTCAATCTACATATTAGTCTTTTATTAGATAGGATAGAGGCCTTCTATAATTGAAACTTTGTAGCTTGGAGTGGAGGCCTAGGCCAGCCAGGTGCATGGGTGGGGGCCAACTGGTTTGCCTTGAAGGGTGTCCCGGATCAGGGAGGGGGTTCCCTTAAGTCAGTGTTTCCCAAAGTGTGCTATGCGTACCCCCAGGGGTATGGGAAGAGTTTGGTGGGGGTACACATTGCACCAGAGTTTGATGGGGATATGCGCTGCACTGTGCTTAGCTGCACCTAATTCTACATTCTCATGAGTCAAGTCAAGACAGTCTTGTGAGGCGAGAGATGGTTTGGTGTGCAAATAAATGTTATTTATAATATAACTTTTATTTATATTTTATTATGAATAATTTTATTTTTCATTTATTATTATGTATTTGTGTGTGTACCAAAAAAATAAAATATATATATATATTTTGATTGTTATTAAAATACATTCTTTTTTTTTTTTTTGACGAGGGGTACTCAGCATTATAAAAATTATAGGAGGGGTACACATATGTCAAAAGTTTTGGAAACACTGCCGAAACTGGTTTGGCTTAGTGGTAGAGCGTCAATCTGCGGACTGAAAGGTCCCGTGTTCGATTCTGGTCAAGGGCATGTACATTGGTTGCGGGCACATCTCCGGTAGGGGGTGTGCAAGAGGTGGCTGGTCGATGTTTCTCTCTCATCGACGTTTCTAGCTCTCTATCTCTCTCCCTTCCTCTCTGTGAAATATCAATAAAATATATATTTTTTTAAAGTTTTGGAAACACTGCTTTAAGGCATGGGGCAGCCTGAGCAAGGGGCCTGTGGTGGTTTGCAAGCCAACCACGCCCCTTGGTGACCCAAGCTGAGGCCCTGGTATCTGGAATTTATTTATCTTCTATAATTGAAACTTTGTAACCTGGAGCGGAGCCAAGCTTGCTCCATGGTTGCCACCATTTCTGTTTGGATTTGTTTACCTTCTATAATTGAAACTTTGTAGCCTGGAGTGGAGGCCTAGGCCAGCCAGGGCTGCAGAAGTTTGGCTTCCTCAATTGCCGGGAAAACCCAAGCCTCTCTCCTGCTCTCTGTGGCCACAGCCACTTGATTAGGGTTAATTTGCATACTCACTCTGATTGGCTAGTGGGTATGGCTGGTGGGCATGGCTGGTGGGTGTAGCAGAGTGATGGTTAATTTGCATATTACTCTTTTATTAGGTAGAATATTCTAGTTAGTACATATAAAACTTTAATATATAATATGAACTTACCTTTTTTAAGTTTATAATATTTTGTGTGAATATGAATACATAATAAAATATGAAATACATGTAAATAATTATAAATGTCACCATGGTACTTGCTTTGGGAGAACATTGGAACTGAGAATGCTACAAAAGGAACTTTAATTATACTCATAATGTTTTTATTTTTTTAAAATAAATAAATGCAGGTGGAAAGTACATGGGTATTTGTTATGTTTCTAATATTTTATTTTGAAAAATTTATGTAACAAAAATATATATTAATATCTCCCAGTTTCACTCTTAAGAGAGAAGTTAGAGCTGGGTTGACTCTCTGAGGGCAGAAACCCAGCACAGGTCTGGCAAAGGGACAGGTCAGCATTTGTTGGATGAATGCCCTGTGGACCTGCCTGACCAGGGATGGAAAGAAGCCCTTCAGAACATTCTTGAACACAATTCCCAAAGGAGACTGGGCTCCGGGAGATAAGGAAGTTTCATAGCAACCACTGCAGAATGGATCTTTCTGATTAATAGGAGATCATCCAAATTTCATTTCAGTTTTGTTTAGGAAAATTCACCCTTCCCTTCATCTTAAGGCAGAGATATCTGGTGTTTTGAGAAGTCAGTCACACTGCAAATTCTGAAGTTGAGAGCTCCTTTAGGAAGAGTTAGTGAGCTGGGCAGCTCCCTGCCCTCTCATTGGGCAGCCTCCCTGGTCAGGCTGAGCTGGAGACAGTTCTTGGATCCTTGACCCAATCACTTCTCTGAGCTTCTGTTTCCACTTGTGTGAAATTTTAGGGAGTTAGACAAAATAATGTTAGTTCTCTTCAGTTCAATGACACAAGTGGGAACTTCCTGTGCGGTATGTGCATGTGCTCTCACCTACTTACTACCTCTCTCTAGAACTGCTGTCTCTCTGTTTTATACGATTATATTAGGATCATTCCCACACAGCCTTTACCAATAGTACTGATAAAAGAATTAAAATTAGCTTAATAATGAAGGTTGAAGAGTGAGTGTCATTCAAATGCATTCATCCACCGGGCAAACCTATGGTAGAGCCAAAGGGGATATACACAATCAGGTAGAAAGGCCCTGCCCCTTCCTAGCTCTGTGACCATTGTCTGACTCATTTCCTCCTGAGGAAAAGCCGGCTAATGTCATTCACCTTTCATTGCTGAAGAGAGGGAAAAATGATATAATGTATGTGAAATCATATATAGAACTTCCTAAATAGTAAGTATTTAGTCAGTGATAGTGTCTGTATATTGATATCTGCAGATGAGTGCTTATCTGCATGCATTTATCTCCGTCCATATGGGTATTTATCTCTAGGTATTGGTACACATTTCTCCAAGCAGTCTTGAAGCTGCCCAAGAATATTCAGGGGAAGAAATAATGATTAGATTTATCAAGCGAAGATTTCCAGGCTGCCTTTCTGACTCGAGGCAAGTGAGTACTTGGCACGGTGTTCAGTTTTCACAGCCACAGCAATTTCGATATCCCCACCATAGCAGCGCCTGGAGATACCTCTTTGTCGGGGTTCTTCTGATTGGCTTTCTTAAATGTCTGGGCCTCTCCTAGTATGCTTACAAAATGCTCCTGGGTAGTGTGCTTAAAATTGGAAAAGTCCAGGAAACAAGATCACCTATCATTTTCCTCATGCTCTCATTAGCAACCAGTATATTCTACTCCAGGGGCCCAAACCTGACTTCACTGGTTCCTTGAATCCCATGGCCCAAATACCAGGTCCCAGGCACTTCGTTAGCTTAAATCTCTCTGACCCCTGTGCCCAATGCTGACTCACCACTGTTGATTCAATTGTCCAGAGTTTTCACTTTTACTCCTTATTATTAAGTAAATAAAAGTCTTAGTTCAAAGTTAGGCTGTGCACTAGATGCAATCTTTACATTATCTGTAACTAAACTTTACTCTTCTTTTTGACATCCTATTCCACAAGAATAGCAAAACAATTTCTGTCTCTCTTCCAGAAGGATAATCTATCTTGTTAGCCCTCAGTCTGTATGGTCAGGTAAATGCTGAGTCCTATCTTATCCTACCTACTGAACCCCTCAGCTACTCCTGGGGCCATTGGGTGTATAAGAAACAGTCTGTTGCTTCTAGGCTGGCCTAGTTCCCAGGGAACCCTGAATTCCCACAGAAGACCTCTGCTTAGACTCACCACATGCCCTTCTCTCCTCTGGGCTTTACCTTCTAACAGAGGAAGGGTCCTCTCTACTTTAAAGACTCACCATCTTCCCATTTTGCATCACCTCCTCTCTATTCTCTTTCCCTCAAACTTGGGTATTGTTTTCCAGTCTTAATATCTGGGAAGAATAACAATTGATTAGTGTTCTAAATGGCTCATTTTATCCAAAATGTCATGTGTGTTTAGATCCTGATGTGTGTGTGTGTGTGTGTGTGTGTGTGTGTGTGTGTGTGTGTGAGAGAGAGAGAGAGAGAGAGAGAGAGAGAGAGAGAGAGAGAGAAAGAGAGAGAGAGAAAGTGGAGGAAGTGTGCTTCTATCAGTATTAATAATTCCTTTTATCACATGCATTTCTTGAGTTCCCACAGGGTTCCAGGCATGCTGGTAGGCACTTGGGATATAGAGATTAATAGAAAACTCCTCTGCTCTCTACACACTCCCACACTAGATGGGAAAACAAGTAATTGTGATGCAATATGGTAAGAGCCACAAAGAGGTACTTGTCAGATCAAGGAGGGAGCGTTCAGTTCATTGGTGGGTAGGGATGCTGTCTTAATTTGGACTGCAATAACAAAGTACCATAGACTGAATGACTTATAAGCACAGAAATGTATTTCAGGAAGTATAATATCAGGGTGCTGACGTGACCAGGTTCCGGTGAAGGCCCTCTTCCAGGTTGCAGGTGGCCAGTTATTCCTTGAGTTTTCATCTGGTGGAGAGCAGAGAGAACTCTCTGGGGTTCCTCTTTTGAGGGCATTGGTCCCATTCATGAGAGCTCCACATACATAATCTAATTTCCTCCCCAAGGCCTCACCTCCAAATACTTTTTACATTGGGGGTTAGGATTTCAATATATGTATTTGGGGGGACATAAACACTCAGTTCATTGTAGATGCTGTGGAAAATTCAGAAAGTCTTTCCAGAATGGGTGCTGAAAAGCCCCCCTAACCAAAATATCCCTTCCTTCTCCTTTCTGCAGGCACTGTCAGTCAGACTCACAAAAAGTCATTAGCATTTCCCCACTGGGATCGCTACTGAAGCAAGTCCTAAGAATAAATTCTTAGTCATGTTAAGGTATTATGTTATCAAGAAGGAGTAACACATTAGCCTACAAATATACTAGGAGGATTTATTTAAGATTAATTATTAATACAACCCATCTTCACCTAGTAGAAACTAGAAAGTTGAAGGAGGGCCAGGTCTTAATTGAAGAGAAAACAGAGGAAGAGTTGGGCATCAGCACTGTCTTAGGTTGACTTCCCTAGAAGCAGGGCCTGTGGCAGAGATTCTTATTCAAGTGGCTTATGGGAGAATGCTCTCGGGAGAGCAAGGGAAACAAGTTAAACAAGAATGTGGTCTCCTCTAAAGATGAACTTTGGTCTAACGCAAGAGGAAGCAGAGAAGGGAGACAATGCTGCCGGAAGAGGAGGCTCCCATTGGCTGAGAGGGAGACGGTAGGGCGTGGTTCCAGGCACGCCTTGCAGCAGGGGATGAATGCCCATCACCCACATGTGGTCACCAACAGCATTGGCTACAGGCCAGGGACCAGCAGGTAGCCTGGGGTCCCCTAGAAGGGGAGCCCCAGGAATTCAAAAAGGAGAATGAGGCCAAGAGAGGAATGGAAGACTATAATGGTGTGTGTGTGTGTGTGTGTGTGTGTGTGTGTGTGTGTGTGTGTCCTCACATGCATGCAGCTGTGATGTCTCTCCCATCAGCCTGGGAGATTCCTAAGTAAATTTCCTAAAAAACTGTCATTTCTTTTCTGGCAGCTCCCCAAGAAGAGGGGGTATTTCCCACTTCTTGTTCTGCACTTGCCCGACATTCATCCTAGAGAAGCCTTAAGAATCTAGCGGTGGGAGGCATGATCTCATTTTTCCACTGTGATAGCGAGATTCCACCTCCTTGCTTCCCTGGTCACAAAGGGCTGTCAACGATCCCTGCATCCACTACTGGCCCCTGACCCTGATGGGCATTTTGCCTTTGCTGTCTAGCAATGCTGGCACTGCCTAGAGCATGGCACTTACACCAAAACCATACAATGAGCAAGGGGTGGGTGCTTCCAACCCTCCTCTCCAATAGTTCCCTGTGCCTTGTCCTCAGCAGCGCCAGCCTTGGGGGGCTGCTGGGAACCATATCGGGCAGCCCAGTTCCCAGCTGGATAGAATGACTGCTGTGCTAGGCTTTTCCCCCTGAAGCTTGGCCTTGGCCTTGGCCAAACTTCAGGGGGAAAAGCCAAATAAAATACAGAGATTAGCTATGTAATACTCTAAACAATAAAATAAGATTGAAAAATAAATAAAATACAGAGATTGGTTCGTTAGGGTTCTCGGGAACTAATGGATCTGCAAATAAATTTTTTAAAATGTCATTGCATGTGTAGGTAGGAACCATGGCTGATAAAGTATGCCCAAGCAGTCCTGTCACTTCCTGAGCTAGACCGAGTTCTTTCTTTCTAAAATAAATAGTAATTATTTTCCCAATTCAAATAAATTAACAGATACAATATTCTCCATTTATGTCTCTCCATTATACTTTCCTCCACCTCCGTTGACTAGTTTTGGACTGGCAAATGCTCCTAAGCAACACGATACATAAAGCAAGTGTCAACTGACTATTAACAGAAGACTTTGGGAAAAGCCAGCTATGTTAGGTTTCTGCTTACTAAATGTGTGACCATGGTGCTAATTTCATATCCCATACAAAGATATTAAAATAATAACTGCCATCTGTAGCCTTACCATGCTCTAAGCCTCAAGATGCTAGATGCTTTAACTCTCGCATTCTCGTGTGTGATTACCGTAAATATTATCCCTATTTTACAAATAAATACAGAAAGAGATAAATTAGCTGAGGTACAAAGAGTCTCAAGTTAATAAAATATTTACACAAAAAGTAACTAATTCAATATTTACACAAAAACAAATATTTAAGGTGACAAGGGCATGTAGCAAAGAGGCCTGAGTTGGTCTGAATGATCAGTTCAGAGGTCCCTGAGGAAGTGATATTTGAAACAGGTTCTGACGGAGAAGATAATGGAGAAGGGAGCCAAAGGAATTACATTTTCAAAACCCAAGTTAAATAGTGCAACTGCTTTAGAAAACAGTCTGGCTGGTCTTCAAAAGGTCATGCATGGAGTTAGCGCATGACCCAGCAGTTCTACTGCTAAACAGCTACGCAAGAGAAAAGAAAGTTTACCTTCACACAAAAGCTTGTGCACAAATGTTCATACAGCATCATTCATAATCATGGAAAAATGGAAACAACCCAAAGATCCAACTGATGAGAGAATAACAATGTAGTATATCCATACAATGGGATATTATCCAGCAATAAAAAGCAATGAAGTACTAACACATGTAACAGCAAAGATAGACATCAAGAACATTATGCTAAGTGAAAGAAGCCAGACACAATAATCACACAAAAAATCACATATTGTATGATTCCATGTACATGAAATGTCCAGAATGAGAACATCCACAGAGGCGAAAGTAGATACCTGCTTGATAGGGCTGAGTAGGGGAACTGGGGAGTGACTACCGAGAATGTGGGATTTGGGGGGTAGTAGATGGAGTAAAAATGTCTTAATACTAATTGTAGAGATGGCTGCACAAATCTATGAATATATAACAAATAGCACACTTTAAGTGGATACTGGATGGTATGTGAATTATATCTAAATAAAGATGTTATAAAAACAAACAAAAGCAAAAACCTGTACTGTGGCAAGGGAGGAGTTGAAACCTTATAAGGTCTTGAAACCTTATTCCTGGTTCTCTCTGCCTACGTCACACCTGACCCAGCAACTCCCCTCATATCAAATGAGAGTGCTCACCCTCTCTTCCTGAAACCACCCCAGGGAACCCACTCTTTCCATGTCCAACCTCTTCCCAAAAGTGGCTTCAGCAAATTGAATCCTACCTAAGACTGAAGGAGAGGTGTCCAGCTAAAAAAGCTGGAGGTGAGCTCGGGGCTCAGATTATATTCAAGACCTTCGTGACTTCAGAACCTTCCACTTGCTGCACCAAGTCCCTTGTCTGGTTTTCTGCCTGGTCGGTGTGTGGTTGGCAGGAATGCAGTGTTTCAAGTGGAGAACGATGTCAACTGCAACCCAAATTGAAGAACAGGCTTTGAGCAAAGCCTCTTCCTGAAAGATAATTTTTTAAAGCGAGCAAGAAATTATAGGACAGAGAGAAAAGCAGTGAGAGAGAAAATGTGAGCAAAAATTCTGGGCAGAGACAATCCCAGGCCAACATTATAAATCTTTCTAGAAAATTTTACTTCCCCCACATATATGTCACCCAGAATTCCTATCGTTCCTGGTCTTTCTTCTCTTTTCTAACTCAGAAGAAATTCGCCTTCTTGATGTTTTCCTCCGATGGTTAGCATCTGATGGCATTTGGTACTCCATGAAGACTAGAGAGGCACGCCCCCAAGCAGCTTCCAGATAGTGGAGGACACAAAGGTGACCTGTGACAGAGAGGAGCACTATTACACACACAGGGGGAGTGAGAGCCTTGGGCTCCCGCCAACTCGAGGACAAGGACAAGTGCTGACCAGCCCTAAGATTTTCATCCAATAGGTTGTCGCCTTTGTGAGATTTCTATCATTAGAGTCAATTTGAGGGTTAAAGTTCCTCTAAACTCAATGAAAAAACCTCATGCTTCGCCCTTTACTGCCCATCCTGAATGCAAGCACAGAGTAGTCATCGTGACCTATGTTCAAATCCCTGCCACATTACTTTTCCGTAATGCCCTGGCTGCCACGTCAGCCATTACCTCTGTGGCTACATTAGCTAAATTGAGCAGCCCATATGCTGCCCTTGCCTAACCCACCCCCAATTCAACCACCATTCACTCTGTTCACATTAAGTAATGATTTTCAACGTCCTTCTCCCTTTTCCTGTTCACAACCCTGCCAGCAGCGTTTCTTAATGCAAACAGTAAAAGCTGAATTACAAGCGTGATCCAATTTTGCTCTGCGTAATTAGTGGATTAGACATCAGAGAAAATCCACTTATTTTCACAGCTCATCCAACTTCCCATCTCCAACTTCTCACTCCCTGCAGCACACACACACACACACACACACACACACACACACTCAGAAATAAAGGCTCTGGGAGCACAAAATGAGAAAGAGTTTATTTCTAAAGGACAATTATAGCTATCAAATTAGTTTTTAAATGACTCCAAGTATAATCCTTTCTCAACTGAATTTTTTTTCCCCTCAAAAAACAAAGCTGGGGATATGAACTATAGCACCTGAGTCAAAGTATATCATTGAAGGCTGCAATTTTTTTTTGCCAGGGATTTTAGAAGAAACCCTTAATGGCTAAGAAACACCAAGCCATGTAGGTTTGTGTCAGCTCAGTTTCTGGTGTCAATTGCTTGTATCCACCAGCTATATAATATTGAGCCGATTCCTTAAATTTCCACATCTGTTTATTAATCTCTAAAATGGACATGATTGTGAGAATTAAATGAGGTAATACTTGTAAAGTGGGACCGTATCTGGTACATAGTAAATATTCAAAATGTTTTGCATTATTATTCTATGTCTAGAGCACAGATGAAAAAGACAAGCATCCTGAAACCAACCTCCCAGCTCACCTTGCACATGAGGCTGGGGTCAGGGATCAGGACTGGCAGAGACCCTGGCCCCACCCTATGCATCTGGAAAGGCTCACAAACACATGGTTCATCTACCCAGCACTGTCAATGACTCTTTCAAAGACTTTCTCAAATAGGTGCCAAAACATGCTCACTCCAAAATGGGATAGGCTTTGCTGGAGAACAATGGAATATACCTATGTCTCTGCCTACAATGTAAGGGCAGAGGTGGGGCGGGGAGGGGGAAGGGCAAGCAGAGAAGGAAAACAGGACTCTTCAGTTTCTTCTATACAAAGTTTCTCTTCCCTCCCATTCTTCTGTACCAACCCCCATGGACTAAATGGAAATGTCAACGGTTGAGTTGACAACCAGTGTTGAGTAGCTTTCCTATCATCTTGGCATCATCAGCATGATTGCTGTCATGTAGTTGCTTTAGATGAATTCCCATCTAATACTTACAGTAACCCTCTGAGGTAAGTGTTAGTATTACCTTATTCTACAAATGAGGCTCCTAGGTCCAGGGAATTTAAGAAAATGCCCAAGGTCACCTAGCTTGTAACGGACAAACCTTGACCAGAAAACACAAGTCTGTCTGCTCCAGAGCACGTGCTCTTCACCACCAGAGCCTGTCTCCTTGCAGCTCCCTGGAGATTGGGATGAGCATCGAGATCACGATTTGGAAAAAGAAGTTGTAATTGAATACATATGATGGAATATTATTCAGCCGTAAAATAGGATATCCTGCTATTTGTGACAACATGAACAGACAATGAGGGCATTATGCTAAGTAAAAGAAGTCAGAGAAAGGCCAATATTATATAATCTTACTTATATGTGGAATCTTAAAACAAAAAACAAACAAACAAAAAACTCATAGAAACAGAGTAGAATGGTGGCTGCCAATGTCAGAGGAGGCAGGAAGAATTGGATAAAGATGATCAAAATGTACAAATTTTCAGTTATAAAATAAAACTAGAGGCCCAGTGCATGAAAATCCATGCACTGGAGGTGGGTGGGGGGTCCCTAAGCCCAGCCTGCCCCCTCTCACAGTCCAAGGGCCCTTAGGGATGGGAGGTGACCTGGCGATCAGGGGAAGGTGACACCCCATCACACCTCTGCTGCTGTCACCTGCCAGCAGCATAAAGCCTCAGGCAGCCCTAGTTACCTGAGCCTTGAGCGGCCCTGGGCAGCTGGGCAGCTGACATCTGAGGCTTGCCTGTACCTCTGGACGGCCCTAGGCAGCTGGGGGCCCGAGGGCAGGTCCAGCCACACTGTGTATCTGCCACCCCCTACCCCCCGGAAGGGCTGAAAGGACTGGGGAACTCCAGCAGGACTGAGGGGACTGTGCACAACCATTTTGTGGCTATGGGTGCTGCCATATTTGTGACAGCATTATGGTCAATTTGCATATTCCCTCTTTATTAGATAGGATAATTACTAAGGCTGTGAAGCACAACACAATGACTACAGTAACTATCATTGCTGTGGGGTATATTAGGAGGTTACTAAGAAAGTCACTACTAACAGTTCTCATCACAAAGAAAACACATTTTTTTTTTCTTTTTTTGTTTCTATATCTGATAATGGATATTAACTAAACATATTGTGGCAATAATTTTGCAATATATGTAAGTAAAATCATTATGCTACACTCCTTAACTTCTGCAATACTATATGTCAATTATATCCCAATAAAAGTAGAATATAATAAACAAATAAAGTAGATTTCTTGTAGACCAAAGGAAGAAGAAAACAAGCTTTGAAAAGCTGGAACTGAATGAGCAATGAGAACTGCTTCCATCACTTCCGGCAAGAAGAGTCAGAGCATCCTGGTGTGGCGCACAGGTACCACAGAAGAGGCTCTCTTCCCAGTGAACTTGAGAATCTCTTTCAACATTGCTGTGCCTAGGTGTCACCCCCCAGGCCAGGCCCGCTCTGTTTCTGCTGAAGCACAGACAGTCGTGCATCTTTCAGTATGTTCCTGTCTGGTACAGAGTAGGCACCCAGAAAATAGGTAATGTGGTAAACGCTAGGATGAAATTTGTTGATGACCCTTATCAACAAATGTCCATCTTCTCCACAAGGTACAGTGCTCAGTACTGCAGGAGTACCAAGAGCTAGGACACCATTCCTGACTCCAAGAAGCTGACAGTCCAGTGAGATTCCACAGCAGCAGCTGTCGAGTCTACGGAAAGCACAGGGCATGGATCAGAGGAAGATGTGATCTGCCCAGGTAGGAGATTCTCACAGCCTGCATGGGGGAGGTGGTGCTTGGCACTCAATGGCCAGCAAAGGTGTGAAGGCTCGTGGCTCCCCTCTGCATAGTGGGAGCCAGCTCTGAAAGCTGGGCTTGGCCTCAACAACACACGTGATAACAAGGAGAAAAGCAAACAGAATCCCATAAAGGAAAGTCCTGTCCATTAAAGACAAAGACCGAAGGAAATTTAGTGGGTGTTTTGCTAGCACTGGCTTTAGGAGAGACTGCCAGATGTTTCTGGACCTTGCTATGATCCACACTTATTTTGGTTTCTTTGCTAGACTTCCTTACTGGGAAAAGAAAGTTCTCCCTGTAAATATTGAGTTGACTGTGAAAGAATGAGCTTTGAAATCAAATAGACCAACGGAGAGGCTCAAATCCACTCCCCTCTGCTCACTAGCTGCCTACCATCTTCAAGCCCCGGGCTCTCCCTCCTGGGAACTGAGGCTGTTCAGAGGAATGAATAAACTATGCGTGCCAGTGCTCCACACTGCTGCTGACAGGAAGAAGGGAACCAATAAATGTCAGCTCCCCATTATTCTGCTAATAATGAATTTCACTTGCACTTCAGCCAGTGGAGAGTTTTTCCCAGGGCACAGGTTTGAGGCCTGTAAGCATGGCAGACCTCAAGGGAATGGAAGGTTGAAACCTTTACTCCATAAGTCACATCCGCCCACCTACCCCTCTCCTCAAGGAATGTAGCTAACTCTACTCATGTAGAGCCAAGAGGAGAAAAATTACACAGAGAAATTGGTTCGTGTCCCTCAGTGCTGTTTTGTGTGAACAAAGCCACATTTCCCCCCTCTAATAACAGTGGAACTTAACAAAGGCTTTGTCTAAACACGATCAGTTATATTAAGAACATTACCATACAAACAACAAAGAAAAAGATGAGTTGACTGATTCTTCTCGGGTGATTCAGAATCATGTAGATAACGGCCTGCAACCTTTTTCTGTAAACACCAGGTAATAAATATTTTATGCTTTGTAGGTCCCACAGTCTCTGCCACCAGCACTCAAGCTGTGCCATGGTCCTGCGAAAACTGCCACAAACAATATGCAAATGAATGAACTTGGCTTTGCTGGGGGGAAAAAAACACTTTATGAACACTGAGATTTTAATTTCTTATAAATTTCACATATTTCACAAAATGTTAATCTTCTTTTGATTTTTCCCTAAGCATTTAAAAATACTTTTTAGATAATTCTTAGCATATAAAAGCAGGCAGTGGACAGGATTTGGTGCATGGTCCTTTACTTACCAGCCCTGAATCAGGAAATATCTGGTCCAACCCCTATACGTTGTAGCAGCACGGAGGAAAAGCGACTTATCCAAGATGAGCTGGGTCTCTCATACCAACATAGAGGCTCCCAATGGAATATTCCTTGGCCATAAAAAATTTCTTCCCATGGGCCTGGAATAGGGGTGGGCAAACTTTTTTACTCGAGGGCCACAATGGGTTCTTAAACTGGACCGAAGGGCCCGAACAAAAGCAACCTGACCATGCTGGCACTCTCATCTTGGGCTGCTGGTGAAGGAGCGGAGGGGAGAGCAAGAGAACCCTCCGCTCTTTCTGCTCCGCGGGCCGGATAGAACAACTGAATGGGCCAGATCCTGCCCGCAGGCCGTAGTTTGCCCACGGCTGGCCTAGAGGGTATTATGCTGAGAGAAATAAGTTGGAGAAAGACAGATACCATACGATTTCACTTATATGTGGACTCTAAAGAACAAAATAAACAAACAAACAAAATTGAAACAGATGCATAGATACAGAAAACATACTGATGGTTACCAAGGGAAGGAGGTTGGGAGGTTGGATGGAAAAGGTGAAGGAATTAGTACAAATTGGTAGCTACAGAATAGTCATAAAGGTGTAAGTTACAGATAGAGAATATAGTCAATAATATTATAACTATGCATGGTGCCAGGTGGGTACTAGAAATATTGGGGGGAACTTTGCAAAGTATATGATTGTCTAACCACTGTGCTGTATACCTGAAACTAATACAAAATATCATTAAATGTAAACTGTAATTGAAAATTGAAAATATCTCTATTAAACATCAGACAATTACAGACCTGAAACCGGGGGGAAAAAATCACCTTTTCAAATGTTACTGCTATATCCAGTGTTAGAAAATCATCTTAGCAGCCCCTCCATCCTCTGCATTTTTAGTTTACTCTGCCATTTGATAACCCAGTCATAGACAGCTGTGTTAAAGATCCTTGGAAATGAAATGTGACGGGTGACTTTGTGTCACAAGGACCAAAACTGCGTGCTCACCACTTGAATCTAATTTATTAGGAAACATTCTGAGTCATTGAAATGTGTCTCCCGCCTTAGGAAACTATAACAGACAGCACTGCAACTTACCTGCACACGGAACCTAAGCAAATAAAGACGACAGGATGTAAACGTGATTTTCTCTTTTAAAAATTGCTTTACATATTGTAATTCTTGTATGTCCCTTGGGGGGTAGATATTTCGGTCACAGAGTTATCCAATTAAAATGAGCACTCTCTGTTTCATCCTTTAGGCGAGGACAGCTGCCAGCTGCTAAGTTTTATAAAGCTTTCATCTTGGCCATAAATATTTAACAAGAACTGGTTGGTACACAAGTGAGAAATCAAAGAGAGGATCTGGAAATAACCTCTGTGCTGCGGGAAAGCTGAATAAAACAAAAGCCAAATGACCACTGTCCTCCATTTTTATTGAAACAACCATTAAAGTATTTCTGAGGGATTTTTTTATCATTCTTTTAACCTGCTTGTCCTCACAAATGTACAAAAATAGGAAAGTTATAGAAAGATATTAAATGTGACTATCTGTGCCCTTTTCTCCAATATCCTGCCATTTGTTTCTGAGGCAGACTTTCATGTTTCCATGGAAACTCATAGTGAGGCTAAGCACTTTAGCAACATTTAAAAATATAGACCGTTCTTTTTCATATTTGTCTAGACACATATACACACACACACACAGATATATATTCATACATGTAGACCTACATATTCATACTCATACCTACACACAGACCACCACTGCCAACCACCTCCATTCTGCACATCATTATCACAATATCCCACACAGGCTAAAAACTCAGAGTAACTAATCATAAATAGGCAAAGGGGTCATGGCCTCTCTTCTTTGACCTGAAAAGAGAATGCTGCCATTTGCCTTGAATGGCATTTTAGGCTTCCTCTCCTCCCTTCTCACCGCCCAGTTCCATCTTGCAAGCCTGAATCTTTGAGGTCATCTTCACTTCCACATCCTTCCAGGCAGAGGCCCCTCATGAGTTTTCCTTGTTCGTCGTCTTTCATATGGGACCATAGAGTGTTCTAGAGAATGGAGAGGTTATGCCACCGGCAGAGATCTCAGAGACCAGAAGGTTTTCCCCCACTTGCTTCAATGACTGACAGACTCAATAACTAACAAGATTAAGCAAATTGGTACTCACAAAACAGTCACAGAGATGTAAACAATAGAATAGGGAATATAATCAATAATCCTATATAATAAAAACCTAATATGCTAAGTGTCCAATCATTTGTTCCACCATTTGACCAGTCGCTATGAAACACACTGACCACCAGGGGGCAGACGCTCTGACCAGTAGGTTAGCTTCCAGCCAATCAGGACTGGGTGAGGAGGGCTTGACACGCCCTGGACAAATTTGTGCACTGGGCCATTTTTGGCCCAATCCTCGCAGGCCAGGCCAAGGGCCCCACCAGTGCCCAAATTCATGTGCTGGGCCTCTAGTGCTGTAATAACTATATATATTGTCAGGTAGGAACTGGAAATATCAGGGGAACACTTTGTAAGAATATTATTACTTAATCACTATATAGTACAATTGGAACTAATACAAAATAATATTAAATGTAAACTTTAATGGAAAAATAAAATTTTTTAAAAGACAAAAAATGAGTATTCCTTACTATTGAGAAATCATTTGAAGCTAACTGAAATATCTCAACTGTTCTTTAAACTCACTTGATTGTGTCCTTACTCCATTATTATAAGAAATAAAAAATTATACCAACCACTTCCTTTATATCAGAGTTTGGTACATGAAAGACAGATGCAAAAGGAAGGAGAAAAGGCAGGAGGGAAGGAGGAAGAGAGAAAGGTATTAACTGATGTATCCTTATCTCAATAATTATGAACCCTCAAGTTGTTATCCTCATTTCTTCAGAAATATATTTTCCACTGTTTTCATTCTATCTTAGGCTTCTTCTATCTCAACTTCAGGATTTTCTAGTTCTGGACACCCCAGAGAACCCAGACTCCTTACTGTGAGAGAGCCTCTGAAGTCGCTACCCTGTGGCAGTTGTCCATTCTGATTCTGTTCCTTTAAACTGCCTACTCAACAATTGAACCATTTACTCAACAAATACTCAACAGAGTAAGTTGTGTACTAGGTACTGTTTACTGGGCTTATAAGCAGTGGGCAAAAGTGACACAAATCCCTGTCTACTCAGAGCTTACACGCCTCCTTAGACTTAATCTGGGCTGGCTCTGATTCCATGCCTTTTCAGTCCACCCTTGACTCGTGGATCATCCTCCCATTTATGATCCCAGCCTTTCCCATCTCCCATTGAATGCCTATACTGATTTTTTACTCCCTTGACTCTAGACTCTTCCACAAGTAGAATGTTGTCCTCAGGCACTTTAATAACTTGGGAAGACAACCGTCATCACGATAGTTTTTTTTTTAATTTTTATATATTGCACTTTTTGTGTGCCAGGTATTGTTTAAGTGACTTCCATGTATTAATTTATGCAATCTTTTAACAATACCTGAACCGAGGAAGCAGAACTGTAGCTGCATTCACTGACCAACTGATGAATAGTGAAGTACAAGCGACAAGCCTGGCATTGCCTTCCTGTACATGACAACCTGGCTTCTCATTTGCTCCAGGTATTCTTGTTGCCTTTGGTTATGTTTCTGCCCACATTTCCTTTTTCCCAAGATCATTTGAAATGTGTTCCCTGCCACACAAACTATCCGTCACTCGGTGTCCTTCTTCCCCATCTCCAGTGAAACTTTTCAGTGGCTCTGGGCCAAGGACAACACCTTGCAAGTATCACTTATTCCATCCCAGCGTGATGAAGACGAAGATATCTAGGATTCATTTTGTCAAACTGCAAAGAACCAGGGCTCATGCGTGCACCCTACATCTCAGTTCTGCTGTTATAAAAGGTGTTTGGATTTTACTATCTCCTCCCATATGGCGCTTCATTATATTGTCCACAGGACATCCTCTATCCTTGACATATCTCATCCCTCATGTAATGATGATTACCAAGCCTCCCAGTCCTCTAACTCCTCTAGGGCAGCTTCTTACACATCTAGGTTTTGTTTTATTTATCACTTCTCTCTGCCCTTTCTTGCCTTAATTAAACTCAGCCTCGGGACATAGGAAACTAGAGAACTTTTTTTTCTTCCTTTGATGCAAGTGACATTGTTTCCCCGGAGACAGTAAAGGTTCCCCACCCCCGAAACTCACTAGTTATATCTTAAACACTCATTGTTCTGTGTCTTCCCATTTCTGCTTGACTGAGTGTTTGAAGGTTTGATTTACATTTTAATAGTTTTTGATCCAGAGGGAGGAAATAAATGGGAAATGGCCATCATTTTCCTCTCGTCTACCATCAGCTCCTCTCTTTTTTCCAAAGCTTTGAAAAGCAGCTATTTATTTTCTCATTCAAAACAATCTTCACAGTTTATAAGAAAGGCCCTTTTCGTTATTTTCATAATTATATGGATGGAAAAGAATTTGCCTGATGATAACAATTGTCACTATACAATCTGTGAGTGATAAGAAAGAAAGGCCAGCAGGTCTCAAACCTCAGCAAGTGTATGTTTACCTATTATTATGGCTTGAGGGCTCACCACAAATTGTGGCTGTCTTCCATTCTCCCAATTCTCATTCACAACAACAAAACTACTGTTATTGGGATTATATAAATTAATTAATATCAGTGCAAATAAATATACTGAAGCAGCTAGTGATCACACTCAAGACAAAGGTGCCTCCCTCCCTAATTCACTCCTCTTCCACATACCAGTCAGAATGAGCATTCTAACAACCGTCATCACAATAGTTTTGTGCTACTACTGTGCTACTATTCAGTATAAAAACCCTCACGGTGGCCCTTGTCTTCAGGCTGAAATCTAGGCTCAGTAGCCTGACAAATCTAGGCTCAGAGCCATCACAGTGGCTCTCAACCTTTTTAATGCTGCAACCCTTTAATACAGTTCCTCATGTTGTGGTGACCCCCAACCATAACATTATCAACCTGAGAACCGCTAGCAGGGTCGCCTAAGACTATCGGAAAACACAGATATTTACATTACGATTCGTAACAGTAGCAAAATTACAGTTGTGAAGTAGCAACGAAAATAATGTTATGGTTGGGGGTTGGGCTGTGCGAGCACAGCCAAGGGTTCAGCGAGCCCGAGTGGGGCGACGAATGATGGAGAAATGATAGACAGAGGAAAAGCTGGGTCTAGGTGGATCTCCTGTGCCTGGCTGAGGCCACAGAACGGATCCAGACTGCGAAGCTGAGGCTTTATTTATAGTCAGGGACAGACAAGGTAGTTTACAATGTTCTTGTAAGTTTCACTTGTTTTGGCAGCACTTGCTGCCCCTCCCACAGCCCACTAGCCACCCAGGAGAGATCTGGGGAGCAGTCACAAGATCAAGCTGAATTATGCTTAGAGGGCTGTGCCCTCCAAGCTGGGCCTTGTTTGCGACTTTGCCAGCAGGTCAGTCCGAGGCTTAACCCATAACCGCTTCCTACAGGGAGTCCCCACAACATGAGGAACTGTATTAAAGGGCCACGGCGTTAGAAAGGTTGAGAACCACTGCTATCATCAAGCCCCTTGGCCTCTCCAGTCTCACCTCTTACACACCTTGTGGTCCCACCATCCTGGAACCACATCCTTCCACTGCCATGATCAGCCTCACCTTCCTGCTCCTGCTTTAGTTGGCTAATTATTTTCCCGCCACAGGACTTAGCTCAGGTGTCACCTTCGTAGAAAAGCCCTTCCTGAGTGTCTGTCCTCGCCTGCTCTCACTCCAGGGTGATCTTGAGCTTCTCGCCATCATGGCTGTAAATATAATGGTCATCATCTTCTTTACTCGCTACTATCCTCTCAGAAAAAAGGTTTTCATTCATGTTGCTTCTATGACTGCCTAAAATAATGTAATAATCGAATAAGTGGATAAACAATGGAATAGACAAGTCTAAGCATGAATAAAGAAATAACAAGTAAAAGTAGAGTAGAATCACCCAAAATTACCATCTCAAGGGTCACAATTTTCTAAGGGCCTCTCCAGATTGTAGGGACCAGAAAACCCAGTGGATACCTGGAAGTGCCCTGTAAACCTAACGACCCCAACGCTGCTGAGTCCCAGGAGAGTCTCAACATTGCAGTATTTGAGTCTTAAAGGGCAAGTCCCCAGCACTTTGCCAAGGAGACAAGCTATTCATTGCAGCTGTAACCACCCAAGGCACTGAGGCCCCATGAAGGTCCCTCAGAGCCAGCATGGATCGCTGTGGAGAACTTCCTCAGCCCAGACAGAGGCCAAGACAGTCCTGCTGCCAGCGGCCTCCTGATCGGTCCCTTGAAATTATCACTTCCTGTTTGAGAATGAAGACATGCAAACCTTGAATCTGCTACTAAGGAGCTAGTTCTCTATTATCCATGGTTGTAGGGGGCAGCCTGGATAACTCAACTTGGCCAAAGATCTAGGCATCATCATCAAAATGACCATTATCAAAAATAAGATTTTCATAAGTGTCTAAGAGAATGTGGCATAGGTCTTGAAAGAGCATTAAAAAAAAAAACCACAGATGGGAAAAGATATTTTGGACAATTTTGTCATTCAGAAGTTGATGTCCTTAATATTTGTTTGGGGGTGGGGAGACAATAAAATTTTATTTTTTTTAAAAGAAAGCAGAGATAAACTTTCACTTCTTGGGAGATGTAATTGATATCCTTTTCCCTTGTCCTCCCATTAAGTTCAGTTAAAACACCTGGACAATATACATAAAACAAACAGGCAGATGCTAAAAGGTGAAGGCAAAAATACCTCGGCACCTGAGGAATGTCACAGTGGTGAGCTATTGGATTTTCGTTTTGCCATACACACACACACATATATATTTATGTATATATACATATATATTCTAGAGGCCTGGTGTACAAAATTCATGCACAAGGGGTTGGGTCCTTGAGCCCAGCCTATGCCCTCTCATCCGGGAATCCTCAGAGGATGTCCGACTGATGGCTTAGCCCCGAGGGACCAAGCCAGCAGTTGGACATCCTTCTGCCGCGGAGGCCGGAGAGGCTCCCACCACTGCCATTGTGCTCACCAGCCGTGAGACCAGCTCAGGGCTTCTGACGGAGTGGCACTCCCCTTGTGGGGGTGCACTGACTGTAGAGGGCCCCTTGGGAATGCACATGGATGACCTTTAAATTAACGTGAGCTGCTCCGAGGTGACTGTAATCAGAACTGATTTCTTATCTTTATCCATGTGCTTGGAATGAGGAACGAATAGGACCTTGACTTACCCAGGTCTTGATATGCTAAATCCCAGGAATGAGGGAATGAATAGGACCTGGGCATACCCAAAACTTCTTTGGCCTTAAACCCCCATCTGGAAATCAATAAATGCACTGTGTTGTCTGTGGTGGGTGTTGACTGTCCCTCCATCAGAGTGACAGCATCCATCTGGCCCTCAGCTTGATGAATCTATTTCTGTCTATTTCTTTCTTTTTTTCTTAATCCCCAGCTCCTCCATTCAGGAGCCTGTCCTCCCTTTCTGTGCTGGACACGGAAAAAGGAGAAGCACTCCACTACACTGACCACCAGGGGGCAGCTCCTGCATTGAACATCTTCCCTCTGGTGTTCAGTGTGCATCATAGCAATGGGTTGTTGTGCTCTTCAGTCAAGTTGCATATTAGCCTTTTATTATATAGGGGTATATATATAGTGCTATCCCAGACTTGGAGCTAAAGAAGCCTCACTCTGGAAATGCCAATGGATGCAAACCAAAAAAGCCTCCCAAAATACCTGCTTTCCTAACTGAAAGGAGCAGCCTAGGAAGACATACAGTAACTTTAAGTCAGTAATGCTCTACTCCAGCCAGACATCAGAGTTACAGCTATGGCCCAACCTGCCAAGCCAGCACAGACCAGCTGGAGAGCTTAGACTTTCACCCTCTCTGAACTGTAACAAGGTGCTCTGAATGCCCCCGCCACAGTGATGCTGAGGGGAAAAGTTTAACCTTACTAACCAATGAAGTTGACAAGTTTTTTTAAAAACAAGAAATAAGTTTCCAGAAGTTTCTCCACATAATGGAGAAGTCTCCTGCTAGCAACACTTCCATTTTGGTATAATAGGCTCTTTTGAGTTTTATGTTGCATAATAATTTTGTGTCTAACTTTTATTGAGTATCTTTGTGCCAGGAATTACACTGTATACTTCATATAGAGTATCTCTTTAATCCTTGCTGGGATCCTAAAAGGAAGATACTGAAATAAACCCTCTTTCACAAGTGAGGAAATTGACTCTTAAAGAGATTAAGCAAATTGCACAAGATTACCCAGCTCAGAAATAGTAAAATCAAGATTCCACGTCAGGCAGTCAGACCCGGAGCACACTCTCACACCCAGGCTCTGGCAAAAGCTGCCTCTCTGGTAGGCAGATCTCCTGGAAGGAGCGGATCTGCCTGCATTAGCAGCCCAGGAGCCTTGAGATCACAGTCCTGCCCTGCTCACGATTCTAACCAGCACCCTGGCTGAACCAGGTGTTCCTGGCCTTTAAGGAATGGGAAGGGCATCCAAGGGACCTCACCAGGAGGCAGGAGGCACCTACAGGCCCAGGCACAATAGGGGGCATGCCTCACACCGATCTGGGAGAGAGCAGGACAGGGCCACAAGCATGACCCTCATCCCCAACGCAGCCATTCTGACACTACTGGTGAGCTTGGAAATGCCAAGCAGGTGTGGGTGAGGCAAGAGAGAGAGTGATACGTGTATTTCTACTTCTAGAAAAAGAAGTTCTATGGACAAGCAGCTCATGCTCGGAGAAGCACGCCTGTATCCCCTGCTTTGAAAGGTCATGTTACCCTCTTTGCTTTTATGAAAGGCCTACATCAGTGCCTGTTTTCACTAACCAAAAGATTTTAGGGGAAAAACAAAACTAGTGTTCAAAGCTCATTTTGCAGCAGCCTTTCCGGAGACCAGGGGCACCCAGCGCAGGAGCCAAGGCGGCCTCGCCAAGCTCCTCCCCAGGATCACAGGACGCTCAGCATCTCCGCACCCAGCCTCCACAGCGTCCGTTGGCATCTGGTTTGTCTCCATGGATTTGTTCATCGTTGGCAAGATGTTTGCTAAGGTATCAGAAAACCCTAAGAGACCTTGTAAGGCTGTTATGCTTAGTGTAAAACTGGATACAATTAAGCATTTCAATCATGGTGAACAAAATAAAGACATAAATTAATGGTAATTGTTTCTTCACTCTGCCATTTCAAAGGTTTAGGAAATGTTCTACTTTTTTTTAAGTAGCAGGGAAAACCTATACAGCTCAGTGCCAAAAACAGAATTGGAAGGGGACTATGAGCAAAGCTTTGATGAGAATCCTTAGACTTGAGTTAAGCAGACTACAACCATGAAATGAGGCAGATGCAAATTTTGTTGATGTGGGAAGCACTATACATATATTATTTTACAGGCAACAGTCCTAAATGGCTCAAGTATTATTCTTTTCTATATTTTAAAAGGAACCATCAGGCTTATCATACCAGTAGTTATGAAACAATTGGAAAGAGTAAAAATGTATATCTTTGGACTGTGACATATGCCCCTTTTGTTATAAATGTACAAATTTTACATGTTCTTATCACTGTCTCTAATTGTCATTTCATCATTGCTGTTTTATCCTTTTAACATTATCTATCTATACTAATAAGAGGGTAATATGCTAATTATATCAGGTCGACTGCACATCTTCTGGACGTCCGACTTCCTTCTGAACAAAGCCACAGTGGCGGGGGCCAAGGTAGAGGCGGTTAGGGGCAATCACGCCAGCAGGGGAGCAAGCAGTTAGGGGGTGATCAGGCCAGCAGAGGAGGGTAGTTGGGGCCAATCAGACTGGCAGGGGAGAGCAGTTGGGGCAGTCAGGCATCAGGGAAGGGCATTTGGGGGCAATCAGGCAGGCAGGCAGGCAGGCAAGCGGTTAAGAGCCAGTGGTCTCAGATTGTGAAAGAAATGTCAGACTGCCAGTTTAGGCCTGATCCCACAGGGATCCCCCGGTAGTTGAACATCCTGAGAGGAGTTCCAGATGGGAGATGGTACAGGCCAAGCTGAGGGACACTCCTCCCCCGCACAAATTTCATGCACCGAGCTTCTAGTTCTTTTATAATTCTCATTAATGTCCTTGGATCATCATTTTGAAATAATTATCTATATTTTATTATTTTATTAGTCTTCCTCATGCCACTTGCCTGGCACTGTGTTAGTGCTTTATAGTTATTACTACATTGAACCCTCAGAGTAACCCTTGGTAGGTAATAACAATATTGTTATATGGAGGAAACTCTAGCCTTAAGTGAAGTGATTTGCCCAAGATTGCATGGTTAGTTGTCAGGTAGAAAAATAGGGGCTGCTTTGGGTTTTCATCTTCCAAGCCCTTCAGTTACCCAGGACCCAATGCCACCTCCCATTCGGCTCCACTGATGACACAGAAGACACACTGAGATCCTCTGAAAACTCACCCTGAAAGTCACTGAGCCCGTATGATAGCCCCGGGATAATGCTACCCACTGACTCCAACCATGAAAGTCCCCCAGAACCTTCAGTGTCCATAATTATAGAGCTTATCACCACACGATTTGCCGCTCTTGCAAAGGAACAGTAGAGAAGGTAAACATGTTAAAGTAGGATAAAGCACAACCATTTAAAAAAGGCAAGAGGTGCAGTTGATAAAAAATGTAATTACCTGCTTCTTCGTGGAACATGTTTGCAGAGCATAATCTCTAGTTTTGCTTTTCTATTGCTGCTGACAATATCGGGCATTTAGAAAAATTAATGTTAAATTTTTCTCTGAGCTCCAACTATCAGGCAATTTTGTACTACAGTTAATTGACTTTTTTAAAGACACTGTTTTAAGACACCAGACAAATGTTTCTGCGTCTTTACCTCTCAGTATCCTATTCCATATTAGAAGACCATATTCTATATTTAGGTGATATATTACTCACTGTTTCATATTCTATGACATAGTTCAAGAAAAGACATCTCTCTATTGCATATTTCAGGTTATGTTCTATTTTGGGCATTCGGTCTTAATACAATCGATAGTATATGTGATATCTTTGAAAGAGAAAGTACAGGGAGAGAAAAATTTTCCCTTCCCTCTGCTCTTTCAAACCTATTTTGTAGGACTAATTCTTCCTCATATTCAAAAATTATGTCCTGTCATACTTGTATTTTAAAAATCTACTTTTAGACCCCCAATTTTTTTTCTCAATAAAACTAATCAGTCCCAAGCAAAAGTTAATACTCTGAACTGTGCTTATAGCAGAACTTCTTCTTCCAGGTGAGGGGTCAAGGCCATGTTCCTCATTTCCCCACCTGGAGCGTGAGCCCCTCTCCCTAACTCAAGATGCTCTGCTCCCTCCAACGGGCAGGATAAAGGAGGATTCAAGGTTTGAGAAGGACTACCTCCCGCTGCGGCAGAGGATCAAGGCCAACTCTTCTTCTCAGGGCCCTTTCGCACGGGCATTTCAAAGCCAATGGCAGGCACTGTCTCCTCCAATGGCTACTTTGGGTTTCCTTAGCCCTTGCTCCCTTGAAATCCACCAGACACAGTCTGGCTCTGTTGATTCCTAAAACCCATACAAGTGGCAACTTGAGCTAGGTCCCTTTGAGGCAGCTCCAGGTCAGCTCTCTTCCCCTTGGGTTAGTCTTTGTCCCATCCATCCTGCCCCGCAAACTCTATTCCCAAACCAGCAAGCTCTCCATCTGACCACAGCATATCCCTTCAGAGCTCCTCCTTGGGATCCTGGAGTCTCTGTGCTCCATGGTCCCAGATAAATGGATCATGCTTTCTCTTTGAAGTCCCTCTCACTAGGTAGAAGTAAAGGGAAGTATCCTCCTGCCTTCCCCATCAGGGCAAGGGAAGGAACATGCCACAACATCTTGACAACTTCCTTGAAGAAATCATCTCCTGACTTTCCAGCTTCTCCTTTGTATTAGTATGCAATACAAATTAGCCTCAATCGGTCAGTAGCTTGGAGAACTTTATTTCACTCTCAGGCAAAGCCTGCTGAAAATCTGGGTGTCTAGCAAGAGCTGCTGCTCCATCAGGTGACCCTGTGTTGCGGACAGCTTCCCTTTTGTGGCTCAGCCACAACCACCAAGATTAGGGAAGAGTGCATATCGAAGTCACACCCACTTCTCTATGTTTTGGCCTAGAAGTGACAGGAATCCCACCCATTCACAGTTCATTGATCAGAACTAGTCTTTTGTCCCATCTAATGCAAGGAGGCTAGAAAATGTAGAAAGCACAGGAGGTATTGGTGAGCATTTCTATCTTAGCCACAACCTGCAACACAGATAATGGGCTTATGGACCAAAACAGGCTCCTCTTTTCTTTTCTAAGTAATTCTTCAACACTAGAACATCTCACTTTTTTATATGGGGATTATTGGTATCTAATTTCATGGGTATCAGCTAAAAGAGAGACAAATAGAGTCCTATTAAAACACCCCATTGTATTTGAGTTAAACTTTTTAAAGCTTACAGCATACAATGAAGAGAAGTAACATGTATTGAGCACCTACTAGATACCAAGCACTTTTCCATGTGTTTACATGCATGACCTCATTTGATTCTCACAAGAATCCTAATAGTAAAAGGCTGATATGCAAATCAACCAAACGGCAGAATGACTGGTCGTAATGATGTGCACTGACCCACGAGGGGACAGATGCTCAGCACATGAGCTGCCCCCTGGTGGTCAGTGTGCTCCCACAGGGGGAGTGCCCTCAGCCAGAAGCCGGGCTCACAGCTGGGGAGCACAACGGTGGTGTTGGTGGTGGTGGGAGCCTCTCCCACTTCTGCATCAGCACTAAGGATGCCCGACTGCTGGCTTAGGCCCACCTAAGTCAGACATCTCCCAAGGACTCCCAGACTGCGAGAGGGCACAGGCCAGGCTGAGGGACTGCCCCCCCTCCACTTCCCGAGTGCATGAATTTCATGTACTGAGCCGCTAGTGTTAAGATATAGGTGGTAATACTTAAGTTTATCATACATTGAAACCTGAGTCTCAGGGCCTAAATACATGGCCAAGATCAATTCATCAGGGAAGAAGTTTAAGTTTAGAATCCAGATGTTGGTTTTACAATAGCATTTTTTCCTACATAGTTCACATTTTGTTTATTTCAAACAAAATATACCAATGCACCAATCCAGTCTCCCAGCATTTGGCATATTCAGAAAGATTAAAAATGAATTTGGAGTTAATAAGGATCATTATCAGAATTAATGATCTTCACAAGATTACATAAATGTAGAGCTATCACTTGGCTTCAAGTAATAGAAAGTCTAATAATTAATATTTCTTTCATTTCCATCTCTTTAATTATTCTAATCTCATGTTGTGCTTATATGAGCCATGCCTGCCATGAGATCTTGCCTTAATTATGCCCTCAGCCTTATCCACCCTTGGTAAATGGGAAAATTTAGGTGTTGGAGGCAATGGTTAAAAAATATGCTGAGCTATGTCTGACTTCTTCCCTCTTACCTACTGTCCTCACCTCTTCTTTGACCTCTGTGAGGTCTTTTAGTTAAATACCATTTCTTAAGCCCCAGATCATGTAAATCTTGAGATATTTAGTCTACAAATACCAATGATTCATGTAATTTATAAGGTTTCAAGTAAATTGTCATGCCATGATTCCAAACTAGTCATTCTTAGGAAAATTAGTGTGAATTACTTACATGCAGGCACATAAGAATCCCAAGTTGGAGGAAATCTAATAATTTAGACTGAAAATACAATGTGTGGTTTTGGATGTGTAGGAGACATGCCATCCTCAGCAGCATGCAGCAGATAGAATTCAGAGAATGAGGAAGCGGGCACAGTGAGAGTGTTAGTTTTGACCACATACAGCCTATGGAGAGAAAAATAAAAAGCTTTTGCAAAGGATTCCCCAATCCTAGGCAATAACTCTTACCTATGGCTCCATAGATGATGAAGTGCTTAGAAATTAGCAGTGTAGGGGGTAAAAAAGACAAAAACAAAATACAACCATAGTAAGTGAAATCTCAAGCAATTCTGTCTGACCTCTCCAAAGCTGGCTAACAAATCCCACTCAGGAAAGCCCTAGTGCAAGCTGGAGACTACTTGTATTTTCTTCCTCTCATGAGGAAACCCAATTCAATGCCACAAATATTTATTGAGCTCTCCTGATGTGAGTGTGATATTAGTCTTGCCTTGTGTCTCTGTTAGACGGGGGAGGGATTGGGGAGGATCATACAGAAACAGGCTAGGGCCCAAAGCCAGGGCTGGACAGAAGGCCAGTCAGACAGGAATTAAAGATCACAGACTAGGGAGAACCAAGATGGTGGCCTAGGTAAGAACCTAAGCTGTCGCCTCACATAACAATTTCAAAAACAAAAACTAAAATCACAACGGACTTCATACAAAAACACAGGAAAGCTGGCAGAGTGGGAAATGTCAACGGAAAGAAGAAAAGAGGCTCACAGATTGGACTGGCAGCTACAAAGCGCTGAGGTAGGAGATGCTCCAGAGAGGAAGTGTGGCCGAATGCCTGGCTGGTGGGAAGGGAAAGGAATTCCCGATTGCACTGAACCCTTTCCTACTGTACAGTTTCCAAACCCCAGCTGAAACCCCATGGACCCAGGTTCATATGGGTGGAGTCTGGACTGTAGAGAAAGGCACCCAGAGACTTAGAGACTGGGAGACCAGGGGAGCCAGGAGCTGCAGCGGGCAGGGTCTACAGTCGCATGCAAGTGAGTACGTGCAGAGGTCTGACCACGGAGGTTGCCGCGACCTCTCCATAGTGGAAGGAGTCAGAGCTTCAAACTACAGAGACCCAACCTAATTCCAGGCGAGCCCCTAGGGCACCCACGCTCTTGCACGAGAAATCTGGGATGGTCAGGCAGAAACTCAGGGGAGCCACGGAAGGCAGAAGTCAGCGGAAACTCAGGGGAGTGCACAAGGGCAGGGCTGACGGGAAGTCCAGACAGTCAGCTCAGTCCTGAGACTCCGCCCCATCCAAGCTGAGCACAGAGGCTTCTGCAATTTTGCAAGTCTGATCCTATAAGAATGTCTCCAATACAGAAGGTATCCCAGAGTAGACACAATTGATACTCATATCCAATTGGCCTGAAGACCAATTCCTCCAAGGGATACCAACAATAATCAAAACTTAACTACAACAAGGCTGTACACGCAGTCCACAAAGGGGAGCACTGAGGAGGCTGACCTACTGTGCCATATAGGACACCAAACACACAAAGCTATCCTACCAACTCTGGGGAGCAGTGAAAATGCCGAGACAAGGAAATAAATCTCAAACAAAAGAGATGGAGGATATAGAGTTCAAAACCACAGTTATAAGATTATGCAAGAATTTCCTAGAAAAGGCCGATAAATTTCATGAGACCCAACTAAAAATTAAACATAAACTGACTAAATTGGAAAATATTATGCAGAGATCCAACAGCAGAATGGAGGAACACAAGAATCAGGTCAAAGAGGAGGAAACCAAGATGGCGGCATAGGTAAACAACTGGTCTGCCACCTTGCACAACAATTTCAAAATTAAAACTAATATAAAGGACACCTATCACCGAAAACCACGGGAAGGCTGGCTGAAAGAGAAAGGAATGCAAGTGCTGAAAAGGAATGCAAGTGCTGAGGAACCTAGGTATGGAGGCACTCAAATCGGGCTGGTGGAGGGCGACTGGGCAAGCAGCTTTTTTTTTTCCAGCCCGAAGGGAAACAAGCTCCCGATCACTTTCACTTTGAAATCCAGTTTCTTGGGTCATATGGGGGACCCAGACACCTACGGAGAGAAGCTGGTCTGAAAGTGAGGGTGACTCTCTTGAAGAGGTGTGTGCAGCAATCATTGTTTACTGTGCTGGATCACAGCGATTCAGGGACTTGGAAACCTGGGGACTTGGAAACACAGAAGGGTGTGGAAGGATGAAGGCAGCCATTTCTATTAGCCACGCCCCAACCTAGTGATGGCCTGAGACCCGCCCCACCCTGAGGCCCTGCCCTGGGGCTCAGCCCACACATTCTACAGACCTGCCCAGGCACCACACAGCTGCTTTTGCACATAAATGGCCTGTATTGTGGCAGCTTAACGATATAAACTGAAGCTCCAGCAATAAAACCACCAAGTCCCAAGCAAACAGGAGAAAACTGTAGTACTTGCAGTAGCTCCTGCAGGGTGGCCTCAGACAGTAGCTGAACTGCACCCCATTGGAGATCCAGAAGCCAGTGTTTCTAGTGGTCAGTTTCAAGCCCTCACACCCATAAGTGACACATTCAGGAGACGGACTCAGTGAGCACCAAAGTCCCACTGAAACAAAGTGTGTCTCCAGCACAGCAGTTCTTCCTTTATAGACACAGGGGGTCCTCACAGACAAGTGGCCTGGAGATCAATTCCTCCCAGTGTACCAAGGCTTAATTACACCAAGACTTTACACTCAGCCCACAAAGGGATATACCAAAAGTGACCACCTCCGGTGATTGGGGAAACTGAGCTACTGGCCCCTATAGGTCACCTACCACACAAAGCCACTCCATCAACACAGGGAGGCAGCCAAAATTAGGAGACACGGAAGCATTTCATGAATGGGAGATATGGAGGAAAGTAACCTATTGGACGACACAGAGTTCAGAATCACATTTATAAGATTACTCAAGAATCTTTTAAAAACCTTTGAGAAACTTGATGAGACCTCCAAGAAGCTTGGTGAGATCTTCAAGGACCTTAAAGAGAATACAAAAAAAAAAAAAAAAAATGGAAAAGGGCCAGTCTGAAATTAAGCATACAATATCTGAAATAAAGATTATACAGAAACTCAACTATAGATCAACGTACCCCAAGAATCAAACTAAATATCTGAAATATAAGGAAGAAAAAAATCACCCAACCAGAGAGGCAGAAAGAAAGAAGAATCCAAAAGTGTGAGGATAGTGTAAGGAGCCTCTGGGACGGCTTAAAGCATACCAACATTTGGATTTTTGGGGTGCCAGAAGAAGAGAGCGAGCAGGATATTGAAGGCCTATTGAAAGAAATAATGACAGAAAACTTTCCCTACCTGATGAAAGAAATAGACTTAAAAGTTCAGGAAGTGCACAGAACCCCAAACAAGAGGAATCCAAGAGGAACACACCAAGACACATCATAATTAAAATGCCAAAGGCAAAAGACAAAAAGAGGATCTTACAAACAGCAAGAGAAAAGCAGTTGATTACCTATAAGGGAGCACCCATACAACTATCAGCTGATTTCTCAACAGAAACTATGCAGGCCAGAAGGGAGTGGCAAGAAATATTCAAAGTGATGAACAATAAGAACCTACAACCAAGATTACTGTATCCAGCAAAGTTATCATTCAGAATTGAAGGGCAGATAAAGAGCTTCACAGATAAGAAAAAGTTAAAGGAGTTCATCACCACCCAAACCAGTATTATATGAAATGCTGAAAGGTACTATTTAAGAAGAGGAAGAAGATCAAGTGAATTAATAATCTGAGGAACAAAATAAACTGGTGAATATAATAGAATCAGGGGCAAAGAAAGAGAGTGGATTGATAATTATCAGGGGGAAAAAGGTGTGGGGGTGCAGAAAGAGACTGGATTAAAATCGTACACCTATGGATGAGGACAATGGCGGTGGGGGGCGAGGGAGGTAAGGGCAGAGGGTGGGGCGGGAACTGGGTTGAAGGGATCTATGGGAGGGGGGAGAAACAATTGTAATAATCTGAGCAACAAAGATTTATTTTAAAATTTAAAAAAAAAATCCAAGATAAGAAAAAAAAAGATCACAGACTATTGGAGATCTCCACCTGACTCAGCACATCTATGCATGCATGCACACAGCAACATATTTGCTACACCTGGCTAATACACTCCACTCACCAGCCCCTCCTCCCTTTGCCAGCTGCCTCTAGGTGCAAAGGAGATTACTTTGTAAATCAGCAGCAAGTTTGGTGCTAAATATCTGATTTTCCACTCAATGAGCATTTAGGTAAGTTATTCTTCTACCCTACCCTCCTGAGTTCTTTACTGAACTAGAACCTCCTCCCTACCCTAATTAACATGGCTTTCTCATTAAGGTTCAAGCACTTGTTTCATTAAGCAAACCTATTATGAACACAAGCCATCTGCCAGGGTGAATGTTAGATAAAATGAATCTGATACCATCTTCATCCTTAAAGACTTGATGCTGCAATGGGGGAGAGAGAACATACACAGAAAGCACACGGCAGGGTAGCATTTTGATCTCTAGGAGAAAACAAAGGTTGGAGGCATGAGTCGTGGATCAGGAGCCCGAGGAGAAGGCAGGCAGGATGGAGAAGCTGGGAGAGGAGCATGCAGGAGGCAGGGAGGCACTGCTCCGTCATCCCAGCAGATACTCCTCTCTCTCCCTCTGCCTGTGAGCAGAGACTCTTTAACCCCAGAGAAGGAAGCAAGCGCCCCTGCCCCACCTCCCCAGGTGGACTCATGAGCTTTCAAAGCCAACGAGGAACTCATCTCTTCGCCAGAGATGTGTCCGGGCGGGCACAGTTCTGGCCAGTGACTCCTAAAGGCAAGTCCCATGTCTGATAAGAAGACAGCCTCTCACAGCCACTCAGCGCCTGCCCAGCCCCTCTCACTCTCCACCTGTTCTCCTGACAGATGCTGCCTTCTGCCAGCAATGCTCACCCCCATATAATTGGGGTGGTTTCTGTATCCCCAAAGGCCAAACTAGAACCCAAGACACCACCAACCCATGTGGGCCAGGCTGATGGCAAAGTGGGCATGGTGGAGAGGGGAGCACCTGCGGTGTGGTGACCAGACCCTACATCTGAGGCCCATGTCGGGGCCCAGGACCTGCAGGCACTCCTCCCGCCGGCGCTGTGGTGCTGAGGGCGGGGCTCATGACACAGGAACAAAGAAGGCAATGCTGGGGCCTCCCGGGAGAAATGGGAAGATCAGCGCTAGAACTCGGTCTTGCTCTTATGGGGATGAGTACCTTGCATACTTTCCTGTTTTAAAAGTCACCGTGAGCCTCAAATCTGTTCGCTATATTTTCCCAGGAAGCATTTGGTCCAAAAAGAAAAACCAAAACCAAGTCACAGGCATCCCCAGCATCTACTGTCGCTCTGTGGTCCGGGCTGGCCACGTCCCCCTCTGGCTGCCCAGCGTGGGTGGTGGCTACAGGCATGGTGGAGCCGGCCCGGCAGCTTCTCCAAGGCTGGCACTGGCCACACCGCACAGGCATGACCGCCCTTAACCCTCCTCCGTCCGGGGAAACAGGCCATGCAAAACCCTCGTAGTTCAGAGGGAGGCTGGGCGCGGAGAGGTTAGGTAGAGTGTTCCTTCCGGCCGCCTGCCGCCTGCTCTCTGCTCCCAGAACGTTGAAGTTGATGGAAATAAATGAAAACATGAACAGATAATCTCGGTTTGGTCAGATACCCCTTGAGAAGTCAGAATCCCGTATTTCCGGATTTAAGTTTTACCCAAATGTGTGCTCTGAGCGGCTAACGACTCTCGGAGGCGGATTGCTGATGCTTGGAGGCAGGCTGCAACTGCTGCAGATTAAGAACGTAGTTTGGGGGGACAGGGGTGGTAAGGGGAGCCTCCAGGGCAAGGCAGCTGGGTGCCTGCTTATGGGAGGCTCGGAGGGGCTAGGCTGCATGGTCAGGAACCCAGGCCTGGGCGCGCCCCGTCCCTGGCCAGTGACACCTGCGGAGGAGTGCCAGGGGACCTCCCACTGAGTCTGCTGCCCACCCCGAGCCTCGGCATCAGCAATCCGCCTCCGAGAGTCGTCAGCCGCTCAGAGCACACATTTGGGTAAAACTTCAATCCGGAAATACAGGATTCTGACTTCTCAAGGGGTATCTGACCAAACCGAGATTATCTGTTCGTGTTTTCATTTATTTCCATCAACTTCAGCGTTCTGGGAGCAGAGAGCAGGCGGCAGGCGGCCGGAGGGGACACTCCACCTAACCTCTCCCCGCCCGGCTCCCTCTGAACTACAAGGGTTTGCATGGCCTGCTTCCCGGACGGCGAGGAGGGTGAAGGGCGCTCCTGCCTGTGCGGTGTGGCCAGTGCCCGGCACAGGCCTGTGCGCCCTCCATGCCGGCGCCTGTGACTTCTGTGGCCTGTCAGCCCCTCCACAGGACCAGGCGCCTCCCTCAGGAGCTCAGTGATCCAGAGCTGGGTTCCGATTCTGGCTCAATTACTTACCAGCTGTGAGAGCCTCATCCTCTCAACTTCTGCTTCCCAATCGGTAAGCCCTCCTCTCAAACGGCTTTGTCAAGACGGAATAAAATCCCGTAATGGCGGAGGGGGGTTGGGGGGAGACCGAGAAGAAGAGAGGCTCTCTCTGAGAGAAAACTCTTTGGCACCACTCGTTGTGCAATGGCATGAGCACCAGCCGCCCCGCAGTCAGGGCAGCCACCTGTGGCCAGAGGACACACGTGGAAGGCTGAAGAGCCAGCACCAGACGGCGGGGCCCAGGGATATGGAGTGTGCGGGTCCCGGCTCAAATCGATGAACCATGAAGACATCTTGGCACTGCCTACCTCTAAACTACTAGTAAGTTAGCCATGAGCATTTCCATAAGCCGAGCCAATGCTCATCGAGTGTTCCACTACCTGCATCCGACTGGCCGATGAGTGGGGGTAGGGGAGGCAGGGGAGGCAGAAAAGTCCAGCAGCCAAGGGTCCCACTAGCAGTTTGAGGAGCCAAAGGAAGCACGCTCCCCTCTGTTCTCTTAAGCCAAGGAGCTCGGGGCGGTGCTCTGGAAGGGGAGTGTGGGGGGGTCTGGGCCTGGGCAGCCTGGACGGGCAGGGCGGTGGGCTGGAGGAGGCTGGCGGGGTTACGCTGCTGGCGGCACCTGCTTCCAGCCCCCAGCCTGCCCCCACTGCCGGCTCCCCAGGTTCTCCCCTAACCGTCCTGGGACTGGGGATTGGAAGAGGATGGACAAGGGCCAGAGGGCTGTCACTGTAAGAAACACCCCCTGGGGTGGGCCACTTCAAAGTCCTCCCTGGGGTGAGGAAACTCCTGAGAAGCCCTTGGCAGGGAAGAGGGAGGGCGGGGAGGGGGGCAGAAGGAAGGGCCCTGGGGCTGGGCTCCCCAGGCCTGCCTCCCCACCAGCCTCCGCTGGCCTCTGCGGCCACACAGCAGGAGCAAACGCAGAGGTCCGCAGCCGGAGGGAAATTAAGATCATGCGTGACAGCCATTACATCTGGGCAGCAGAACAACCCGCCTGAGTCAAACCACAGACGCAGCCCACCAGCTCAACCCCCCTGTCCGCTACGGCCTCTCCCCACAATGTACACAGAGTCACCACATGTGGAAGAAAGAGACACAAGGTCAAAGTCAGAGAGATTTGAAAATGTTACGCTCCTGGCACTGAACGTGGAAGTAGAGGCCATGAGCCATGGGATGCAGGCAGCTTCCGGAAACTAGAAAATATAAATTAAACAATCACACACACACACACACACACACACACACACACCCCTCCCCTAGAGCCTCCAGAAGGTCACAGCCCAGCTGACACCTGATTGTAGACCAATAAAAACAATGTTGGACAGACTTCCAGAACCCTAAGAAAATAAACCTGTTTTATGTCACTGGTTCTGTGGTCATTTGTTACAGCAGCAAAACAAACTAACACAATTAGTTTCCTTTACGCCCCATCACTTTCTTACTTGATCTTCACTATGGCTCAGGCATTTATCTCCATTTCACAGAAGAGAAATTGGAGGCTCTGGGGTTAAATGACTTGTCTAAGACCCTAAGGCTATTCGGTGACAGAGGAAAATTCGAACCCACGTTCACCTGACTAGAGAGTCCAGGGTCTTTACTACAACCTGTGCTCTGCCACACCAGCGGTTCCAGCGGTTTACATCCTATAGACTGCCATCTACTAGTGAATATAGGAAGGGCTCACTTCTTAAAAATGAAAGTAGAATATAAAAAAGAGAAGAGGCAAAAAGAGAGGATAAGGGAGGGAAGGGGAGGGGAGGGGAGGGGAGGGGAAGGGAAGTGAGGGGAAGGAAGGGAAAGGGAGGGGAGGGGAGGGGAGGGGAGGGGAGGGGAGGGGAGGGGAGGGGAGGGGAGGGGAAGGGAGGGGAGGGGAGGGGAGGAAGAAAGCAGAGGGGTAGAAAGAAAAGGGAAGGAAGAGACAAAGGCCTGCTGCGGGTGCTATGGGTAAGTGTTTTTGCAAACTTAGGTGTGTTTTAGGTATATGTCTGGTCACGCTATAAAACTTATTTTGGACTGTGGTTGAAGTAAAAGCTTATAAAACTTTTTGAGAGATCCTCATCTGCCTGCCCACTGGAGAGGAAAGGAAAATATGGCCCAGCTCTTGTCCTTCTGGACGTCCACCCTCTAGAGAGAGACTCACAGGCAACACCCTGGGATGCGGGGCAGCACGGGCAGGGTCGGTGACCCTCTGCCAGGGAATCGCATCCTCACACAGGCTCACCTCTCCCTCCTGCCCCGCGGGGCCCACAGGGCTCTCACCGCACAGAACAGAGCACTGCTGCCCCTCCACCGCTTCTCACCGGCCGCCTCACTACCAACTGCTCCTTCAAAGTGGAAACATAACCCTCCGTCCCTTTCAGCGCCCGTCACCAAGGCCGGTAGAGTCTACCTCCCAAGTCCCCAAGTCCCCCTTCCCCTCCATCCCTGTTACCTCCCCGCCTCTCACCCTGACCCTGCCCACACTGCAGCCCGAGCCACAGGTGTCCGTTCCCCCCCACACACACCCACAGCCCTTCTGCTTCCCCGCTGCGAGGTGAGCAGGTTGGGCATCGCACCCCGGGTCCCCCTCCCCAGCGCCTCCCCTGGCACTCGGACCCTGGGCCTGCCTACGTGGAACCACCTGAGAGTTCCCGGAGGACATCCACGTCCAGACGGGCGGACCCTGCGCACACCGCGCCTCTCCCGGCCGGTGCCTTCCCGCCTCCGGCCAGGAAAGCCGTCGTCCCAGAGCAGGAAGCCCTTTCTGGCTCCGGGGCAGGCGGCCTTCCCCTGGTGAGCTCCCAACTGGCGGACGTTCTCCTCTCACTGTTCACCTCAACGTGTCCTTCTGCCTTCCCCGGTGCTTCCTGGGCAGAACCCACCCAACAGCCATGTCTGCACCCCAACCCCCGGCTCAGGGACCGGGGACGGAGGGAGGGCCTTCCCACCCAATAGCCGAGCGATGGTGGGAAAGGCCCCGGAGCTGCAGGCTGGCTCTCTGCTGCCTCCGCGCAGTCCCTCCGCGGGCTCCCGGGCACCCAGTCTAAGGCTCCCGGGCACCCAGTCTAAGGCTCCCGGGCACCCAGTCTAAGGCTCCCGGGCACCCAGTCTAAGGCTCCCGGGCACCCAGTCTAAGGCTCCCGGGCACCCAGTCCAACGTGGCCACAAGTGGGCCCGGTCCTCCTCCAGGCTCCGCGCCTCACTGAAGCAGTCCCTGAGCCCAAAGCCTGGGGCCACCCTGTCACTGCCTCCTCATGCCCCAGCAGGCCAGCACTCACCTCCAATGCACACCTTGATTCTCACTGTCACCTCCCTGGACAACCACCTCACCCCCTGCCTGTACGGCTGAAACAGTGTTTCCACTCCCTCCACTCCACACTCCCCATCCCACACCCCAGCCATTCTGCTCCAGATCTTGAGATGAAACTTGTCAACCTAAATGTAAGAAGCCGAAGTGAGAGACGCACCAGGCGTTTGAGATCAAATGGAATTATTAGTCTGGGAAGCATGCATCACACAGAAACCCAAACCATGTGCAGGTCAGGCCTTTGTGAGCAGGGGAAGGGGAGTAAATGCAGACATAGAGGGAAGGAATTTCTGCAGGTGCAAAGAAGCTGCGTTATTCCTTAGCTACACCTGGCGGTGTGAAATCTAAAGACCGCCTTAAATGTTCCCTCCTAGTCCGGATCTCTGCTTTGCAAACGGTTGCTTGGATACAATGTCGCTTTGGCCCACCAGGGGGTGTTTTGCGGGGTTGAAACATCCCAAACCTTTGAGGAGTAAGATGTGCAGGGTGATTCTTCTGGAATGGCGGCTGTGACTCCATTTACCTCATTTTTCACAAGCTCCGTTTTTTCAAATCTTTTAAGGGCATAGAAAGCCCTGTCCAGTCCGGCCCCTGCCTGCTTCTCCAGGAACCCCCTGCCTGTCAGGCCGCACCGGCTTCCTCGTGCTGCCACCTCCGCCGGCCACCGAGGGGCTTCCTTAGCGCTTCCTCTGCCTAGAGCAGCCGTGGGCAAACTACGGCCCGCAGGCCGGATCCAGCCCGTTCGGCTGGTCTATCCAGCTAGCAGAGCCGAAAGAGCGAAGGGTTCTCTTGCTCTCCCCTCCGCTCCTTCACCAGCAGCCCAAGATGAGAGTGCCAGCATGGTCAGGCTGCTTTTGTTCCGGCCCTCCGGTCCAGTTTAAGAACCCATTGTGGCCCTCGAGTCAAAAAGTTTGCCCACCCCTGGCCTAGCGCATGATGGTCAGCAGGGACAGGCCCACCAAAGAGGGCATCTTTCCTGCTTCAGCTTAAGGGACTGTTCCTCTCAAAGCACCACACCATTCTGCCTTTCTAGCTTTTATCACAGCTTCAATTTTATTCGCACGTGTGCTTCACTGATGCCTGTCTGATAGACACGAAGCTCACTGAAGGCAGGGCCGTGTATGTCCGCTCCATCCCTCTCTCCCCAGCATCCCTCTCTTCCCTGGGGAGAGAGGGAAGGAGCGGGAGAAGTTCGTCTGCAGAGCCCACTGTTCCGCAGGACACAGCTTCCCAGGAGGTCCCTGGGGGCTGGTTGAGGCCAGAGGGGGCAGAGCAGGTGGACTTGGGCCTCCACGTGCCACGTGGCCCCAGGGAGCTCTGCAGAGGTCTGAGTCAGGTACTGGGCCTCCACACGAAGCTACTTTGAAAGTAAGCCTTCTGTGGGAAAGTGTGTAAGAGTCCATTCAAACACAGGAACTGGAGGGCAGCACTGGTCCTAAGGGCCGTCATGAGCGAACGTGGGAGGTGATAGGGCTTCATTCACACATTTCATGAAACAGCTTTCTTGGAACAATTCACGTGTTTCGCATCTTGATTATGGCAGTAGTTTTGTAATGTATGCATTTGTCATATGCACTCATTTCAATGTGCTGAATTTTATAGGATGTAATTTTTTAAAGCAAATAAGAGTAGGAAAGATTTAATTGCCTTTGGATGTTATTCAAGATTCATAAGTTTGAAGACATTTCATATCATGACTGAAAAAGTTATGCGCCTGTTCAAATTCAGGGCTCGCCCAGATAGGAGACATGCACCGTTCCCAAGGTGCATGGGAAGGCCAAGGAATTGACAAATAACTGTAAGATTTATTGTGTTAAATTAGTTAAAAACAAACACTTAAAGGCACATTATATATTATAGCGTGTGGACTTGGAAACAATTCTTTCTTCACTCACACAGCTTTCTTGGAACTGTTCACCCACGTGGCTGACAACGGAATGTCTGCTGTCACCAAAGCCATTCTGAGCCACATAATACAGAGCACATCATCTTCAGTTCCACAGCAGTTATTTGTGGTGTTGCCTTTGTGAATCCATACGACGCTGTCACTTGCACACATTCTATTGAGCTTGTAGTTCTGTTCGTGATCTCCACAAAGCAGGGCCGCCGGCTCTTGACGGTGCTTTGTGGCGGAGCTGTCCTGCGCACTGAGGGCTGCTGCCCAGCATCCGTGGCCTCTACCCACTCGGTGCCCGTAGCACACAACCTCCCCATCAGTCATGGCAATCAAAACTGTGTCCAGAAGTTTCCGAGGGGGCAAAACCAACCCCAGAAAAGAGCCACCTTTTATTGCACGGGGAGTCTTCCCTTAACATCCTCCACAGGCTGTTAAAAACTATGACTTTAAGAGAAACAACATACAATGAAACTAATTTTACCTTAGACTCGTTGATATAAGCAAGAGTTCAGTTCCTATGGCATATTTTTGGTCACAAAAACATCACCAAACCTATAAACAAAGACCTGAAACACTTTTAATATCTATCATTTAGAGAAATTTGACCTTTATATACATTTTTAAAAGGTTAATATCATTTTCCTACCTGCTTATTCCAGTTCAGGGTCACCTACCTGGCAGTCCAAGGACCCCACCCTGCACGGGGACTCCCTTCCATCAAAGTGTGCTCACACACATACACACATGCACACACACATTCGGTCTGGGACAGTGTTGACATGCTAGTTCATCTCACGTGCACATCTTTGAAATGTGGGAGGAAACCAAAACCCACACAGACATGGGGAGAATATGCAAAGTCCATTCCGACAGTGACCCTGGCTGGGAATCAAGATGTTTCCCTCATCAACTTCTTAACAAAACACTGCTGGACAAAACGGCATTACTCAAGGATCTACTGTGTTGTTGTTTTATGCCACATTAAAATAATTTATTTATAACAACACCAATATTTAAATTATAAGGTGAGATACCCAGAGACTGCTACTAAATTATTTTTAAACTAAAGGCCCGATGCACGAAATTCAGCCCCAGCTTCATCCGGAAGGTCGTCTGGACGGTTGTTCCACTGTTCGCCATCCAGTCTAATTGGTATATTATGCTAATCTCTTACTGATGCTATTGTTTGAATCTACAATACATTCAAAATAGCATCAATTAAAATATTTTCAAGCCTATCTGTCTTCCTGAGAGATTTGTTGTATTTCCTGTGTAAGAATTCAAATATGAAAGAATTCTTGCTCTTCTGGGGGTTAATTCTGACCCTCACCGAAGATACAGGCACCCCAGACACCTCACGCGAAGCTCTCTTTCTCTCTGAAGTGAGCACCAGCCTTTGCTTGAAGACTTGAAGTGACAGAGGAATCCCTGCCTCGCCCAGCAGTGCTGATAGAATAGCTCCTGCTAGTACTAAGCTCAGGTTCTCCGCTCAGAGCTCCTATACAACAGGCCAATTACTGGACAGCCTGCCCCTTGGCAGCAGAGCAGCACTTTCAATATCTCCAGACAGCAAATACATTCTGGCTTTAGTCCTTTCCTTCCCCCCGATAACGACCCCTGCTCCTCCAGCCGCTCGTCATAGGGGCCTTCTCAACATGATTTCATCCTGGGCCTTGTCCACGGCCTACCAGAAAGTGCAGCTAGACCCTGGCTGGTAGCTCAGAGTGTCATCCCCAGACGCCAAGGTTGAGGGTTTGATTCCCAGTCAGGGCACATACAAGAGGCAGCCAATGAATGTATAAGTAAGTGGAACAACAAATCAATGTTTCTCTTTCTCCCTTCTTATCTCTCTAAAACATCAATATTTTTTAAGTGTGCCTTAAAATGAGCCCTGTGAGAGTGTTCCAGACAAGGAGAGTGGAGCTTTGATCATCAGGACCCTTTGCAGGCTAGAGCTGATCAGCATTTTCAACAAAAAGCTCATACCATTTTTGCAAAATTTAGTTTAGAGACTCCAAAAATTAAAATAAACCCCACATAAATAACTGTCTCATATTTCATTGAGTAAATTTAAAAGAACAGTAGTCATTGCTATTCTGATCCTTATTTTGCTCAATAAAGAGATGCTTCGTTAATGAAAGGCTCACAGGAGAAAGTGACTGTGTGTATCTAAAGAGCCCCTTCCTTCCATAAAAAGAGATAGTGACACAGTCAGAAATAGAGAGACAGACACAGAGGAAAATTAAGAGAGAGCAAGAGAGGAGAGAGAGAGAGAGAGAGAGAGAGAGAGAGAGAGAGAGAGAGAGAGAGGAATTCCAGCATCTTTTCGGGTTTCCTCTGTTTGGCCTTGTTTGGGGCATAGTCTTATTGAGGCTTTGTCTGGTGGTCCCCTGTGACTCCCAGATTCTTTCCTCGTGTAACCACTCAAACCAATCCTCCTCCACTGGTTTTTGTAGAAAAGTCACATGGTTTTGAGTCAGATGCAATGATATTCGGCATCCTTTAGCAAAACAGCATTCAAAAAGCAAAGCTTGATTTCTGATACCCCTGAAGGACATGACTATCCAGGGCCTAATTTCCCTGTGACTTCATTTCCGATATGCAGAATTATATGATTTGAGATTTTAAAAAAAAAACACATAAAAGGAGCAGGTCCAGAAAATATAGTTTATACTGATGCCCACCACTAAACTGATGACTGATTTTTCTAGCTGGTCTCCTAATTCTCATTTCCCCCAAGAGCTAAGGTACCTAATAAATGTGGGTTAATAACCCCTGATCAGGATGCTTTGAAGAGGCCTTTGCTCGTCTCAGGAACACTGAGAATTAAGCTGCATAGGTTGTTGTGAACCTCTCCTCCCAACCACTGATCTCTTTTTCAGGAAATCAGCCACTTTCCCTGGGTGATACACTAGAAACAGTCCTTTGGCAACAATCCCTGACACTGCATCATTGCCAAGTCCACTTCCTCTTGAAGATGAATCCAGCCTGTGGTCCAGCACCCCAAGCCCAACTAAACACTAGGACATCAGCAGCAGGATGTCCCTGGCTTAGCACACAGCTCTGTTTCAGCCAATACCCTTAAGGCGTGGCTATGGGAGGCCGGCAGACAGGAGTGCATGGTGTGAGTAGCTGACTTTGACAGGCCTTCTCCCTTCTTCTGGGTGGGTGACCCTCTGCTCTGAGGCTGGGAATCCTAAGGGCTGTGTGTATGTATGTGTGTGTATGCACACATACTCGCACATGCAATTCACAAGCACTTTAGTTTCAGGATCTTATTTGCTCAGTTATTCCATGAAGTGTTCTAATTATCCACCGCCTCCTGTGAACTGGCAGACAGGCCCGTCCTCACATGTGCCACAGCAGGCAAGGGGCAGGAGACCGGAGCCGCCTAATCTGACCATCAGCTTCATTTTCTCCGCGGTGGAGAGAGAAGACGATGGAGGCGAGTGATACACACGCAGCCGTAAGCTGCCAGCCTTCCTGCTCCGTGCAGGGCCCATGCCAACTCAGTCTCATCCGTCTCGAAATCATTATCTGAAGACCCGTCGTTTTTCACTTCTGATACTTCCAGCTGCAGCAGGAAGCGGGAGGGAGGGGAAGCGCGGAACAAACTGGTTCACGTAAGCAGCACAGGGAGACCTGCAGGCTGTCTCTCCACCGGTCAAAGGGCAACGTGGCCTGTGGCCCAGGGCCCTCCGTCCGCACTGTTCCTCTCTGTGCTGGTCAGACATCTGCCTTGGAGATAGACTAAAGCCGGTGAGTTGTGGATAAGAAGCGAATAAAATGTCCAAATGCCAGGAGCCATAAAAACAAGAGTTCGGTCCCACTTCCTGGTCAGACCTACTTCCTGATTGAGCCCGCGCCAAAGGCCAGACCAATCAGCTAAGGACAGATACCCAGTCCCCAACCAATCACCCCAGGACAATCCCACATCAGAATAACCAATCAGCTAAGGACAGATATCAAGTCCCCAACCAATCACCCCATGGCAACTCCTTATCCTGTTCCTCCCCTTCCGAGCCTTTAAAACCCGCAATGCTTCTATAGAGAGATGAGGCTTGATCGGAACCCCGTCTTGCCTCCATTCTCCCGCGCTCCTTGTTTGATTCATTCTCTTAGGTGGTTTCTGCGTGCCCTCGTTGTTGCCCTGCAGGCCGGGGCATCCAAAGCCCCTTGGCCTTCTTTTATTTTTTTTAAATATATTTTATTGATATTTTACAGAGAGGAAGGGAGAGAGATAGAGAGCTAGAAACGTAGATGAGAGAGAAACATCGACCAGCCGCCTCCTGCACCGGGGATGTGCCCGCAACCAGTGTACATGCCCTTGACTGGAATCGAACCCGGGACCTTTCAGTCCACAGACCAAGGATCTACCACTGAGCCAAACCGGTTTCAGCCCCCTTGGCCTTCTTATCCAATTACAGGAAGAGCAGCCGGGTGCACCTACCCTGCCAGCGGGCAGGCCACGCCCCTCCAGGAGCTTGCAGCCCAGGGAGAGAGGGGTGGTGACACAAGGTGTGGAGGGGGGGTAACACAAGGCTTACAGACTGACTGAGCTTTATGAAGTGATAGCCAATGAAGCAGTGGTGGGGACGAAGGGAGCAAGGGAGCAAAACACTGCGTTTTGAAGCAGGAATGTTGAAAGGTTTCAGTAGACCCTCCTCAGCCCGGGGTGCAGGAGGAGGAGCCGGTGCCCTGGAGAGAGCTGTGGGGGAAACGGACGGGGAACTCTGGCGGCGGTCACCCAGCTCCAGCAGGCCCCTCCCTCCACAGCCGGGAGTCCAGTCTCAAATTTTTAATAAATATTCAACAGATAGGGATGATGGATGGTGCCGACGCTAAGCTCAAAGTAGAACTCAAAGTAGACCCGAAAAATCAGGAAAGAAACTCAGAACAAACACTAGGCCCTGAGGATTAAGCATAAAAGGAAGGAGAGGGGATATGCAAAGCAGAGGGACAGACAACATGAGGAAACATTGGTAGCAATAAGCAAGACGATTAACAGCAGACATTAATATATAAGACCTAAAATTAGTAACTACAGGACTGATATGCAGTGGGCCTGGAGTGCTGTGTGCTCCCCTGGAGGCAGGGAATGCTGAAATCGGCCCCGACCCCTTCCGTCCCTGCCTGGCCCAGGGATGTCCCCTCTCCCTCCCCTGCTCCCCAAGGCAAATGCTTTGTTGCTCGAGAACATTGCCCACATCACATGTCAGAAAGAGGGCCCAGAGAGGGGCTGGTCCACACTCTGAGATCAGAGCAACGAAGCCCTTCCCCACACCACCCCCAGAGGCCCAGGGAGAAACACTATCTGGCCAGGGCCACGGCCTCTCCACCATAGCCAGGGGCACTGGTTACGGTCCTGGGAGTGCGTGTGGTCAGCACCAGTTAAAATTTATAAGGAAAGGAGTAGAGGGGCTTAAGACCAAACTTTAGGAGACGGTATAAACTTGTGAAGGCGATTCAGCGTGGCAACCTAGGTCTGTGCCCAGTCAAACCCGCATCCTAGCATGTATTCACACACGCCTGTAATTAAGCCACAACCCCCTTTCCGCTTGTGGCCTAGCTTTGAAAATCCTGTTTCCTGAATGCTTATCTTACAGGGGCCACAAACCATACACAGCCCCGCAAGGGGGTCTGACTGCGGGCACCAGACGGGGTCTTGGTGGCTGTCTCACTTCCCCCCTTGCAACCTTCACAGGTTCTGCAAAAGCCCACCAAAAGTCCGGGAGCCTAGTGCATATTTGGGAGACAAAGAAACCAGCGGGATAAAAGGGAAAACCCCGCCACATTCAGTGCTCAGCGTGGGGAACTGATTGCCCCGGGGCTCACACCAGAGCGCCTGCAATAAAGAGCCTTTCCTGACCTCTGAGTGCCTGGCTGTTTTGTCTTCCAGCCGCCTGGAAATCTTGCTGTGACAAACTGACCACAGCAGGAAAAGGAATAACTGGAAAGAGAACTAAGGAAATGATGGTGAGCTGTATTGTATTGATCAGGTTTTTAATTTTCTGTACGTTATGATTTTTTCACGTTTTAAAAACCTTCCTGGCGGGAGGGACTGCCGTTCTCAGGCTAGCTCGTTCCTGGAGATGACGAAGAGCTCAGCCAGGAATGTGCCTTGAATATGCAAACTAATCAGCCCAGAGCCTTTACCCTCCAACCACCTTCTCTGTTGCTTTGTGGACTCATAGAGGGAATATTCCTTCACTCCAATCGCCTCAGGGCCAGGACCCAGACAGCTGGACTACCACCGTGCCCCAGTGCCAAGGAGCTATTCAAAGTAGCCAGTCTTAAGATATTTACCCTGCCCTGTCTTTCCTTTCCCACAGAACACCCCTCCACCCACAAAAAAAAAAAAAAAAAGCTGTGGCCTGGGCTGGCCTCTCAGTCCTGTGCCTCGGAACAAAGCTGGTTCTTCTCCAGGGGTCCCTGCGTGGCTGGGCAGGGCAGCCTCCTTTTCTCTAAATACACCAGCAATAAAGTTCTTCCCATAGTGCTTGCCTCTCTGAGTTCCTACTCAGTCGCCTTTATAAATTAAGACCCAGACAACATTAACTTGAAATAGAAATTTACCTCCAAAGCAACCTCTCTGGTGGATTATGGATAATCTCTTAGAACTGAAGAGCCCAGCCAAAATGAAACAGATCTGGTTTACTGTCTCCCGAGACCAAAAATGTATGTCCTAAACAACATGCTGACGTTTAAATAGCAACATTAACAGAGTATCTAAAAAGTGAGCATGAGATATATATGTGTATCTTAATGAACATGCCATGCATAGCTATACTAATAAAAGGGTAATATGCTAACTAGACTGGGAAACCATCCAAGAGACTGTCCGGACGAAGCCATGGTGGCAGGCGGTTAGAGGCCAAAAGGGGAGGGCAGTTGTGGGTGATCAGGCCAGAATGGGACAGCAGTTGTGGATGATCAGGCAGGTGGCGGGGGGGGGGGGGGGGGTGCCATTGGGGGTGATAAGTCTGGTGGGGGGGCAGTTTGGGGTGAGTAAATCAGCAGGGGGGGCAGTTGGGCCGAGCAGGCCATCAATGGGGGTCAGTTGGGGGTGATCAGAACATGAGGGGGGGCTGAAACCGGTTTGGCTCAGTGGTAGAGCGTCGGTCTGCGGACTGAAAGGTCCCAGGTTCGATTCCGGTCAAGGGCATGTGCATTGGTTGCGGGCACATCCCCGGTGAGGGGTGTGCAAGAGGCAGCTGGTCGATGTTTCTCTCTCATTGACATTTCTAGCTCTCTAGCTCTCTCCCTTCCTCTCTGTAAAATATCAATAAAATATATATTTTTTTTAAAAGAACATGAGGGGGGCCTTGGAGTGAGCAGACTGGCAGAGGGAGCATTTGGGGGCGAGCAGGCTGGCAGCAGGAGGTAGTTGGGGGCGAGCAGGGCAGCAGGCAGAGTGGTTAGAGACAATCAGGCAGGCAGGCAGGTGAGCAGATAGGAGCCAGCAGTCCTGGATTGTGAGAGGTGTGTCTGACTGCTGGTTTAGTCTGGATCCCTGTAAATCGAAGGTAGGACATCCTTCAAGGTGTCCCAGATTGAAGAGGATGCAGGCTGAGTTGAGGAAACCAACCCCCCCCCAACTCCGTTTCAGGCACTGGGCCACTAGTGGTGTGTGTGTGTGTGTGTGTGTGTGTGTTTGTGTGTTCATATAATCTGTGATGTGAATATTTTTTTTTTCACATTTTTAAAATTCAAGCAAGTTCAAAATATCCAAAAGGGCAGCTGGCAGACAGAAAACAATTTTACGTTATGTATTAAACACAATAAATAAATTTCTTTGGAATAACTTCAATGTCAAAAAAAATTGTGACACAAAGAGAAATGAAGTACAAAGAGAAATGAACACACAACATCATTCTGAAAACAAGTATGCAGTTTCAAATGGCTATGCGGTGAGTGGGAGGACAGGTGTGTATGGAAGGTGTAACCTTAGGAAGGAGGGGGGCTCGTGTCCTTGGGCAGAGAATGAAGTCGGAGATTGGTAGCTACAGAGAGCTCACGGGAAATGGCACCACAGACCACAGTTGTCCCTTATTTCTTCCTTAGATGTTTCAGTAGGGCCAATGGTCCCAGAGAACATGGCGATCTCCAGACTCAGAAGAGCCATGGTGGTACAGGACACTGAAGAGCTAGGAAAATTCCAAGGCAGGAGGAATAGGGAAACTGAGGCAGGAAAGTTAAAACAAGGCCAAACAATGTGGGCAATTTGCAGCCAGCTTATAAGTAACAAGCCATTATCTTCCACAAACCAAGCAAATGGTTGAAAGCCTCCCTAACACAAGAATACAGGAAAGGAGTGGGGGAGGGAGAGGAAGAGAAGGAAGTCCTACCCCCTAAACAGAGAAGCCAACAGTCTCAAGGCTTGGAGGGATAAAATTGCCCGGTGCTTCTCATGAATTCTGGGAAGGCCACAACAAAGTAAAGAGGGACCTTGAGAACTAATCTGTACCAACACATTCAGCAGATGAATCCTGAAACCTATAGACAGGAGAGTATATAACACCTCAAACTCCCACCCAACTCGCTCTTCAGATTAGCTGAGAGCCCATCTGTGCTCCATAAGCCAGATGTGTAGATTTGCTTGCCTTGCTTTTTTAATAAAGGTGCAGCTTTAATTGCTTTAATAAAATTAGCTTTATCACAATGCAATCATCTGGAGTTTTCTCATTTAAATTCATTTATATGAGAAGACAAGACTCGGGGTTGGGGACCAGTCCCCGCCCTGACTCAGGGCTGCCCAGCATCACCTCTCTGGTGTCTGTGAGAGGTGCCTGTAACAAGGAGGCTAAATCGCCACTGAACTGTGAAGTGGTTGCTGTGTGTGACTTCGGGGGTGAATATTGAAACAGAGGATATGCCTGCTTTTTCCCTTCCTCCTCCCCCTTCCTGGAACAAATTTGAAGCAGCCATTAGATCCTTACCATTGAGAGCACACCCAAGGTTCTTGAGGATCTGGAAGCCCCTCGGGGGCCTGAACCTCCCACATTAGAGAAGGCAGACTGGATCCTATTTGAACCATGGCCATGTCAGGGAATGTTTCTTAGCAAATGTAAGGGTATGGACTTGAAAGATTTGTCTTTGCAGAAGAGCAGAAGGTGAGATTATAAACTGAGAGAAAAGAATGAGGAATAGATGAGCTAGAACAGAGTGGGTATAAAGAGAACACAGGAATCGACAGAATAGAACTAAAAGGTATCTCCTGAGTAATCTAGGCCCTGGTTGAGACACAGTGGCATAGATGCTTAATAGACTCAGACAGTCTCACCTCAGCTTTCTATAACAATGCACACCTGGAAATAGGTCCTGGAAGGAAATGCTGGAAATAGAATGCAGACATGTGGAGGAGCATGGGAGACTTGGTTGGGAAGTTTGTTGGCTGAAGGCAACTGCCCCTATTTATCGGAAGCCCCTAGGGGAATTGGCTGAAAGTGGCAGCCCCTAATTGTTCCTTGACCTTTCCAAACAAGTCTGTGTATGTGCAGACCATTGGGTGTTTACCAGAATCTTTATGCTTAATCTTTATGCTTAAGGCCACTGCTAATGCCTGTGTCCTTCCAAGAATGCTTACCCTGCTAATTGTATATGAGAGTTAAGCTTTAGCTCAAACTACTGCTACAATAAAAGCCTGAAGAGGCAGGCGAACGAGGCTGTCTGGTTCATACAGCCAGGCAGTCCCTTAGCCCTCTCTTTCACAGTAATCATGTGTCAGAGTAATCATTGATCTGTCACTCAGGGTCTGCTAGTCAGCCCTGACACAGACATTGGTAGTTGTGTGGGGTTAGGGATGGTCAAAGCAGGAAAAAGTGGGGAAATAAGAAAATCTTGGGCACCTGTAAAGTTATAGAACACTATGGGTTTCCAGATAAGAAAACTCAAACAAAGATAGAAAGAAAGGGAAAAGCTAAGGTTCAGGGTCATGATGAGCGTGAAACTGGATTCAGAAGAAAGAGCAAGGTGGGTGCCAGGTTAAGGTCTGCCTATGAGCTTTCTGCCTCAAGGGATCCCATTCGAAGAGAAGATGGAGGGAAGGTTCTCTGGATGGGATGCCTGTCCTCCTCATCCACTTCAACCCAAGCATATCTCACTTTATAATTTTACATGCTTTATATTTTGGGGTCAGCATAAGATTTAATTCAGAAAGAAGTTGCTAATACTAATAAATTTTTAAAAAGAGGAAAAATAGAAGAACAAAAAGAGGAAACAGAAGTAGAATTAGTAGACATAGTAGAAGTAGTGGTAGCAATGTGAGACCCTCAGGGGCAAAGCAAGCCTTCCCCCTCAGTACCATCCATGCACCAAAGACACCAAAGAAAGCCCGGCTGGCTGTCAGAGACCCAGCAAGAAACAGATGACATACTCAAAGGGGGTGATTAGGAGCTATTTCAGAGGTGTGGCCAGAGTTAAGGGAACCAAGGTGAGGTGGTAGAGCACTCTGAGAGCAGCAACAGTGAGGAGCTAGAACCACTCCTAGACCCGACGAGGCAAGTAGAGGGAACAGCCAGGTCAGGCTGCAGAGAGCTGCTGAGGAGGTCCTGGCCTTCAGTGGGAGGATTCCTCACCACAGGTCTGCTGACCCACACGGAGGGAGCCTGGGAAATAAATTCCCTGACCACTCTCTCTTCCCACTCGCTTCTCTCCTAATAGCTGTGCCTGCTGCCAAATCCAACCAGAGAACAGGGAGCCCAACCAAGGCAATGCGCAGAGCTCAGGCTCCCAGCACAGAGGGAGGTGGGCGTGGTGGGAAGCGAACCAGGAAAATACCCCGCGGAGTGGATTTTCATTCCCATTGCTAAAAATTCACTCTCCTTCGTTCCCCACGCATGCATGCTGTACCGACATTCACTGGGAAGAACCCTCCACACCTGGCACTGGGGAAAGTGACAGGAACAATGCTTCCACTGTTCCCTGAGCACTCGCTGCATTAGCCATCCATTGCTACCTAACAAATTACCCAGAAACTTAGCAGCAAAAATAGTGTTATTATCTCCCAGTTTCTCTGGGTCAGGATTTGACAGCAGCTTAGAGGCCTAGTCCTGGCTCAGGGTCCCTCTCATGAAGTCGCCAGAAAGGTGTGCGTCAGAGCGGTAGCCACCTGTGGGGCTTGATGAGGCTGCAGACTCCACGTCCACATGGGTTGTTCAGAGGCTGTTAGCAATGGACCTCTCTCCACAGGGCTGCTTGAGTGCCCTCGTAACATGTGTCTTGCCACCACCCAGAGTGATCAGTCTGAGGGAGAGAGAGACAGACAGATAGACAGACCGAGACCGAGAGGAGGAAGCCACATCTTTGTGACCTAGTCCCTGGAGCCATGCTCTACCATCACTGTCACTCCTGCCTTAGTCTATCTTTATAAGCAAGTCACCAAATTCAGCCCACACTCAGGGGGAGGAGGGGAAGGTGAAGAACAGACTCTACCTCCTAAAGGGAAGAGAATTAAAAATTTTGTGGATATACTTTTTAAAAAACTATCTTTATTGTTGAAAGTATTACAGATATCCCTTTTTTTTTCTCCCTTGAACCCTTCTAGCCTGCACCTGCCCTCCTCCTCCCTGCCCCTGGCTTCACCACACTGTGATCTGTATCCAAGGGTTATGCATATATGTATATAAATTCTCTGGTTAATCTCTTCCCGCCCACCCACCCCTGCCTTCCCTCTGAGATTTGTGCCCACATCAACCTGCACCCCTTAACTTTAATGTTCTCCTTCTTGCTAATGCCACCTGCCAGGGATCACATTACCACGTACCTACCCTGTGGAGAGGCTGGAGGCCCAAGTCCCCTGCCACAGGTGCCCGAGGATTCACCCAATAAGATTCCATAGAGGGAGAATCCAAGAGCTGCAAGAAAAACTAAATCCAATTGCATGACTTTACTGATTAAAACGACATTATGATTTTTTAAAAAGAAGATATTTATTCCTGCTACTCCGCTTCCTCAAAAAAAAAAAAAGGAATGATAAGTATGATAACTAGACAGTAAAACAAAATACATTGAAAACAATTATTCTAAAAAGTGCAGACAGCTTCTGAGTTGGAGCCAGCACAGCACAATGTCTGTGGTGATTTTCATTTGTTCGTATGATTGTTATAGAAGGGCTAAGGAAGCAGAATAGGTGAGTGCCAAAAGGAAAAACAACATTTTGAAAATAAAATGTCAGAGCTTTTCGTGGAATGAAGATATTTAGATTTATTGATAAGAACCAAAGTTTAAAACATTTCCAAACAAGAACATATTTGTATTTGTTTTTAAATCTCACATTATTTGCAGTTACAACTGAAATGTTGATAACATTCCCAAGCACTAGGAAACCGATTCTCACACTTTCACCTACAGCTTCTGGTACTTTATGAGTTTCTGGTAAATACAATGTCTGTCTTTTCTCCAACTTTGAGACATTAATTTGCTATTCTGAGATAATCACAGGCTTTATTCTTTCTTTGTGGCAGATGTACAAAACAGAAGTCACACACACATAACGATGACATCTATACATTTGTCAATGTCTGTGCTCATTCCATATGTTCATGTATTGCCTGGTGTCATAACTAAACAGTTCCAATTACGCTTACATGGAATCCCAATTTTGTTGTAATGTACCCACATCTGCATGACCTTGCTTGTCATTTCCTTTCTATCCCATCTAGGATAAAATCCTGTGCCTGCATATAATTCAGAAAGAATTTGTTAAAAAATTGTTTTTAAAAAGCTTCTAATCTCTTTTAGTAAACCATTTTTTAAAAATCTATACAAGTAAAATTCTTATTTTTTGATATTTTGGAAACTGTTTCCAGGAATGCTGGTGCTTACCCTTTCAACTTCAGTAAATGTTTTTTAGAAGTGCCCTGCTTTGTCTTTGTGGTCCATTTAGATTCTGCATGTCAGATTTTATTAAAGCAGAGCCCGCTTACAATTTGAAACGTCTAGCTTTCCTGCCAAGAGTACCAAAGGCTGGCAGACAACTCTCTGACACCAGACTCTGGAGTCTTCAGGGCCAGCTTCATCTTTCACCACAACTGCTGCCCAGAGGATAGGGAGGTCACTTTGCACCTCAATATCTCCATGTCTTTCATTGTCACACAGAATGGAGAGGTCAGACTTTTATTTCTCCTTGACAGGTGTCTAAGCAAAGATCATTTAAGAGCCTGTTGCCATGGGATGTTAGTAATTTGAAGGAGCCAGCTCTCAGCACCCACCAGGACTGGAGTCCCAGAGCCCTGGACCAGACAGGCAGCTGGACGTTGGCACCGGAGGGAATGAAAAATTGCAGCATTAAGGAACATTTAACCAATACTTAATTTTTAAAGAAAAGAATGACAGAGGAGGATTCCAAAATAGTGGTGGAGTAAGTAGAAACTCCAATGACATGCTCCCAATACCAAATTGGAATTACAACTAAAATACAGAAAAACCGTCCTGAATGTTTAACTGAAGACTAACTGGAGAGAGCCTTGATAACCAAGGATGGAAACTGGAGACCACATTGGAACTGGTAGGAAGTACAGAGGTGCAAAGGGGCTGGCTGGACTCCCACATTATGCTCAATTAATATTTGACAAAGAAGGCAAGAGCATAAAATTGAGTTAAGACAATCTCTTCAATTAATGGTGTTGAGAAAACTGGATAGGTATGTTCAAAAAAATTAAACTAGTACACCAACATACTCCACACACAAGAATGAACTTATAATGGATAAAAGACTTAAATATGAGACGTGAAACCATAAAAATCCTAGAAGAAATCATAGAAGCAACAAAAATCCTAGAAACAACAAAATCTCAGACATCTCTCATAGAAATATGTTTGCAGATACATTTCCTAAGGCAAAGAAAACTAAGGAGAAAATAAACAAATGGAACTAAATCTTAAGCATTGCAAAATAAACCATCAACAAAACAATAAAAAGAGCCACTGCATGGGAGAACATATTTGTCAATGTCACATACAATAAGGGTTTAATCTCCAAAATTTATAGGGAACTTCTACAACGTAACAAAAAGATAAGCAATCCAATCAAAAAATGGGCAAAGGACCTAAAAAGGTGGACATGCAGAAGGACAAGAGACATACGTAAAAATGCTCAAAGTCACTAATCCCAGAGATGCAAATCAAAATGACAATGAGGTACCATTTCACACCTGTCAGAATGGCTATCATCAACAAACAACAAGTTCTGGTGAGGATTTCCGGAGGAAAAGGAACCCTCGTGCACTGCTGGTGGGAATGCAGACTGGTGCAACCACTGTGAAGAACAGTATGGAGCTTCCTCAAAAAACTCAAAATGGAACTCCCATTTGACCCAGTAATCCCCCTACTAGGAATATATCCCAAGAAACTAAAAACATCAATCAGAAAGGATATATGCACCCCTATGTTCACAGCAGCACAATTTACAATAGCTAGGATTAAGAAACAGGATAGGTGCCCGTCAGCAGATGATTGGGTCAGAAAACTATGGTACATCTGCACAATGGAATACTATGCTGCGATAAAAAAAGAAGGAATTCTCATCATTTGCAGCAACCTGGATAGAATTGGAGAACATCATGCTGAATGAAATAAGCCAGTCAATGAAAGAGAAACACCACATGACTTCACTCATTTATGGATAATAAAGAACATTATAAACTAATGAACAGAATGATAGATATAGTGACAGTAAAGCAACAAGCAGACTGTCAAATGAGGGAGGATAGGGTGATCTGGGGGAGATGGGAGATCAACCGAAGGACTGGTATGCATGCATATAAGTACAACCAATGGACACAAAACTCTGGGGAGGGAGGGCATGTATGGGAGGTGGGGGGGACAATGGTAAGCTATGTATACATATAATACCTTAATAATAAAAAATAATAATAAAATATTTCCTTTAAAAAAAAAAAAAGAAAGAAATGCAGACTGGCGCAGCCACTGTGTAAAAACAGTATGGAGTTTCCTTAAAAAAAAAAAAAAAAAAAAAAAGGAACTCTTATTTTACTTAGGAATTCCAATTCTAGGAATATATCCTAAAAATCCTGGAACACCAATCCAAAAGAATATATGCGCCCCTATGTTCATAGCAGTGCAATTTACAATAGCTAAGATCTGGAAGCAGCCAAAGTGCCCATCAGTAGATGAGTGCACAAAAAAAGCTGTGGTACATTTACACCATGGAATACTATGCAGCAGCAAAAAATAAGGATCTATTACTCTTTAAGACAACATAGAGGGACCTGGAGAATATTTTGCTAAGCAAAATAAGCCACTTAGAGTAAAACAAGTATCACATGATCTCTCTCATATGTGGAATCTAATGAATAAAATAAAGTGTTGAATAAAATAGATCCAGAGACCTAGAAGCATGGAACACTGTCAAATCTAAGAGGGAAGATGGCTGGGAAGAAATCAGCCAAAGAATTTGAATGCATCTATTTGTAACCCAGGTACACGGACAATAGGGTGGTAAAAACCTGGAGCGGAGAGTTGAGGCAGACTATAAGGAGTCAATGGGAGAAAATAAAGTAGACACATAACACTTACAACAAAGAACATTTGAAAAAAAAAAGATAGTTTCTAATGGGCTAAAATTATGGAGTAACATCCGAGGGATGGAAGCATTAAAACACATATTTTCCTCTTCCTCTGACGTTTCTACAAGTTTACCATCTATAATTCAACAAGAAAGCTCTGCTCAACACAGGTGCACTCCTGGGAGACCTGCTCACTGAAACAACTAAAGGTGGGCACCAGGGAAGAAGTGGGGAGATGAGAAGGAAGGAAAGCACAGATGGCCCACAGATGCAGCCCTGCAGCCGGGAGCTCCAAGCAGCGATAAGAGAGAAAGCCAATTGTAGCAGGTGCTTCCCTCGGCCAGGAGGAACAGAGAACTGCGGGGGTTGGAGGAAAAAGGCCACCCAGCAGAGCAAGCAGTGAGGGAGAAAACATGTCTGAGTCGGGAGATGCCTGACAGCATGGGGTTCAGCCTGACAGTGTGGCTCTCCATTGTCAGGCCAGTGGTGGTGTTTCAGACAAAGAAGGGGAAAGAGCCCTGCCACTGCTTGGCCTCCCAAAACTCACCTTCTGTTGCCCTTTGAGTCAGATCCAAGAGCATATTATCTGTACACCAAGACCTATTGCAGTAGAATCACTGTTTCCCTCTGTGACTGATCCTCAGGAGGGGTGCTTAGGGCAGGACCCCATAGAGGTCAGGGGTCACCATTATGTTGAGGGTAAAACAAACCCACCTCCAAGCAGCACGGCTGTACTGTCTACAGAAGCCACTTCAAGACTGAGAGTCCACAAAGGCAAAAAAAAATCTTGTGATTCAGTGCCATCTATTGGAAAATAGTAGATAGAGCTCTTCAGAGATAAATGCAAAAGCAAAGGAGGACAGCAAATACCATGAAGAACCACAGTAATGACGATGACCAGAAAGAAAATGAAAAAGCCCCAGAAGGCAGCCTGGAAGACATGGAAATATGTGATATAAATGACAGATTTTAAGATTGCAGTTCTGAAAATCCTCAATGAGATGCAAGAAAATACTGATAGGTGTAGGGAACGGTTATAAGGTTAAGCCTCGGACTTACCTGCTGGCAAAGTAGCAAACAAGTCCCAGCTTGGAGGGCACAGCCCTCTACGCATAATTCAGCTTGATCTTATGACTGCTCCCTAGATCTCTCCTGGGTAGCTAATGGGCTGTGGGAGGGGCATCAAGTGATGCCAAAACAAGTGAAACTTATAAGAACATTGTAAATTACCTTGTTTGCCCCTGACTATAAATAAAGCATCAGCTTTGCAGTCTGGATCTGTTCCAGGCACAGAAGATCCACCTAGACCCAGATTTTTCTCCTGTCTGTCTTTTTCTTCATCCTTCACTGCCCTCCCTCAGGCTTGCCAACCCCTTGGCCATGCTGGCGTGGCTCAGATAGACAATTCAGTGCACTCAGAAAATAAATCAATGAACAAAATGAGTACTTTACTAGGGAGATTAAAACTTTAAAAAAAGAATCAATCAGAAATCCTGGAAATGAAGCATGAAACTAAAGAGATGAATAGTAAATTACTGAGCATAGAAAGCAGAACCAGCCGAAACCCATTTGGCTCAGTGGACAGAGCGTCAGCCTGTGGACTGAAGGGATCCAGGTTCTATTCTGGTCATGGGCATATATCTTGGTTGTGGGCACATCCCCAGTGGGGGGTATGAAGGAGGCAGCTGATCGATGTTTCTCTCTCATCGATGTTTCTAACTATCCCACTCTCTTCCTCTCTGTAAAAAAATCGATAAAATATATATTTTTTTAAAAAAGAAAGAAAGAAAGCAGAACCAATGAGATAGAGGAAAGAATTAGTGACATCAAAGATAGATATCAAGCCGAAACTGGTTTGGCTCAGTGAATAGAATGTCAGCCTGCAGACTGAATGGTCCCGGGTTCGATTCCGGTCAGGGGCATGTACCTTGGTTGCGGGCACATCCCCAATGGGATGCATGCAGGAGGCAGCTGATCAATGTGCCTCGCTCATCAATGTTTCTAACTCTCTCCCTCTCCCTTCCTCTCTGTAAAAAAAATCAATAAAATATATATTTTTAAAAGATAGATATCAAGAAATGATGCAGAGGGAAGGAGAAAGAGAGAACTGAGATTAAAGGCAGATGAAAGAGCTCTATGAGAACTATCTGGCTCTATCAGAAAAGCAATATTAGAATTATAGGCCTTGCAGAGGAGATATAGAGATAATATGGAATGGAGAGTCTATTAAAATAAGTAGTGGATGAAAATTTCCCAAATCTATGGAATGAAGTAGATGTTCAAATACAAGAAAAAAACAGATTATCAAACTAGCTCAATCCAAAGAGACCCTCTCCAAGGCACTTGGTATTGAAGCTGTCAAATATTAATGACAAAAAAAAAATTTCTCAAGGCAGCCAGGGAAAAGAAGGAAGTGACCTACAAAGGAAAACCCATCAGAATTTCACCCAACTTCTCAGAAGAAACTCTACAAGCTAGAAGAGAGTGGAACCAAATATTCAAACGTATGAAAGAGAGAAATTACCAGCCATGAATAGTATGTCCAGAAAAATCATCCTTTAAATATGAAAGTGAAATAAAGATGTTCCCAGACATACAAGAGCTGAGGGATTTTATCACCAGTAAAACTCCATTACTGTAAATACTCAAAGAAGTGATACTACCTGAAACAAAGGACATATGAAAACAACACTACAAGTAAGATCAGCAACAAACTTACAGTATAAACATATATAATTTGTGACAACATGACCATAAAAGGGGAGGGACAAGAGGCCTAAACTGGCAAAGGAAGATGAAGATCAGATGCTCTCAAAAGGGAGTAATCAACAGTATATATGCGAGTTCATTTTTTATAAACCTAATGGTAACCACACACAAAAATCCCCAAACCAGGACATATAGCTTTAAAAAAAAAGGGGGGGGAGAGGAAGGGCTGGGGGAACCAGAGGAAAGATATATGGAAAACAACCAAAGAAAACAGAAGCATAATGGAAAAGAACCAACAGAGGCCCAGAGCTACCAGAAAACAAAAAATAAAATGGTTATAGGGAATTTTCATACATCAATAATTACTCTAAATGTAAATGGTCTGAATTCACCAACAAAGAGGTACAGAGTAGCAAAGTAGATCAAGAAAGAAAATCCAACCATATGCTGCCTAAAATAAGCATATCTAAGCTGTAAGACAAATGTAGATTTAAAGTAAAAGGCTGAAAAAAATGATTCTCCAAGCAAATAACACCCACAAAATATCAGGTGTAGTCATACTTATATCTAACAAAATAGATTTTTAAGATAACAAAGTTAATAAGAGACAAAGATAGTCATTTCATAATGATAAAGGGAACGCAACATCAAGAAAACATAACATTTCTTAATATATATGCACCCAACCAGGGAGCACCGAAAAATATAAAACAACTACTCACAGAACAAAAGGGAGAAATAGATCAAAACACAATCCTAGTTGAAGACTTTAATACTCCATTGACATCTCTAGACAGATCAACCAAACAGAAAATCAAAAAGAGAAATATTGGTCTTAAATGAAACACTAGACCAATTGGACATAATTGACATTTACAGAACCTTTCATCCCAGAGCACCAGGTAATACAATCTTCACCAGTACATCTGGGACATTCTCAAGGATATTCCATAAGTTGGGTCGCAAAACTAGCATCAACAAATTCAAGAAGACTGAAATTATACTAAGCATATTCTCAAACTATAATGCCTTAAAATTATAAGTCAACTGCAAAAAAAGGAGTGAAGAAACCCACAAATATGTGGATATTAAACAACATACTACTAACAAATGACTGGGTCAAAGAAGAAATAAAAGATGAGATCAAAAGACACACACAAAAAGAAGGCAAATTTCAATGTCAGTACAACATATCTATACCTCTGCGATGCAGTGAAAGCAGTAATAAGCGGGAAGTTTACATGATTATATTTAAGATGTGCTGTTGGTAATCTGGCCATTTTAACTATGTTGATTCTTCTAATCCATGAACAAGGGGTATTTTTTCCATTTTGTTGTGTCTTTTTCAATCTCATTTAATAATGTTTTGTAATTTTCAGTATATAGGTCTTTCACATTCTTTGTTAAGTTTATTTTAAGTATGTTATTCCTTTATCTGTAATTACAAAAGGAATTGTGTGTTTTTTTGTTTTGTTTTGTTTTGCAGTTGCAGCTAAAAGAATAACATACCTAAGAATTGGTTCTTTTTCTTTATGCTTCTGTTTTGTTTGGTTGTTTTTCATACCGTATTTGCCTGCGTATAAGACGATTTTTTGGCCCTGAAAAATATGCCTCCAAGTGGGGGGCAGTCTTATACGGCGAGTATATAAAAAACTCTGTATATTTAGTGGAAATGTTAGGGGGTCGTCTTATATGCCCAGTCGTCTTATACGCCGGCAAATACATATTTTTCAGGGCCAAAAAATCGTCTTATACGCCAGCAAATACGGTATATCTTTCCTCTGTCCAAACCCCCCCCCCGCCCCCCTTTTTTTAAAGCTGTATGTCCTGGTTTAGGGATTTTTGTGTGTGGTTACCATTATCCTAACAGCACATCTTAAAGTACTAGAAAAAGAAGATCAAAAGCAACCCAAAGACAGCAGAAGAAAGGAAATAATAAAAATTAGAGAAAAATTGAATCCATTGCCTTTATGTATACTGACAACAAAACTTCAGAAAAGAACCGGGGGATGGGGGGGACGATTCTTTTTGCAATTGCAGCTAAAAGAATAACATACCTAAGAATAAACTTAACAAAAATGTGAAAGACCTGCCCTGTTTCCCCGAAAATAAGACAGTGTCTTATATTAATTTTTGCTCCCAAAGATGCGCTAGGTCTTATTTTCAGGGGATGTATTATGTTTCCATGAAGTGGATCTTATTTTCGGAGGATGTCTTATTTTCGGGGAAACACGGTATATACTGAAAACTACAAAACCTTATTAAATGAAATTGAAAAAGACACAGCAAAATGGGAAAATACCTTGTTCATGGATTGGAAGAATCAACATAGTTAAAATGGCCATATTACCAAAAGCAATATACAGATTTAATGCAATCCCCGTCAAAATCCCAATGTCATTTTTTAAAGAAATAAAATGAGAAATCACCATATTTGTATGGAACCAAAAAAGACCCCAAATAGCCAAAGTCGTCCTGAGAAAAAAGGAATGATTCTGGAGGTATCATGCTACCTGACTTCAAATTATACTACAGAGCTATGATCATCAAAACAGCATGTCATTGGAAGAGAAACAGAAACATAGATCAATTGAACATAATAGAGAGCCCAGCTATAACACCACATGTATATGAACAGGTAATTTTTTATGAAGGAGCCAAAAACACACAATGGAGTAAAGATAGTCTCTTCAAGAAATGGTGCTGGGAAAACTGGAAAACCACATGCAAATGAATGAAACTGGATTACAGTTTGTCCCCATGTACAAATATTAATTCAAAATGGATCAAAGACCTAAAAATATAAGATCTGAAACAATAAGTTACATAAGAGAAAATATAGGTACCAAACTTATGGACCTTGGTCATAGAAAACATTTTATGAACTTGACCCCAAAGGTAAGGGGAGTAAAGGCAAAAATAAATGAATGAGACTATATCAAGCTAAAAAGCTTCTGCACAGCAAAAGAAACTGACAACAAAACAAAGAGGCAGCCAACAGAAGGGAGATGTTATTTCCAAACAGTAACTCCCACAAAGGTTTAATTTCCAAAATATATAAAGAACTTGTAAAACTCAACACCAAATAAATAAACAACTCAATCAAAAAGTGGGCAGAGCACCTGAAAATACACTTCTCAAAAAAAAAAAAAAAAGACATATGAATAGGCAATAGATATATGAAAAGATGTTTAACCTCACTGGCAACTAGGGAAATGCAAATCAAAATTGCAATGAGCTACCACCTTACACCTGTTAGAGTGCCCATTTTCAATAATCCAAGCAATGACAAGTGTTGAGAAGTTGTGGAAAACATGGAAGCCTCATTCACTACTGGTGAGAAGGAATGTAGGCTGGTACAACCACTATGGAAAGCAGTATTGCAATTCCTCAAAAAATTAAGGATAGAGCTACTATTCCTCTCCTGGGTATATACCCCAAAAACTGGAAATTATATGTTCACAAAGATATATGCACCCCTGTGCTCACTGCAGCATTATTCTTGTGGCCAAAACATGGAAACACCCGAAGTGTCCCGCGATAGAGGACTGAATAAAGAAGATGTGGAAGGTATACACATGGAATATTACTCAGCCATAAGAAAGGATGAAACAGTGCCATTTTCAACAACATGCATGGACCTTGAAAACATCATGCTAATGAATTAAGTCAGTCAGAAAAAACTAAAAACCACATGATTTCACTCATATGTGGGATATAAAACTGAAACTCATGAACACAAACAGCAGTTTGGGGGTTGCCAGAGGGAGGGGGTTTGGGAGAAGGAGGCCCTAATATAAGGTGACTTGACAAGAGAAGGTTTGACTCTAGGTGGTGGGCGCACAGTGCAATAAGCAGATTTTTTTAACATAGAAAACTACATTTGAAACCTATATGTCCATGTTGACCAATGTCACCCCAATCAATTTAATAAATAAATTAATTAATTTTAAAATTAATTAATTAGGCCAAAACTAAGAATTGACCTCAAATTAGCTCTTTCTGTGCTCACCCTCCTTCAGTGCTTCCAACAGCTAATGCCTACATAGCTGCTTTAGGGGTTGCCTTGGCCTAGTAGGAGGTGCTTCCTGGAGGTTATGTCTCACCCCTGCCCCATAAGGCAAACATTCACCAACAGCTGTTAGGTGAGAGAGAGCAGAGAAGCCTTCCTTGTTCCTGGTTCGAAAGCAGGGAGGTGTGACTTGCCTCCCAGAGCAGCCACGCCCTAGCGTGGCTTCCTCCCCTTCCCTGCCGGGCCCCCATTCTCCCCCTTCCTCCCCTGGGAGGCCTTCTTGAATAAAGCATCTACACATGAATCTTCATCTCTGGTCTGGGTCTGGGGAACTAACCTAAAACAACAAAAACAAAAAAGACAACTGTGTTAGTAATTCTTTCAGAAGGACTTATATCTAGGGGGTACTATCAAGAGTTTCCACATTAAGACAACACTCTTTGACCCCGAGGTATAAATGGGAATTTTGGGAGAAGTCATTTAATATTTGTTGAATCACGAGGGATCTTCTGAAGACCTTTGCCCCTCCCTGCTGCCAGTAATGCCCAAATGGTTGAAATAAGAGAAATTCAATTATTTGCTACTCATTCCAATCAGGATGGATAAGATTATGCTACAGTTACAAGCAAGCCACAATGTCAGTGGCCAAAGGCAACAATAAAATAGTTTTCTCCTTCACACTGCATACATCAAAATGTGTATGATGATGGTGGGGCCTTGTTACTGGGGTCACTCGGGGACTCAGGCTGACAAAGGCCCCCTCTTGGCCTTTGTGCTCACATTTGCACAGCTGGGGAAAGACTGGGCTCTAGGGGGAAGCACTCACTGACCCTTAGAGCTTCTGCCTGTGACTCCGTCACTTCTACTCACATCCGTAGGCTAAGGCAAGTCTCAGGTCTGTGACTCACAGAAAGTAATAGGGAAGAGAATTACTCCAGGCACCTGGAAGAATGAGAACCAAGTATGTGTGAATGCCTATCAGGATCGATTACCACCAAAGTCTCCTAAACATCAACCGGCAGGACCCTGAGAAATTAGACGTTGACTACTTCTCAAAAGCAAGTTGGACACATTTAATGACTTTGAGCTACTAGAGTCTCACTGAGATTTATTCATTCAGTAAACATCTGTTAATGTCTTTGCTAAAGAGGGGACTATGCTTAGGCCAGGGAGGCAGTATAGCATCGAGAAAATGACCAAATGCTCTGTATTACAAATTCAAGCTAATTTCCTTTCTGACTCAGTTGCATTGTCTGAAAAATGGGGACAATAACAGACTGTAGCTCAAGGAATTGGTGAGAGGATTAGAAATAATACTGCATGCAATCACCCGATCAGCGTAGGCTGCTATCTTCATTATTATTGCACAGACTAATGGAGTCTGCCCTGGAGAAGCAACGCCGAGGGATGGGATATGGCTTTTCAGCTCCGGTTAGCTCTGAAAGGAGTTTGAGGACCTACTTGGCACAGGACTGGACTGGACACTAGGGCATAAGAATGAAAAAGGGTCTGGCTTTGCCCCTAGACAGTGGAGAGTTTTGTGGGTGAAATGAAACACAAACATAAAATATTCTTTGATCGACAAGACGGAGTCTGTGGGAATGCAAAAGGGGAACATTTAGCTAAATCAAGGCCGTTTTTTGAAGGAGACCTTTTCCTGGGGTATATTTTAAATATGCAAAATCAGTTACACTTTAACTCAAGATTAGTGAAGACAGTGTTTGAGCCCGGGGCTCCCAGAATGCCTCGCTGCTGCCCTGTCAGGCCCGGTGGGTGAAGAGCCAGGCCCAAGTCCCCGGCTCCCCTCCGGGATTCAGTCTCTAGGACGGGTGTCCAGTAGGACTGCCAGTCAGGACCCGAGCGGGATAGAAAGGCCAGCATCCCCTGCAGGCAGCTCCTCCCAAGGCGAACTGTGAACAGCAGGCGAAGTGTCTCAAAACAGCCCTGGCCCTCCTGTCCCAGCTGGGAGCAGCCGGCACAGATCTACCACACTGTTTTAGCCAGGCGGGGGTGAGCACCTCTTAAAATTCTTTTCCAAGATGTATCTGCTCTCGGAAACGTGAAACCTCTCACTGCATTGAAATGAATATTGGCGCTTTGGTCCCATGCATTCCTTATCTCCTAACTCAGAAAGACTAACTCGGGCTTTCCCAATGACTACACTCGGACACAATGAGATGAGATCAACAGACCGGACCTCAGAGGGAAAGGAGGCATACGTTTCCATATTTAAGAGGGAATACAGATATGAGATACCCAGGAAGCCACGGGGCCCTGCTTTTATTTACCATCGGCTTGAAAATGATGGTTTCTATGGCAGCAGGAAATGTGAGGTTTTTTTTCCAAAGGAGCTACTGAATTTACAAAGAGTCACTCAGCCCTTGGAGGTCCTTCTTCTTCTCTGATGACAGGCCAGGCTGGTGAACGTGGGGAATGCTGCCAGTGTTTATCCTACGATGTTCAAAAAGATTCACGGAAGGACTTCACTGTCTTCTCTACAACTGCGTTTCTAACCAGGGCATCTGCCTATAGGACTCTAGACATCCATAGGGAAGAGAGGGAACAACAGTTCGTTAATTCCACTAAATGAAGAAGCAGTAGATGTGTGGGAGTGAGGGGGGTGACAATCTGCCATTGATGTTTTGAAAGGACCCTTTTAAGAATTCCAGTCAGGAGACCTGCTGATGTGTTGACTAGACAAACAGCTGCATAATTGATCATTATTCCTGTAATCAAAAAAAGGAATCCTTTAATCTACCTTTGTATTGTTACATGTGATGGTAGCTGGTGGACTCAGCATCCATCAGAGGCAAGAAATGCTAGCTTATTACGCTCAGATGTGCAAGGCCAGGCTGCTTAGCAAGCAGGTGGTCGTGGTCACTAATGCCCCGGTGAAGGAACACCATCCAATGGGACTTGGGGCTTGGGTGGCATGGTCTCCACTGTAGGGGAAGGCAGCTTTGAGGGTGTGGGAGAGTTGGATTTCTCTTCCTGGCATGTGAGGAGCTTGCCCTGGAGAGAATGAACCTGAAAGAAAGAAAAGAACAGTCCCGAAAAAATACCTAACAATGTCAAAAGAATCTATAGGACGCTGGCCTAGTGCGTTGCCAGGCCTGACCTTTCTCCCATGCCAGGCTTTAAACTACCGGCTACACACCTCCATCTGGACGTCCTCCAGGCCTCTCAAGCTCCTGCCAGATGGTGCTCTGCATCCCTCATGCAGCACCAGCTTCTCTTCCTGGGGGTACAGCATGCAAAGGCACTGCCACCTAGTAGCCAGCAGTCAGGAACAGGAAGTCATCCCAGGCTCCGCCTTCTGCCCTCTGTCCTCTCCCTAACTGTCACCACTCTGCACTTTGTTGGGTCTCAGCCTTCATTCCCATGATCCTACCCCATGGGAGGGCCTCCACTTGCTCCCTGTCAGTGCCTTCCCCTTACATCCATTGCCACTCTGTTCAGAGTGCTCCTTCCACATGCAAGTGCAGGCACATTTCAGGCCATGCTCCTACCTAAAATCCTCAGGGAACCCATCATTTGGGGTTTTGTTTGTGTGTTTGTTCGTTTTGTTGAAATTTATTTGACACATAATGTAGTATATGTTAATGATGGAAATGTGTTGATATGTGTATATATGCCCTATTTAATAAAAGGGTAATATGCAAATTAACCATCACTCCATCACAAAGATGGCGGTGCTCATAGCTACAAGATGGCAGCACCCAGTCCTCTCAGTCCCACCAGAATCCTCCAGTCCCGGGTGGGAAGGGCAGCCACTGAGAGAGGGCAGCGTGAGTGGCCTGGTGGAATGCTTGCCTCATAGATTTTACATCTAAGTGCTAGTGTACAGTATTTGTCTTTCAGCAATTCCTCTTCTGGGTTTATACACAAAGGAAATGAAAACAGAGTCTTAAAGAGATATATGCACCACTCGTGTGTATATTGCAATATTATTTACAGCATCCAAGATGTGCAAACAACCTAAGTGCCCACTGTGAATGAATAGATGAAGAAGATAAAGAAGATGTGGTACATACTAGTATGTACAACGGATATTATTCAGCCATGAGAAAGAAGGAGAACCTGCCATTTGCAATCACATGAATGGACCTTGAAGACATGCTAAGTGGAGATAAGGCAAACAGAGAAAGGCAAATACTGTCTGACCTCACTTATATGTGAAATCTTTAAAAAGACCAAAAAAATTTTTAAAGTCAAATCCATAGCTTTTAGAATAGTCTAAAACTTGACCTTAGAATCAAGATTTGTCCTGATTCAATTCTTGCTTATCCTCCATCCTCACTTTTCAACAATCACCTCTGCCCTTCTCTACAGGAATTCTTTGCTCTCCACCGAGAATGCTTGGCATCACGCTGAGCACGTTCTGCTGTTTGACGGAGGCTTCATACGAGCTAGTGTAACAGCCAGTGTCTGACAGGTTGTTCTCAGCAGCAGGGGCGGGGGTGCTGTTCCAGCATCAGGCATGTTTGCATGACACTCACTGGGCCTCTGAGACCACAAACTATGAATGATGGCCACACACATAAGTTTGCTGGGCTCCTGCTCCTCGGGCCCCTGTTGTGTTTCACTGTGATAATGACTTGAACTGAGCGAGGAGCCATCGGATAGCCTTGCTAACAGAACAGCCGCGTGTCTGTTTACAGAGAGTCTCTGAGCGGGAACTGGTTCAATGTCACTCAGCCTCACGGTGACCCTGTGAGTTGTCGTAACCATTTCCATTCCTTGGATGAGAAAAGTGCTCTAAAATATGGAAAGGAAGCAACATCGGTCCATTCTCTCCAGGGCAGGCTCCTCGCGTGCCAGGAAGAGAAATCCAACTCTCCATCAAGCCTTCCTGCTTACTTTCTCTTTCCTCAAGTTTAAAAGTTACAAAGAACTGGCCTCTGGCAAGGCCCAGTCCTGCCGAGGGCGAAACCTGGAAGCAGCAGAAAGGGGGAGCTGCCTAACCTGGCCCCTTCCAGCCGGGGCGCCTGCACAGGCAGACAGAGAACCACTCTTCCCCTCCAACAGAGAACCTTTAGCATGCGCACACACACACACACACACACACACACACACACACACACACACGCACACATGCACACTGCTTCTTTGCAGACTTTTCTGAATAGAAAAATATTAAAATATTAAAAACAACCTAAATATGTATAAATAGAGAATTTATTAAATGAGCTGCTAAAAAAAATGGGACATGTATTAATATGGAAGCATATTTCAAAATATGTTTTTTGAGAACATCCAAGATGGCAGCCTAGGCAGTCTCCTAAGCTGCCGCCTCATCAACAATTTAATTAAAAAAACAACTAAAATCAAAAAGGACTTCACCAAAACGTCAGGAAAGCTGGCGGAGTGGAATAGCTACAACTAGAAAGAGAGAGGCTCACGGATCGGACTGGGAGCCGAAAAGCCCTGAGGTAGGGAGACGCTCGCGCACGCGGCCGCCGAATACCTGCCTGGCGGGAGGGGAGGAATCCCGATTGCACGGAACCCTTTCGGACTGTACTGAACCCCAGCCCCGGCTGAAATTCCGTGGTCCCAGGCTCATAGGGGTGGAGTCTGGACTGTAGAGAAAGACACCCAGAGACTCAGAGACTCAGAGACTGGGAGACCGGGGACCGGGAGCCGCAGCCGGCAGGGTCTACAGACTCGCGCGCGAGCAAGTACGTGCTGAGGTCTGACCGCCGCCCCTCCGGAGCGGAAGGAGTCAGAAGCTCCAGGCCTGACCGCGGAGGCTGCCGCTGCCTCTCTGTACAAGGTGGCGGCCTCTCTGTAGCGGAAGGAGTCAGAAGCTCCAGGTCTGACCGCAGAGGCTGCCACTGCCTCGCTGTACAAGGTGGCGGCCTCTCTGTAGAGGAAGGAGTCAGAAGCTCCAGACTACAGAGACCAACCCAAGTCCGGGTGAGCCCCTGGGGCACCCACGCTCCTGCTTGGGGGAAACTGGGCTGGTCAGGCGGAAACTCAGGCGAGCGCACAAGGGCAGGGCAGAAGCCAAGACTGTCAGTTCAGCCCTGAGACTCCGCCCCATCCAAGCTGAGCAGAGGCTTCTGCAGTTTTTCAAGTCTGATCCTATAAGACTGTCTCCAATACAGAAGTTATCCCAGAGTAGACACAGCTGATACCCACATCCAATTGGCCTGAAGGTCAATTCACAACAATAGAGACTTAGCTACAACAAGGCTGTGCACGCAGTCCACAAAGGGGATCACCAAGAGTGTCTACCTCAGGTAACTGAGGAGGCTGACCCACTGTGCTATATAGGACACCAAACACACAAAGCCATCCTACCAACTCTGAAAAATAGTGATAATGCCGAGACAAGGAAATAGATCTCAAACAAAAGAGATGGAGGATATAGAGTTCAGAACTACGGTTCTAAGGTTATGCAACAATATCCTAGAAAAGCTCGATAAATTTCATGAGACCCAACTAAAAAGTATAGATAAACTGACTAAATTGGAAAATATTATGCAGAGATCCAACAGCAGAATGGAAGACGCTGAGGTAGGGAGACACAAGAATCAGGTCAAAGAGCCAAAAGACACTCCGCTGGAGAAGGAAGAAGAAAAGAGGATCCAGAAAGTTGAAGATAGTGTAAGGAGCCTCTGGGACAACTGCAAGCGCATCAACATCAGAATTATGGGGGTGCCAGAAGAAGAGGGAGTGCAAAATACTGAAAACATATTTGAAGAAATAATATCAGAAAACTTCCCTCACCTGGTGAAAGAAATAGACTTACAAGTACAGGAAGCCTACAGAACCCCAAACAAGAGGAATCCAAAGAAAAATTCTTCTCGACACATCATCATCAATATGCCAAGGGTAAAAGACAAAAAGAGGATCTTACAAGCAGCAAGAGAAAAGCAGTTGGTTACCTATAAGGGAGCACCCATACGACTATCAGCTGATTTCTCAACAGAAACCATGCAGGCCAGAAGGGAGTGGCAAGAAATATTCAAAGTGATGAATAGCGAGAACCTACAACCAAGATTACTGTATCCAGCAAAGTTATCATTCAGAATTGAAGGGCAGATAAAGAGCTTCACAGATAAGAAAAAGCTAAAGGAGTTCATCACCACCAAATCAGTATTATATGAAATGCTGAAAGGTATTACTTAAGAAGAGGAAGAAGGTCAAGTGAATTAAAAATCTCAGGAATAGAATAAACTGGTGAATATAATAGAATTAGGGGCAAAGAAAGGGAGTGGATAGATAATTATCAGGGTGAAAGGGGTGTCGGGTGCAGAGACTGGATTAAAATTGTATAACCTATGGATGAGGACAATAGTGGGGGGAGGGGGTAAGGGCAGAGGGTGGGGTGGGAATCAGGTGGAAGGGAGCTATGGGGGAGAAAAAGGAGAAACAATTGTAATAATCTGAGCAATAAAGATTTATTTAAAAAAAAAAAGAACTTTCAGTACGAAACTAGAAATGGACTAATGGAATAGAAAGGAAAGTTCATAAACAGACCCACTCAGATGTGGTCACTTGATTACTGCAGTACAGTAGGGAAAGGGAAAAGGGAAATAAAAGTGAAAGGAAATAAGAATGGGAATGGGAAAGGGAAAGAATGGTCTTATTAAATCATGCTGGGTCAAGTGAATAGCCATATGAAAATTAATTTTTACCCCTACTTCTCACTGTAAACCAGATTAATCACAGATGGACAGATGGTATTGTAAATAAAATAAAAATTCTTTATTAAAATAAAAAAAATATGTTTTTTTTATTTTTTTAATAAATCTTTATATTACAATTGTTTCTCCTCCCCCCCCCCATAGCTCCCCTCCGCCTGGTCCCCACTCCATCCTCTGCCCTTACATTCCTCCCCCCCCTTGCTGTCCTCATCCATAGGTGTATGATTTTTGTCCAGTCTCTTCCCATACCCCCCCACAAACACCCCTTTCCCCCTGAGAATTATCAATCCCCTCCCATTCTATGCCCCTGATTCTATTATATTAACCAGTTTGTTCTGTTCCTCAGATTTTTAATTCACTTGACTTTTAAATTCACTTGTTGATAGATACCCGGTATGTATTTGCTGTACATAATTTTTATCTTTACTGTTTTCTTCTTTTTCCTCTTTTTAAAGAACAACTTTTAGCATTTCATATAATACTGGTTTGGTGGTGATGTACTCCTTTAACTTTTTCTGATCTGTGAACTCTTTATCTGCCCTTCAATTCTGAATGATAACTTTGCTGGGTACAATAATCTTGGTTGTGGGTTCTTGCTGTTCATCACTTTGAATATTTCTTGCCACTCCTATCTGGCTTTCATAGTTTCTGTTGAGAGATCAGCTGATAATTATATGGGTGCTCTCTTGTAGGTAACTAACTGTTTTTCTCTTGCTGCTTGTAAGATTCTCTCTTTGTCTTTTGCTCTTTATTTTAATTATGATGTGTCTTGGTGTGGTCCTCTTTGGATTCCTTTTGTTTGGGGTTCTGTGCACTTCCTATACTTGTAAGTCTATTTCTTTCACCAGGTGGGGGAAGTTTTCTGTCATTATTTCTTCAAATAGGTTTTCAGTATCTTGCTCTCTCTCTTCTTCTGGCACTCCCATAATTCTGATGTTGGTAAGCTTGAAGTTGTCCCAGAGGCTTCTTACAATATCTTCAATTTTCTGGATTCTCTTCTCTTCTTGCTTCTCCAGAAAAGTATCCTTTGCCTCTTTGTATTCCAAATCTTTGACTTGATTCTTGCATTCTTCTAGTCTGCTGTTGGGTCTCTGTATAATATTTTTTTTTATTTCAGTCAGTGTATGTTTAAATTCTAATTGGTTTAATTTCTTTTTCATATTCTCAAGGGACTCGTTAAATTTATTGGCCTTTTCTAGGAAATTCTTGAAAAAGCTTATAACCATGGTTTTGAACTCTATATCCAGTCTTTTGTTCTCCTCCATTTCTTTTGTTTGAAATCTCCTTTCTTTTCTCGGCATTTTTGCTGCTTATGCAAAAGCAGTTGTTTGGAGCCTGGGCAGGTTTGTAGAATATGCGGAGCAGAGCCTCGGAATGGGGTGGGGTTTCAGGACCTCACTAGGCTGGCGTGTGGCAAACAGTGATGGCTACCATCAGCCATCTCTGCCTTTCAGCATTTCCAAGTCCCCATGTTCCAGTGCAGTAAACAATGATTGCTGCGCGCACCTCTGCAAAAAAGTCACCCTCACTTTGGGACCCGATGGCCAATCGACCAGCTTCTCCCTGTAGGCGTCTGGGTTTATACGTGACCCCAGAAACTGGATTTCAAAGTAATCGGGAGCTTGTTTCCCTTTTGGTTGAATAAAAAAACGCACACCCAGTCACCCACCACCAGCCTGATTTGCATGCCTCCTTACCCAGGCTTTTCAGCTTTTCAGCACTTGTGCTCCTTTCTCTTTCAGCCGGCTTTCCTGTGGTTTGGGGTGATAGACGTTTTGTCTTTTAGTTGTAGGTTTGAAATTGTTGTGGGAGGCAGTAGATTAGTTGCTCACCTGCGCTGCCATCTTAGTTTTTTTTCAAAATATATTTTTTTAAATAGATGGGTAACAAAATCAAGTTGCAGGAAAATAAATATAAAGTATGCTACCTTTGAGTAGACAGCAGGGGAAAATCAAGATCTATGTTGCCATTTGTTTGTATATGCATGAAGAAACACCTGTAAGACAACGGGGTCAGAGCGGGGTGTTTGAGGGACAGGAGTAAGAAGAAACTTTCTCTTTACACCTTTTAAAATATTTTTTTATAAATCTTTATTGTCCATATTATTACAAATGTTCCTCATTTTTCCCCCTCCATTGCTCCCCTCCACCAAGTTTCCATCCCACCCTCTGCCCTTTCCCCACCCCCCCATTGTCCTCATCTATAGGTGCACAGTTTATGTTCAGTCTCTTCCCACACCCCCCACTCCCCTTTTCCCCGAGAATCATCAGTCCACTCCCCTTCCATACCTCTGATTCTATTATATTCACCAGTTAATATTGTTCATCATGATTTTTACCTCCCTTGGTTTTTAGATCCACTTGTTGATAGTTAACATATTTGTTGTTCATAATTTTTATCTTTATTTTCTTCCTCTTCCTAAAGAACCCCTTTCAGCAATTCATGTAATTCTGGCTTGGCGGTGGTGAACTTCTTTAGCTTAAATTTATTTGTGAAGCTCTTTATCTGGCCTTTGATTCTGAGTGATAGCTTTGCTGGGTAGAGTATTTTTGGCTGTAGGTTCTTGCTAGTCATCACCTTGAATATTTCTTGCCATTCCCATCTGACCTGCATGGTTTCTGTTGAGAAATCAGCTGACAGTCATATGGGTGCTCCTTTATAGGTAACTACCTGCTTTTGTCTTGCTGCTTTTAATATTCTCTTTGTCTTTTGCTCTTGGAATTTTAATTATGATGTGTCTTTCTCTCTGTAAAAAATCAATAAAATATATATTTTTTAAAATGTGCAAAAAGAGAAGGTATACAGAAAAAAATCCTCTCCTTGATATGATAGGCAGAATAATGTTCCCCCCTCGACCCCCGCAAGATGTCCACATCCTAATCTCCAGAGCCTGTGAATATGTTACCTGACATGCCAAAATACTTCGCAAATGTGATCACAATTATGGATCTGGTCATAGAGATCTCTTTGGTTTTCCTGGTGAATTGATATAATCACAGGGTCCTTTTAAGATAAAGTGGGAGGCAGTAAAGCCAGAGTCATCTATGGTGTGATGACAAAAGCAGCTGTGGGAGTGATGCAGTTACTGGCTCTGAAGATGCAAAAAGGTATGAACCAAGGAGTGTGGCCAGCCTCTGGGGGCTGGGAAGGACAAAGGGATGGTGTCAGGAAGAATCGCAGCTCTGCCAACACATCCACGTTGGCCCAGTAAGACCCATCCTGGACTTCTGGCCTCCAGCACTGTCAGATGGTAACTCTGTGTTGCCTTCAGCCACCAAGTTTGTGATAATTTGTAACAGCAGCAAAGGAAACCTATATGGCCTTTGTTATCAAGTCAAAAGGCAGGGGAAGGGCTCAAGTTCACAAAATTAGTCTGCTTTTGGGGAGTGCGTATCAAATGTTGTTTCTCAGCTTTATCTTCAGACACAACTCCCAGAAAACAGGAGCAGTCTTGGGAAAATTCTGTTTTATTAGGCAAAGGGAAGTTCTTTCAAGGACAGCATCGGGAAACTCAGAAAGTAAATGGGTCACTATAAAACCAGGGTTGGTTACAGAGAATCAAGAAAACTTCAGAAGTTCAAAAAGCAAGAACATTCTACTCAATGTGAGGCCACTGAGGTGAGTTAGCTATTAAGTCTCCTCAATTGGAAAGGAATAATTTGAGTCCTCTTCCTCCCGTGGACACCTGCATTTTCTACTGCACCAAGACTTGATAGAAGGAGGGTGCTAAGTGGCCAAAACCTGACAAATGTTTACTACCATTTCCTTATTAGCATCATCTGTAAACGTGTCAATGAGCTCCTTCCCAAAGCAAGAGTGGAGGAAACTAGCGCCCTCTAACTGAGAGAGTTGCAAGCAGGCAAAGGTGGTAGAGACATCCAACTAAGGTATTTCCCAGGACAGGAGACCTGAGCAGACCACCAAAGTAATGGGGATGGCAGACTGGGATGGGAAGGGGCAAGGTCACAGGCAGAGGAGAGGGACAGTAGGAGTTTTGCAGGAACCCTGAACGAAAGCCCCAGCTCTCCTGTTCACTGAGGGTTAGTCTAGTACCAGGCAGACCTCATACTCTGTAATTTGGCTCTGCAACAAGTCAACCAAACGATGTTGATTTCTGACAAAGAAAGAAAGAAAGAAAAAGAAAGAAAGAAAGAAAGAAAGAAAGAAAGAAAGAAAGAAAGAAAGAAAGAAAGGAAGGAAGGAAGGAAGGAAGGAAGGAAGGAAGGAAGGAAGAATTGACTTCCTTAATTTGTTAATTATAGTAATACAATACAAATATATCTGTGGCTGCTTCTCTCTCCTCGTTAGGGCTCTGACTACTGTTTCACTGTTTCCTTCAAGTTTCCACTCCTGGTCCTTTGCATTACAATCTAGAAAAAAATGAATGATGTATTGTAATATTGCTGTGGGCACAGTTTGACCTTTAAACCACATTATTTCAATATTAATGACTTAGCAGGAAAGCACCTATTGACAGGTGCTCTACAAGTCAGAGCAAACAGGACACCAAACCTGCCTGCGCCTTTGAAACTCCCATTAGAGATAATGAGGCCTAGGCGCGTGATTCCACACACTGTCCAGCGCTGGCTCACTCCACATCCAGTCAGAATAAATTAACTGAACACTGTGTTGGAAGGGAGAGAAATCATCATTCTTCCTTCCAAATGCATTTCATGGCTTCTGCAGCTCCACAGGAGGAGAACAGGGAAGGGCCTGTTCTGACTTTGAAGTGAGTGTCACATTCTCCCAAGGGCTGGATTTCACCCTGCGGGATGAGAAAGCAGTCTCAGGGCCTCAGACAGACCTTCCTCTCCGGTCCACCTCTTCCTCCCACTGGCCTGACAGTGCCAGGTGCTGCCAAGTCACAGTATAGGCTTCTTGGGTGTTTTAGCTGGAAGTAGATTTAACTTTCTAAGTCACCCATGAACTGAGGGGCCCTCAGCTCCCTTCCCTTTTACCTCAGGCCAGGTTTCCTTAGCCTTGGCACAATTGTCAGTGGAACTGGATAATCGTTGTGAGGGACTGTCCTATGCATTGTAAGATGGTTAGCAGAAATCCTGGCCTCTCTGCACTAGAAATCAGTAGCAATTCCCCAGCTATAATACCCCAAAGGGGCTCCAGAAATTGTCAAATGTCCCCAGTGGATGGGGAAAATTTTACCCCAGCTAGAAACCACTGGCCTAGGCAAATATATTAATTCTATATCTCAGTGTCCTTATGTTGCTGCACAGCCGCTCAAAGCCCTCAGTTCAGAATCCCACGGCCTAAACAATTGACCTGCTGATTAAAGTTCACATATTCTTCAGGGTGCTCTAGACCAGGAGAGGAAATTAAAGTTGTGATGAAACATAACAGATTGGGAAGATGACTCTGAGTTAATTTAGATTGAATTAAGAGAAGTCCATGAATTCTAGGGAAATTCTTTCTCTGACCATGCTGGATCTAATATATCATGGCTTTAACACCCATTTAAAATTGAGCTTGAGAGGAGAACCAAGACTGCAGCCTAAGTAAACACTAGGACCTGCCGTCTTCGACTACCGCATCAAAATCACAACTAAAATACAGAATAGTCACCATTCAGAACCACCTGAAATCTGGCTGGATGGAAGTCCTACAACTACAGAAGGAAAGAAGGAAGCCCATGAGACTGGTAGGAGGGGCAGAGGCGTGGAACTGGCTAGTCTGACACCATGTGTGGTATTTTTTCAATCAGGAGAGATATCTCCAAGGCCTCTCATGAGAAGCAGACCCCCAGCCCAGTGTACCAGAGCTGAGAAGAGAAGTCTCTGTCACTTCAGGCTATAAAAACCAGTGGGAAGCCCTAGATGGTTTTGCTCAGCGGATAGAGCATCATCCTGCGGACTGAAGGGTCCCAGGTTCAATTCCGGTCAAGGGCACATGCCAAAGTTGTAGTATCGATCCCCATTAGGGGATGTACAGGAGGCAGCCAATCAATGACTCTCATCATTGATGTTTCCATCTCTCTCTCCCTCTCCCTTCCTCTCTGAAATCAATAAAAATATAATTTATAAAAAAAAACAACAGTGGAGATTGTGACTGGGTGACACAGAGACTGATGGAATCTCAGATGTTCCTCTTAAAGGATATACACATGGACTTACACAGTCCCACTTCCTCTGAGCTGCAATGCTGGGTAGTGGCTTTGGGGAAAATCTAGAGACATACCAGGAGGAACTGGATTGTCTGGCACTGGGGCAAGAACTTGGGACGACTTTCTCCCAGACAGAGGTGCTTATGGGGGTCATGTTCCTGTGCTGGCATCTCCCCTGTCCAGAGCTGACTAGCAGCCATATCTGAGTTTCTATCAGCATGGCCCATACTTTGTTTTCTCCCCCTGGTGATTCCTTGAGACCTCACCCCATTCAATTTGAAGCCCCACCCAAGCTGTTTGCAGCTGCTTTTTCATACGAGTGGCCTGTCCTGACCCAGGCTCAGACTTTGCTAAAATATCTTAAACAAGCAGCAGCTGGAGTCCGCATGCCCCAAACCTAACAAAATAAGGCCAAGGCCTGGCACTAGCACTACCCTGCCTTGCTTCACAGCTGGGCGTTGCCTGGGCACTTCAAAGACAAATACAAATAGCATCCATCTGCAGATCTCTCTACAGCTCTTGCCAGGTGGACCCATGCAGTGGTTGACTTTGAAATTCCTGAGAGGCTCCAGAGCCAATGCATCCACTGGACAGCTTCAGGGCATACCAGATTACTACTCTACACATCCACAAGTGACCCACTCAAGGAGAGACTCAGTGAGCAACAAGGCCCCACTGAAGCAATTCCTGCTCCACAGGGTTGCCTCCTACACTGAAGCTCTCCCACTGTGGTCATAGCTGGTCCTCACAGCCAATTGGCCTGAAGCTAAATTCCTCCCAGTGATGCCTATAACAATTAAGGATCAACTACAAGATTGTGCACACAGCCCACACAAGGCTTTACCTATAGTGCCCAGCTCAGGTGATTAGGGAGACTGAGTCACTGGTCCTTACAGGACACCTAACACACAGGCCTCTCTACCAATTCCAGGAGACATAACAGCTCTACTTAATACATAGAAACAAACACAGGGAAAGCAGCCAAAATGTGGAGACAAACAAACATGTTATGAATGAAAGAAATGGAAGCAAGCAAACTACAGGATACAGAGTTCAAAACAATGGTTATAAGGTTACTCAATGATCTTAATGATGGTTTTAAAGGACTTAATGAGAGCTTCAAATAAATTAATGAGAGTGTCAAGGAACTTAGTGAGACTTTCAAGTATTTTAGTGAGAAATTAAGCATACATTACTGAAATAAAGAATAATTTACAGGGATCCAACAGTAGAATAGAGGATTCCTAGAATTAAATCAATAATTTGGAATATGAGGAAGCAAACAACACACAATCAGAAGGTCAAAAAGAAAATATAATCCAAAAATATGAAGATAGTGTAAGGAGCCTCTGGGACAACTTCAAAGGTACCAAAATTTGCATTATGGGGTGCCAGAAGAGAGAGAGAGAGAGAGAGAGAGAGAGAGAGAGAGCAAGATATTGAAAACCTATTTGAAGAAATAATGAGAGAAACCTTCCCCTACCTGGTGAAAGAAATAGACCTACAAATCCAGAAAATGCAGAAGGTTCCAAACAAGAGGAGCCAAAAGAGGCCCACACCAAAACGCATCATAATTAAATTACCAAAAGTTAAAGACAAAGAGAGAATCGGAGTGCCATACAACTGTCAGCTGATTTCTCAACAGAAACTTTGTAAGCCAGAAGGGAGTGGCAAGAAATACTCAAAGTGATGAATAGCAAGGACCTACAACCAAGATTACTCTACCCAGTAATGCTATCATTTAGAATTGAAGGTCAGATAAAGAACTTCACAGACAAGAAAAAGCTAAAGGAGTTCATCACCACCAAATCAGTACTACATGAACTGTTGAAGGGTATTCTTAGAAGAGGAGGAGGAGGAGGGTATTCTTAGAAGAAGAAGAAGAAGAAGAAGAAGAAGAAGAAGAAGAAGAAGAAGAAGAAGAAGAAGAAGAGGAAGAAGAAGAAGGGGAAACAACAACAAAATGGCAATAAATACATATCTTTTAACAATTGAATCTATAAATCAAAATAAACAAGAAATTTAATGAACAAAATAAACTAAATAATAAAATAGAATCAGAGGCATGGTAACGTGGAACAGACTGATGAATCTCAAAGGGAAGCAAAATGAGGGGTGCAGGGGTGGTAAAGACCTGGGGCGGAGCAGGAACCAGGTGGAGGAGGGCAATGGAGGGGAAAAGGGGACATCTGTAATACTCTCAACAATAAAGGTTTTTTTAGTTGACTTCTACTCTACTTATTCTAGAAATAATATCTGTTGATCATGGGACACCATGCAATGAGCCATCCACCATACAGGCAATCTGGTTGTTATATTTTCATATCTGATTTGGTTTGAGTTAGATATTTTCTAATATTTATAACTGTCACATGATATAAATAATATCATTTAAAATAAACACTCGCCCAAAAAAGAAAAGAAAAAAAGCATGCAATGGTCCCATTCTTCTGAAATATGTCTAGAGAATTCAAGCCTACAAGGAACTGAGGAGTTGCTGAGAAAAGTCTTGAATGGAGACAGCAGCACCTAAGAGTGATCCAAACAATGACCAAGACATCAAGTGCCATTTGGGCACTGTGATACCCACAGATGGGCATGTTTCCATTGACTTTTTTTTCTAAAGATCTGCCAATGGTTATAGCAAGAAAAATATACTTGAACATTTATAATTAGGGTCCAGTTCACAATTCTGGTTTTGTGCCAGACATCATTTCATCAAACCACTGGTATCCTTAATAAACAAAATGTGTATGAATCAATCAGAGCATGTTAGAACAAACACATCTTAAATATCACAGTGGGACCTCCAGTTAATCATTATGTTTGTGTGTTGCTTCACACAATCTAAATCCCAGGCTTGGTAGGTGGTTCTCAAAGTATGGTCCCTGGACCAGCGGCACAACACCAGCTGGGAACTGGTTGGAAATAAAGACTCTCAGGCCCTACTCAAGACCTACTGCATCAGAGACTCTGGTTAGCAAGGCCGCTGGGTGACGCTGATGCAGCTAAACTTGGAGACCCACTAATCTATAAAATGAGTTTCATTGAAAAGTTAAATCAAATTCTAATTCATGAAATTGCTGATTTTCTTTCTATTACCAACTTAATCCAGTGCTCTTTGCATGTGTTATTATTGACATTGCTTAACACTGACAATATTACTTTAGATGGTTTAGAAGAAAAACAATGCGAAATCACCAGAATTCTAATCTCTTTCTCCCTTGGAAGTCCTGAATTATGTAAGAATCTTGCTGGCATTCACCAAATCTAAGAAATTCAGAATTCAGAGCATCTTGGCATCTTTCTCTTTATCTCTCATACATATGCATTATTAGAGAACATATGTTGTTTAATCAAAAGATAACATTACACTGGATAATGTTTATGAGCATTGGCAAATATTTTCCTTACAAGCTGCCATAGTTAATCATTTGGAAAAATATAAATATTCACACTTGGCCAAATTCCTTGTACCTCCTTCTTCTTAGCTCTTCTGCAAACAGACGCCCCAGTGGAGGGTCCCATTGCTTATTTGCATAAAGTCCTTGAAATGCAGACCCTGATGGTTAAAAGACTTTCTAGTTGGCATGACTGTGAACTAAAATGGGAAATAAGGTCAGAGCACGTGGGAGAGGCTGAGGGATTCTGAAGGAGAGAGGTGTGAGAGAACACTCTGATAAGGTGCAGAGGTTCTGTTATACTGATGGACAAAAATCCAGCCCTGCCCCTCAGGCCTCCTCCTTATAAAATGGGGAGATGGCTCCTCATAGAGTTGTTGAGAATTACATGAGATAATTCTAGTAAAGCTCTTAGCTGGCATATAATGAGTGCTCAGTACACTTCAGCTATTTCATTACAGTTTTGCCAAAAGAGTCTTATCTGAAGTGGCCAAAGGGATGTCATCAGCAAGCTGAGCTGAGCTCCTGTGACCCTGGGCCTGGAACCGAATGTGTGCCCACTACGTCACTCATTGTCTCTCAAAGAATATTTTGAAAACTCTGTGCCAGGCACTATTGTAAGAGCTTAGTGTAATTTTAATTATTTCATTCTCACAATAACTGTATTGTTAAAATGAGGCACAGCTTAGCTACTTAGCCAAGTCACACAGGTAGTAAGGACTTAAATCCCAGGAGTTTGTCACCACAGAACCCACACCCAACAGCTATCTATACTGCCTCTTTATAAAAATTTAAATATTAACTTAGCAAAAAACTATTTGTTACTTAAGCCACTTAGTGTATGATAATTTGTTACAGCAACCTGAGCATGCTAGACACCACACACTGTCATCAGGGACTAGCTGTCAGCTCTACTTTCCCTTTGATGTTCTTATCTTCAAAATTCTCAGGAATGGCCCAATATCGTATGTTCCCATTGATATAATATGAAGGCCAGAGGAAATATAGAAATACAGTCTCTGTTTCTGTATTACTGTACCCACAATCCCTGAGCAGGGCCTTATTCATGTTGATGGATCTGGCTTAGGTGTGGACCTGTCCCTGAACCAATCGCCATAGCCAGGAAGACAGAGTGCATTGATTGGCTAAATTATATCATGTGATACACCCTGGAACTGGGGTGGATTCATTCCCTCAAAGCACATTGGCTGAGAAAAAGGACATTTATGCTGGGCATAAAAGTCACACAATTTCTCTGTGATATAATAATAATCTTTCAGGCCAGCAGAAAGTTTCTTTAAAACTTTGGGAATTGCCTGTAATGTAATACTGGGAAGGCATTAAGAAAAATTATGAGAAGGAACATAATTACCAGAGAAAGTAAAGAATATGGAAAGTTAAAACAATATTAGTAACCACATACTAACATTTAAAGATCATGATAACTTTTTTATGAGGGCCAGTGGTAGGTCAATGAAATGACAAAGCTTTTTTATTAACTTAATCACTTTGAGGTCAAGATGGATTTTGAGAAAAGATCGTTAAAGGAAATTAAACATGACATGATGACTTTATCTCCCTCACATATTTCTTCTCAAGAATACTTGTCCCTGCTCTTTGCTGTTAAGAGATCTTGAGATGTGCGAAAGGCACAGATTCTAACTAGATTAAAAAGGAGCCCCAGGGAGCAGGCAGTGCTTGGCCTGCTGGTGATGATTTTGTCAGGACCCAGATGATCCCAACACCAGTGCCATATGCCAGTTGTGGAGGTGAACACCAGACCTCAGGCCCAGGGACTGCTTCCTGCTAAGTCTTGCTCAAGACCAGTTTTTACCACTGCTCATCTAATCAAAAGACATCTCACTCGGCATCCTTCTAGTGTTCCAGCAATCAGATGCCTGGAAATATCCTTGCAGAGGAGGAAAAATACTAGAAAGAAACAGTATGAAATCAGTAATTTATTTCATTTGTTTGTGTCTAGCTATTCTTCATGAAATTATGACCTGTTCCTGAACTGTACTTTTCTAACAAAATCACCCTATGCGGAAGAAAAGAAAAGACAAGCAAGGGATTCACATTCTTGGATTCATTATTCTGGAGCTTTATATACGTAGGGTCTTGACTTCTCACACCAACCTCAAGATATTCTATATAATAAGATAATATGCAAATCAACCAAACGGTGGTTTGTTGCTATGACCTGCACTAACCACCAGAGGGCAGGTGCTCAACACAGGAGCTGCCCCCTGGTGGTCAGTGTGCTCCCACAGGAGGAGCACCATGCAGCCAGAAGCTGGCTCAAGGCTGGCGAGCACAGCAGCAGTGGCAGGAGAGGTAAGGATATTTGACTGACCGCTAAGCCATCAGTCAGACATCCTTTGAGGGTTCCAAGACTGCAAGAGGGTGCAGGCTGGGCTGAGGAAATCACCCACCCCAGAGTGCATTAATTTTGTAAACCCGGTCTCTAGTACTACATAAAATGGTACCCATTTTATAAATGAGGACAGTAACTTCTCACACACTCAGCCAGCAGTGAGAGTGCTTTGAGTCCATGCCCATTTGATTTCAGATTTCCTTTTAGTATATTGCCTCCCAATGTTCCTCTTCTATTTACAAATGACAAAAGAGAACCATAGAAATGACTTCCTGTCTTCTTGGTGTCCTTTCTTTCCAAGGAAAATAGCTAGCAGTCTTTGAGTCTGTTTCTTCCATTACCAATGGAAAAAGCTAAGCAGGTGGTCAAACGTGCCCTTTCAAAAAGGCTGATGGAAAGGAGAGGGTTTCACAATAGGGTAAGAGATGGGGAACTGAGCCACAAAGACCTACGTTGGTCTCTGTCCCTTCCTGGCTATGTGTCTTTGAACAAGCTACTTATTCTCTCTTCTCTGTGCCTCACTTCCCCCACTTGTAAAATGGAGATAAGAACACTACCTATATCGTAAGATTATTGTGAGGAACAAATGCGTTATTGTGTAATAACTTAAAGCAGGGCCCTGTACTTAGTAATTTCTCAGTTAATGTTAATGTCTATCAACGCTCCTTTTTGGCGTTGTGTCGTACAATCCACAGTGTCCTCATTACATACAACCCACAGGGTCCTCATTGCATACAACCCACAGAGTCCTCATTGCATACAACCCACAGGGTCCTCATTGCATACAACCCACAGGGTCCTCATTGCATACAACCCACAGGGTCCTCTCTACAATGGAAGCTCTTTGGAAAGGCTGGAGTAGTTTGCATGCACTGTAGTTACTGGTTTGTGGGCATTTGTGGCCAGTGTTCTCCAGCCATGTCTTCTAAACCCATCTGTTATCTCAGTAGTTCTTAAATTTGAGTGTCCATCAGAATCAACTGGGGGTACTTTAAACCACAGACTGCTGAAGGTACTTTAGCCCACCCCAGAGTTTATGACTCAGTAGATCTAGGGTGGGACCTGAGAATTTTCATCTCTAACAACTTCCCAGATGGTATTGTTGATCCAGAAAGGATACTTAGGGAACCTCCACAATATTCACACCTTAGAATGTAATTCCGCTTAGCTAAACTATGTAAGACCCATGATGTTGTGAAATATTAGTAATGAAAAGAGGAAATGACCAAAACCAAAATGGGCAGGAGTTTCTGTCTTCTGAGGAGGGGGCCAGGAGGAGTGTCATAAACTACATCAGTGAGGACTAAAATCCCTCTGTCACTCCTTTTCCCTTCAGCAGACACTGGTGTGGAGGAGGCAAGGCTGAGGCTACTGCGCATGGTCCACTGAGCTTCATAACACTCTGTGAGACAGGAGGCTGAGATAGGTGCTCTAGGCCTTTTATTGTTGCTATTCTTTAGTGGGAAGGGGACAGGAGTAGAGGAGGGAAGGTATACATGAACAGGATGAAAGAGGAAACTAGAAAAAGGAGTGAGGAGTACCAAGCAACATGTTGGGAAGTTAGAACTTGGGCTAGTAAAAATAGTGAAGAGCTTATAAAAAATACTAGTGGCCCAGTGCACAAAATTCATACACAGGCGGGTAGTGTCCCTCAACTTGGTGTGCATCCTCTCCAATCTGGAATCCCTCAAAGGATGTCCTATTGCTGGTTTATAGGGATCAGACCTAAACCAGCAGTCAGAAATCCCTCTCGCAATCCAAGACTGCTGGCTCCTAACTGCTCACCTGCCTGCCTGCCTGATTGCCCCTACCACTCTGCATGCCAGTCTGCTCACCACCAACTGCCCCCCGCCACCAGCCTGCTTGCCCCCGAATGTCCTCCTGCCAGCCTAATCACCCCCAACTGCTCCCCTGCTGGCCTGCTCACTCCAAACTGCCCCCCCTGCTGTCCTGATTACTGTCAACTGACCCCCACTGACGACCTGCTTGCCCCTGGTGACCCAGACCCCCAGCCACTCCTTCAGTGGCAGCCAAGGTAGGCGGGAAACTTGGCTCCCTCCACCATCAGGATCAACCCAAGCCTCCTGCTTGCTCCAGCTCTGTGGCAGCCACCATCTTTGTTGGGTTAATTTGTATACTCGCTCCTGATTGGCTGGTGGGCATAGCAGAGGTATGGTCAATTTGCATGTTTCTCTGTAGATTGTTCAGTTTTAGGCGGTTTGCATTTTTATAATGTCAGTCCTCTCTGTTTGCCAAATCGTCACTAAAATCAATAACCGCATAAAGACTTCAAGGTGCAGGTGCAGGGAAGAGGTGGCAAAGCAGGAAAGAGGTTGAGCTCTGCAGTTCAGAGGGTGCATTTAATATGACAGCACATGTGGGACAGAAACATACTCTGACTCTGTGAGCAACATTACTCTAGGAAGCAGGCTTGAAGCCAGAGGCAACAAGCCACCTTCTCCCAGAATCCCTGAGATACTGGGGATGACTCAGACTTCCTTCTGAACTCTAAATGGGATCAGAGCCAACTTCTTTTGAATCTCAGTGGTCAGGAGACCTCAGCTGACATCTAGTTAATACAAAACTGCTCTGAGTGATTTGCAAACCCAAGCAGAGCTCAGCATTCTAGGTTAGGAATACCAGATTGTTGTCAATGTAACCTTCAGACGGCCTTCCTGCCCCACCTTTCACAGGTGGCCAAAGACATGTGGGGTCCTTGGCTCTATGCACTGGTGGCGTCCTTTAAGTTTAGGAGTCATGCCTAAGAGTTTGGGAGTTATCAGCCTCAAGGGAGAATATTACTGATGCCTTCCCACCATGACCCAACAGCTCTGGGGACGGGAAGTACAAGCTTCTAAGTAAGAAGGACAGAGCAAAACACTGTTTGAGAAAAGAACATTGATTGGTGTCATTTAAAAAATAATGAGTAATTTGTATTGACTTCCTGCTTTGATTTACACAGTAACCTTTTTTCTCCTTTACAATAAAATTCACAAACAACAGAAACATCTGTTTATTGGTCTCCTGTCTCCCATCCGAATTCATTAGGCATCTGGGGGGAGGTGGCAAGAACTTCTAGCTCACCTACCCCTCCCCTGGCATCTGGTTCCGGTGCCCTTGTTATAGCCAGAGGGGCCCCTGACTGAGCTGTAACTAAAACCCGACTCTCAGGGTGGTTTCCAGGTACTAAGATGTACCCCACTGGCAGATGGAATCATCCTGGTGACAATGGAAAACCAGCGCCCAGAAATACCCTCCAATGGCTGCCCCTCCCCTCTGCCAAGTACACACACTCAGGGGTGAGGGAGGGAGGCCTCAGGCTTTCACCCTGGGATCCAAGGGTCCGAGGTTCTTAAGGATGGAAGAGTGAGAGAAGGCAGGATTTTTATGACATGCCACAAAGTGCAATCCAGCCCCAGCAGATACGCACTTACAGAGAACAGCAACTTCTCTTGGACGGTTGCTGTCACTGCTCTTCACTCTGGGGAGGCTGTTTCAGCACAGCGCCCGCCCTATCATCCTACCTTAACATCAAGTAACCGAGACACGAAGTCCTAACAGGACTAGGTAGAGTCCAGTGACTGAGCTGAAAATTTGAAAAGGAAAGCACCCAATTGTATCGTAAGGAAGAATGCGTCTGGAACTTGAGTATTTAGCAGTGCTATTCTATTGCTTTCCTTTTGAAATTGTAATGATGTTGCTTTTTCCCTCTGTGTGAAGACGGGAGGCTCAGTGGCAGACCCCAGCAGCAGAGGCAGTCAGTAACAATTGAGCTGCCACAACCTACTTTCCCTGCAAGCTTATGAGGTGCCTAGAGCCTCCTAGCTACTTCCCCCTCTTGCTCAGTAGCCTTTGGCCGTTTTGTCTAGTGCAGCCACTGCTGAAGTGAAGAATGCTCAACTTCAGAATAGACGGTTTCAAATGCAAAGCGAGAGCCACATGCAGGCTGCGAGGGTTTGGTCCAGACTGCAGGTTTTCTCCAGAAGATACAGGTAAGCTCCTTACCCACAGCAGGCCTCCTGCCAGCCCCGCCTCAGGGCCTGGCTGCTGCCATCACTTCCCCTGGTTTTCCTCAGCGAGGGGACAGTGCAGTTGAAAGATTACGGTGTTCAGAGCCAAACAGGCCTCGCTCTAAAGCTGTCTCTTAACGGCTAAATGGCTAAATAGTTCACTCAACCTCTCTGAGCTTCAGTTTCTCTCTCTCTCTCTCTCTCTCTCTCTCTCTTTGTTTGTTTGTTTGGAGGGTTTTTTTGTTTTGTTTTGTTTTGTTTTTATGGAGATCATTACACTCACCTTGGAGAGCCTATACATAGTACGTACTCCATAGCCTTTTTTTCTTTTGTTGTTGTTGCTGCGGCTGCTGAAATAGAAAAGGAGGGAGGATAGAATCCTGGTAGTGAGAAGCCATTTCTTGAGAAATTGCATTCTTGGAAGTAAGAGCAACACATTTTTGCACAAAGCTTCCCTGCCTTGTCTCTGCCAGGTCCAGACACCTCACTCTGCCCTCGGAGTTAAAAATATCTTAGAACAGCCCTTCCAGTTCTTCCCAACCTGGAAATTCCCCACTCGTGTGAAAATGGCTGGTGCGTTAATTAAAGGCTACCAAATGTACTGAAAGCCTATCAGAAAGCTACCCTAATTGAATGCTTGCCAGTCAGAGGCTGTCTCAAGACTTTTTATTCTGTAAAACCTTTCCAGACCCTCCACGCCCCACTAAAAAAAAGTGACGGTTCCCTTGCAGCTGCAAGCTTGTGAATGCCTTTGTTAATTGAGCCTCTGGTTTGTTTTTGTATTTGACGGTAGGGCAAGCTATGAATTCACCATAAATCAGGAATGTGTCACCTCTGATTTGTTACCAGAGGGTCTGTTGTGAAAGGAATTTTAGAGATAAAACGGGCCGGGTTGGGGAGTCTCAGGAATAAAGAGGGCCCGTGGGGGAGGGATGTACCGGTGGAGGACTGAGGTATCTCTGGCCTGAGCAATTAAAGCAATTATAAGGTAGATCAAAAGCAGCCCTGGCCCGAGCAGTGTGGAGACGCCAAAATGCTTATCTTGCTTGCACAGAGGATAGAGAAATGCCACCGGATAAAGGAGGGAGGAAGACATACATTCACAGAGGATAAAGAAAAAGCACAAAATGATGGGGAAATGAAACATTTTTTATAGAGAATAGAGGAATGTTGCAAGATGAGGGGAGAGAAAGAGAGAGGCACCACCTGGACTTTGGCCTTTGACACTGATACTGTGTAACAATAACCAACGAGGAGAGCGCGGGGTCCTGGACTAATGGAAGGTCCGGTTGGAAAAGGTCAGAATCAGACAAGGAGCTGCAGCGTATACAGACCGGGCACAAAAGGACACGAGGCAGGATTATTTTTCCCTCACGTTAGTGAGAGAGAGCAAGCTTTTTCCATGTGGGTCCCCTTTGGGGACACCTCTGCCCAGATGGAGTTTGTATATGTTTCCAGTAAACTTCTACATTTTTATTAAAGAAATATGTTAGTCCATGCATTGATTCTTCATCTTCGTCGGACAAGAACCCATGAGAAGAATTCTGTACCCGGATTCCCCTGTTTTATTTGGAAAGGATGCGCCGCAGGACACGTGTGCTTAGCTAGAGTCAGGTCAGGAGTGAGGCAAGGAAGATGGGGTGCCTCCAAAGGAAGAGGGGCCTGGGGCATCAGAGACGTGCACCAGCTACGGTACTACGTTTCTGAGGTGAAGCAGTGGGTGTATTTGAGTGAAAGAGGCTGTTCTTTAGGAGAGAGACAGATTAGTACCTAAGTCACAGTTGCTGCCAGCAACTGGCACCAGAGATCTGTTTTGGAAATATTGTAATGCTGAACTGAATGCATCATCTGTCTTCAGATGTAGAGCATATATATTTGCTCCATTTGTCTTGAAATTACAGGAAACATCACATTGCTTCATTTTTATATTAAATTTAATCTGATGAGATGCTTAACATTATGTAAATGTATAGGAAGTCCTGGGGAGGGAGGAATAGCTTACACAGACCAGGAAATTTGAGGAAAGGATCCATGTTCTTAGCATCCCTACCGGTTGCTACTGGGAGGCTCAGTGCTCAAGTTGGCAAGACCTGCTTAGGAGGTGGAATGTCTCTGGTCCGTACCACGCTGGGCCTCGGAGACCTTTGGCCAAGACTCCCAAACAGATGCTTTCTCCCTTGGTTCCATGGAGTCACCATTCCATCTCGGGTGTCTGTGTCTCTGTCTCTCTTAGAAACCACCACCTACTCCCAGTCTCTCCTTGGTCATAAGAAAGCCATCCCAATTCCTGGTCAACAGGAGGGCAAGCCAGTACTGCCTCCTCAACTGCCATTGAGAGCCCCTGTCCCCATCTTCTCAAAGAGCTACCGCCCGCCTTACCATGATACCTAGGTAAGTCCCCACAGATGTGTGGCTACTTTCATACATTGAGCGAAGCGGGGAAACCTCCATCTTTTAAGTCCTAACTTATCTGGGACCTTCATGCCAACATGGAAAAGGTACCCCTTCCTCTGCTATCTCTCAGAAATGTTTAGGAGTTTGTTAGAACAAGACACTATTGCCATCTGCCAGATTTGCTGTAATAACTGTGCAAAGCCCAATGGTGTTTACAATAGAATGGAGGCCCCCTAAGAGGAGATACCTTCTTGCAGTCCACAACCTGCACAACTTAGAAGCCGGCTTACCATTGTCCATGGAGGCTCTGCAAGCAGAGAGCAAGCAGACAGCAAAGAGCAGGATGCAAAATAAAACCCAGCACAAGAGGGTGATGCCACTGAGTGTTCCGGTCTGCTTAGGGAGTGCATGGCTTTCACACACGGTGCCTCTTCCCAGCGAGGCATTATGCAGCAGGCAGCCTTCTATGAGATATGCATATGCAGAATCAGACCACATGTCTCCAGGATCTTAGTGTTTAAAAGTATCTAGGATGACCCTGGCGGAATGGCTCAGTTGGTTGGAACTTCAGTCCATAAACCAAAATGTGGCAGTTTGTGGATGCTCAGTCAGGGCTCATCTGATCTCTCTCTCTCTCTCTCCCTCTCTTTCCTTCTCCTTCTCTTTCCATTCCTCTCTCTCTCTCTCTAAAAGTCAATATAAAAAAATATCCTATAAAAAAAAGACATATCTTTGAATGAGGATTTTAATTTTTTTAAAGTTTCATTAAAATAACAATAATAAAAGTATCTAGGATCTTCACAGTCATATAAATGTCTAATCAGTGGGTTGTACACTTGAAACTAATATGATATTTTATACAACTGTAATTGAAAAATCAAATACTTTTTTAACAGAATCTTAGGTTATGTAAACACCTCAGAAGCCAGTCATCAATCTTCAAATGCTAGTTTTCCACCGAAGCCAGAGACTAGCTGCCTTCATGGTCCAGTGACAAGGAAAACACTTCATACATTGTGTTCAGACAATGACTCCAATGTTGACTCAACACAATTCTAAAACCATTGCATTTGGCTTCATTCACTGAGTGATCCTTGGCAGGGAGTTAGGGAGCCACGGTCTGTGGACTAGGTGATAAAAGATCACACAGATGCCTAGAGGGGATGCACAGCAAAGCTATTCAATCATACTGGCATCTGGAGAGCGAGGAAAGGGAATCTAGGGAAATAGGCGAGGAGAGCGAACAATACATCTTCGTACTGTGACCTCCAGGGAAAACCTTTTGGAGGATGTCACATGGTGCAGGGCATGGCCCACACTCAGCACAGCTCACAGGGACCCTCTCAGGACTGAGTGTCATGCCCAGTCACCACTTGGACACTGCTTCCCAGCTCTCTCTGTGCACTTATTCTCAGGTGTGCAAACTTGCTGCTCTCCATCCTCATCCGATTCTTCAGGCTTGACACTTTGCCTCTTTCTTCAGCTATCACCTTGTTTTCTCTAGACCAGCCATGGGAAAACCACAGCCCCGCGGGCCAGATCCGGTCCATTCGGCTGTTCTATCCGGCCCGCGGAGCCAAAAGAGCTGAGAATTCTCTTGCTCTCCCCTCTGCTCCTTCACCAGCAACCCACAATGAGAGTGCCAGCATGGTCAGGTTGCTTTTGTTCCGGCACTCTGGTCCAGTTTAAGAACTCATTGTGGCTCTCGAGTCAAAAAGTTTGCCCACCCCTGCTCTAGACACTGACCTTGATAACCCACCACTCCAGCGGCTACTGCCTCCCAGCTCAGCCAGCTTGCTCTGGAACCCTGTTCAGTCTTGACCCACCCCAACCTGGAAATAGGCAGCCCACAGTTCTAGGAAGATAGCTGAGACCACCATCCTCAAGATCGTTTGACTCTTCAGTCCCAAGGACTTTCTGGGAGATGTGAATGGACTAAAGTTATATTAAATTCTACTATGTGGAAAATGAGATTTCAGAACATTTCAGTAAAAGTATTCACAAATTCTGTACTGGAGTACCCATGGCAATAGAAGAAAGGGCAAATGGTAATGCACATCATATGGTATGAGTCATGCTTTCTCCTTCCTCATGCTCTTGCCTTGTTACCTGAAACTTCTACTCTAAGAATCTCCCCCAAGGGTAGGGCCAATAAAATGCAAAATTATTAATATCTGATAGGTGATAGCTAATGTCATATCTCTCATGCATCCTTTTCAAGAACATTGGTGGTGGGAGGGGGGGGCAGAGGATGGGGAAGGGGCTAGTATTCACACAAAAAACATTTAAAAATCTATGACTTGATCAGCTCCCCTTTCTAGACAATTTTTCATTTTACTGGAACCACCCTTGGGGGAGACACTTACAGTAGAAGTTTCAGGCAACTGGGCAAGAGAATGAGGAAGCAGAGGAATGATTCTTGGTCAAAAAGGTCAGATTCTTTGAACTCTCTGCATTCCCCAGGAGTTGGACCACAATGGGTGGAGCCAACCCGAACACCTCCTTGGGCTGAGCGTTCGTTTTTCCAAAGACCACAGAGAAGCCTTCATCTCTTATCATGAGCAGGAAATCCACATTCTTCATATTGCTATCCGTGGAAGTGGAGTTCTTGGGGTACCTCGAAGAAAAGAATTTCCTGAGGCCCCACAGGAAGATGGAATTTCATGGAAAGCTTTATTGACTAGAGACCGGAACTAAGATGGTGGCCTAGGTAGTCTCCTTAAGCTGCCGCCTCATCAACAATTTAATTAAAATAACAACTAAAATCAAAAAGGACTTCACCAAAACCTCAGGAAAGCTGGTGGAGTGGAATATCTACAACTAGAAAGAAAGAGAGAGGCTCACGGATTGGACTGGGAGCTGCAAAGTGCTGAGGTAGGGAGACGCTCGCCCGCGTGGAGAGGAAGTGTGGCCACCGAATGCCTGCCTGGCGGCAGGAGGGGAGAAATTCCCGATTGCATGGAACCCTTTCCGACTGTACTGAACCCCAACCCCGGCCGAAATTCCGTGGTCCCAGGCTCATACTGGTGGAGTCTGGACTGTAGAGAAAGGCACCCAGAGACTCAAAGACTGGGAGACCGGGGACCCGGGGACCCGGGGACCCGGGAGCCACAGCCAGCAGGGTCTACAGACGCGCTTGCACTCAGGTCTGACCGCCGACTCTCCATAGGGGAAGGAGTCAGAAGCTCCAGGTCTGACCATGGAGGCTGCTGCCAATCTGTACAAGGTGGCGGCCTCTCTGTAGCGGAAGGAGTCAGAAGCTCCAGACTACAGAGACCAGCCCAAGTCCGGGCGAGCCCCTGGGGCACCCACACTCTTGCTTGGGGAACCTGGGACGGTCAGGCGGAAACTCAGGGGAGTGCACAAGGGCAGGGCAGAAACCAAGACTGTTAGTTCAACCCTGAGACTCCGCCCCATCCAAGCTGAGCAGAGGCTTCTGCAGTTTTTCAAGTCTGATCCTATAAGACTATCTCCAATACAGAATTTATCCCAGAGTAGACACAGCTGATACCCACATCCAATTGGCCTGAAGGTCAATTCACAACAATAAAGACTTAGCTACCACAAGGCTGTGCACGCTGTCCACAAAGGGGATCACCAAGAGTGTCTACCTCAGGTAACTGAGGAGGCTGACCCACTGGGCCATATAGGACACCAAACACACAAAGCCATCCTACCAACTCTGAAAAATAGTGATAATGCTGAGACAAGGAAATAGATCTCAAACAAAAGAGATGGAGGATATAGAGTTCAGAACTATGGTTCTAAGGTTATGCAAGAATATCCTAGAAAAGCTCAATAAACTTCATGAGACCCAACTAAAAAGTAAACATAAACTGACTAAATTGGAAAATATTATGCAGAGATCCAACAGCAGAATGGAAGAACACAAGAATCAGGTCAAAGAGCCAAAAGACACTCCTCTGGAGAAGGAAGAAGAAAAGAGGATCCAGAAAGTTGAAGATAGTGTAAGGAGCCTCTGGGACAACTGCAAGCGCACCAACATCAGAATTATGGGGGTGCCAGAAGAAGAGGGAGTGCAAAATACTGAAAACATATTTGAAGAAATAATATCAGAAAACTTCCCTCACCTGGTAAAAGAAATAGACTTACAAATACAGGAAGCCTACAGAACCCCAAACAAGAGGAATCCAAAGAAAAATACTTTGAGACACATCATCATCAATATGCCAAGGGTAAAAGACAAAAAGAAGATCTTACAAACAGCAAGAGAAAAGCAGTTGGTTACCTATAAGGGAGCACCCATAAGACTATCAGCTGATTTCTCAACAGAAACCATGCAGGCCAGAAGGCAGTGGCAAGAAATATTCAAAGTGATGAATTACAAATAACTACAACCAAGATTACTGTATCCAGCAAAGTTATCATTCAGAATTGAAGGGCAGATAAAGAGATTCACAGATAAGAAAAAGCTAAAGGAGTTCATCACCACCAAACCAGTATTATATGAAATGCTGAAAGGTATTACTTAAGAAGAGAAAGAAGATCATGTGAATTAAAAATCTGAGGAATAGAATAAACTGGTGAATATAATAGAATCAGGGACAAAGAAAGGGAGTGGATAGATAATTATCAGGGTGAAAGGGGTGTGGGGTGCAGAAAGAGACTGGATTAAAATTGTATAACCTATGGATGAGGACAATAGTGGGGGGAGGGGGTAAGGGCAGAGGGTGGGGTGGGAATCAGGTGGAAGGGAGCTATGGGGGAGAAAAAGGAGAAACAATTGTAATAATCTGAGCAATAAAGATTTATTTAAAAAAAAAAAGCTTTATTGACTATGTAAAATTAATGGAGTTCCCCTTCAAGGCCTCATCTCAGTCAGTCTTGCCAAGAAAGAAATCCAATCTTATTTTCAACAGGACCAGAATTAAGGACACTGCCCAGAATTTCTTTCCCGTATCGAAGTCTAGTCCAGGCTCTAGGCTGGCTTAGCTTGTGTTCCTAGCTGCAATCCATTGCATGTGGGATCCACATGGCCATGCAGAGAACAGGCAAGTGCTCCGAAGAGTGTGGGTCACAGAGAAAGAGAGAAAACAAGGGATTTTAACCAAAAGCTTCTTCAAACTAACCAAATAACTTTCCAAGATTTTGAGGGTTTCTGATGGGGTCCACCCCTAGCCAAGACCGACAGGCAAGCATCTCCCCTGGGCCACCTGGACTTCCACTGGCCTCTCCGGCCAACAGTGTTTATCTCCTCCTCCTCCCCCAACTGTTCAGTGCCAGAGAGCAGAAGGGGAGAGGACTAATCCCCTGGGGCCGCGGTCGGCAAACTCATTAGTTAACAGAGCCAAACACCAACAGTACGATTGACATTTCTTTTGAGAGCCAAATTTTTTAAACTTAAACTTCTTCTAACACCACTTCTTCAAAATAGACTCACCCAGGCCCGGGTATTTTGTGGAAGAGCCCCCCCCCCCCCCCAAAGAGCTGCATGTGGCTCGCAAGCCGTAGTTCGCCGACCATGCCTGGGGGAACAGTGCTGTGTGAAGCTGTAGCTTCCAGGTGAAGCTTCCCAGGTGACCATGCTTACAATATCTGATTTCCCTTTGCTTTCTTTCCTTTTGTTAATATTAATAACTAGCTAATTACGATGATGACATAACAAGATTATTAACAAGAAATAAGAACAAAGGGAAACCTGGCTTGTAAACATATTCCTAGATCAATAAGCATGCAACAAAATCTCTGTTGGCGGTGTGGTCTGGAAGGAGAACAAAAGGAATTCAAAAGCCACATCTCCAGTTATAAACACGCCCCCCCCCCTCCTCCGCCACCATTCATTCAGCACTGTGTCTACAAATGACAATTTGTAAAATCACATGTAGCTACGGATAAGCAGCCTGTTTGCTTCAAGGATTCCAGGAGCTAATCTCAAAGGAAGCAGACTCCAGCCTTCAGGCATTTTGGCTCCAGGAGATTTGCTGACCTTCAACCATAGAAGCAGGATGATGAAACTGGACTGCTGGTTATGGAGCAGACTGCGTGACTCACACCCAGCACCTCACCAGGCAGCCCACAGCCCCCTCCGGTTTTCTTTGTTCTGCTCTCCCCTTCCTTGCTCATAAACACTGCACTGAGATGTCAAGATGCCACTTTCTCAAGTTTATGGCTCTTGAATAAACCCTCTTTCCTTGCACCAATCCTTGTCGCTAGATTATTGACTTTCAAGTTCAACCTGGGTTCAGTATCACCATCATCCTGGAAAGCTCAAAAGGGAAATGATTTTGTAAAACAACCAAGTGATGAAGGAGGGAACTAAAGTGTCTAATCCCACACAAGCTTTCCACTGACTTGTATTATTTTTTTCTGTTTTTTGGTATGTTTTTTTTTAATTGATTTTAGAGAGAGAGGAAGGGAGAGAGGGGAAAAAAGATCAATTTATCAATTTGTTGTTCCATTATTTATGCATTCCCTGATTGACTCTTGTATGTGCCCTAACTGGGGATCAAACCCAGAACCTTGGTGTATTGGGACAATGCTCTAACTGATGGTGGGGAAGGACATGTAATGAGTATAGAGCACAGTTGTCTAATAATCATTCACCTCACTAACTGTAGATGGGAAGTTTTCTTACAGACCCTGGGAAACTGGAGGATGAAGCAGGCCTGTAAAAGATAAGACAACATGACTCAGAAAAGAACTACACTTTTTGAACAGACCAAGGACAGGACACACTTTGATTGGTTGCTGCACTTGGACCCTGACCCCCTCCGGGAGTTTTTCTCCGGAACGCTGACCCTTCTCCAGTCCCAGAAACGGGCTGAGCTGTTTGTCACATCATAGACTATTAGCCACCTGATCAGATTTTGAGCTCCTGAAGGCTGGACTGCCCTTTCCATGTTGCATTCGTAACTCGCAGCTGCATGTAGCTCTCTTCTCCCTCGTGTGTGTATATAACCAGCCAACTGACAAGGGGGGTCAGAGCAGATTTTTGTGGGTGACTGACTGCTCTCCCATACTGCCAGCACTATTGGAACAAATGCTCATATATGGCCCAACCCTGTCTCCGCTGAATTGGCTCAAGTGGTGACAGGCAGTCCAGACCCCTCGATTGTCCAGTTACATAACAACTGAGCTACCTGTCCGGGACCAAGAAGGTTCCGATCTAAAAGTCTCTCCTCTCACTGGAGGAGGCAGCGGCCCTGCTCTTCCCTGAAGCCGCTGTGACCAACGGGCCCCAGAGGAGCCGGCCTCCTCTGTAGATTCAAACACACCGGCAGGCCTCGGGCTCTTTCTGCTGTTTGCTCTCGGGCAAGCTGCCCGGGGCTTCAAATGCCCACCGCCCACAGGAAGAACAGCTTCTGGAGGAGAACTGCCAGGGGAGGGTTAAGTCCCCGTGTGCCAAGAACTGAAGACACTCCTCTTTGTGTTGAGGGATGAGACTGGAAATGACAAAGAATGCTAGCCAGTGTGAGGCGACCACCTCCACCCCAGGGCGGTAATCAACCCTGCAGGTAGAATTCTGTGTGCCTGGAGGGGGTCTAGAAGAGGGATCCTCTGAACAGAAGTTCCTGAGAGCCTTCGATCAGAGGCACAGCTTTCAGGGACTATAAACAAGAGAACAGTAGGGGACTCCACGCAGGTGGGCAGCCCCGAAAAACCCAAGACCAGGACTGAAGCTGGGGCCACAGTGTCAGAATATAGAGCAGGAAGAAGAGTCTGGCGCTTTTCATCAAGAATCAAATGGAGCTCCCTTATCAACCACCCGAGGGAGGTCGCTGCTACTGGGCTCAGGAAGCAAGCCACTTGCTAATTTAACACAGCCATGAGGAGCAGAACCAGCATTTGAGGAGGCCTTGGCCTTTCTCCTGTTAAAAAATAAACTGAGGCATATTAACGATGTTAAGAGTTTATTTGAGCATAATCAGTTCTAATCAGGCAGTGGAAAACTGGCAGTGGTTAGGAGCGCTCCTTGGACTTACACAGAGAATGTGCAGAAAGATAGTTACATAGAGAATGTGCAGAAACAACGAAACTGCTTGTCTATAGCTTACAGCCCAGTTAGCTGTGCGTGATTGGTTTTCCTTGGTGCTTTTGCTTTGGTAGCAGTGAAAAATACACAGGCTTAGATTTTGGTTTGCTTACACAGGCCACCTCGGCAGTAGTTGAAGTAATTAACACCCCTGTGGAACTGTCTCCCTGGGGCCTGAAACCATTACAGGAACTGTCACTTACACCTGGCTTCTCCAGTTTTCAAAGCATCGTGAGTGTGGGTTCTGTTAGGTCCAGGCAGGGGGGGGGGGGGGGGGAGAGTCCAGAGCCCATGCATGCATCTGCAAGGTAGATGGTGACAGAGATAGCTGGTGCCTTCCTAGACCCCGGCCCAGGCAGGAATCCCACCGCCCTCCCCCGCCCCTCACTACACAGCTGCATACAAGAAGTACCTATGCTGCTTTTGGCTTGAACTTCCCGGGCCCACCCTCGGACCAGCGAATTTCGCCCAGGAGCACAAGATTAAAACCTTCCCCTTTTAATCGCCTGGACTCTGTGTTTTGTTTCCTGCGTCGCAAACCTCTCAGGTTCTTCCTTATAAACCACAAAAACATAAGTAATCAAAACTCTCAACTGTTATCGATAAGGTCCAGCTCCTCCTGGGCCATCACACCAACCCTGTCTTCTAAAGAGATAATCCCTGCTACCCTTGGCACCCCTCCTGCTATCAGGGGAAGTGGGGGGTCCTCTTACCCACTGGGTGCTGCTGGGGTGGAGTCCTTGTGAAATCACAAGAAAAGGAATTTTCTGAGACTCACATGGGGAAACAATGCTTTTTATTCCCATGGAGCTAAATCCCTGCATTTCCAAAGCCCCGTTGCCCTGGGTGCAGTCATAGTGAGAAGATTAAAAGGCTATTCCAATGTAACCCTGATATTTTGTTTCTTTCCTATCCTACCTAATATGGAGGGAATATGCTAATTGATCATCACACCGTCATAAATATGGTGGTACATACAGCCATAAGATGGTGGTGCCCAGTCCCCTCAGCCCTGCCAGGGCAGCAGGCATGCAGCACCACCAGGCCCACCACCAGGTGGGTTCCACCGCTCCTCACACTTGCCTCTGAAGTCCCTCAGTCCCCTCAGCCCCCCAGCCACCCAGGACCAGCCCAAGGGACTACCAGACGACTGAACAAGCAGGCCGCATGGGGCAAGCAGGCCAGCAGGGGGGTTAGAGAGGGACAACCAAACTACTGATCAGCAGGCTGCCCGGGGCGACCAGGCTGACAGGGGGGCAGTTGGGGGTGACCAGGCCAGCAGGGGGGCGGCAGTTGGGGGCGATTAGGATGACGGGAGGGTGGCAGTTAGGGGTAGTGAGGGGTGACTAGGCTGGCGGGGGGAAGCATTTAGGGGTGACCAGGCCAGTGTGAGGGACAGTTAGGAGCAACCAGACTGGCATGCAGAGGCAGTGAGGGGCAATCAGGCCAGCAAGGGGAGGGGGGGGGCAGTTAGGAGTAACCAGGCAGGCAGGCAGGTGAGTGATTAGGAGCCAGAGGTCCAGGATTGTGAGAGGGATATCTGACTGTCGGTCTAGATTGGCAGTTGGACATCCCCTGAGGAGTCCTGGATTGGAGAGGGTGGAGGCTGGGCTGAGAGGACCCTTCCCCATGCACAAATTTTGTGCACTGGGCCTCTAGTTATTAATAATTATCTAATTACTTCCAGAGCTTCTTGCATTTACATTCATATACATGTGTCTGTTTCATGGGAGTAACTCTCACCTAAATGTTGTCCTATATTCTTCTGCAGCTCTCTTTTATTCAACAATACATCTTATCGATCTTTCTCTGATAGAACACTGAGAGCTGCCTCATTCTGTTAAGTCATAAAAACAATGTTGTGGACCAGCTATAATTATAAGAACTATTAATCATGCTCTGTTAACAGTGGTTGTTTTGTTCTGATTAAAGAAAGCACATTCCAACTAGGCTGGGAATTACACACTGGATGGAAGCTCACCTGGAAATTCAGCCCACCCTCTTGTGAAAGAAAAGAGCCACATGCTAACCTGACAAGCTCAGGGAAGGCCTACGTGGCAGTCTTGCAAACTCAGAGACCTAAAATAACCACAAAAGATGTTTTGAAAATTAAATATCTAACTACAAACAGGTTATAGTGGGTAGTCATTGTCCTAGACCAATATTTCACCTGACAAAGATCAACTTAGATCTTCTTTACTGAGCCCATTTGGCTTCCTGCCTCTAAGACAACATATCTGTGAGATGTCTGGGTAACTTGTAACTTCCTTTTTACCCCGGACCCCTCAAGCCACAACAAATGACCTCGAGACATTCCCTCATTGTTATTGTTATCAAGTTAATTGTCAACTGTCAATTACATTAGAGTATCCTGTATCCATCTCTGTAAAAGAAGCTCATGTCCATCATTTCACTTTTTACCCTATCCCAGAGGTTTCCCCACTTCACTCTGTCCCACCTCCCTAATCTATCACCAATGAATTTCATGTAACTCACCTACGTCCCTTTCCTTTGATTGCAATGTATAAATATAGAAATATAACCCGCCATTCTTAGGAGTATTATCTCAATCCTTTGAGGTTCTGCTTCCCGGCATATGTCAACAGTTTGGCTCAAATAAACTCACAAAAATTCTTTACAGGTTTCAAAGGTTTTTTTCCATTAACATTCTACATCCAGGAGCTGCCTATTATCATGGAAAAGTTAACAACCTTGTTGCACAAACCAGAGATACTAGCCCTTTGAAAGCCCCTAACCCTTTGAATACTCCCCCCAACTGGTGGGCTGAGTTACTAGATTACTGGCATCTGCCACAGAGACATCCCCAAGACATAGAACCACCAATCAGCACATGCCGAGTGCCCTGGGGCCCACCCCTTCCTGTTCCACCCTGGGTCCAACCCTTTCCTGTTCCTCCCCTCAAAAGGCTCCCCACCCCTCCGAGTGTTGCTGCTCTCCATTTTCGTCTGTGGACTCAGCCAGTTGGTTCCCTCCTTTCTCCTCTCCCCCCTCCTTAAATTCTGATTTCTCTACCTCCGTAATGAGTCCTACTCGTTTCTGGGGAATAAACCTTCCTTTAATATGTCTTGGTGGTCTCCGACTTCAGTTTCCTGTGCCTCAAACCTTACCCATACCTCAGGCCTTTGCAAATCCCCAGCCGCATTACCTGTAAACTGTCCATTTTGCATGACAATTCTTATCTCTTTTGCCTGCTTCCCCATGTAATCTTTGTTCTTTTACCCAGTAGAAGCCGCTGGCTTATGGTAGGGCAGAATAGATTTTTGTGGGTAGCCTGCTGCTCTCCCATACTGCAGGCAGTGTTGGAATAAACGCTCATAATGATTCAATCCTGTCTCTGCTGAATTGGCTCAAGTAGTGACAGGCAGCACAGACCCATTGGTTGTGCAGTTACAATTCATTTTAACATAATGTATTCAACAGCCTGGCTGTGCCACAGCTTATGTATACACTCCCCCATTGTCAAGTAATTAAGTTGTGACTATTTTTGAGGGTATGTGTGGAGGGGGAGGGGGGTGTCTTGCTACTACCATGTGGTGATGACCCAGACACATTTAAGTACCTGAGATAGAGCAGGCATCAGAAAATTATCTGAGAAAGCATCTCTAAAGAGATAGATGCAAAGCCTATAACTAAAGCTGAAGTTCTGGAAATTCTGCCTGAAGATCCTAGATCCTGCTTTTCCCCAATGGCCACAAATCAAATTTGTTGGAAACCGAGAAGTTACTGTTAAAGCAAGACACAGAGCTCGTCTTTCAGTTTAAGGAGATTGTAAATACAAACACATTTGAAAACGGAGTTAAATCCTGCTTTCAATAACCAAAGGAGTTAGTCCTGAAAGATTATTTCATACATCAAAAATCCAAACCAACCTGAAATGAAAAGTTGGTATTGATAACACAAGGGAATTTCAACACTTGAACCATACAAAGAGGATTTGAAATGCAGTTACTGCTACTCGGTTTACGTATTTATAATATTTTTCTTCTTTTGAAGCAAATGAGAAAATAGATTAGTTCTATATCTGACCCATAAAGACACAGTGAGACGCTGGCTAAGGAAATCCATTGATGTGGACAAATGGAATCTAACACACCAGAAGGAGAGAAAATTACTTTATCTGCCATCCTTACCAATCCAGTTAATCCTGAATTGCATGAAGCTTCAAAAGATTATGCTTTATTCTGCCCTGTCTGCCACCAGCTTTGCCTGGGGAACTTCTACACATCCTTCCTTACTCCACCCACCATCTTCTGCAGGATTGCCCCTTTCTCCCAAACCAACTCAAATATCAGCAGAGCAGTACTTTCACATCTATATACCATAACATTTCCTGTTTGGCATTCAAGATGAAGCAGGAATTTTTTAGAATTGGGGTCCATGGAAAAGTGCGGGGCTGCAGATTGGGAGAAGGTACATTTCCGTAACACAAGGAAGCCAGGTGCAGTTATATTTCCATAAAATAAGGGAGCAGCAACAGGTATACTGTATTTCCATAAGACAAGGAAACTGGAAGTAGCCAAGAAAAGTCTATATTTACAAAGAGAAGAAAGGTCTATATTTATAAAGAGGGAAAAAAGCCCAAAAGGAATAGGAAAACAATAAGGAAGGAGGGGGAAGAGCCTCACAAGTCTCATGTGAGGTTCAACCTTTGAGCCCAGGAGTTACTATAGTAACCAGTGGAGGGGGAATAGTGACCAATCAGAGGGGATATCAGGCACCAGGATCTGCAGCCTTTATAAACCATCAGAAAAGGAACCCAGTGGGACCCTTTCCCCCCCCCTCCCTATGGGAGTCTGTTCTGTGGGACTCTTCCCTCTCCCCACGTGGGAGTCTGTACTTGTCCTTCAATAAATCTCCACCTTTGCTATACCACTTTCTGTCCATGGATTCATTCTTCGATTCTGGCAGGCAAAGAGTCTGGTTCCAGTCCAAAAATTCTGTATCAAAGTTGAGTAGGCTTTTTGAGAGAAAATACTATAGTGTGTGCATTTTGTTCTCCCAGCACATAACAGTTTTGGTGCCTAGCAGGTTTTCAATAAAAACTTATTGACCTTAAGATCTTTTAAGGAAAGAGTACTATTGTCCGTCAGTAATCTCTGAGGGTCTAAAAAATGGACATGAGGGGAAAAACAATAATTTTCTAACTTAACAGTTCACCTGGTGCTACTTAAGGCATTAACTCTATGAAGTAAAGATTTTCTTTCCTTCTTAAATTAAAGTATACTTCCTAGCCGAAACCGGTTTGGTTCAGTGGTAGAGTGTCGGTTTGCTGACTGAAAAGTCCCAGGTTCGATTCCCGTCAAGGGCATGTACCTTAGTTGTGGGCACATCCCCAGTAGGGGGTGTGCAGGAGTCAGCTGATTGATGTTTCTAACTCTCTCTCTCTCCCTTCCTCTCTGTAAAAATATCAATAAAATATTTTTTTAAAAGATTCCCATGTTCAGAGTAGCCTTGGCCATCAAGCATATTAAGAACAAGGCCTTGCCAAAACCGGTTTGGCTCAGTGGTAGAGTGTCGGCCTGCGGACTGAAAGGTCCTGGGTTCGATTCCAGTCAAGGGCATGTGCCTTGGTTGCGGGCGCATCCCCGGTGGGGGTGTGCAAGAGGCAGCTGGTCAATGTTTCTCTCTCATCGATGTTTCTAGCTCTCTATCTCTCTCCCTTCCTCTCTGTAAAATATCAATAAAATATATTAAAGAAAAAAAAAAGAACAAGGCCTTGACTACCCAGTGTCTCTGGCATGGTTCCCACAGAGACAAAGAGAGATAAGTGAATACTTCCCCGAGATATTGTGGAATCCTATAAACTAATGAATATAAAATATCTTAACAATGTCTTAAGATTTCCTGTTCCTAAATGATGCATGTTATCCATCTTAAGACGTGTATCTGATTAGAGAGGTTTAAGATCACAGACATTTTCTGGATAGTATATCCAGTAACGTTCCCTCATTCTATTCCAACCCAGCCAAGCTGTAATTTTGTCTGCATCTCCATTAGTTATAAGCCCTGTGGGAGCCAGAACCATGTTTTGTTTTGTTTTGTTTTGTTTTGTTTTGTTTTGTTTTTGTGGGGGTTTTTACCACTTTACAGTTAGAGCCTAGCACAATGCTTGCAATATATGTTTCTTTATAGAAGTGGGGGAAGAGAAGGAGAAAGGAAAGTATTTCAAAGTTCAACAAAGGTCTGTTTAATTAGGTATAAGAATATCCCCAATTGTATAATTGTCACCTTTTATAAACTTTTAAACATTGTAGCTCATAATTTCAGATGGAATCCAGAAGACATTTGGAAAAAGAAAAACCTAAGCCCAATACTTTGTCACCATCATTCTCAAGGTTTGATCAAGCAGCGGCTGCTTCAATCGAGCTGTGCAGTCAGGAAGAGTCCCTGCCTTCTAGGGGTTTGCATCTAAACAGAATCTGAAAATGTATGGATCATTTAACGCTCCCCAATGCCATGAGCAGGGGAGGAAATGGTCACAAAACAGTCATTCCGTGCAGAGGCTGGTGTCAGGAGACTGCAGAAAAATCATACCATTCTGAAGGCTTACGCAGTCTGCCTAAGGTTACTCACTGCTGGTAATAATATTAGCTGCCACTTATTTAGCCCTTGGAAACCTAAGCACTTCCATAAATTAAATTCTTTCCTTTTCATAGAACCTCTAAGAGGTAATATTATTAGCATCTCCCATTTTAAAGAAGAGGATTCTGTTGCCCAGAGAAGCAATTTTCCAAAGTCTCAGAGCCAGGAGGTGAGGGAGTTAGAGCATAGAACAGGTGGTCTGTCTGCTCTTAACCATCATGCCAAATTGCCAAACCCATGGCTGCCACCACACATTACAGAAGCAAATTGCACTGCACGCATGCCCACTCTCTCCCAGCCACAGAGACATGGTCAAGCAGGGACACAGGGGAGGTGGTGGTTACTCTAAGGGTAACACTAAAATTCCTCTCAGGGAAAACTCCATAAATAAAACAAGGTCATAGACAGATTTGGTAAGGGCTTGCAGCCCTGTAGGCACAGCCTGGAAGAACTGAAGCTACAGAGAGTTAACATGTTTATACAAGAAAAAAGAAGTGTGATAGGAGAAGGAAGAGGAAAAGGGAAGCCCAACAAACATAGCGAGAAGCTGAAATTGGAATATAACATACTGCCACTGACAATTCACCAGAAGTGGAAGCAACTAAGGGACCTCAAAGGACAGGAGGTCTAACCATCCATAGGAACATCATTAGTAATGATAGTTCAAAATCGCCAATATTTCCATTTCTGGCTAAAAGGTTGAGGTGGACTTCTCAGGCACCTATAATTGAGTGGAACCAAACTAGTTCTCCTAAACAACAATAACAACAACCAGGAGTCACTTTCCATGCAGGTCATTTAATTTCCTCCAGAATTTCTGACACCACCACCCCACCCCATCCCCACCCCTTCCATGGTGATCCAAAATATTTTAGACATTTATACTTCTAGCTCGACCCATGCTGGTGCATAATGTGAGCTGTAGCTATGGCTTTTCCAACATTCTATTATGGAAATTCTCAAACATTTAGAAGTTGAAAGGAGCTTACAGTGAATATCTTTGTACCCAACACCTAGACCCTACAAATTAATATTTTGCTGTATTTGTTTTATCCCATAGGTATCTATTCTTTTATCCTTCTATCCACTCATTAATTCATTTCATTTTTTGATGTATTTCATAGTGTTACAGACATCAGTATCCATCATCCCTAAATACTGCAGCATACATATGTCTAAGTGAGCCAAATATTTGTTTGCAGGTTGTGTTTTGTTTTGTGCTTGTTTTATTGGCAAAATGTGTATATGGTGAAGTGCACAAATCTTGCATGCCCATTGAAGAAGTTATATTGGTTGGTTTCAGCCACTGATATTTGGGTTTTATTGTTACCACAGAAAAACATAGCCTTCCTGGCTAATTCATTTCATTGGGTATTGTGCTGCCCTGTGATGTCACACTGCAGGTGCTCCAAAAATCTCTCATTCAATCTACTTCACATGCGACCTGGAGTCAGTGGACTGTGCGGAAAGGTCAGGGAGGTCTCCAGTACAGTGATATGGTAGTAAAATGGGGACGTACACAGAAGAATCAAAAAACAGAGTAGAGACTAAGAACTCTAAGCAAGCAGACCCTGGAGGGTGAGGCAACTTGGAAAAATGCAGCATCTTCTTGTGTAAGACTACCAGGAAATAGTGGAAAGAGACCCTGGCTATGCCATGATATGTAGAAATGGGGAGTTGAGCCAGTTTGACCTAACTCCATAGGCATAGTTGATTGGTCCTTTTTTCTTGATCTGAGTGTTTCTTGATCACTCTTAATTTGGCCTCCAAGATCACCCTCTCTTATTTTCCTGGTTGCTCCTTCTGTGTCTCCACTTTCTCCTCATTTCTAAATGTTGGAGTACTCCAGAGTTCAATCTCTAGGTCTCTTCTCTTTTCTCTTTTTTTTTTAATTTCTGTTCTTATTTATCTGTTACTCTTGGAAAATCTCATTTTTTACTGGATGCCAACTTAGAGGCAGAAGCTCTTGGCAATCTGTGTCTGGAGTTTTTTCTTTGGCCTCCTTCATTCTCGTAGCAAAAAGTTTAGCATATTCTGTGGCCTCTTCCTTATTTTTAGTACATTGTGTTGCAGGACACATGGAGTAACCAGACACTGAATCTTGGGTGCTTTGGTCCAAGGTTTCTTACCTTCTTTGTTTAGGGGCTTTCTCACAACCTGTTAGTGGACATCATCTTCTTTGGAAATTGAAAAGTTTGTGGATTCTGCTAGCTCTTTAGGGCCCAAGGCACAATAATATCAATGAGAATAGGAATATCTTTCTACCCATTTTTTACAGCAACCAAGTGGAGAACAAACAGATTGGCATCCACAATGCTACCTCCAACAGGTGAGAGCTTTCTTTATCCAGTGCTCCTTGGTCTATAATAGGAGTGCCCCACCGAAACCAGTTTGGCTCAGTGGATAGAGCATTGGCCTGCAGACTGAAAGGTCCCAGGTTCAATTCTGGTCAAGGGCGTGTGCCTTGGTTGCGGGCACATCCCCAGTAGGGGGTGTGCAAAAGGCAGCTGATTGATGTTTATAACTCTCTATCCCTCTCTCTTCCTCTCTGTAAAAAGTCAATTATATATATATATATATATATATATATATATATATATATATATATAATTGATCACTCTTAATTTGGCCTCCAAGATCACCCTCTCTTATTTTCCTGGTTGCTCCTTCTGTGTCTCCACTTTCTCCTCATTTCTAAATGTTGGAGTACTCCAGAGTTCAATCTCTGGAGTACTCCAACATTTTGGCTCAGGCCAAAACTCTTGTAATCATATATATATTTGGAGTGCCCCTTACTCAGCAGCAGGTGAACATGGCCAAGACACCTGCTTCACGGGGAAACTTTGTCATTCCCACCACTGATTCAAACCATATAACTTTTCCATTCTTCTCAGCAGCAGCAACTTCTGTGGCCATGCACTTCTCACGAAAGATCCAAAGTTTGTGTTTATCATCCACCTAAATGAGTGTCTGGCAGCCAATGACTGCCAAAGAGATGCTCAGCTTCATCCTGATGCCACAAAAGACAGCCCTTTTCTATCTGTGCTCATCCCCCTGCAGATCACATCCAGTTCCACGGACTTACATATAGTGAATATGATTTTTTTAATTCCAAAATTTATATTTTTAGCATGGACTTCTTCCCTGAACTTCATACTTCAACATCTGATAGCCAACTTCTCATCTCTACTTATAAGTCTAATAGGAACCTCAAATGTAACATGTCCAGAACAGAACTCCTTACTGTGCCCCTGAAACTGTCCATCCTGGTGTCTTCCCCATGTCTCCCATGGCAACTTTGTCTCTCCTGTTGCTCAGGCCAAAACTCTTGTAATCATCTTAAATCAATCTCTCTCTCTCTCTCTCTCTCTCTCTCTCTCTCTCTCTCTCTCTGTGTGTGTGTGTGTGTGTGTGTGTGTGTGTGTGTGTGCATGCACAAGCACATCTCTGCTTGAATTATATCAAAAATGTTCTGGATGTGAGGGCAATCTGGCTGTGACATGTTACCCCATTGCCCTGTGGGGTGAATTCAGGTAATGTGGCTCACTAGGAGGGGGTCCTCTTCCTCCCTTACTGCTCCACATGCATTTCTCCTGAAGCTGCTCACTCTGTCAAAGGGGATAACCTTCCCCAAAAGAGGAGAATCATTCTTTGCTCAAGCAGTTGTACTTCCTTACTAAAACCTCCAAACAAGCTCTCAATGTCCATTTTTAGGAGAACATAGGGTAGTCAAGCTTCCAAGACTCCAGATACATCCAACTGAGGTGCTGCATGTGGCAATCTGCTTTTCTTGAGGAAGAAATAAATGAGAGAGAGAGAGAGAGAGAGAGAGAGAGAGAGAGAGAGAGAGAGAGTGTGTTTTTACCACAGGTCTCCCTGGTTCTAGCTTTGACTTCACTCAGTCTCTTCTCAACATAGCAGCCAGAGTGCTTCAGTTGCACATAAGTCAGAACACATCTTGCTTGTGCTCACAGTTGTTTAATGATTTCCCTTCCACATAGTAAAAGCTGAAGGTCCTTAGCATGCTACAAAATTCCACTTGCTTTGGTCTCCCCTTATTTCCTAAGTTCATCTCCTTCTAACCCCTTCTCATTCACTGCTCTTCAATCACACTGGCCCCTTGTTTGTCCTGAATACACAGGTACCCTCCTGCCTGGTTTAAATCAAAGGAGACCTCTGCTAACCTAATGGTAAGATGTAGTCAGTCACAAGCTTGCTCAGAAGATCAATGATATCACATCGACTGGTTTTCTTTTCAGTCTGCTGACTTCAGTGCAATGGTAACACTATCTTCTTATGGTCACAAGGAGAGCTGTCACATCTCTAAGCTTTGTGTCCTGCCATGACAGCAAGGGAGGTATTAGCAAAAGGTCTCTATTCTCAAGTGCCTCCCTCTTGTCAGGGAGGCAAAACATTTCCAAAGGGCACCAGCAAATCTCTACAATGTGTTCTATTCCAGAGCACATCCACTGGCACATCCACAGATCATTACCATCATGGTCACCATAAGCACCCCTGGAACTGCCACATTATGGCAACAATAAAGTGGACATTCTGAGATCTACTGGGTACCACTGAGAAGGCCATGAGATTCAGAAAGAGGAGCGCTGAAGTCAACACTTGCTCTGCAATTAACCTTGTAACATTTATGCGTAATGCCCCACTCTAGAACGATTTTCTAATGAGCAAACTGAGGAGGTTGGGCTAGACATTGCCTTTTGGCTTAAATTTTCTCTTATTCTGTGGACTTCCAGTGTCATTGTAAAGATCTGAGTCTTCCTATGTGCCATTCTTCATATATGTACACATCTCCTAAAATGATGGGAACACTTAGATGTCTTTGATCACCTATTTTAAAGAGAGAATAATTTTAATAAGAACATTTTGTACTACCGAGGTCGGTTAGGCTCAGTGGTAGAGCGTCAGTCTGCGGAATGAAAGGTCCCAGGTTCGCTTCCGGTCAAGGGCATGTACATTGGTTGCGGGCACATCTCCGGTAGGGGGTGTGCAAGAGGCAGCTGGTCGAAGTTTCTCTCTCATCGACGTTTCTGGCTCTCTATCTCTCTCCCTTCCTCTCTGTAAAATATCAATAAAATATATATTTTTTAAAAAGAACATTTTATACTGTTCATTCCCTGCTAGACCTTAAAAATGGTTCTTTTTCCATCACAATTGACATTTAAAAACAGACATTCATATTCAATAATTAGGTCTCAAAGTCATTCGGCATAAAAGTACAGCTTCCCAGTAATTATTCTAGTGATGAAATTAGAATGACCTCTCATAACTATGTTGCTAACAGTAATTCCTAACTGCTATTTTATCACTTAATTTAAAAACAAGAAAAATAAAAACAATGCTCCCTTTGACACCAGGATCTCTGTCATTACCAGAACATAAACTGAAGACCATATGAGTAGGCTTGGCCTCCTGCTCTTTGGAGGTCATTGGTGCTTAGAAGCTGGAAAACAAATTCTGAGCTTTAAAACCTCCAGTGGAAGGAACACCAGTATATCTATCTAAGATGAGAATTAAAATAAAAATAAAGGGAAAACAAAACCATGTGCTTTTTCTTTCCATTGGCATGCTTGGTAACTAACACGTGCTAGTGTTCAAATGATACGTGTTCAATGAATAAAGGGACAAATGAATCCATTGGTTTTGCCCTTTTGATATATTTTGGGATCAACACAAACCAGCCATCTTGCTTGTACTATTATGTTTTGTCAGCCCATCTTCTTTGATTCCCATGTTCCTGAGACACAATTCAGCTCTCTCCCCTGGTGCACAGATATTATTTCAGCTCACCTCCTAGCAGAATGAAAGGGACATTGATTCAGGTAAGCACCATCTCAGTGCTTCATAGTTCATGGAGTGTGTAACCTTACCCCAGCCACTGTCTGTTAGAGCATCGGGTTCCACACTTAATTGTTAACACAACGTGCACACGCTGAAAGCATCTGCCTGGAAGTGTAGCATTCAGCACGCTGCTGCCTTTTGGTATTTGTCAAAAGCTCAATTTAGAGAAAAAATTATTTGGGAGGGTATGTGAAATCTGCCCTTTCATCCTTACATCCAGATATTCTAACATTCACTCCTGAGTGAGGCTAGGCAAGCAGAAAGGTGTGGACTAAGATCATCTTGGGCCCCTTTTCCTTCCTCTGCGCCCCTCCCCTGGGGAGGCTTTTGCTGACTTGCCTATGGTGCAATGCCATCATTCAAAGTGAGGAACACAACAAGAGACACCCCAATGGGACCCCAGTATCTACACCGAGGAGGCTGAGGACACTGTTGCATTACACATTGGGGAGAGTCCCAGAAGGAATATCAATTTTGCAGTGGTATCTAAGATGAGAATAAAAAAATAAATAAAGGGAAAACAAAACCATGTGCTTTTTCTTTCCATTGGCATGCTTGGTAACTAACACGTGCTAGTGTTCAAATGATACGTGTTCAATGAATAAAGGGACAAATGAATCCATTGGTTTTGCCCTTTTGATATATTTTGGGATCAACACAAACCAGCCATCTTACTTGTACTATTATGTTTTGTCAGCCAATACGAGTTGTGCATCTCCTTAGGGGTGGGTATGTCTTTAATCTCATGAACTCCAAATATATAACCCATCAAATGTCCCTTTTCACTTAGTCTCTAGAACACTTACTGAGCAATTTGAGGCCCATCTGTTACAAGAGTAAACAGATTGTATGGCCTGCGTTTTTGTTTTGGCTCCATTCCTTGTCCTTTTTACATCTCCACTGGCAATGTTTCCTTTTGTTTCTCACCTATTTCTCTTTGTGGTGTTTTGAATGTGATTTATGGACCAAGGAGATGAGGCACAACTTTATTAATGTGTTCAGGTGAATTCACGTAAAACTCAATCTTACCACATTTTAAGAGGCATTTTAAATGGGATCCACCTTTCCAAACCTTAGTGAAATTCGGTAACATAGTTAAGATGTTCTGAGAGTTTCCCCACAAGTGGCAGCTTACAAGTGCTTCAGCCCCTGAGGGTTCAAAAGACTGGGAGTGATTCTGTGTTTATAACTGTGCACAGGGACAACTAATGGCGGGAAGGGGTGTCGGGATTGATTATTGGTCCAGATCTAGAAGGATGAGCACCAAAGGCAAATAATATTGTGTATTTAACACTTGTTGTCAAAGACCAGCCCTAGAAGGTATGGAAAGACTTCAAAAGTTTGACTAAAGGAATGTTGGCAGCAGGCCAAACAGACCCCTGGAGGTTCCCATAATGATTCTACACAACCTCGAGTCACCACTGTAATTGATTGGGTCAGCCAATTGTCACCGGTGTGGATTAGGAAGCATCACTTTTACCCAGAAGAAAGTTTAAGGTTGAAAATAAAAAGAGATGATATCGTATTTTCTTTAAAGAAAAATATGTATAGCCTGCAAATTTTTTAAAGGTTAAAACTTTAAATTCTCTAGGCTGACTATTAGGTGATGGGAGGGTGGAATTTACAACAGTTGTAATTCGATTCTTGCAGTATATGTTGCTAAAATGACATTGCCTGATATTAAAAGTTCTCATATAATAAAAAGTCTTCACAACCAGCATCAGAAATAAAACCCAAGTTCTGAAAATTTCAGATTGCTCCTTCTATTCCAGCCTCATTTCAAATCAAAATATGTATCTCTTTGATTCGTAAAATGATAAACATACTTATGAGTAAAAGCCCCGAGCTGGGCATTTTTAAATGAGTTATCTAACCTCCGAGAGCAAATAAGCTCGTTTCCTTTCACATCTCTCCCCTCCCAGCGATAACCTGACTGGATTCTAACCCGACTCTGACGGAGGAGCCGCTATCTGCGCCGCTGGGAACTGCAGGCTCCATATGCGTGTTTGCTTCTTTTCTACAAGCCGGTCTCTTACTGTGATTCTTTATTAAGTTCCCCAAGCAGATTCCCACGGCCAGACGTGCTTGTCCTGCAGCACTCGGGGCTGTGTGTTAGTGGCTACTGGTCATTATGTCAGTAAAGAGGGGGCATCCTCTGTGCGACTCAATGGTTTTATAACTATTAATGAGACATTATGCCTTTGTCCGTTCCTGACAGATGATTAAGTGCACTGTAAGCGTCTAACATTGCTCTCTGAGGTCTGGAACTGGGATGCCAGGTGCCTCCTCATGCCTCACACAATCAGAAAAGACAAATTAGATTACGGCACTATGGCAGCATTATTGATTCTTTTTGTAATATTTACAAATTGCAGGTAAAATGTAATATGAGAAAAAGCATGTGTGATGATGGCAGCTCCATTTACTTGAAGGTTTTTCCTTGTACTCATTTGGAAGCAATTTATCTTGTAGGCGGTGGTGTGGAGATAACTCTTGGGTCAACTTCTCAAGCTGTGCTTCCTTCAGGCTCCAGACAGCGGGAGGAGCCTCCTCCCACCCTGAGACTCACTTGTACCAACCCTTGGACACGGGAATTTGGCCTAGAAACCTGTTTTGCATGTCAGACTCGGGTTCCTCGGGCTCCCCCAACCCAATGAAACCAGCATTGCTTAAGATGGTTACAGCAGTGCTATTTGATTTTTAACTTCAAATTGTTTCTAAATCCAGCCAGAGTTTGAGAACTTCTGATTCATACCATCCACTGTGCCAGATTTAAAACATGGACTCACAATTATTTTATATATCTCTTCTCAAGAGATGGGGATAGGACCTTCCCCTGGAATCTGGGCTTTATGACAGACAAATGGGTGGACAGATTTGAAGGCAAGAGTCGTACTATGCCAGTTTCCAATTCCAGTCCTTAACCACTGGCAGCTGCTACTTCCTTCCTATCCCTTGAGACTTCATTCTGGAGCCCAGCTACCATGCTGTGAGGAGGCCCGAGCAGCCCGGATGGAGGCCCATATGGAGTGAAACTGAGAACGTGAATGAGCCACCTTGGAACCGGCTCCCGCAGGCCCCAGTAGGCATGCCCTGGCGCTCATCGCACAGAACAGAGATGTGCTCTCCCTGCCAAGCCCTGGCCAGACTTCAGATTCATGGGCAAAATAAATAATCATTGTTATTTTAATCTATTCAATTATGTGGTGGTTTGTTGGGTAATAAATAACTGAAACATCTGCTCACCCAAATGGAGTCACGGAAAGGGATTGTTCTCTCTTTTAAAAGTTGAATTACACCTTCTCTTTGGCCAAAATAATAAACCTCCCTCCCTTCTTAACACGTGATGTAGTTCCTCCACAAAGTCCTCCCAGTCTGTGTCAAGTTTCTGTAACTTCTCTAATCATTTCAAAATTAATTAGTTATTAGTCCTTTGGTCACATAAAATTATAAACTCAAAATATTGGATACCAATTTTCATTTGGAAGTAGCTTGATTTGAAAATAATCATAGGCTTTGAAGAGCCAAATTCTGGAAAAGGGAATAAAGGCTTGAATGGAATTGATAAAATTCAGACTGGATGGGTAAGGAAAACAGTGATAGATGAGAAATTACAGTATGAAAGAGGGGAGACAGGACTGTTTGTTCACAGAGTGGGAGCTAAGTGTTAGCAGCAGGCCTAAGAATATGCATGAGTCCGCTCAGGCAGCCATAACAAAACACCACAGGCTGGGGGCTTAAAGAACAAAAATGTATTCTCTCACAGTTCTGACAGCTGATGGTCCAAGAACAAGGTGCCAAGGTTGGTTTCTGGTGAGACCTCTCTTCTTGTAGACAGCTGCCTTCTCGCTGCGTCCTTCCCCCTTTGTGAACATGGAGAGAGAGGTCACTGGGGTCTCTTCCTTTTATTACATTATGACAAGAGGAAACGGGGAGACCCACAGGTTGAGAACCACTAGCAGAGTTGCCTAAGACCATCGGAAAACACAGATATTTACATTATGATTCATTAACAGTGCAAAATTACAGTTATGAAGTAGCAATGAAATAATTTTATGGCTGGGGTCACCACAGCATGAGGAACTGTACTAAAGGGTTGCAGCATTAGGAAGGTTGAGGACACCATTTCTATCATGTGAAGCCCCATTTTTATGACCTCATTTAATCTTAATTACCTCTTTCAAGGCCCTATCTCCAAATACAGTCATATGGCCATTAAGGCTTTAACATACAGATTTGGGGAGGACACAGTTTAGTCCATAACAGAATGGAGCAGCTTTGGGACAAATGGAAAAGTTCCACATGTAGTTACACCTTTCCTCCATGCCCCAGGCTGGGTAGTCATTTTGCCATTAGTATTACTAATAGCAATAATCATGATAACCATTTATTGAGCAAATACCTAGAGCCTGGCATTTCACCTGATCACATTTTGCTTCTCAAAAGAGTTCTACAAAAGTAGGCTATATTTCTTCGTTCTTTGTACGCTAATGAAGCTAAACACAAGGAAGTCCACTAGTTTATCCAGGATTTCATGGCTGGAAAATATCAAAGCAAGAATTTGAACACAGGCCTGTGGGCTTCATAGACCCTTTTCTGCAAGGCTAAAGACAGTTTGTTTTTTATTTACTTTATTATTTTGTCCCTTCACAACTAATTAATAGAGCATCCACTGTGTTAGATCGTAGGGATGCGAAGTCAAGCTGACCCTGGTCAAAGAAACACTATTTAGGGACTATTGCAGTGGGAGTTTTCAATAGGGAGGAGGATGGGCTCAACTCCAAATACGACAAGGACAGTGGGGATCTACAGCCAAAGAGCAGGGTGGAGTCAATGGTTAGAAATTGCTACAAGAAAACAGTAAGGCTGAAACCGGTTTGGCTCAGTGGTGGAGCATCGGTCTGCGGACTGAAGGGTCCCGGGTTCGATTCCGGTCAAGGGCATGTACATTGGTTGCGGGCACGTCCCCGGTGGGGAGTGTGCAGTAGGCAGCTGGTTTCTCTCTCATCGACATTTCTAACTCTCTATCTCTCTCTCTTCCTCTCTGTGAAATATCAATAAAATATATATATATATAAAAAAGAAAACAGTAAGGGTAAGGGGGCAGGTGTGGGGGGGTGCTAGACAGACTCAACAGAATTCTTGCTGAAGGCAAACCGGGGTGATAGGACATTGAGGGTAGGGGATGAGGAATTTGATTAGATATACAGGGTAGGGGATCTTTACTAAAATGACCCAGCTGGATTCTTGCATAAACTGGACTAAGTGGGCCAAGGACATGGCCCAAGGTCGTGACCTCGTTAGGAAGAGGGCTCAGGGGAGCCTGACTGATGTTACTCCAGGGGGTAGTGTCTTTGTCACTCTGCTTGCAAGAAGCTAACAGCTCCATGACGAGAGAGAGAGCAGGAAACTATGGCAGTCCAGCAGGGCACATCTGTGGACTTGTCACACGAGTCTTTGTGTCTCTAGATCAGGGGTGGGCAAACTTTTTGACTCGAGGGCCACAATGGGTTCTTACACTGGACCGGAGGGCTGGAACAAAAGCAACCTGACCATGCTGGCACTCTCCTCTTGGGCTGCTGGTGAAGGAGCGGAGGGGAGAGCAAGAGAACCCTCCACTCTTTAGGCTCCGCGGGCTGGACAGAACAGCTGAAGGGGCCAGATAGAACAGGGCCCGCGGGCCGTAGTTTGCCCACGGCTGCTCTAGATCCTGGTTTTGACCTGGGCAGAGGAAAGAGCAGGAGGAGCCGTGGGCACCATGGTTGAAGCCCAGGCAGGGAAGCCACAGCCGTGAGACAGTGCTTCACGGGGTCTGAGGGCTCTGAGTGAGCCAGCCATACCTCCGGCTCCGCTTACTTTTGGCATCAACAACTTCAAAAAATCAAATAGGTCCCAGCCCCCCACAGCCGAGTAGGCTATCCCAAGAGGCCTCTGACACAGGTTTCCTCGAAGCAAATCAAACAATCAGTTCTTTGCAACAGTCTTCCTTTTTTTCTTCCCATCCATTTCCTTGGTGCCGCTAACCCAATTCCTGATTTGTGCTCAGCCAACCCTAAAACACATTGTGTTACTGGAACATCCTTGCTTCTTGCTTCAGTTTTAATTTTTAAAGCTACAAATAGACAATCTGCCTTTCAATTGATTGGGAGGCTTTGAGAACTCCAGCGAAACTGATGGCCTGGTTTATCCCAGCTCCCCTCGCAGAGCTGGATGTACTGCCAGGCTGATTGGAAATGGCCCCATTGATTCTGAAATTGCTCCCAGGAAGGGAAGGACCACAGACGTTTCCTGGATGGTTTAAGCACTGACTCGGATTGCCAAAAGGAGGCTGCTGACCGAAGGAGGCTGCCGCTGTCCGCGCTTGTCCCCGGCTCTGTCCCCGGCCAGCCGGGCATGCTCATGTCTCTGACCTCTGCCCCAGGGCCCTGGCCTCCAGCTCCAACCTTCAGGCAGCCAGGGCAAGGAAAAAAATGTGCTTTAAAAAATAAAAATTCAGCCGAAACCGGTTTGGCTCAGTGAATAGAGCATCAGCCTGCGGACTGAAGGGTCCCAGGTTCCATTCCGGTCTAGGGCATGTACCTTAGCTTCGGGCACATCCCTGGGGGAGGTGGGGGTGCAGGAGGCAGCTGATCAAAGTCTCTCTCTCATGGATGTTTCTAACTCTCTATACCTCTCCCTTCCTCTCTGTAAAAAAATCAGTAAAATATACTTTAAGTAAGTAAATAAATAAAAATTCATATTTGAAGCTACTTTTGCCCTACCATTTCCAAAACATAGCCCTGTTGGAAATATTTCAGGGTACTGCATAAAAACAAGGAAATTGTAATAATTTGTCACAAAGATTTTTCAGAAAAGAATGTAAAATGCTGGCATAGCTACACAGTCTCTAGCCCATGGGGTTATATTTCTATTCCATAGTTATGGCTGCCTCTTCGCTTACTCTTCTTGGCTAGAACAGCTCGTTTGAAAACCTTTTCAGTTCTGTTTTTAAATTCACAACATGTATGTCCTGGCAAACTTGTATTTTCCAACTCCAAGCAGTTTCCAGAAGGCAGCTGACATCAGAGAGCCCTGCGGTGTGAGCCCCGGCAGATAAAGGGCTGAGCCGTCTGGGGACATCGGCAGAATTCAGCAAAGGAGGGGCTGTGGTGGCCTAACCGTGGAAGAGCCACGTGGGAGGGAGTCCCTGGCGGTGAACTTCTTTCCTGGTGAACAACAAAGTGCCCAGGTTCACCCTGGCAAACAGGGTACACATGTCTGAAATCCTCCCCTTCTCACCAATTTCCCAAACTTTTGACATATGTGTACCCCTTCTATAATTTTCGTAACGCTGAGTACCCCTCGTCAAAAAAAAATAGTAATAAAAATGGATGTATTTTAATAACAATAAAAATATATTTATTCTTTCTTTTTTTGGTACATACACAAAACAATAATAAATGAAAAATAAAATTATTCATAATAAAATATAAACAAAAGTTATACTATAAGTAACATTTATTTGCACACTGGACCATCTCACGCCTCATAAGACCGTCTTGACTTGACTCATGAGAACGTAGAATTAGGCGCAGCTAAGCACGGCGCAGTGCATATCCCCACCAAACTCTGGTGCAACGCGTACCCCCTCCCCCAAAACTCTTCCCGTACCCCTGGGGGTATGCGTACCACACTTAGGGAAACACTGGATTAGTGGATCAGATGTGAGTTTTCTTCTCAAGACAGAGGACTGGGCGAGACAGCTGCAGAGTCAGCTTGCTGAATTCTTTTCACCACATAGCATTTGCCAGTGGAACTGGTGTGTTGTAATGCTCTCCGTGGCATAAGTAAACCATGCTTAGCCTCGTTCTGTTCTCCTGTATTGAAATAGACAGAATAGGGGTCCCAGCTTCAGTGGCTGCATATCTGGGCGCGGCCAGGAGGGGCGGTCCGTCCGGCACCACAGAGGGGAGCTCTGTAATGTCCCTGGGGCACAGGCTGAGGGTGGACGCTCAACAGAGCACACCCGAGGGCCGGGTCTGGCCCTCAGTCAGCCAGGTTAAGACTTCGGTGATTAACTTTATGGTCAGTCGGGCTGGGCGCAGGGCATTTGGTCAAACATCGTCCTGGGTGTGGTCCTGGAGGAGTGGCCTGTGAATCAGTAGACTGCGCAGAGCAGGTTGTCCTCCCGAGAGTGGGCGGCCTCCTCCTCTGGTGAAGGCCTGCGTCGAACCGGAGGCTGTGGGTGGGAGTTCGCTCTCAGCTGTCTTTGGGCTGGGACACCAGCGTCCTCCTATCTTCAGACTGGGACCGACTGGAACTTGCACTGTCGGCTCTCCTGCGTCTCCAGCTTGCTGACTGCAGGTCTTAGGACTTGTCAGTTTCCATAATCACGGCAGCCAGCTCCTTGTAATATCTCTCTCTATATAAGATAGTTAGGTAGGATCTCCTACTGGTTCTGTTTCTCTGGATAACCCTGACTAATGCCCTTGGTAATCCCAGGGTACATAAATCAGGCCCCACCAGGACAAAGAAGTCAAAGAAAAGACAGACAGACACAGAGAGATGGACACAGACCGAAAAAGGTGCAGACAGTCAGGTACAGAGCAGTAAGACACACAGAGGCAGACAGAAAGAAACAGAATAAACAGAAAGAGAGCAGACAGGTGGGCCCACAGACATGCATACAAACAGAGGCACAAGCACAGACAGAGGGAGGAAAAGGGAGAAAAGCCTACCATCTCGTAATGCACTTCTATGGTTTGCTCGGGAGCTTCATTTCTCACTTCAGCAGGCACCTCTGAGGGAAAAGCATGCCCCTCAGGTGTCCACTCACCTCTGCCTGGTCAGAACCCGCTGTCATTACCTGTCCACAGCCTGCTGAGCACAGTGCCCGGGGGAAGGGATCTGCTCCAACACTGACAGACGCTGGGATGCCAGCCTGTGGCCACGCCCCAGCCTGACACCTGCTCCCCACTCATCTCCACACAGCTGCCCCCTGGTAGCCTCCGCGCTGACGCCACCTGGACCAGTAAAATCGGAATCTCTGGGCCTGGAGCACTGCACATTTTTGCAAGCTCTTCAGGGGAACCAGAAAGCAAAGAGGGCTGGCCATATGCCTGGGTTGCAGAGTTGAAGGCTGAGAGAATGCACATGGCCAGGTTCCGGGACATTTGTCACCTGGACACATGACAGTTACTGCTCACAACCCGGGAGGTCCACTTCCTGTGCCACTTCCGAAGCTCCCAGGGCGCGCCCCGGCCTCCCACACCAGGCCGAGGGCTGCGCAGATGTTGCCTCATTTAACCTCACAACGCGCCGTGTCATGCAGACACTGTGTTCGTTTTTTCCAGGTGATTAAACCGAGGCCAGACAGATGAAACAGTTTGCCAGGTTCAAATAGCCAGCGCACGGCAGAGGCGGGCTCTGTACCCAGATCTTCCGCACAGAAAACACACGAGGGGAGGCTCTGGTTTAGACCCTTCCCTCCAGGCCGCCTCCCACACAGATGCTCTGAAAGGAAAACCAGCGTTGCCCTGAGCGGGGCCGGGCCTCCAGGTGGGTGGTTCATTGTGGCCCCGCCACCTGTGCAACACCAGTGCCTTCCTCCCCTGGACTGAGAAAAGACAGCGCACCGGCCCACCCAGAGCTAGAGAGGCGAGCGCTTGAGCCTCCTCGTTGGGTTTAATTAAGCTCACCGGAGAAGCAGACCACAGGGGACTCTGCAGAATTTTCTCTGGTTTTATTTATATTATTCTTCGTTCCAATTTAACAAAAATATCCTCCTCAGACCTGCTGCTCCAGCTCGGGGCTGTCCGCATCTGTTAGCAAACAGCGCCATCTACCGGTGCGGCATCCCCGTGAGCCGGGTTCCTGTGGCTGCTGCCTTCCCTGTGGCCACCTCCCTTCCCAGATGTCTGCTCTGCGCTTAAAACCACGCCTATTGTTTCCGTTTATGGCCACAAAGGACAAATTGGTCTGAAGTTACCCTAAGATTTTCAAACACGAGTTTTGATGACGTGGGACCGCCAGGTGGCCGGAGCTCAGGTGTGGAGCCCCGCACAGGAGTGACCACCCCTGTTTACCTGAGCCAGCCCCCGAGGGTGGAATCTTAGAAATCAATGTGAAAATGGATGTGTGTGACTGCCACAGAGAAAACGACTTCTCTTATTGAAAGAATTCAGCGAGCCCTAATCAGTTTGGCTCAGTGGATTGATTTTTTTACAGAGAGGAAGAGAGAGGGATAGAGAGTTAGAAACATCGATGAGAAAGAATCATCGATCAGCTGCCTCTTGCACACCCCCTACTGGGGATGTGCCCGCAACCAAGGCACATGCCCTTGACTGGAATCGAACCTGGGACCTTTCGGTCCACAGGCCGATGCTCTATCCACTGAGCCAAACCAGTTTCGGCTAATCCAGGATTTTTGAAACAGAAAATTCAGGACCAATCTAGTAAAAGAATGAGATGTGAGGAAAATGTACCACACACTAAGCACAGACCTTGCAAACCCCCCGTTATTCTAGTTCAGTGGAAAGGAAAAGAAACAAAGGTGACTTTTTCCGTTTGCCTTTAATTTTAGACGAAATTAGCCTCTTTTTTAAACTACAGTGAATATCAAATTTACATAAAACCTTAGTTCATTTTTTTTAAAAAAAGCCAAGGCATAAAAGATTATTCAAAAAATTGCCAAAACCGGTTTGACTCAGTGGATAGAGCGTCAGCCTGCGGACTGAGGGGTCCCAGGTTCTACTCTGGTCTGCTTCATGTGCCTTGGTTGTGGGCACATCCCCAGTGGGGGGTGTGCAGGAGGCAGCTGATCGATGTTTCTCTCTCATCAATGTTTCTAACTCTCTATCCCTCTCCCTTCCTCTCTGTAAAAAAAAAAAATCAATAAGGTATATATTTTTTAAATATTACATGCTATCACTCATATTTGGAATATAATGAACAACACAAACTGATGAACAAAAACAGAACCATCAAACAAACCATCCAACCTATGAGGGAAGGTTGGGGAGGGGGAGCTGGAGGGAGAGGATGTAAGAGATCAACCAAAAGACTTGTATGCATGAATATGAGCATAACCAATGGACATAGACAGTAGGGAGAGGTGAGAATATTTGCTGGGAGGTGAGGAGAGGTCAATGGGAGAAAAAGGAGACTTATGCAATACTTTAAACAATAAAGAATTTAATTTTTTAAAGAAAGATTATTCAATATTACAGTAAAAATTTTATTTAAAATAAAACACCAAGTACATCAAAGCCATTTCAGCAGCTGCTGCTATATTCTGGGTGAAAACCTCTGGTGGGGGAAAGCCGAACTTTAAACAGGGACAAAGGCCCCCCCTCCAGTTTGCACTGGGGATTTTTAATCTATAATCACTGAAAAAAGACTAAGAGCCTTGAAATCTGATAGAAACGATTGCAGCGCCCCCTGGTGGTAATTTATAAACCTTGGCTGTCAGATAAAAATGACCATGAGTCAAAGAAGCCCAGGCAGCCAAGGCCAAGGACAGGTTCTAAAAAGTAATGCTACCTGACTGCAATAGGTCCTGTGGTTTCCTCAGAGATCCGTCCCTACAGTGTGGGGTGCGACGTAGGCGATTTTCGCCGTAAGTCGGAACCCACCTACATAAGCACTGACGAGCACATACACAGCAGTAATGAAGTGAAACAGTAAAAAAAAATGTAAAAGAAAGATAGCAATTCCCGACCTTCACTTGTGGTAAATAAATAAAAAACATAAAGCACATATGTGCATACGTCAAAATGATAGAACTTTTTTTTATAAATACTGTAAATGGGAGATGGTGACATAACCATAAAGTGGCGTTAAGTCGAGTCCAACATAACCTGAGGCTTGCCTGGATTGGCATTTTTAGTGTATATAGTTTATCCCAATCACAGTTGAGTCAATCTCTCTGTCCATGGTTTCCTACAAAGGAAATAGTTTTTTCTTATCTCTCAATTTGTTGCAACCTAACGAAAATGAGCATTTGATATCTTGCCACCCTCCCTCTCACCTTCTTCAGATCACTTTAACCAAAAGCATATTGTATAACACTGTGGTTAGTGTTGTACAATACAAACTCATAGATCTGCATAGGATCTATTTACTTGTTCTTAGCACTTCCAGAAAGAATTACTGTGGCTTCAATCTTTTAAGAGTCAATGTGTTGTTCGGAGCGGTGGATCTAACTGGATAGAAAAGAGTACAGTTGTTCTTCAGTATCCATGGGTGATGGGCTCTACGTACACCACACTCACGGATACCAAAATCCAAGGATGCTCAATCCTTTATATCAAACTAGGAACCCAGTGCATGAATTCATGCACCTTGAAAGGCACTGTGGGCTGCAAGGCTGTGGTGCCCTCACTTGGTGCAGCCCCCGGTCCTCTTGTCTGCCTGCAGCCCCACTCCCACCCACTGACAGCACAGGCTCTGCTCGCACCTGCTGATGGTGCAAAACAATTGGGGCCAATGCCAGCAGCAGGTGTAAGTGGCAGCTGCTGCCCTGATTGCCCCTCAGGAGCAGGGGGAGGTGGAGAAGCCCTGGGGGCAATCGAGGCCAGCAGTCACTGCTTGCAGCCACTGACAGCACCAAATGATCAGGGCCAGGACTGGGCACCGGCAACAGGTGCGAGCGCTGGGCGGGACTGCAGCCTGTGGGAGCAAAGAATTTTCAGTAACCACCAGAGGCTCGCCCCATTGACAGTGACCAGCACCCTGCCTTCGTCTGGTGCCCCCACTCACCTGCTCCACCATCCAGCTGCAGCCAACACCTGCCATGTTCCTCACGTGCCCCCTGGTGGTCAGCACACATCATAGCAACCAGTTGTTTGGTTGTTCTGCCGTTCGGTCTATTTGCATATTAGCCTTTTATTATATAGGATGACATAGATCAATGTATACGGTCAGCCCTCCACATCTTCAGATTCCCAACCACTGGTGAAATATACTATTTCAATCTGCTACTGGTTGAATCCTTACATGCAAAACCCAGGGATACAAGAGGAGTGGGTGGGAATGAGGACAACTATATATAACTATTTTTCATCAGAAACTGCAGTCCAACAAAGCAGCTACTCAATGGCCTATTGAGTTTGGAACGCTCTACCTAGCCAGGTGAGATTGAGCTAGTAAACTACTCCTCTAAATCTACCTAAAAGGTAGATGGCCCAATTCACAGAGCATGTGTTCACCGAAGAACCTGTTCTAAGGTACACAACCCTTGATTCAAGATTGAGGAAGCCAGCCTGCTTCCAGAGATCCTGAGTTGATTAGCCCAGAGTGAGTCCTGGACGTTAGAACTTTGTTAATGCCCCCCAGGTCATTCTTAGGGATGATAGCCAAGGCCGGTAACCATAACCCAGGGCCACTGAGCAAGGCAAGGGTCCCATGTCTGCGTGGCTGAGTCCAGGAGACAAGGGGTCACTTTCAAGACCCACTTTTCCACTGAAACCGGTTTGTCTCAGTGGATAGAGCATGGGCCTGTGGACTGAAGGGTCCCTGGTTCGATCCCGATCAAGGGCATGTACCTTGGTTGCAGGCACATCCCCAGTAGGGGGCATGCAAGAGGCAGCTGATCAATGTTTCTAGCTCTCTATCCTTCTCCCTTCCTCTTTGTAAAAAAATCAATAAAATATTTTTTTAAAAGACCCACTTTTCTCTTCCACCATTTCTCCTGCTTCATAATTATGTGCAAGATTGTAACAAAGAGGGTAATAAACTTTATCTACTATTTAATATGTTGGATTACAGTTAATTATACATTTTAAAATTTCATGGTCACAAAAATTATAAAAATTGAACTGCATAGAAAAAAGGTTTGGAGTTATAAAGTTACTGAGTTATAGCTTTTGTATGTTTCTGAATCATCAGGTAAAATCTCCTGGTGAACTTCTCAGCAGGATTTTGCTGTGGGTTAATGCCTACTTGAAACCCATTTCCTCTCTGGCTTCTGTAATACCACATTTTCTTTTCCCCTCCAACCTCTCTAGCTACTCCCTCCTATTCTTTCTTTCACAGCAGGTACCCAAATAACATCATTTTGTTCAATGTTACTTTGGAGTTTTTTTTGTGTTGTTTTTTTTTTGGGGGGGAGGGGTTTCCCTCACCCTAGGATATGTATTTTTGAGAGAGAGAGAGAGAGAGAGAGAGAGAGAGAGAGAGAGAGAGAGAGAGAAACACCAATGTAAGAGAGAAAGTGCCCAGACCGGGGATTGAACCTGCAACCTAGGTATGTACTCTGACTGGGAATCGAACCTGAAACATTTTGGTTTACGGGACAATGTTCCAACTGATGGAGCCACCCAGCCAGGGCAATGTCATTTTGTTACAATACTGATGAGATGCTGTAGGAACTTAACTCTTGTTTATATCAATTAGCCTGTGGTAAAATTGGCTTTGCTATATGTCATTTGCCATAGTTTCCAGAATCTATTTATGACATTAATAAGGAAGGACTTACAGGACCAGTTGTTCTCATACTTTAAGGAGATCAGGATCACCTGGGGATTTTGCTAAAACAGATAGCTTGGCCCCTCCCTGTGTTTCAGATTTAGTAGGTCTGCGGTGGAACCCAAGAATTTTCATTTCCCCAGTGATGCTGCTGCCACTGGTTTATTTCTGTCTCTCTACCTCTTCCTTCCTCTCTCTCTAAACTCATTTTTTTTTTTTAATTTGGGTCTTGAGAAGTTGAGAAGCACCGGTGTGTAACAAAGAAGTGACACTTCTCTGGTGGCTGAATGAGAAGCTTTAGGAGCCTTCATCCTACACTACATAGTGGAGCTCCTCAAGGCTCCATCCTGGGCTCTCCTCTCATCTTATTCTACACCCTCCTCCTTCACAATTATTGCCAAGACTTTTAAATTATACAAATGACGCAGATTTCCATCTCTAGCCAGACTTCCTATAAGCTTTTTCTATGTCTCAGTGGCATCTCAACATTCCAAGGCCAGATCTTAACCCTATTCAAACCAGGTCCTCTTCCCATTCCATAACTCAGTGAATGGCTTCACCATCCAATTGCACATGCCAAAGTCCTATGACTCATCCTTGACAATACCCTCTCCCTTCTACCCATAACCAACAGGTGATTCATTCCAAAGTCTATCTGCTTTGACTCCTAAATATTTCTCATAACCACTACCTCCACCTTAATCCAGGCCATAGTCATCTCTTACCTGGACTCTTGTTCCCCCACATTCACTATGGAGATCCCTGCCCTTCCTTTTTCCCCCCATAATACAGGCAATACTTTTTTTAATGAAAATCTGACTATATCATTCTCTGCCCTTCAGTTACCTCCCATTGGCTTTAGAATTAAAACCAAAGTCTACTTTAGCTTGTTTCACAAGTACTGGAAGGCACCAGCTCTCCCTGTCTCACCAGCCTCAGTTCATGCTGTCCTCTGCCTCGCTCTCTGAGCACCAGCCAAACAAGCTTTCTTTCAGTTGCTTGACCTCTCCTGGCTCCATCCATCACAAAGACATGACCCATATTGTCTTGTATGCATCCCACCCTTCTACTCACCTTTGCCTAATTAACTGCAGCTTTTCTTTCAGCCATCAGTGAAGTGTTACTTCTTTGTTACACACTGGTACTTCTCAATTTCTTAAGACCCAACACTTTTTTAAAAAATTTATTGAGTTTAGAGAGAGAGAAAGGAAGAGGTAGAGAGAGAAATAAACATGGATGTGAGAGAAAAACATTGATTGGTTGCCTCCTGCACAGACTTCACAACCTGGGCATGTGCCCTGATTGGAAATAGAACAGGCAACCTTTCGGTATATAGAGTGATTTTTAACCAACTGAGCCACATTGGCCTGGGCCAACATATTTTTTTTTATAACAAATCTTTTATAGTGTTACCTTTAGTGTACTAAAATTAAATTTACAGACAATATAACTTCCCTACACATATAAGTTAAAAACAAATCAATGTAGTGCCCAAACTGTAATATAAAGGAAAAATGAAAGTAATCCTACCTAATAAAAGAGTAATATGCAAATTAACCATCACTCTGCTACACCCACAAGCCACACCCATCACCCACGCCCATCAGCCATGCCCACCAGCCAATCAGAGAAAGTATACAAATTAACCCCAGCCATGATGGCTGCAGCCACAGAAAGCAGTTGAGAGTCTTGGGTTTCGCTCACAACAAGATGGCGGCAGAGGTAAAAGCCTAACTGCAGCCGCACTCAACAATTTCAAAAAATACAACTAAAATATAGAGTGAACACTATCCAGAACTACAGGAAAGTTGACTGACTGGGAATTCTACAACTAGAAGGAAAGAGAAAACCAGAAGGAAAACCAGAGGAGCTGTAAAAGCCTAAGGTACGGAGGCACACGGTGCACGCGCGGGGAGAGGACGGAGCCGGAGAGGAGGGGCGGCTGAGTGCCTGGCTGGCGTTCCCTAGCGGGAAGAGATAAAAGCTCTGGACTGTGCTGAACCCCAACTCCGACTGCACTGAACCCTAGTCCTGGGCAAGACCCTCGGGCTCCAGCCTCATACAGAGGGAATCTGAGCTGTAAGACAGAAGCTCAGGGGAGCAGCGAAAAGCAGAGCCCCTGAGTCATGCACATTGCGTGCACAGAGGACAGGCTGTTGTTTGGGCCGCAAGATTGCCCTAGAAGGAAAGAGACATAAGCTCCGGACTGTTCTTAACCCCACTTCCAACTGCTCTGAACCCCAGTTGTGGGCTTGTTGGGGGAGAGACTACACTGTCTGGTAGCCGGCGAAGCTCTAGGGTGCCTTTCTTTCAGAGGTGCTTGCAGCGAGTACCAAAGGACACTGAGGTACACTGAGACTCAGAAACTTCAGAGGGCGGGGCTAACCGGAAGCCAAGGCTGTAGGCTCCACCCTGAAACTCTGCCCCATCCAAGCTGAACTCAGAGAGGCTTTTGCAGGTTTCCAAGTCTAGTGGAATAAGGTTGTCTCCTGGCATAGACACAGCTGATCCTCCCAACCTACCAACTCAGGGAAGCAGCGAAAATGCCGAAACGAGGAAACAGATCACAAACGAAAGAAATGGAGGACAAAAAGTGACTGGATATAGAGTTCAAAGCCACGCTTATAAGGTTGTTCAACAATCTCTTAGAAAAGGCGGATAAAATAAATGAGACCTATGAGGATATGAAAAGGGATCAACTAGAAATAAAGAATACAATCTCTGAAATAAAAAATATTATACAGAGTCCTAAAAACAGATTGGAAGATTGCAAGAATCAAGTCCAATATTTGGAACACAAAGAGCCAGAGGACACTCCTCCGCAGAAGCAAGAAGACAAGAGAATCCAGAAAGTTGAAGATGGTGTGAGAAACCTCTGGGACAACTTCAAGCGAACCAACATCAGAATTATGGGCATCCCAGAAGATGACAGAGAGCAAGATACCAAAAACATATTGAAAGAAATAGTGACAGAAAACTTCCCCCACCTGGGGAAAGAAATAGACTTACACGTACAGGAAGCACACAGAACCCCAAACAAAAGGAATCCAAAGAGGACCACACCAAGACACATCATAATTAAAATTCCAAGAGCTAAAGACAAAGAGAGAATATTAAAAGCAGCAAGACAAAAGCAGGTAGTTACCTATAAAGGGGCACCCATACGACTGTCAGCTGATTTCTCAACAGAAACCATGCAGGCCAGACGGGAATGGCAACAAATATTCAAGGTGATGAATAACAAGAACCTACAGCCAAAAATACTCTACCCAGCAAAGCTATCACTCAGAATCGAAGGCCAGATAAAGAGCTTCACAAATAAATTTAAGCTAAAGGAGTTCATCACTGCCAAGCCAGAATTATATGAATTGCTAAAAGGGGTTCTTTAGGAAGAGGAAGAAAATAAAGATAAAAATTATGAACAAACACGTAACTATCAACAAGTGAGTCTAAAAACCAAGGGAAGTAAAAATCATGATGAACAATATTAACTGTTGAATATAATAGAATCAGAGGTATGGAAGGGGAGTGGACTGATGATTCTCGGGGAAATGGGGAGTGGGGCGGAGCGGGAAGAGACTGAACATAAACTGCACCTATGGATGAGGACAATGGGGGATGGGGAAAGGGCAGAGAATTGAATGGAAACTTGGGGGGGGAGGATGAGGAACATTTGTAATAATATGAACAATAAAGATTGAGTTAAAAAGAAAAAGAGAGAGAGAGAGTCTTGGGTTTCCCCAGCAATAGAGGAAGCTTAGCTTTCTACATACCCTGGCCAGCCTAGGCCTTCACTCAAGGATACAAAGTTTCAATTATAGAAGGTAAACAAATCCAAACAGAAATGGCTGCAGCCATGGAGCAAGCAGGAGGCTTGGCTCCACTCCAGGCTACAAAGCTTCAATTGTAGAAGAATAAATTCCAGATACCAGGGCCTCTGCTTGGGTCACCAGGGGGTGTGGCCAGCCTGAAAACCACCACAGGCCCCTCTCCCAAGCCACTCCATGTCTCAAGGGAATCCTCACCCTGATCTAGGACACTCTTCAGGGCAAACCAGCTGGCCCCCACCCGTGCACCAGGCCTCTATCCTGTCTAATAAAAGAGTAATATGCAGATTGACCATTACTCCAACACACAAGATGGCTACCCTCATGTGGTCAAAGATCCTGCCCCTATGTGGACACAAGATGGCCACCACAAGATGGCCAGCAGGGGAGGGCAATTGGGAGGCACCAGGCCTGCAAGGGAGGGCAGTTGAGAGGGACCAGATCTGCAAGGGAGGGCAATTGGAGGTGATCAAGCCTTCAGGGGAGGGCAATTAGGGGTGACCAGGTTGGCAAAGGAGGGAAGTTGGGGGCAAACAGGCTGGCAGAGGAGCAGTTAGACATCAATCAGGCTGGCATGGGAGTGGTTAGGGGGTGATCAGCCTGGCAGGCAGAACCAGTTAGGGGCAATAAGGCAGGCAGGCAGGCAGGCAAGCAGTTGGAAGCCAGCAGTCCTGGATTGTGAGAGGGATGTCTGACTGCCTGTTTAGACCTGATCCTGGTGGCCCACCAGGATCGGGTCTAAATGTGCAGTTGAACATCCCTAGAAAGGTCCCAGATTGGAGAGAGTGCAGGCTTGGCTGAAGGACACCCCCCACCCCATGCACGAATTTCATGCACCAGGCCTCAAGTTTATAATAAAAGATAATATATACAGTATTTCAATATATAAATGGTTATGACCACATGAAAAGATCCAATAAAGTAATCACAGGCACATGATGTTATATATAGGATAATTGCTGTGAATGAATGAGACCCAAATGTAGACCAATCAGGTTTGTTGAACTATGACTTAAACGTGATTAGCAGCTTTGCCATTAGTGACATGATTTTCCAAAATGATGAATAACTCTCATTAAAGTCGAAAACAAAATAAAGTACAATATATTCTCAATTTACATGGAGGCTACATTCTTGGGAGGTTCTGCTTGTTAAAATCATGCAAAAACATTTTCTATTCCAATGTAAAATGGAGTTCAATTCCAATCTCAGAGAAGGAAACACATGAGCATCCAGAAGGATGTTTGAAGTCAGAACTTGGTGGAGAGGACTGTCCTCTGAGCCGTGGAATGTCTGACACTCTGGTCCTCTCCCACTGGATGCCTCCATCATCTGTGGGGACAAACAAGATGCTCCCGCAGATTTCCAGAGTTCCTCTTAGGTGGCAGAACTGCCCAATGAGAGGCAGGCAGCAGGAGCCTTTCCCTTTAGCACTTACACATTCCATGCTTTCCTTTGTAACGGTTCACCCACGTGTAAATATTCAACCAATGCCTGCCGCCTTCATGGACTCAAAGCACAGGAAAACAAGATGCCTGGACTTTGCTCATCATTGTGTTCCAACTGCTTTGCATGGCACCAGCGCAATGGGCACTCGATGGATTTTGCGGAATGAATAACTGAATGTGACCCCTCCAGGGCTGGATGCTGGAAGAGCAGACAGCTCCAGGCCTGGCTGTGCACTTGTACCTCAAAGGCATGAGCAGGAATTCAGGACAGCCAGTGGAATTTTGATTGCCTTGATTAACTTCATATGTACCTTTCCTGTGCTGCTGCTGTTGTTGTTGTTGTTGTTTTAGTCAGTTCACAAGTTTATAGACTCGGGGGCTTATAAACAGTGGAAATTCATTTTTCACAGTTCTAGGGGCTGGACAGCCAAGATCAGGATTCCCAATGCTGAGGGCACTCTTCTAGTTATAGGCAACCGAGTTTTCATTGTATCCTCACAAGACAGAGAAGAGAGGGGAAGGGAACTCAGACAGTTGTAAGGGCACTAATCCCATTCATGAGACCGAATCCAATCCCAACCACTTACTAAAGGCCTTACCTCCTAATACAATTTCAACATATGAATTCAGAGGGGACTCATACATCCAATCCATAAAATCTATTAAATTTAATACTTTTTTAAAAAGAACTATCAAGTTAAGTTTGTGCTTTCATTTACAGCAATGCCAAAGCAGGAGCTAAGCCAGAGTCTGTAATATTGTGAAAGGACCTGAAATACAAGCTTGTCGTGAAAACTGATCTGGAAGAGGTGTCAAAAGAGCTTCGGTAGAATTTACTGCCTTCAGGTTATTCGCTAGTAATACAAGTCTCCAGGGCCAGTAGGCATCTAGAAATACATTCACATCACTATTGCTTTATTCCACGTGTGATTAAGAGCAGAAAGAGTCACTGGGTTACTCCAAGTTGCAAACTCATTGAAAACTAGCCAAAACCCTGTTGAATTTGTTTTGTTTTTGTTTTTTGTTTTTAATATATTTTATTGATTTTTTACAGAGAGGAAAGGAGAGAGATAGAGAGCTAGAAACATCGATGAGAGAGAAACATCGATCAGCTGCCTCCTGCACATCCTCTACTGGGAATGTGCCTGCAACCAAGGTACATGCCCTTGAACCCAGGACCCTTCAGTCCGCAGGCCGATGCTCTATCCACTGAGCCAAACTGGTTTTGGAAACTCTGCTGAATTTGTCAAAATAAGGAGAGGGTTTATTTTAAGTCACTTATGAGAATAAATACATTTTGGTGTCAGATCTTACAAGCTTTCTCATTATAAGTGATATATATTTAAGTCTCTCCTCCCAACACACTTCTTGTGATTTTTAAGGATATATTTGTTAAGCCATATAAATCTGCCCCAATCTATTGATAATTTCAGCATCAGGTAACGGGGTCCAGAGGGCAAACAAGCAAGATTGAAGCAATAACATAGACTTCCGGAAGGAATGGCTCTAACAAAACAACAACAACAAAAAGATAATTTTATGGTTATAAATGTTCATGATAGTTCAGTATGTTTCAAAATTATTTCAATGTGGATAATAAACTATTGAAATGAAAACAAAACTATTAAAATGTCAAAAAGATGAGTTGCATGCTTCTGTCATGAATAATATTTGCATGTGTATAATGAGTTAATTAACAATTAAGAATAGTAACAACTATATCAGAAATGATTAAGGGGTGATCCTATTTAACAGAGGGAAAGACACCTATCAATATAGAAAGTTGAAAATGTAAAACTTTAGACAATAAAAAATAATAATAATAAATATAGAAAGTTGAAAAGCCAAAAAAGTTTAAATTAACTTATAACAATAAGTAAGTTACTGAGAAATACCATATCTGCCAGAAGAATGCTTAGAAAGTTAAAAGAACCTACCACCAGATTAATACTAGATTAGGAGACTCATTTTTCATTGTAAATGTCACAATATTTTTTGCTATAAGAAACTATTGCCTTGATAACTTTTTAGTACTTAAGCTTTTGAGAAGGTCCATAATCAAAGACTAATAGCCAAATGAACATTTAAACAACATATTTATCCCATTCTAAATCCTGATTAAAAAAATAATTTAATTTGCCCAGCCAGTGTTGCTCAGTAGTTGAGCCCTGGCCCATGCACCAAGAAGTCTCAGGTTCGATTCCCAGTTACAGCATATGCTCGTGTTTCAAGCTCGATTCCTAGATCCCCAGTAGGGGCCATGCAGGAGGCAGCCAATCAATTTGATGCTGCTCTCTCATCAATGTTTCTACATCTTTTTCCTTCTCCCTTCCCCTTTAAAATAAATACAACCATATTTTTTAAAACAGTGTGACTTAATATATTGTTTCAGTCACAAAAATCCAAATTCTTAAGACCTTCAGTGCTCTGCAGAACTTGATCAATGAGGGCTGTGTTTTCTCAGAAATTGCTTCAAGGTAGACTGTGAACTAAAACTTTAAACCCACTGCCATGATGGCTTAATGGCAAACTACAACAATCCTGAATAACTTCTTGGCCAAAACTTACTCTATGAACTGAAAACAGTGAGGTAAGTCTAAGGTTTTACCCATAATCATCTTTGTGTGTATATGTGTGTAAATCAATCATCTTTTTTTAAATCATTTTTTTATTTTTCAGTTACAGTTGACATACAATATTATATTAGTTTCAGGTGTACGGCCCAACAATTAGATATTATATAAATAACAAAGTTATCATCCTAATAAATTTTGTATTCGTCTGACACCATACATAACTATTAGAATATTATTTACTATATTCCCTATTCTGTACTTTACACCACCATGATTATTCAGAAACAAGCAGTTTGTAACTCTTAATTTTTCCAACTTTTTTACCCAAACCCCCTCCCATCTGTCAGATGTCAAAATGTTCTCTGTATCTATGAGTCTGTTTCTGTTCTGCTTGTTCATTTATCTTGTTTTTTAGATACAATCATTGATAGATATGTATTCATTGCCATTTTATTGTTCATATTTCTTCTTCTGCTGCTGCTGCTTCTGCTTCCTCTTCTTCAAGAAGACCCTTAACATTTCATGTAATACTGGCTTGGTAGTAATGAAATCCTTTAATTTTTTTTCTTATCTGGGAAGCTCTTTATCTGTCCTTCAATTTTAAATAATAGCTTTGCTGGATACAGTAATCTTGATTATAGGTCCTTGCTTTCATCACTTAGAATATTTCTTGCCATTCCCTATTGGCCTGCAAAGTTTCTGTTGAGAAATCAGCTAAAAGTCTTATGGGAGCTCCCTTATAGATGACTAGCTGCTCTTCTCTTGCTACTTTTAAGTCTCTCTTTGTCATTAACCTTTTGCATTTTAATTATAATGAGTCTTGGTGTGGACTTATTTGGGTACTTCTTGTCTGGGAGTCTCTGTACTTCCTAGACTTGCATGTCTACTTCCTTCACCAGGAAGGGGAAGTTTCCCATCATTATTTTTTCAAATATGTTTTCAATTTCTTGCCCTCTCTTTTCTTCCAGCAACCCCAGGATGCAAATGTTGATATACTTGAAGTTGTCCTGAAGCTCCGTATACTGTCTTCATATTTTTGGATCCTTTTTTTCTTTTTGCTGCCCCTCAACTCTGGTCCTGATGCCAGACAATTCGGTTCCTTCTCACATGTCCCTGGCTCCTTTTAAGCTTCTATCCAGCACTGAAGCTTAGAGGAAGGGAGTTCAAGTAAGTCCATGTGCAAGCCTTTTACGAGAAGTACTCGGGACTCCAGCATTCCTCGTCTTCCTCAGTCTCAGTCCCTGTTGATTTTTATAGCCAGACGTTATGGAGACTTTTTTTCCTGGCTCTGAAACCCTGGGCTGTGAGGCCTGGTGTGGGGCTGGGACTGCTTGCTCCTTAGGGGGGGGGGGGGGTCTCTGCAACTGAGATATCCTTCCATACTTTGTTGTTGTTGTTGTTGTTTTTAAAAAAACTAAATCTTTATTGTTCATATTATTACAAATGTTCCTCATTCCCCCCCCCCAATTGCTCCCCTACACCAAGTTTCCATTCAATTCTCTGCCCTTTCCCCGTCCCCCATTGTCCTCATCAATAGGTGCAGTTTATGTTCAGTCTCTTCCCGCCCCGCCCCACTCCCCATTTCCCCGAGAATCATCAGTCCACTCCCCTTCCATACCTCTGATTCTATTATATTCACCAGTTAATATTGTTCATCATGATTTTTACTTCCCTTGGTTTTTAGACTCACTTGTTGATAGTTACGTGTTTGTTCATATTTTTATCTTTATTTTCTTCCTCTTCCTAAAGAACCCCTTTCAGCAATTCATATAATTCTGGCTTGGCAGTGATGAATTCCTTTAGCTTAAATTTATTTGTGAAGCTCTTTATCTGGCCTTCGATTCTGAGTGATAGCTTTGCTGGGTAGAGTATTTTTGGCTGTAGGTTCTTGTTATTCATCACCTTGAATATTTCTTGCCATTCCCGTCTGGCCTGAATGGTTTCTGTTGAGAAATAAGCTGACAGTCGTATGGGTGCCCCTTTATAGGTAACTACCTGCTTTTGTCTTGCTGCTTTTAATATTCTCTCTTTGTCTTTAGCTCTTGGAATTTTAATTATGATGTGTCTTGGTGTGGTCCTCTTTGGATTCCTTTTGTTTGGGGTTCTGTGTGCTTCCTGGACGTGTAAGTCTATTTCTTTCCCCAGGTGGGGGAAGTTTTCTGTCACTATTTCTTTCAATATGTTTTCAGTATCTTGCTCTCTGTCATCTTCTGGGATGCCCATAATTCTGATGTTGGTTCACTTGAAGTTGTCCCAGAGGTTTCTCACACCATCTTCAACTTTCTGGATTCTCTTGTCTTCTTGCTTCTGCGGAGGAGTGTCCTCTGGCTCTTTGTGTTCCAAATATTGGACTTGATTCTTGCAATTTTCCAATTTGTTTTTAGGACTCTGTGTAATATTTTTTATTTCAGAGAATGTATTCTTTATTTCTAGTTGATCCCTTTTCATATCCTCATAGGTCTCATTTATTTTATCGGCCTTTTCTAAGAGATTGTTGAACAACCTTATAAGCGTGGCTTTGAACTCTATATTCAGTCGCTTTTTGTCCTCCATTTCTTTCGTTTGTGATCTGTTTCCTCGTTTTGGCATTTTCGCTGCTTCCCTGAGTTGGTAGGTTGGGAGGATCAGCTGTGTCTATGCCAGGAGACAACCTTATTCCACTAGACTTGGAAACCTGCAAAAGCCTATCTGATTTCAGCTTGGAAGGGGCAGAGTTTCAGGGTGGAGCCTACAGCCTTGGCTTCCCGTTAGCCCCGCCCTCGGAGGTTCCTGAGTCTCAGTGTTCCTCAGTGTCCTTTGGTACTCGCTGCAAGCACCTCTGAGAGAAAGGCACCCTAGAGCTTCGCCGGCTACCAGACAGTGTGGTCTCTCCCCCAACAAGCCCAACAACTGGGGTTCAGAGCAGTTGGAAGTGGGGTTAAGAGGAGTCTGGAGCTTATGTCTCCTTCCCGCTAGGGCAATCTCGCGGCCCAAACAACAGTCTGTCCTCTGTGCGCGCGTAATGTACGCAACTCAGAGGCTCTGCTTTTCGCTGCTCCCCTGAGCTTCTGTCTTACAGCCCAGATTCCCTCTGTATGAGGCTGGAGCCCGAGGGTTTTGCCCAGGACTGGGGTTCAGTGCAGTAAGAACTGGGGCTCAGTACATTCCTGAGCTTTTGTCTCCTTCCCGCTGGGGCAATTCAGCAGCTCAGCGAACAGTCTGTCCTCTGCGCGCAATGACTCCAGGGCTCTGCCTTTCGCCGCCGCTCTGCTGAGCTTCCGCCTTACAGCCCAGTTTCCCTCTGTATAAGCCTGGACCCCAGGGTCTCGCCCAGAACTGGGGTTCAGTGCAGTCGGAGTGGGGTTCAGCACAGTCCGGAGCTTTTATCTCCTTCCCACTAGGGAACGCCAGCCAGGCACTCAGCCGCCCCTCCCCTCCGGCTCCGTCCTCTCCCCGCGTGCGCACTGTGCCTCTTAGGCTTTTACAGCTCCTCTGGTTTTCCTTCAGGTTTTCTATTTCCTTCTAGTTGTAGAATTCCCAGTCAGTCAACTTTCCTGTAGTTCTGGATAGTGTCCACTCTACATTTTAGTTGTATTTTTTGAAATTGTTGAATGCGGCTGCAGTTAGGCTTTTACCTCTGCCGCCATCTTGTTGTGAGTCCTCCCTACTTTGTTGTTGATGATGATCCTCCCACAAGAATATTTTTCCCATTGATTTTTAGAGAGTGGAATGAAGGAGAGAGAGAGGAACATCGATGTGAAAAAGACACATCAATTGCTTGCCTCCCTCATGCACCCTGACCAAAGCTAGGAATTGAGTCTGCAACTGAGGAACCTGCCCTTGACTAGAATCAAACCCATGACCCTTCAGTCTGCAGGCCAACACTCCAACCACTGAGAAAAACTGGCTAAGGCTTCCTCCCTATTTTGAACAACTTGGGTGCAGACCAGCCGTGTCTCTGCCGCTCTTACCAGTCTCTATGTGGCTTCTTCTTTAATCCTTAGTTGTGGGGCTTTCATCCAGCTAGATTCCAGGAGGTTTTGAATAATAGCTGTTCTGTAATTTAGTTGTAATTTTGATGTGGTGTGGAAGGATTCAAGTACTGCATTTACCTACACCACCATCTTGACTAGAAGCATCATCATGACTTCTTTAATCATTTATTTTTCGCTGAATAGGAATAAAGAATTGATGTTCACTCAATTGAAGAAAAAAAGATTGTATTATTTTTATTGAGAACCCTCATGTTAAAGGGAAAAAAATAATAGTGATTATAGAAAAGCTTTGTATCCCAGGGGAAAATGTCATTTTAAAGATTATGAGCGTGGCCGAAACCGGTTTGGCTCAGTGGTAGAGCGTCGGTCTGCGGACTGAAGGGTCCCGGGTTCGATTCCGGTTAAGGGCATGTACCGTGGTTGCAGGCACATCCCCGGTAGGGGGTGTGCAAGAGGCAGCTGGTCGATGATTCTCTCTCATCGATGTTTCTAACTCTCTATCCCTCTCTCTTCCTCTCTGTAAAAAATCAATAAAATATATATTAAAAAAAAAAAAAGATTATGAGCCTGTGGTAGAGCGTAGGTCTACAGACTGAAAGGTCCCAGGTTCGATTCTGGTCAAGGGCATGTACATTGGTTGCGGGCACATCCCCGGTAGGGGGTGTGCAAGAGGCAGCTGGTGGATGTTTCTCTCTCATCGACATTTCTAGCTCTCTATCTCTCTCCCTTCCTCTCTGTAAAATATCAATAAAAAATATATTAAAGATTATGAGCCTGCTGTCTCATAATAAGTTATGAGCCAGAGGCAGGGACTGAAGTTTTGATTAATCTGCTCATTACTCGGTTGACCCTACTTGCTAGCCTTGACAGCATGTAGAAAGATCTGCAGTGCTAATGCTACTGCAAGTAGAAAACATGGATGTGGATTCTCAACAAGACTCTTTGAAGTGTTCCAAGTATATGGGAAGGGCTGCGCAGAGGTGATGTGATTAAAAAAATGGTTCTGGGTGCTTTATAGTTTAAATTCTGTGTTAAATTCTTCATTCTTCCCCTGCCCTTTGGAGAATTTCAGGCCAATGGGTCTGTGCTCTGGGATGCACTAGGCTCATATGTCTGTACAAGAATTAAAGAAGGCATGCCAAGGATTAAAGAAGGACTGAGAGCATGTCCATTCATTCAGCATGTCCCATTGAGTACTGACCATGTGCCAGGCACCACACTGCATGCTGGAAGACTATTATAATAGCATAGGTTATTTTGGCACCAAGACCTCTGAGTCTAATAAGCATATTTTGTATGAGCTCTCTAGCTGGCTACTTCCCCCTGCATAAGGCTTTCTTTGCAGACACAAAATAGTATGTCAAAGGAACATCTTATTGACATTAGCAAATTTTTATCAAGTTTTTCCTTTGTGACGGGACCGTTCTATGCATTTGATATATGTTTATTCATTTCCTCCTTGATAACCCCACAAAGTAGTTACTAACATCACCCTCATTTTACAGATAAGGAAACAAAGCACAAAAATTTAAGAGACTGGACTCCAAGACTTTGTAGGTCTAGGGAATGTCAGTTGTCCATTCCTCTCATCCAGACATTATCCAAACCAAGTAAAAGGCAGAGGAGAATAAAAAGGCATTCTTGTTTTATAGTCACAGAAGGGAATTCCCTAAAATCAATGGGAGAAACACCATCCATACAGCCACTTCGATATGCACTGAGCTAACAGGCCATGTTCACAGTCAGGCCTTCCTTCGTCTACACCTGTACTCTTGCTCCAGGGAGTCTTATGCTTGTGAATTCATAAACAGCTACTTACCAAACAAGTCCATGATAATGAAGCACTAAGTTAAAGACACGTTATTATCAGGTTAAGCAGAGAGAAAACTTAAAGTGGAAAAGGGAAATAACTAACTGTGTGTGTGTGTGTGTGTGTGTGTGTGTGTGTGTGTGTGTTATTGTTTGTTTGTTTTTCATTTTATAGGACTTTTAGTTCCATTTTAATGCCTTACCTAAAAAACTGGGAGGCAGATAAACCATTGCAGGAGGCCAACAAAATGTAGAGGAGATTGATGTTATAGACTAACTGGAGACATCTACTGCCTGGCACAGGGGCATGGGTATGAAGGGAGACACAATGAGGATGCCACCTGGGGTCACAGAAGGACCACCAATGCCTATGGGAACTTCTGTGAATTGAGTTGCTTGTCCGTGGGACCTGCTGGAGCCTCCACCTGTCCCGTTCTTCAGGCACAGAACTAAAATGAGGGATGGCAACTAGAAAAATAGTCACCTACCCAGCACCAATATATGGTTCTTTGTTTAGGAAGAAAGCACTTCCAACCAGCAAAGAAAAGGAGAACAAACTCACCACTGAACAAATAAAGAAATTAAATGGCTCTTTACATTTTCCCCTTTCCTCTTCTTACTACAATGACCAAGGGACAAGCACAGGAAGAGGAAGGAGAAAGAAAGCAAATGCCTCATTCCTCCACTTGAATTCTATGCCTTCCCGTTGCTCTAAAGAAAACAAGAAGATTTGAATTAAAAGTGAGATTGACATGTTCAGTAGGCTAGGCTTTTTAATAACTAAAGATGACAGAAAAATTATAAAATAAAACTGAACTATTATCAAGGGACCACCACAACACAGCAGGTACAGGAATTTAACAGTGCGGGATAAGAATTAAAATTTCAAACTACAACATTTGTCCCTAATAAGCCTAAGATCCCTCAATCAAACCAGTTACAGGCTGACTTGGCATGTGAGGGGAAATCATCAATTAATATGAAAATAATTTCAATGTGTATCTTAAACTATCCCAGTCCCCAAAAATGAGACACTTTTGTAATATCCTACCAAATAAAAAGAGTAATATGCAAATTAACCATCACTCAGCTACACCCACAAGCCATGCCCACCAGCCAATTCCACCACCCAATCAGAGTGAGTATGCAAATAAACCCAACCAAGATGGCTACCAGAAGGGAGGGTTGGGTTTCCCTGGCAACAGGTCTAAACCAGCAGTCAGACATCCCTCAAGGGGTCCCAGATGGGAGAGGGTGCAAGCTTGGCTGAGGGACATCCCCCCTCCACCCCCTTGCATGAACTCCGTGCACCAGGCCTCTAGTCTTATGATAAACAATTTAAATTTGAGGCTAACTCGCCAAAACCGGTTTGGCTCAGTGGTAGAGCGTCGGTGTGCGGACTGAAAGGTCCCGGGTTCGATCCCGATCAAGGGCATGTACATTGGTTGCAGGCACATCCCCGGTAGGGGGTGTGCAAGAGGCAGCTGTTTCTCTCTCATCGACATTTCTAGCTCTCTATCCCTCTCCCTTCCTCTCTGTGAAATATCAATAAAATATATATTTAAAAAAATAAAATAATAAAAATAATAATAATAAATTTGAGGCTAACTCAATGGCTATAAATGTCTTAATACCATTAATATATACTTTATATAAAACACAATTTGTTAATATGATTAATAAATACATAATGTAAAATATGTCCAGCATGTACCAGACAGAGATGAACAATTAATGCTGATGTGACAGATGAGGTGGGTAATAAATATCATGATTTCAAAGAAAAATGATTACCATTTGGACTCGTGCCTGGGTCCTGGGCCAGACTTTCAACGAAGCCATCATTGGTATTTCTTTTGGTATATCCCAGTTCATATTTTTCATGAATAGTGATTAAGAAGTAACATTTATGAACAAATAGACTACTGTATTAGATTATCTAAAGGAAATGTACCTTCTTGTGTCTTTTTGCCTTAAATAATCCTTTAACTTAGGGTGCAGGTTAAGGCGAGGCTTCGTCCTTATAGGACAATGCATGGAGATCCCGCTGCTATTGGGCCTAACTCTACTTTCTTGATACTGAGGGCACTGGGCCTCTGTTTCAGTAGAATTGTTTTCCTTGCCTAAAAACCAGGCATGTGACAGCTATTCCACTGCCTCCTCCCAGCCTGGGTGGGAAACATAAGAACTCGTATTCAAAGTTTTCTGTGACCAGCAAGCCTGATGTTTAGGCCAGAGGCACCCAGCCGCACCCTCTGAGTGCCCCAGCCCAAACACGAAGGCCTTTGCAGTTCTCCCTGAGCCTCCACTCTGGGGTGCTGATACCCCAAGAATCCTCCGGCCCTGCATTCCAGGAATCCTCTGGACACCGCACCTCTGCCTTTCCTACCCCTGAGGTCAGGTCCTCAGATCCCCTGTTTAGGAATTCAACTCAGACATTCTGGCACATAGGATGAGTTAGTCTCTGCACATCTTTACATAAACCCATGCAAGGAAACGTCTGGACGTCTATAGCAGGCTGTTCTCTGTCATAGATGGAGAATCAAGCCCGCTATTCATACATTTCATATTTTTAGTGTAGTGCTCAGTTAAGGTATATGAGGTTACTGCTTTTGGCTTTTGATAACCATATGTCTTTCTCTGTGTGCTAGACATGGTATACAGAATCCGTTTCCAGCATGGGGCTCCAATAATTATAACCCTAGACCCTGGGCTAACACATTCTCTTTTCTCTGATACAGAAAGGTGACTGACTTGGCCATATTCCTCCCAATTAGTCACATCAGTGTGGTTATTATTTCAGCCCAAATTTCCTGTATAAGTTATAGAAATTCATAAATTCATGAGAGGCTTTGATAAATACTATTTAATTAAACTTACTCAAGAGTGATTATATGAATATATGAGAGATCCATTTCCCTTGTCCCCCATTTTCTCAACTTGAAATTCCAGTCCCCAGCTCAAGGGCTTCTCCACTGTTATTGGTTTCAGCTGGCTGTCCCTATTCCTAGCTAACTCTACTTTAATTCTGGTCCATGTGCATAAATAATAATAAAAACTATCCTTTAATAAAAGGCAAGCGTTAAGCTAAATGCACATAACATATGTAATCTCATTGAATCATCATACAGTTTCATGAGTTGATGATGATGATATCCTTTCTATGAATAAAGAAATTGAGACTAAAAAGGGGTAATGTTTTGCCCAAAATAACATAGCCATTAAAATGGCAGAGCTGGGATTCAAGCTTATATCCACCTGACTCAAACTTAAGCCCTTAAACACTAAATTCAATTTTTCTCTGGGAGTCAAACATTTAGCATTTTATAGTTTCCAAACTAAATGTATATATGTAAAAGGGATATATGTATGTAAAGGGGAAAAGGTATGTAATTCATACATATGTAAAATTTTATATATTATAATTATAATTTATGTATACTATATAACATATTATGTAAGCATATATATGTTACTATGTATTATATATATTTGTGTGTGTGTGTGTGTGTGTGTGTGTGTGTGTGTGATGCTGTTCCACACCAAATTTGTTATTCCCAAAAAGCTCACCACCCCACTTTGCCCTCAATGAATGCATCAATTCTGTGACAGCTGCTCTTCCTTTAATGCAATTAATCAGTAAACCTTAGTTCTTTCCTTTCCCAAATATACCCTGGATTCAGTCTTCCCTTTTCATTCTTCCTGTCGATAATTTATTTGTCATTAATTTATTGATATCAATTTACTGAATTCCTACTATATGCTAGGCAGAGTCTGGAGCCCAAGAATAACATCTTTGTTCTTGAGTAGTGTACTAGAAAAGAAAGATATTCAAGAAATACAGTGTCATCCAGGGTGGAAGGAGCATCAGTAGAAATCATACCCAACACACAAGAAGCCCTGAGGAGGAAGTGAGCAGACCACAGTGGGAAGCTGAGTCTTGAAGGATGAGGTGGACAAGACTGAGTGAAGGCAGTGAAGGAGGGAGGATGGGCCATGTATGGAAGACCATATGGGGCATGGAACAGGTGCCATGAAATCCCACCACTTGCTTCTCAGATTATTGAAGTAGCCACCAGCTGGTCTCAATTCTCCCCCTTATGCAAGTGCATGTGAGCACTGCTGATAAGTCCTTAAAAAATTATCATAATATACAAAATATAAACAGCACAATGTGTATGCAGTATAGACATATGTATTTAAACTGATATATGTTTAAACTGAGATATACTAGTATGTGTTTATGCATGTGTGTTTAGCTGTGTGTGAGTGTTTGTGTGCACACACATGCACACATGGGCCAGTTTATTATTATTTTAAAATACATTGTTATTGATTTCAGAGAGGAAGGGAGAGAGAGAGAAACATCAATGATGAGAGAGAATCATTGATTGGCTGCCTCCTGCATGCCCCACACTGGGGATCAAGCCTGCAACCCAGGCATGTGCCCAGACTACCGTGTTTCCCCGAAAATAAGACATCCTCCGAAAATAAGACCTACTTCATGGAAACATAATACATCCCCTGAAAATTAGACCTAGTGAATCTTTGGGAGCAAAAATTAATATAAGACACTGTCTTGTTTTCGGGGAAACAGGGTAGAACTGAACCATGACCTACTGGTTCATAGGTTTATGCTCAACCACTGAGTCACGCCGTGGGTCCATTTAAATTTGTGACTTATCTTTTAGTCTGCCTGACCATCAACATTCTAGGCACATCAGGATTTGTTTGTCTTGGTTTTCCAACTCAATTCAAGGTGACTTCTCAGCCAATTCATTCATATTCTGTTTAAACAGACCCCAAGTTTCTCCCTCTCCCTTCTTCCCTATAATCATGTCTAATCCCCATCAGCTCTTTCCCTGATTCTCTAAATAAATAAACTAACACAGATTTCATTGACCCTTCTCAGGGGATTGCTCATCCCAAACTAGATACTTCCAAGAGGAACTGAAGCAAATTTTCAAGAAAAATATCAACTTCAGTATGAATTATCCCAATTTTGTACCAGTGGTAACTATATATTTTTAAACACTCTATGAACCTCTCTGTGACCCCCAACCTCCCCCCCCCCCCCCCCCACACACACCACGATAAATAAAAGAAAGTGAGAGGCCTACTAGGTAGCCAAACTGCAACTTACGTTCTGGACTCCTACGGGGTCCTTATTATAAATTATAAACCTGTTTTTCAAACTGCGGCTAACCCAGTGATGCTGCTTTGAAATTGAAGGCACAGTAATGTGAATTTTTAATGGCTCAGAATGAGTACTTTATGGTGGAATGAATAGAAAGAAAAATATGAGTGAAACACAAGAATAAGGTGTTGCTTTGACAAAGGTCATACTTATGTAACCATTTGCACCAAGTGGCATGGAAGGTGTATTTCTCACTAAGGAGCGTGGAAACACCTACGTGGAAGTTAGGTTTTGTTCCACACCACCCCCCACTCTCCCTCCCTGCCAACTCTGGCTCAACAACAGGAACCCAGCGCAGGCGCGGGCCTCCAACCCACCAGGGGGCGCTCCACAGAATCCGGTCGCCAAGGGTAGCACGGCGCACGCGCCCGGAAGCATTTCCACCCGGGACACATTTTCGGTCCACAGGCCGCCGGCGTTTCCTGTGACGTACATCCTGTTGGCCGCGGCTCACGTGCGCACGGAAAGGAAGTAACGTCCCCCGGAGCGTTCAGAAGCCGGGCCGAGGCGCCGCTGGGAAGCGTTGGCCAGCATGGCTCACCTGCCCATGAAGCTCCTGCGCCGGAAGATCGAGAGGCGGAACCTGAAGCTGCGGCAGAGGAACCTGAAGCTGCGGGGTGAGATGCGGCGCCGCTGCCGGCGGCCCACGCGCGTCCCGGGCGCCTGGCGAGTCCCGGGCCCCGCGGCGGGCAGCGCCCCGGAGCACGTGCGCTCGTTGCGGGCGGGAGGGCGGCCTGGGGCGGCCTCGAGTGGGGTCCCGGCCGGTGCCCCGCGCCCGCGGCCTCACCTGCCCCGACACTGGCCATCGGCTCCTCCTCGCCGACTTGAAGCAGGAGGCTGGCCTCGTGGCTTTCCCTCCAGGAGTTCCTCCCGCAAACCAGCTCCTTCCACCCCCGCCCCCTTCTAGCTCCCTCACTGCCCTCGGGTCCCACGTCCCCCATTTCCGAGCAGGCGCGTGGAACCGCCTCCGAGCACCTTGCTTTTGCATCCTCAGGTTAATGTCTGTGTCTTCAAAAGAAGCTCACTGCGCCCCCCTCCTCCCCCTTGCCACGGGTTTTCCTCTCCCTCTCCTCCTGTAGCCGTTCTGCATTTACAGCTCCCGGTGTCAACTGCAAAGCCTCTCCAGCCCTGTGTTCCCATCGCTTCCAGCTCTGGTTTATAAATTCCTACGTGTTTGCATCTTTCAGAGATACATAAAAAAGGTTCTACCTGAATGCCACCTTGCTTACCTACCGCATTTGCAATCCTAACTTCTGACGCCGAGCCAGCGGTCTTAGCGTTGTTCACATTGAGCTTTGGGGGTCCCGTGTAATAAGGTGTAAACCCGCGAAGGCAGTTTTTGAGGTACAGCGTCTTATCCCAATTGGTTTTCAGCTGAGATTAGTTGATTGGGAGAAATCCTGGAGGAGCAAGGTTTGTGGGTTTTTGAAGTTCCCTTATATTTCCAGTTCTTAACATTGCTAACTACCTTTCAGAAAAAGGTGTTGATTAAAATAAAAGATTATATAATTTCTTAATACATAAACATGAAAACTTGTAAACACTATTTGTATACACTGAGAGGCCAGATTATTATGATTTCTGAACGCATAATAACCTGGCCACTCAGTGTACTTCTCGTGAGTACTCCATTTATTTGATATCAAAGATACTATAAATCATGCACCTGACCAGTTTTCCCCTCTGCACTGGCTGATAGAAAGCTCAGGGCAAATAGGTGGTTGATCTCCAGCAAAAGTCTAGAACACTGTTGGTACCCATTTGAGACACAAATACACTGAGTGGCCAGATTATTATGCGTTCAGAGATCATAATAACCTGTCCACTCGGTGTATAAGTATTGGGACAAATGAGTGATTTCATCAACAACTTTCAGTTCACTAACATCTAGGAAAGTTCAGGGTGAGTGTTTTGAAGTTGTATTTATATGAGAAGCAGTAGTTGTGTGAATAATATGTAAGTTGTTTTTAATATATCTGTTAGTCATATGCTACTAATGTTTATATTAAAATGCATATTTTGTAACTACATTGTCTCACCCCAGCTGTTTAAAAATGTAACCTCTTAAAGTTTTCTTATTCCAAACCTTTAACTCTTGACAGATGGTTTTCTGAAATTAAGAAATTCAGCTTTCCTTTTTCCATTATTTTTTCTTAAAAGGAATTTATTTGCAACACCATAAAATTGTGTTTTAAAGAATATAGTTTATTGACTTTTAGAAAGGGAGAAGAGAGAAATCTATGTGAGAGCATAGCATTGATTGGCTGCCGCCTGCTGGCCCGCTACTGGGGGGTCAAACCCCCAACCCGCCTTGTGCCTGACCTGGAATTGAACCAGCAACCTCGTGGTGTGTGGGACTGAGCACACTGGCCTGGGCAACAGTGGTTTCAGGAATGCACACAGGCCCTCGAATAGTGTCCTTCTGTTCAGTATCGTTCATTGTAGCACTAATGAGATGCCATGGACCTTACTTATCGTTGACATTAAGTGAGGACTTAACCGTATATGGAAGGGAAGCAAAAGCTAGGAGCTGTGGAATTTCTCATTTGAGATTCCAGTGTTTCCGAGTAATCTTCCCCTTCTCTGATACAGTGTGCTCTGTTTTAAACAGGGACCTGGGATGTGAGCCTATCAGAAACTCAAGATGAAGATGTGTCTCAAGAAACAGTAGCAAGTGGGAAAATTAAAAAATCCCTCAAGCAGTCTATGAATGTAGGCTTGTCGGAAGCCCCAAATGGAGATCCATGTAAAGAAACAGTGGGGGGCGGAAACGTTAAAAAATCCCAAAAGCAGTCGATGAATAAGGGCCTGTCAGAAGCCCCGAATGGAGATATAGCTACAGAAACGGGGGGAAATGTAAAAGTTAAAAAATCCCCCAAGAAATCTGCCATGTTAACCAACGGGGAAGCGGCAGTGCAGTCTCCCAACTCAGAGTCTAAGAAGAAGAAGAAAAAGAAAAAGAGAAAAGTGGTGGATGATGCAGGGCCTGGTAAGTTCTTCATTCTCTTTGATTTGAAACCATTTAAACTGTTTTCCATTAGCTACCTTCCTTCTTTATTACTGTGCCCACATGGCATGCAAGAACCCCTGATACTGGTTTCCAGAAACTACCCTAGAAGCTCAGGAAACATTGGGCGGAGGGCTTACGTTTTAACTTCCCTCAAAATACTTGCCATGCCTTTACCTTCCCTAACAACCTACAGAAGAATCTCCTTAGCTGTCTAGACATCTGCTCCTCCGCTAGCTGACAGATAGAACAGACCATGGCACAGACTTTAGGGTTGCCCTCTTGCAGACAGCTGTGGAATTACTGGTGCTAAAATCCGATGGGCAGTAGAATCTACTCTTCTGGCCTTTGCATGAGTGATTCTTTTCACTTACCTCTTTTTTGCCCCATGCCTTTTCCTACCATAAATCCCCCCCCCCCTTCTGAAAACAAGAGTGAGTGATAATTTGGATGTGCAGTGTGTACAGGATAGCAGGAAACTTCTGACTAACTGGAGCATGAACTTCCAGGTGAGCATAGGGACCAGGGCAGTGCTGTGTGGGAAGTGCGCTGTCTTTGGGAGATGGTTGGATGTGAGTAAGCTGAGGTGTGAGCTGGCTGAGGTTTCGAGGGAGGATAGAGGCGCAGCTCCTCAGCCTTCCGTCTGTCCGTCTGTCTGTCTGAGAAAAGCTTTCCTGGATGGAATGCTGCAGACCCACTTGTTTACTTGGTCTTCCTGGTCACAGAGACCATGTGGCCTGCAAAACCTAAAATGTTTACATCTGGCCCTTTAAGAAAAAGTTTTTCCAGCTCCTAGGTTAGCATTTACTGTTTTTCTTGTCTGAAATAAAGCTTTCCTTTAGAAAGGAGCGTTGAACGTTTCTAAACGCGCACAGCTGTCTTCATGCTGCCTACAGACTAGCACGTTTGTAGGTTATGAGAAATTGCTTAAAAAGTGAAACCAGATAGAAAAAAGCATGAAGGTATGTCATTACAGTTTTTATTTAAAGTGACTAGCCGAAACCGGTGTGGCTCAGTGGATAGAGCGTTGGCCTTCGGATTGAAAGGTCCCGGGTTCGATTCCAGTCAAGGGCTTGTACCTTGGTTGCAGGTGCATCCCCGGTAGGAGGTGTGCAAGAGGCAGTTGGTTGATGTTTCTCTCTCATCGATGTTTCTAACTCTCTATCCCTCTCCCTTCCTCTCTGTGAAAACTCAATAAAATATATTTTTTTAAAAAATAAATAAAGTGACTAATTTGATTCTAAAATCATCTGCTTCTTTAGGATTATTTTTCTAAGTTGCCTTAAGAAGCGATTTATTTCTCTTCTCAAGCACTGAATGCAGGGCTGGGGGTTTTAACTCGATGGGTACACTTTGAGAACTGTGAGGAAAGCAGAAGCCGTCATCACGAAGACCGGCCGGTGATACCAGGGCTTTTGAGCGCGTGGCCATTCCACAGGCTCAGGCGGAGGCCAGTCCGGCTGCAGGAGTCCGAGTTCCGGTCTGGCCTTCTGCTCTAACTGGCATCACGAACCACAAGTTAACAGCGTGGTAGCTAACCCACTGAGCGGAGGAACGTGGGGAAGCGGAGTAGAGAAGTGAAAGCCGAGGCCTGCCTTCCGGCCCCTCGCCCCTTACGTCCAAGGACGGCCAGTGTCTCACCCGCTGGGGGACGTTGCCCTGTGTGTGGTCTTCCTCAGTGACACTAAGCCTTAGGTATATCTGTTCATCTTCACACAAAATTAGCTTTTATAGAAAACTGAAGCCTCAGTAAAGTATATAGAGCTTGGTGTAATTAGAGTACTTAAATTGTTTGGTTAGACTTTGTAAAAGTTGATTACTAAAGGTGGTATAATATATCAAGAATCCTAAAATACAAAGTTTTGTTGGCAAATCTGCACGTCCCCCTGGGCTTTTAAATAAATATAAAAATCTTTATGAGAGATATTCTTAGCAAATTAAAGCTGGAAATGTGTTAAGCTTTTGAAAATAGGCCTTTTTGTGCCACGTGTCTTTTATTTTGTGATCTTGTTTGGTATTTTTATTTGAAGAAAAAAATATGGGTTTTGTTCTTTAAAACCAAAGATACCAAAAAAGCAAAAACAGAAGAGAAAGTGGACCCAGAGGACGGTGCCCAGGCCCCTGAAGCAGCCGGGAAGAGTGCGGAGCAGCCCGGCGACGCAGAGGAGGAGAGCGGGGGGCCCAGCCTGCCGCTGGGACTGACAGGTGAGCCAGCAAGTTCCCGGGCCTCTGAGTGCTAGGTTTGGCTTGTGCCTGGAAGAGGTAAACGCTGACAAGACATGGTTAATGTCTAAGTGCAGCTTTTCTCTTCCATAGTGTGCCTTAGTTTTTGTTCTTCCTCTAGTCTAGCCTTTATTCCTGACGGTATTTTAATAACACACACCAACAGCTCTGGGGTCCTTTGTTCCATGTTGTAGGGGGAACATCATTGGCCCAGAAGTCTGGAGACCAGAGGCTGAATACTGGCTTAGTTAATAAAAGGAATTGGGGGGGGGGGGAGGAATGGGGGCGGAGGGACGGAGGGGGGAAAAAAGAAAAGAAGGAATGGGGAGGAAGGAATTAACATAGAAGAACTTGTGTCAGGTTAACCCCCTTTGGCCCTTGTTTCTTCATCTGTAAAGCCAAGAGTTTAGACTAGAATTAGTTGCTCCTAGCCAGAAATGTCTAGGAGTCACTTGAGTTGTTTGCTTTGGATTTCTGTTAAAATACTGAGGCCCAGACTCAGACCTGCCTGATCAGAATTGCAAAGATGGCAGCATTCTCATCTAAGGCAATTTTGTCTCCCAGATGTGACCAGCTCATCCTGGTTTGTCCAGAACATAACCAGCTTTAGCTTTGAAAGTCCAGCATCATAAACCTCCTCTGTCCCAGGAAAATCATGAGGGTTGGCCTCCAACATTTTTGCTGTCAGAACTGGGGGCAGGCCACTGGCATCCGCTGGGTAGAGGTCAAGGATCTGCAGAACATCCTGTGTACAAAGGACAGCCTCTCACACAGAATTCCCCAGCCCCAGGTGTCGGTCATGCCAAGGTTGACAGCACCTGAGTTTAGCCAGGCCGTGGAGTGGAGACTCCAGGGTGGGGGGGAGTCAGGGGAGCGAGGGTGTTGGTGCTCCCCTGCTAAAGAATGCACACCCAATTCGGAGGTCCAGTCTCAGTCCGCCTGTGTCTGACGCGGTTGTCTTTTGGGAGTAAGATTTACCACTCTTGTTTTACTTCACTCGGCTTTTATTATCCTCAACTAGAGGCCTGGTGCATGAAACTTTTGCATGGGGGTGAGGGGGGGGTCCCTCATCCCAGCCTGCAATGATGGGAGCATGCACGCATTCAGCGCCCAGTCTGTCCAGAGGCCCTCTGTGGCTGGGCACGGATTGCTTGCCTCGTTGCTGGGGCAACAACGCAAGTGTCCCTCCCACCCTTCCTCCATCCACTCAGTGCCCACTGCCCAGCAGCCCTCTGACCCGCTGTCAGTGGCCGCTTCCCCCCTCCACCCCCCTCCCCGGGACTGGGGGACTCTGGAGGGGCTGAGAGGACTGGGTGCCGCCATATTTGTGATGGAGTGGTGGTCAATTTGCATATTCCCTCTAATAGATAGAATGTTTCCACTTTTTATTTCAGATTTCTTAAATGTTTTATTTCTCTGCACTCCTGTCCCCAATCCCATTCATGACATTTTAATTTCCTGCAAATCCCTTGGTTGTACTTCCTCTCTCTCCCTTACTATTTTGTTACATTTGGGGCTCTGGACATGGACTTTACGTAGCCATCAGTAGAAAAGACGTTTTAAAAGTGTAGGGTCTTTTTCTTAGTATTACATGGGAATGGTTGGGATTTAGTCTTATGGAAGAAGCTCTAATAAGTTTGACTGCAAACTTTCAGTCAGCAAAACTAATTTAGACAGTCTAGCTGAATTAGCCACTAAAAATGACAAATTTGCTAATGATAAACTGTCTTCCGTTTAGGAGCTTTCGAGGACACGTCATTTGCTTCTCTCTCTAACGTTGTCAATGAGAACACTCTGCGGGCAATAAAAGAAATGGGCTTTACAAACATGACTGAAATCCAGCATAAAAGTGTCAGACCCCTTCTGGAAGGCAGGTATGATTGACTGGACGCTTGGCCATTGGTATCTGTTTGCAGTGCTAGTTGTTTGCCAGGAAGTTCGTGCCCAGGAGGAACTCCCAGTGTGTGCTTTTGATTGCATTGTGTTGGTTTACATATCCTGCCTGCATTAAAGGCTTTAAATTACTGGAGTTTGAAGAAGTGCTCACTGCTGCTTCCTGGCACGGGTCTCACTTCTGAGTTGGGTGCTTCTCTCAGGAGGTTGAATGCAGTGACAGAGAAAGGAGGAGCTTCTTTCTTGAAGCCTGAAACACGTGTGGCTGAGCAGCCGGCTGTCCAGTAAGCGCCCGCTGGACGAGTGCCCTGATGTCTCCTCCTCCCCCTTAACACAGGGACCTCCTGGCGGCTGCGAAAACCGGCAGTGGCAAAACCCTGGCCTTCCTCATCCCTGCAGTGGAACTCATCGTCAAGCTGAAGTTCATGCCCAGGAACGGTAAGCCTCTGGCCGGCTGTGCCTGCTGGTGTCTCACTGGAAGCTCGTTGCGGCTTTCATGAACTCGTGGCGATAATTAGTTTGACTTTTTCCATATTGTTCTTTTGCTTTTTAGGAACAGGAGTTCTTATTCTGTCCCCTACCAGGGAGCTGGCCATGCAGACTTTCGGCGTTCTGAAAGAGCTGATGACGCACCACGTCCACACGTACGGGCTGATAATGGGCGGCAGCAACAGGGCTGCGGAGGCGCAGAAGCTGGCTAACGGCATCAACATCATTGTGGCCACACCGGGCCGTCTCCTGGACCATATGCAGGTGAGAGAGCACTGTGCTGTCTCCTTGTCTGTGTCAGACAAACCTGGCAGCTAACGGTGTTTCTTTGTCCTTTGTCTTGTTAGAATACGCCAGGGTTTATGTATAAAAACCTGCAGTGTCTGGTTATTGATGAGGCTGATCGTATCTTGGATGTTGGGTTTGAAGAGGAATTAAAGCAAATTATTAAACTTCTACCAAGTAAGTGGGTAGTATCTGTATGTGGTTTGCAAACTGGTGTTTAGAAGCAGGTGAGAGTTGTTCCTATATGAAAACTGTTAATACCAGAATTTCAACACATGGCAGACGGATCATGAGAATTCTCATTTTACATTACACATTGTTTTACAAAGTATCATACTTTAAAAACATGAGTTAAGAACATGTAATAACTCCCAAATGTAATGGGTACTTAATTTTAAAGCGTGCCTTTAAAATTTATGTAAAACGTTTTTTTGTACTCATTCAATAGACACTTACCTAGCCACTGGTTAAAGCTAGCAATAAAGCTACTGGTCCCACCTTGGCTGGTTTGGCTCAGTGGATAGAGTGTCAGCCTTCGGACTTGGGGGTCCCGGGTTCAATTCCAGTCCAGGGGTACATGCCCAGGTTGAGGGCTCAATCCCCAGTGGGAGGCATCCAGAAGGCAGCTGATCAATGATTCATCATTGATATTTCTTTTTTTTAATATATTTTTTTTGATATTTTACAGAGAGGAAGGGAGAGAGATAGAGAGCTAGAAAGGTTGATGAGAGAGAAACATCGGCCAGCTGCCTCTTGCACACCCCCTACCGGGGAATGTGCCCGCAACCAATGTACATGCCCTTGACCGGAATCGAACCCAGGACCTTTCAGTCCGCAGACCGACGCTCTACCACTGAGCCAAACCGGTTTCGGCTCATCATTGATATTTCTATCTCCATTCCTCTCTGAAATCAATAAAAATATATTTTAAAAAAAACAAAAAACTACTTGTCCACAATGTGTTAGTATAGCCTCAGGAAGTCACTATGCCAATTAACCTTAGAGGTAGTTTGCAATATAAACATCAAGCTTATTAGTAACTTAATGCATTGCTTTTGCCAAGTTAGAGGTTTAATGCAAGTGAAACAGTCCAAACATGTGTCTCGTTCCCATTCGCCCCCTCCACCCTCCCACCCTCCCACCTTTTCCTCATCCGGCACCTCCCGGGCCCCGTAGACTTGTTGCCTCTGCGTGATGTGTGAGTTGTACACTCCTTGGTTATAGTACTTGTAACATAAGCTGCTTACATGTGTAATAAGGCCATGATTCCATTCATTATACGATTTGTTTTTTAATGTTTTACTGAGATGTAATTGACATGATCTGTACATGTTTTAAATACTCAGTTTGATAAATTTTCCCACTCCACCCATGAACCCATTTTCACGTCGATAAGTAAACATCTCCATAACCCTCTGCAGTGTGCTCATGCGCCTTTGCACTCCCCCTCAGCCTCTGGAGCAGCCCTCGCCTCCCGCCCACAGCCGCTCACACGCGTCTCTCCTGCAACTGTTGGTCTGCCTCTGTCACTGGAGATGTGTTTGTATTTTCTAGAGATTTATGAAGTTGCTACAAACATTCATCTACATCTTTATGTTTTATTTCTCTTGGGTGACTACTGAGGAGTGGAGTGACCAGTGTATTTAACTTGTATTTATATTTCTTCAGCGGCGTACAGAAGTTCCACTTCTACCTATTAAGTCTTGGGATCAACTTCTAACTGGCCTTTTTCAAAATTGTTCCGGCTGTTCTCCTTTGCATTTCTATATAAATGTTAGAATCAGTTTGTCAGCTTCTACTCCCTAAAAATACCTGATTGGTTGGGATTTTTTTGAATCCAAAAGGTCCCTAGCAGCTGCCCACTGCCGGCAGGGCTTCCTTCCCCGCTGCCTACCAACCCCCACCCCCACCACCCCCACCAGCCAGGGGAAGCCAACGTCTACCATGTTCCTCGCCACCCCGCCCTGTGGTCAGCATGTCTAACTCCTGGTTGGTCAAACTCCCACCTGTGGGGACAATTTGCATATTAGCCTTTTATTATATAGGACTAGACACCCAGCGCACAAAATTGTGCACGGGCAGGGTCCCTAGGCCTAACCTGCTATCAGACCCATCTTCCGCCTGCTTGCCAATCCTGGGTCCTGCTCCACCCCCCTCACCGGCCCTGGGTCCCACCCTGTCTCCACCGCCAGCCGCCCAGTTCCCCTCACCAGTCCTCCTCCCACCCTCCTGCCACCACCAGCCAGCCGGTTCCCCTAACCCGCCCCAGGTCCTGCTCCACTGCCGCCACCAGCCACCCAGTTCCCCTCGCCAGTCCTCATCCTGCCCTCCGCCAGCCAGCTGGTTCCCCTCACCCAGTTCCCCTCGCCGCCGGCCTCCCACCTCAGTGACTGGTCAAGCGGTTGTTGCCGCCATTATGCTTGTGGTCGCTGGCCTTTTAATGTAGAGGATAGAGCATTGGTAAAAGGCAATATTGAGTCAGTAAAACCTATGAATAAGGTATATCTCCATTTATTAGCTCCTTAATTTCTAAGTACTTCATTAAAATTCCTATTTCAAATTGTTTATTGTATATACATATACGGTTTATTTTTATATGTTTATATGTATCTGGCAAGTAATTATTTCTATGTTCATCTGGATTGTTCAGTATGAACCTTCAGATGAAACTAGCCTGGATTTTCACGTAAGGCAGTCAAGGCAGGTCATCTACAAATAAAAAAAGTAAAGTCTTCACTTAATGTTTTTCTTGTCTGATTGCATTGGTGAGAACCTCCCGTACAATACCGAATAGAAGTAGTGAGACAAGACTTTTGTAACGCCCCTTTTCAGATTGAGGGTGACCCCTTTTGTTCCTCATTTGCTTAGATTTTTTTAAAAATCAGAAATAGATGGTGAATTTTGTCAAAAGCTTTTTCTGTATCTGTTGATCCGATTCTTTCCTTCAGTTTGTTAACCTGGTATGCTATGTTGGTTAATTTCCCAATGTTAAAGCAGCCAGCCCCGCACCATGGAATAAACCCAACTAGCCACACCTTATCCTTTTCTATATGGTGCTGGATTCGCTTTGCTAAAGTTTGTTTAGAAATTTTGCATTTCTGCTTATGAGTGGTTGCGTTTGGATATAATGTCTGGCTTCAAGGAATAAGCTGGGAAGGAAGTTCTCTAGTGTCCGGGAGAGTTAGTGAAGAGTCCATAATATTCCTCCCATAAAAGTCTGCTAGAGCTCACCACTGGGGGCGCTGGGGCTGTAGTTTGCTTTACATGAAGATTTAAGTACGATTTTTTAAATAGGTGCAGGCTAGTCACGTTTTCTGTTCTTGAGTGAGCTTTAGCAGTGTGTCTTTCAATCTAGGAAATTCTCCATTTCATCTTTGTTGTCAGATTTATGAACATGAAGTTGTTTGTGATATTCCCTTAATCTCTGTAGTGTTACCATGTCTCCCATTCCTGATGGCTCTGCTCCAGGAGCATTGTAGTTGCGAAGCTGTTCTAAGGATTCCCTGAAAGATTCGGATTGTTCTTACGTGTATGTGTTTCAGTACGCAGACAGACCATGCTCTTTTCTGCCACACAAACTCGCAGAGTTGAGGACCTGGCGAGGATTTCTCTGAAAAAGGAGCCTTTGTATGTTGGAGTCGATGACGATAAAACTAACGCCACAGTGGATGGCCTTGAGCAGGTATTATGTCAGCACCTTCCGTGTTAAGTGTGGGTACGTGTGTGTCCTTGGAGGAGCCTCCAGAAAGCGGTGGGTTCTTGAACTTTTAATTCAAATATAGTGAACTCCGGTTTTGGGTCTCAGGCTCTTCCAGCATAACGTAACTTGAACTCTAAATAATGGATAGAGTGTTATGTTGCGGACTAAATGGTCCCAGGTTAGATTCTGGTAAGGGCACATGTCTAGTCTGTGGGCTCAATTCCTAGTAGGGGGCATGCAGGAGGCAACCAATCAATGATTCTCATCATTGATGGTTCCCTCTCCCCTTTCCTCTAGGAAGTCAATTAAAAAATATATTTTTTAAATTGGGCTTGAAGATCGAGTCTTTTGGTGAATGAAATATTTTCTATAACAATTCAGCTTAAAAACCTTTTATTGGTGTTTTGTTTTTTAAATATATTCACCCAATTTTGTGCTCATGTTTTGGACTATGTTTGTAGCTGTGATTATTTGAGATGTTGCTATTAAAGAGCTTTCAGAAATTAATTATTGATAAATCTTGAGAGTTCCAGTTAGTTGAGATATTAATATGTTATGGTTGTAAGAACTGTTGATAACCAATAATCTCAGAAATAATTAAAAGAATTTAATGCCCAATGGATACAGCCTGTTAAAGGAATCTAAAGAGCTTAAATTCGTCTTATGGTGGGGATGCTGTGTTATGATGGCAGGAGTTTTACTGCAGGGAAAGCTAACAGAGTGTGGGCAGTGTGCTCGTCATACTGGCTCATGCAGCTGCAAATGTCTGTTTGGTAATTTCGTGTCTGTTCATTTGAACTACTTTTAGGGATATGTTGTTTGTCCTTCTGAAAAAAGATTCCTCCTGCTCTTTACATTCCTCAAGAAGAACCGGAAGAAGAAACTCATGGTCTTCTTCTCATCTTGTATGTCCGTGAAATACCACTATGAGTTGCTGAACTACATCGATTTGCCTGTCTTGGCCATCCATGTGAGTGAAGCTCATTAAATCAGGTCGTGCTGCCTTAGCCAGTTGGCTCAGAGCATCAGTCTGGAGACCAAAGGGTCCCAGTTCCATTCCAGCCAAGAGCACGTACCTCAGTTGCAGGCTCCTCCCCAGCCAGGCCTCAGTCAGGGCCAGTGCAGGAGGCAACCAATCATTGTTTCTGTCTTTCCCTCTGTCTTCCACTCTCTCTAAAAATCAGTGGGAAGATATCCTCAGGTGAGGATTAACAACAACAACAACAAAAACAGGTTGTACTTACCCAGGTGTATAGATTGTGGGTTTGAGGTCTGACTCTCCAGTCAGTCAACATTGGTGAGTGGTCCTTTGGGGGGATGGGGGGGGGGGGCTTTGTTGGGTTTGAGGAATGAGAACCACAAGGAATAAGAGACCCCCTCTACTGGGGAAACAGGACTCAGGCCAAGGAGTGAACTTGAAGTAAAGCAGGGTCACAGATCCACAGTTCAGGGGTTCTACATCTGGACCTCCCAACAGCTTTGTGTTTCTAGCTCCAACGGATGTTTTTATTTGATTCTAGGGAAGGCAGAAGCAAAACAAGCGTACAACCACATTCTTCCAGTTCTGCAATGCAGATACGGGGATATTGCTGTGCACGGACGTGGCAGCTAGAGGGCTGGACATTCCTGAAGTCGACTGGATTGTTCAGTACGACCCTCCGGATGACCCCAAGGTGAGGGCATCCTCGGTGTCTCAGATGGCTGTGCACATTGCAGAGCGCGCTTGGTATGCACGTTGTGTTTCATTGCACATGACTGTGCAGTAGTTCTCAGATTTAGGGGGGGAAATAGTATTTAGGGTTTTTTAGGACCCAAAAGGCTGTGTAAGGAGATTTAAAAGGCATCAGTGAGGCCTAAGTTAGGATTGTTATATGCTTGGAATGATTTGCTAAGAGTAGTAGGTCTCACCGAAACCGGTTTGGCTCAGTGGATAGAGCGTGGGCCTATGGACTGAAAGTTCCCAGGTTCAATTCCGGTCAAGGGCATGTACCTTGGTTGCGGGCCCATCCCCAGTAGGGGGCGTGCAGGAGGCAGCTGATTGATGTTTCTCTCACACATTGCTGCTTCTAACTCTCTATCCCTCTCCCTTCCTCCCTGTAAGAAATCAATAAAAAATATTTTTTTTTTAAAAAGAGTAGTAGGTCTCAGAAGGAAATAAAATTTGCTTATATATAAGACTGTAATACATGTAGTAAATAAGTTTACTAAGTATTTCCAACAAACCTATAAAATAAAAGGGTGATATGTAAATTGATCCTAATGGCAGAACAACTAGTAGTTGCTGTGATGCACACTGACCACCAGGGGTCAGTGCACTCCCTCCGGGGGGCGCTCCGCCCAGCCACAAAGCCTGGCTGACCACTGAGCGCAGCGGTGGTGGTGGTGGTGGTAGCCTCTCCCGTCTCCTTGGCAGCGTTAAGGATATCCGACTGCAGCTTAGGCCCCTTCCTGCTGGGATCGGGCCTAAGCCAGCAGGTGGGCATACCCCAAGGGGTCCTGGACTGCAGGCCGGGCTAAGGGAGACCCCCCAGTACACGAACTTTCATGCACTGGGCCTCTAGTAGATTATATACATTGTTAACTGGCATTTAAATTTTTTTCAAAAAGCCATTTTGAGGACGAAGCACACTTACTGGTCACTTCATTAGACCAAAGAGCTAATGCGAATTTCATGTCCCGCTTTCCTTTGGCCTCGGTCATCACACTGTCACCTCTTTGGGGGTGGGGCATGCCGAAGGAATGAACGGGAGGGGCACCCTCTCAGAGTGCCGACCTGCCCGCCGCCACCAGTCCCGGGTGCAGGCTGCCCGGTGCCGGTCAGGCCAGGTGAACTCAGATGCTCTCTCCTCCAAGGAATACATTCACCGCGTGGGAAGAACTGCCCGGGGCCTGAACGGAAGGGGGCACGCCCTGCTCATTTTGCGTCCTGAGGAATTGGGCTTCCTTCGCTACCTGAAGCAATCCAAGGTAAAGGTCTTTCTTGGGAAGTCTTGAGTGTGAACAGACCCTCCCTGTGGAGTGGTCGGCCTGTGCAGGTGGCCCTGAGGAGTCCCGAGTCGTTGCAGAGCTCCTGGAACAGTTACAGAGGGTGGACAGCTGAGGTTCTGTGGGGCTGGCCCTGGAAAGGTGATCCGAAGGAGCCACCCCCATGGCTTAATCCTTTGGTTCCACGTGGTCAGCAATTCATCTGTGTCCCTCGCCGCCTCTCCCAGTCCTGTGGCCTGTTCGACACCACCTCCCGCCTGTGAGACCCCTCACCCCGACCATCGCTGCCTCCTGCTCCCCTCCCTGCCCTCCCTGCGGTCTTCTCTGCATCTTTTTCTCGGGCACCTTTCCTGTTACGTAGTGGGGTCCTCATTCACTCCTTTCTCTTTCTCCTCCTTTTTCTCTTCCTCTTCGGTCCCTCATTCAGCTGGTTTGTCTTCAGCCTCTCCCTTGCAGTCAGCTCTTTACCAGCTCAAGTCTTTCACTGAGAAAAGTAACTTCACCCCGAAACGCCCTCTCCTCCCACCCCTCCAGTCTGTCTGCATTTGGGTTCATGGTTATATTTTCTCCATTTTTCCGCTCACCCTGTGGTCCAGCCCACCCGCCAAACCTGAATGCATTATAACTGAGTGGCCTCGTCGCTGGGTGTGGTGAGTGCTCACCGGGCCTGCTCGTCCCTGCATTTGCCTTGTCGGCTCCCGGCACAGTCTTCCAGGTGGATTTCCTCATTCCACACCTCAGCGCAGCTTTCCAGAATTGCCGCTAGACTTGGCACTTTTTCTCTGGAATGCCCTTCCCTGTCCTCTAGACCGCCTCTGGCCTCAGCCAGCTGGGTCTGTCCTGGGGAGCCAGCCCCCACCTCCTCCTCCAGGTCCCACTGCCGGCCGGGCCGCCACGTCCCCACACCCAGCCAGGCGTGGCCCTCCCCCCACTCAGCCAGCCAGTGCCGCGCCGGAGGGCCCTCCTCGGGGGAGTCAGTCCCACCGCCCGTCAGAGGCGGTTCGAGAAGGGGCAGCTCTGGCATGGAGAGGGCTCTCTGAGAGCTCAGGCCTTTCCAGCCCCGGAGCCCGTGTCTAGAGCAGGGCTTCTTGGCGCGGGCCTATAAAATTCCTCACCTTCCCTCCACTGTTTGTGGGCTTCTCACTTTCTCTTCATCTAAACATGGGAATGGTGATCCATCCTAGTTTACTAACCTTCACGCTTTTGTTTTCTAGGTTCCACTGAGTGAATTTGAGTTCTCCTGGTCCAAGATTTCTGACATTCAGTCTCAGGTATGCTTCCCTCTGGCGGCACCGCCTCCTGCGGCCCTTTGTCCCCGAGCAGTGTGCTCCGTGTCAGCCTGGTTTCTCGCTGTGCCCGTTACAACACTCTGCTCGGCTCAGGCCACGCCACACGGGAGCTTTGTAATAATTCTTACTGTGACATGATTTTGCGAATATTGCAAAGCTTGGAACAAGTGTATTGGCACAAATGATTTCGTAGGGTGGTTTTTCTGATAAATATGAAATCCTCTACTTATTAAAAACAATGTTTCTTTCCATTTCAGCTTGAAAAATTGATTGAAAAGAACTACTTCCTTCATAAGTCAGCCCAGGAAGCATATAAGTCGTACATTCGAGCATATGATTCCCATTCTCTGAAACAAATCTTTAATGTTAACAACTTAAATTTGCCTCACGTTGCTCTGTCATTTGGCTTCAAGGTGCCTCCTTTTGTTGATCTCAGTATCCTTTTCTTTGTTGTTACGAATTGGTGCGGGAATTATGGGGCAGAAGCTTGCACGGGCTGTGGGCTTAGCGCTGGGTGGTGTGCGCTCTGGCTGGGAATGGAGGCACCGAGCTCGGCCGGCTCACTGCACGTCAGGAGGATGTGACGGGAGTGAGGGTGACACAGACATGACTCTTACGACGTGGCCTTAGGAACGGCAAAGGAATTCACTGGCAGAGCCCAGGGAGCTGTGCGGCCTTGGGGGGGGGGGGGGAGGCAGGGTGGCAGGACTTGGGCTGCGGCACAGGTTCGGCCAGCTGTGAGGTCTGGGGTTCCGGTGCCCTGGAGCCAGAGAAGGCAGGAAGGACTCCAAGGAGTTGCTATCCTTAGAGCCTTTAAATGACTTCATACCAGGAAGTTGCAAGATCAGCAACAGAAAAGAAAACGTAAGTGCCACTCAAGATAAAAGGCAAAGGGATATCTCAGTTGCTTCTGTCGCAATGTATACTCACGTTTTTATCAGAAGAAACAGCAGCTAAAGCGAGGCCTGTTCATAATGCTATGACCGCTCCTAAAGGAGAAAGCCGGATTTGGGTGGCATCCCCAGTGGGCGTTGAGTAGATGCCTGCGTGTTGACTCTTCACTTGTTTAAGCATTCCTGAGTCAGCCCGGTGGAGGGGAAAGCCACTTGTGTTGACACAGGAAGTATATTTTATGCTCCCTATAAACTTGCTGATTTACCTCTTTATTTCTTACAAGTACATTGTCTTGAGTTTTACTGTGTGGAGGAAATAATGAATGACTAAGATATTAGACTTAAACTCATTCCCCTCATTTAGTCCGCAGTCACGGGGCTCTCCCGGTTTCCTGCAGACGTGCTGCGTAGGCTCGTGGTGCACGTCTCCGCGTTCGGGGAGGGTGAGGCAGGGGGACAGCAGGTGTGCTGCTTGGTGCCCATGGAGACGTGAGGTTGGAGGTTACCTTTGTGTTGCTTGATTCCCTTAACATGCACTTCAGACGTGAACAGCAATGAAGGCAAGCTGAAGAAGAGAGGAGGCGGCGGTGGGTTCGGCTACCAGAAGCCCAGGAAAGTGGAGAAGTCCAAAATCTTCAAGCACATCAGCAAGAGGTCCTCTGACAGCAGGCAGTTCTCTCACTGAAGACCGCCCTCCGCCCTCAGGGCTCAGTCCTGAGAGGAGAGGAGGGGTTTTCTTGCTCTCACAAGGACTTTTTCTGTAGGATTGGGACCGATCGATCTAACAAGAGTGTGCATTGGCATGGATTACAAGCAATGAGCACTTTCCAGCAAGTCTTGTTTATTTTGAGTTAAAAAAAAAACAAGAGTTCATTTTTTCTTGATTTCCCAAGGACAACACAAAGGGGTTTTTTTAATCTTTGTTGTAATTAAATGATATTTTAAGATTGTTTTTTTAAAATCTCATTTGTCAATGTTTTAATTCTTTTTGTACCTTTTCTTCTCATGTCTGAATATTTTTGCAGCATGGATTGCTGTAGCAACCTGCTGAGACAGGCAGGTCACCCCGTACACTGGAGGGGGTTTGGGGTGACAGTGCAGGAAACTGTTTGGGGTTTTTTGTTTGTTTGTTTCTTAGGCCTTAATGATAGTTCCTGATCCCTCCTGAAAATGCTGCCGTGAACAAGTCAGCTTTTGGAAGTACCGAAGAAGCACCTTCAACTAAAGGTGGCCTCGGTTTTTAAATGTGCCAGGCTTTAAAACAGCCTTTCCCCGTTTTGTTTTAAGAGCAAGAAACATGAGTTGTGCTTTGAATAAAATGCTCTGTGTGGAGTTGGAGGAGAGCTGAGAATCCTGGCCTCGTCTACACCTACGTAGGTGTGACAGTCTGCTCCTCTCCGTGTGGTCATTAAAAGACCTTTTAAAACAAGGAGGAGGACGCGCCTCTTTCAGACTTGTTTCAGGAGGGGCTTGCTCGTTTGGGGTGTAGTGAGCCCTTCCTACACTGGACTCCTTAGCAGGTAAAGCATCTTTTTGAGAAAGAATTTGCTTCTTTCAGATCAGTGAGCAGGGGTCGGAGAGAGCAGGAGTTTAGCCACGTGGTTTTCTGCTGTGGGAGCTCCTGATCTGTGTTTTATTTTTATTTCTACTGTGCTTCACAACTACAAATGGTTATTACCATTTAAAACCAAAGTTGCTGGCATCACTTTGCTGTTGTGCCCGTTGGTATTGTAGATTCTTGTGAGATACAAGGAGACTGAGAACATCAGATGGAGAGGAAACCGTCGGATGGAGAGCATTTCAGAGGGACCGGAAGACTGGCCTCCCGCAGCTGGCCCAGTCACCTCACGCCCCCGCCGGTGCCGGGTGCAGACCTGGATTGCTGGGCTCCTGACATTTAACAGCTATTTCTCTATCCAGTAACTTTTTTCTTTTTTGTTTCAGAAATAATCATGTTTCAAAAATATGTGCAAAACAGAGGGAAGAATATTTAATCACTGAAAACAAATAAAGACTGAATATTTTGTTATATCCTCCCAGTGTTTTATATACATACTTTAAACGTTTTTATCAAAAGTGAAGTTCTATACCCACTATTTGCAACCAACTTGTTTGATAACAGGTTATTTTCCCGTCATTAAATAATTACATCAATTTTGTGTTTCGTTTATTAAGATGCTTTGTTAAACATGCTGGGTCTAGATGCCCGCGTGTCCCAGACTGGTTACCTTGTCTCAGTGTGTCTGAGAGAAGAAGATCATTCTATCAGCGGGGCCAGTTTGGCTCAGTGGATAGAGTGTCAGCCTGCGGACTGAGGGGTCCCGGGTTCGATTCCGGTCAAGGGCGTGTGCCTTGGTTGCGGGCACATCCCTAGTGGGGGGTGTGCGGGAGGCAGCTGATCGATGATTCTCTCATTGATGTTTCTAACTCTCCTCCCTCTTTGTAAAAAAATCAATAAAATATGTTGTTTTTTAATTAAAAAAAAAAAAGATCGTTCTACCCTAAAGATTGTCCCTGCTATAATAAAGTACCTTATTTCAGGTACTTACAAGTTCTGTGAGATTCTGCTGGCAGGACGGTCCAGGTTAGGGGCACCCAGACTTGACCCGGCTGGTCAGGGTTCGGACTGAGGGAGCCAGCGCTAGAATAAATCATACGCAGTCCGGCAGCACCTGCACGGCCACCTGTGGAGGAGAAGACGCCTGTGTTCCTGTGAACATGCATCAAGGAACTCACCCCCAAAGGGAAGAAGAATCCTGCTGAACACCACCAGCCAGAGGCCGGAAGTACTGTGCAGGCCCTGGGGTTTTATCCTGCCGCTGTTCACAGGGCGTGAGGCTCTGGGCCAGAGACAAAGGGCTTTATTCTGGGCAAAGGCTCAGCCAGGACTTTGTGTATGCCGGTTCCCCACATTTGTAAATCCCATGGGGCGCAGAGGGCCTGTGCCGGCCTGCCCAGGCAGTGGGCTGTTACAGGAGGGGAACGTCGAGGGGGAGATTCAGCACTTCTACAGTAAAAGGAAGCACGTTTGCCCTTGGCCCAGGGGAGAGGTTACTCATCCTTAAAAAATTATATTTACATTATATATTTCAGACAGGGGAGGAGAAGGAGAGAGAAACATCAATGAGGAGAGAATCCTTGCTTGGCTGTCTCCTGCACAGCCCCTACTGGGGATCGAGCCCACAACTGCAACCTGGGCGTATGCCCTGACCAGAATTGAACCGGTGACCTGGTTCCTGGGCAGTGCTCACCGCTGAGCACACTGGCTGGGTTACTCAGCCTTCAAGGTGGCCTGCTGCAAACACAGCTTTGAGAACCGGCCTGGGAGTGAGCAGTTGGGCCTGTGTTCTCGGTGCGCCATGCTGGATCACGCAGGGCGCTCAGAGCCCAGGCTCACTCAACAACGCCTCTGCTGCTCATGCAAAGTCACTGAGTCACCTCTCTGCTGGCACAGAGCTGGGTGGCAGCGTGCAGACAACGGTGCGGAGACCCCCAGCCTGAGAAGGGCTTGCATCTGAGTGGGGAAGGCAGGCAACAGAAAGGAACTGCATAACTAGCATGGTGCCACGCCTGCAGTGCTGTGAGAGCAGGCAGTGGGATAGAAGGCCTTTGGACAGTGAATGACTAGACCCCATGGTCAGGGGAGGCCTCTGATGGCGCTGGAGCGAGAGCAGAAGAAGGACGTGGACGCGGGCCGTTCGGAGGGAAGAAACGCAAAGCCAGCGCCAGGAGGGCGGAATGGGCTCGCCTGTTCGGGAGCCGAGCCCGGGTGGCTGGAGTGGCGAGCGAGACAGAGTCTGAAGGAGGGTAGCGAAGCCCAAGAAGACATAATGGGGACAACAGAGGACTGTAAATGACAATCACACACATTTTATGTAAAACAATTTCTGTGACAGAGTTAAATGAAAATAATAGACGGAGCCCGTGCAGTGTGTGGAGGGCAGCTCGGTCTGAACAGTGGAGACAGGAGGCCGGAGCTGAGACCCGCTCAGTCACAGGGCGAGTCTACAAACCCCTCGCCTCTGTATCCGCCAAGGGGAATGATGACTGCCGAGGGTGTGGGCAAGATCAGGTAAAGAAAGCGAGTGACAGTGTTCTCTTGTTACACATATTTGAGAGATTAAAACGGTAAAAACACGATCCACTCTTCCGGGGACGGTGACGTCAGGTATTCACCGAGGCCCAGCGTTGGCCACGCGCCGGAGGCTGTCCCACCACCCAGCCTCTGACAAAGCCAGCCTGTCCGAGCCCGGTAACAGGACTGCTACCTTCACACCGAGAAGGTCGGGAAAGCACCCAACTCTGCGTGTGGTGTGTGCCAGGCCGACTTCGCGGAGTTCGTGCTGCGAGGCCTAAAGTTCTAAAATGAAAAAACACGCCAGCAGGGCCTGTGGTGGGTCCATGTGTGCTAAGCGTGTCCGTGACAGGATCACGCGTGCTTTCCTTACCGAGGAGCAGAAAATCGTTGTGAAAGTGTTGAAGGCACAAGCACAGAGTCAGAAAGCTAAATAAATTTTAAAATGAAGCTTTTTTGAGTAATAAAAACAAAAGTCTCATTCTGTTATTTATCTTGTAAAAACAAACAAACAAAAAAAACACAATCCACATCAAAAGATCACAAGAGAACTGAATCCCAGGTTTAAGCTAAAAGTTCAAAAGTGTAGCAGTAATCATCATCTAGTAACACCAGTCAACCCTATTTATAACAATCTGAGAGTTGTGATCGCCTTCATTTTTAAAATGAGGAAACTGGGTCCCGAAAAGCCCACGTTGCTCACAGTCTTGCACCTAATAACCAGTATGACATGCAGACCGCACCCTCGGGGAGAACAGGCAGCAGCACGCAAAGTGTGGAGAGAAATCCGCAAACTAAAAAACTGCTCTCAGGCATGAAAAATGTAGGTGGTTGGGAGCAAGGACCTGGCTGTTGCAATGTGAACGCTTTTACATTTCTATATTTGCTCTCCTTATGGTGTTTGTCCAATTAAATAAGGAGAAAACTATTATGAAACCATTTCAAAAGCCAGTCACCATTTCCCTCTAAACTTCAGAGTCTAAAGATTGTCTTCTCCATGTCAATTTGCTCAAAACCACCCACGTTCCGTTTTCTCCAGGATCAAGTCCAAACCTCTGTTCTCTGCATGTTGTTCTCCGCTGCCTTGACCCAGGGACTCACACTCCTGCGGTGCGGCCCTCCGTCCATCTGGTCCAGGGTCCATAGCGCCCCCTACACGTCAGTGTAAGGGCTGCTCTGCCCACAGCTTCCCCGGCTCTGTGGCCCTGGATAGCTCACAGTTCCGGAGGTTTCTATCAATCACTTGACAATCACACCTGCATTTTTATTTTGGCTCCCTGGCATGTCCCTTTTATGCCCCGTGAGTGTGCTATCAAGTCTGGGTGTGTACGGTCTGCCATAGGCATGTGCAGAAAGCACCTGCTCTGTGATGGGGAGGAAGGAGAGTGAAGACATTCCTGGGGTGTCCTTCCTGCGGGTCCAAATCCCCAAAGATCGCCCGAGTGCAGGGTGGCCGCTCCGTGGAGAGAGAAAGCCCTCCACCTTCACCGGGGCCCAGGGCCTTTCCAGAAAGCCCCCCGCCCCCTCCCCTCTGGGCGCTGCTCAGACCAGGCTGCTCCGGGGGGTCGGTGGGAAGGCGGGGGGCCGTGTCTGCTGCCCTAACACAAGGGGCAGTGTGGGCTCTGGGCTCTTTGTTTCTTCTACTCCCGGTGCCCAAGTCCCACAGCTTTAGGCTGATGGGGTTATGACTGAACTATTTTTTTAAAAAGTCTAATTGGCGTCTGCCTTTGTGTAAAGGTTAACCAAAAAATAACCCCAGACTTAACGGGGAGACAAGACCTGGAAGACGGAGAGTCTGAACGCCAGCCCCGCCGGGGCCGGGCCGGGGGGAGTGGGGGGGACAGGCGGCCAGTACTCGGCTCCCGGCCCCGCTCCCCGCCCAGCGCCGCCTCCTCCCGCGGGCGCCCGGGGCGCTGCTCCGGGGCCAGAGGGCCGGGCGGCCGGCGGAGGCGCGGGGAGAGGGCGGACGGAGCGGCCGGAGCTCCGGAGTCACAGACCAGCCCCGGCGCCCGGGCCGGGGAACTCCGACCCCTGGAGAGCAGATCCAACCGCGCCCGGGCCCGAGGGTCCTAGGCCCGGGGAGGCCCTGGCTTCTCCTGGCACCCCACCCCACCCCGGCCCGCCACCCGGGGAGCGGTGGCGTCCCTCCGGCGCGGACAGCGGCTGGGCCGCGGGTCCCGCCTCAGAAACGTGCGCCAGGCCTGGCCCCGGAGGTTTGGCCGTCAGCGCCGCCCGCAGTGCCCGCGCCTCTGCGCTCCGGCCGCGCCCCCGGGCGCCCCCCGCCCTCCGCCCGCCCTCCGCCCTGCACTCCGCCCCCCGCCCGGCAGGGGCTCGCGGAGCCGGGGAGCCGGGCCCTCCCTCCCGCGGCGTCTCCCCGGCGGTGCGTCCCGCCGGCCGCTCGGAGCGGGGCCGTGTGTCCCGGAGGGTCCGCGGGGGGCGGGCGGAGGAGGCCGCCGGGGAGGGGGGCGCCCCGGGGAACGGGGGGGGGGCGGGAAGGCGGCCCCCAGGGCGCACACAACACCCGGAAGGGCCTCCGGCACCTGCGGCGGTGCTGCCCCCGTTTGCAGGCGGCGGGGCCGGGCAGCGTGGCCCCCCCTGAGGGGCCATTGAGGCCGCGAGTCCTGCGGCCCCCGCCCCGGCCCGGCCCGGAGGACGCGGGAGATGAGGGGAGCCCCAGCGCTGGGCGGGCTCCCGGGGAGGAGAGAGAGGGGGCCGCCGGCGGAGGGAGGGGTGGGAGGAGGACACGGCGCCGCCGGGCGTTCCGCACGGGGCCTGGCCTGCCCCGGCGGTGGACGGGCGGGGGATCCCGCACCTGGCGGGCTCCTCCGGGTTGTACTGAGCCCCAGGCGTCCCGCCTCCGGCGAGGCCTCAGGGCCGCTCCCCCCGCCCCGGGAGACCCGCCTTTCCTTCCGGGCGGGGCGGGAGAGGCGCTGAGTCCCAGGCTCCGGGTTTGCAGGGAAACAGGACTCGCTACTCCTTTCCGGCGCAGCACAGGGGCGGGGAGGGGGAGGGGGACGTGAGGGAGGAAAGGAAGAGGGTTTTGGTTGGTTTCGTTTTACTTTGGACAGTTAACTCAGACACCGAGGCTACTCGAAGAGCACGTGTTTTAAGGGGCGGGCTTCCCTCCTCCCGGCACTAAGGGGCGGAGGGATTGGAGCCTGAAGCAGGAACGTGAATCGCCATGGACAGTGTTGTTAGGGGTGCTTTCCTCGGAGCTAACGGTGCTCTCCGAGGCCCTGGACCCGCCTGGCTGCCGGGGGCCTGGCTGCAATGCCTGCCCCCAGTCCGGGCGCCCGGAGAAACCTGGAACGGACGCCCGGAAGCCTGCCTGGTCCATTTTTGACCCCATTCAGGCAGGTGATGCAAGATGTGACTGAACAGGAGCCTGGCCAGCCCGGGGCGAGCGGAGGGGCACGGGGAAGGGGGGCTCAGTGAGGGCTGCTGGCTCTCCTGGAGGGGTAGCCGGGGACCTGGCCACCGGCCACTGCTTAGCTCTGCTGCTGTGAACACGCGGCTTCCATGACTGCGGTGGAGATTAGTCTCCTCTTAGCCACAGTTTTACTCACCTGTGGGGTTTGTTACCTGAGGTCAATCACAGTCTGAAAATATTAAGTGGGAAATTCCAGAAATAAGCAATCCCTAAGTTTTAAGTTGTGTGTTGTTCTTAGTGGCGTGAGGAAATCTCAGGAGTCTGTCTGCTCCATCCCGCCTGGCTGTGACTCATTCCACCACACACACACACTCACATACACAGAGACACACTCATACATGCACATGCACACACAGAGACACACACACACCACACATACGCACGCACGGAGAGACACACGCACGCACACAGACACACATACACACATGCACACATACACATACGCACACACATACCACCCAGCGCCCCAGCAGTAGATGCTCCGGCCCCCTGGTCGCTGAGGGACTGTCGTGGCCAGAGGGCTGTGGCAGTCCCGCAGGGCCTGTGGTCACCACTGTCGTTTCACTCCACAGCGTCCCGAAGGCAGGAGCCGGTGCTGACAACTCCGATTTGCCAGAGACGCCATACAGCGCTTCCTTCAGGGGAACAGTGAGTGCGTGCATCCTCACTCAACGTCCTCAGTAGTTCTATGACTTTCCATGAAATGACGTTCAAGGAAATCAGTTGACCACAAGCTAGTTTATACAAACAGCAGTTAAGTCCTACGGCTTCTGGTCAGCACTGTGATGAAAGGGCAGTGAGGAAAGAAACGGTGTTGTGGGCTCCGTGAGGAGCAGGACGAGCAGCGTCTGGTGGAGGTGGCATCAGAGGAAGCGCGGCACAGAGGTGCCCTCCACGCGCTACAGCGAGGCTGACGCTGGGCCGGACCCGGAGCCGCCGCCGCGCTCCTTCCAGCCCTGTGCGGGCGTCCGTGCCACACAGCTTCTGAGCACTGTGCCTGCTGCCTGCCCACGGATCTGGACCAGGAATGAGGCAGTCAGATCTTGTGCGTGCGCGCGTGTGTGTGTGTGTGTGTGTGTGGGGGGGGGGGGGTGTCCTTTCTCGGCTTCTGTACCATAAGGGAGAGCAGCTGTGAGAGTTTCCCATTACTTCATTGTACTGACTTGTATGTGTAATAAAAATATTTCTAATATACATTTTATTAATTTTTTACAGAGAGGAAGAGAGAGGGAGTTAGCAACATCGCTGAGAAAGAATCATCTATCAGCTGCCTCCTGTACACCCCCCACTGGGGATGTGCCCACAACCAAGGTACATGCCATTGACCGGAATCGAACCCAGGACCCTTCAGTTCGCAGGCCGACGCTCTATCCACTGAGCCAAACCAGTTTCGGCTAAAAATATTTTGAAGTGTTCGTTTCCAGATTCAGAATCATTCATATGAGTGTATATTCATGCAGATCAATAAACATACCTACCTACCTATTCAACACACACACACACACACACACACACACACACACACACACACACCTTACAGATGGGGAAAATACCTGTTGTAGAACTAAAAAAAATAAAAATAAAATGCCACCACCAATCCCACCCACCCCAAAAAACAACAACAATAACAACAACAACTTGTCACGGCGAACCTTGGCCTTCCTGTTTTATTAAATATATGTTTGTGTATAAGAATTCAGGGGCCAGGGCGAGCGGGCACCTGGACTAAATCACCTCTGCCACAGCCTACCTGATTTTGCAAGTGGGCTGGATGCCTACTAATCAGGCTTTCTATTTAGCCTCCTCTAAGCTGACAACTGGAGGCAGTGGGGCAAGTAGGTATGCACTTCTCAATCATATGACCGTCTAGGTCACCCACTGTCTTTTAAGTGCTATAGCTCAAGCTGCTGGGGATTTTCCCTTCCAGGTATGCTGCTGATCTTAGTCCCTATGCCTCCTTTCCTAAAATACTCAATCAGGAAAACATTTTAAGAGGAACATTTATTGGTCACCATGTGCAGCTATACCGGGTATTGGCCATAAGTGGGTTAGATACCCACGTGTAGACCAATTCCTGGCAAAGAGAAATAGGACTCCCAGGATGTTTTAGAACAGCTGTCAGGGTTCCTCTCCTGGGCCCAGACACAGTCACCCGAGCGGGACAAACTCAGAGATCTGCTGGTGAGGGTCACCACAGAGGTCTCCACGCAGGACAGGCACGGCTTCTGGAGCACATTACCAGCTCCCCTGGGCTGTGGCTCAAGGTACCATCTCCACTTTTTTAAAAAAATTGATTTTAGAGAGTAGAAGGGAGAGGGAGAGAAACACCAATGAGAGAAACACTGACCAGTTGTCTCTTATATGCTGTCTACTGGGGATCAAGCCCAAAACCCAGGCATGTGCCCTGACTGGGAATGGAACCAGTGACTTCTCTGTGCACGGGACAATGCTCAACCACTTGAGCCACACCAGTCAGCCCCACCTCTAGTTTTTGGACCTCAAAAGCCAGAACTGTGCTGTGATCTTCATGAGAGACAACCCTGTAGCAGCCTCCGTCTGTTCCCAGAGCACAGCCACTTCCCAACCCATTCCCCGCTTCCTCCCCTCCCAGCACATTCCCACAATCAGAGCAGAGCCACCCTCACTGCTCCATCTCCCCAAAGCCGGCCCACCAGAAGAGGACAGCCCTTTCTTCACCACCCCAGTTCCTCCAAGACGCAAGAAAAGGCGACCTTAACGACTCTTGGCTCGAGGGCTCTCTTAAGGAAAGCAGATTTATTAAATGAGAATGTCCTTATTTCTATTTTTTAAAAAGTCAAAATTAAAAAACTTTATTTTTTGAGATGAAACATGTACATAGTACAAAATTCAAAAGGTACAAAAGGTACACAGTGAAAAGTAATTCCCACCTTTCTTCCCAGAAGCAACCAAGGCCACCAGGTTCCTGTCTCCCCAGCGATCTCCTAGGCTTATGCACACGTGTGTTTGATACACATTTGTGTGTCGTGTGGATACTGACACACACATGCACCCACAGGCTTACATTTTTCTCCACCCCTTCCTCTTTTTATAAACTAGCACTAGGGAGTGTCCTGTTCCCGCCTCTTAACCAGGCATCCGGGGCTCATTCCAGGCAGTACAGACAGTGGCACTGTTCTTCTAACATTCCACTGTGGAGTCACCATTTATTGAACCGTTGTCTTATGATGGTGGTAGATTTCAACTTTTTGCTATTAGAAACAATGCTGCAATGAAAATCCCTGTACACAGGAAAAATTCTTGGAAGCAGCACTGCCGCTGGAAAGGTTTGTGCACTTGCACTTCTGAGACACCGTGACTCGCCCTCCAGAGGGGGTACAGCTCCGGCTCCTGCCAACACCGTTTCCGGGTGCTGCTGCAAGGCTGTGGCTGAGTCCGTTCAACCAGACAAGTTACCCTTAGACCCATGGCACACTTTGAGCCAGAACACACTCCTGGTCTAACCTCTGGCATGAGTGTGCTCCCCATCTCTCTGCCCCCCCCTCCCACTTCCATGGGGAGAAAAAACATCAGAAACAGGTAAATATGAAACCTCTGGCACCTTTTTCTTCCCAACCTTCGAGGCGAGAATAAAACAAGTACACTCAGAGATTCTCTAAAGCAGCTCAGTAAGTTGTGTACCTGTTTTCAAACTAAGTATAAATTAGATGGGAGGTTAAATCTAAACTTGGCTAATGCAGGGATGCCAAGGTGCAATTTGAAGAAGCTATTTTATCCAACCAGAACTTCCTGACTCCCCAGACCAGCCAGATGCGGAAGACTGCAGTGAGTGAGGCAGGCCTGGCCCCTCCGGAGGGAGGGGAGGCCGCAGCCCTGACAGAAAGGCACTGCCAGCAAGTGGCACTTAGGCAGACGGCAGGGAGAGGACAGAATGTGATCAGGCCTGCAGCCTGACACTGAATGGATTTGTATGAGCATCAGGTGGTCAGGAAAATGGCCTGTCACAGCTTTGGAGGGCGAGCAGTCCAGGTGTGGCAAAATCAAGGTCAACACCATGGACAGGCATGAGCTTGACTTGTGTGAGGCACTGATGTAGGCTGGCACGGAGAACCCACAGTATCCCCACGTCCAACAGGCCGCAGACCCGCTACTAACCCTCTGCCAATGTCTTTACATTTATTGTTATTCTAAGGACAGACCATAGGAACTTACTTCATGTAGTGTTCTTAGCTCATCACCATGTGCTGTATGAAGGAACGCTCTGAACGGGGGCAGGGGGATCAGAAGGTGCATCACACAAAGCACCTGCCTTTTATTGTTAGAACTTGTTGCTAGTGCAGGAGGCGGGTGGGCTGGGGCACAGGCTGCTCACTGACAGACCAACAGACCAACAGACCAACTGACAGGACTGGCAGATGCCCAGGCTGCAGGCCCGGAAGTGGTGGAGGCTGCGGTGACTCAGGGGGAACAGATTCTTAGAGGACTTTTAAGCAACTTCCATTATGTGGCACCCAAGTGGGACCACAAGCTTCCTTTTTGTCCCTCCATTTTAGCCTTGGAGCAACCACCAACTAATTTCTGAACACGAAGAAGAAAGAAAACCTGAAATGACTTCTGAAGTAGCCACCTTGTGGGCGAGAGCTCTGAAGCAGACGGTCTAAGGAGGCTTCTCAGCATACACCTGGCGATGACAACTCATGGCCCACATCAGACAATGAAGATTTCAATTTTGATAGCAAGAATGCTGGGCAAAACTAACTGCTATTCAGCCATTCGAGAAAAACACAGAAGCAAAATACGGCATGTGAGACCAGAGAACAGGACCTCATATGAGGACAACAATTTTCATAAGAAAAATGAAGATGTGGTCGGCAACGTTCCCAACACATTAAAAAAAAGTCCAGGGCTCTTCTCATTCTGCCTTTCCATGACTTGAACCTCTTCTAAAAGCGTCTTTCACACCTTTGGCAGTTGTTGGCCTTCCAAAGAAAGAAGCGACTTTCGAGGAGGAACCAAGACGGTGGCATAGGTAAACTCCATGCTCGCTGCCTCCCAGAGCCACATCAGATTACAGCTAAAGTACAGAACAGCAATCATTCACGGAACCAACCGCCTGAAAGCTGGCGGAATGGAAGTCCTACCACTAGAGAAGAAAGCACAGAGACTGGTAGGAGGGGCAGAGGCACAGAACCCACGTGTGCTGCTTTTTTAATCGGGAGGAACATGGTCTCTGTGAGGCCACCCGTGAGGAGAAGGGGTTCCAACCCCAAACCAGACCCCCAGCCCAGGGATCAAAAGCTGGAAAGGGAGGTCCCCGAAACTTCGGGCTGTAAAAATCAGCAGGGATTTTGGCTGAGGGACACGAAGACTGCTGGAGACCTAGATGTTCCTCTTAAAGCGCTGGCACAAGAATTTTCTCCGGCTCCCAGCACTGGGCGGCTTGGAGAGACCCAGACACATACGGTACGCGGAGGAGCAGGATTGTCTGGCATTGGAGCGGGAACTTGGGAGTGGCTTTCTCCCAAGACTGGGGTGCTCACAGGGGCCATTGTTCCCATGTAGTGACTGCCCCTGTTGCAGAGCTGACTGGCAGTTGTGTCTGAGTTTCCAACAGCATGGCCCACACCGTTCCCTCTGCCCTGATGATTCCCTGAGACAACCCCATCCAATTTCCAGACCCACCCGAGCTGTTTGCAGCAGCTTTTCCATATGAATGGCCTGTCCTGGCTCAGGCTTCGGACTTTCCTAAAAATCTCTCAAATAAGTTGCAGCTGGTGTCAGTGTGCCCCAAACCCATCAATAAAAGGCCCAAGACTGGGCACTAGCACCAGCCTGCCTTGCTTCACAGCTGGGCCTTGCCTGGGTATTTCCAAACATAACACAAGTAGCAGCCATCTGCAGATCTCTCCGTAGCTCCTGCCGGTGGCCCCAGGCATTGGCTGACTTTGCACCTCCCTGGACGCCCTAGAGCCAGTGCACCTGGTGGCCAACTTCAGACTATACCAGAGTACAACTCTACACATCCACAAGTGACACACTCAAGGGGCAGACTCAGTGAGCACCAAGGCCCCACTGAAGCAAGTCCTGCTCCACAGGGGTGTCTCCTGCACGGCAGCTCTTCTGCTGTAGTCACAACTGGTCCTCACATCCAATTGGCCAGGAAGTCAATTCCTCCCAGTGACACCAACAGCAATCAATGCACAACTACAGAAAGACTATGCACACTGTCCACACAGGATGTAACTAGAGTGCCCAGCTCAGGGTTCTGGGGAGGCTGAGCACTCAGGTCCTATAGGACACTTCTACACAAGGCCACTCTAGCAACCCCAGAAGACATAGCAGCTCTACCCAATACATAGAAACAAAAAGGGAAAACAGCCAAAATGCAGAGACAAAGAAACATGTCACAAATCAAAGAAATGTAAGCAAGCAAACTATTGGATACATAGTTCAAAACCACAGTTATAATGTTACTCAAGAGACTCAGTGAGACTTTCAAGTGTCAAAGACATGAAAAAGCCAGCCAGAAATTAAGCATATACTAACTGAAATAAAGAATAATTTATAGTTATTCAACAACACAGTAGAGGATCCTGAGAATAAAATGAATGGTTTAGAATATGAGAAAGAAAGAAAAAAAAAACACCCAATCAGAAGAGCAAAAAGAAAAAAAGAATCCAAAAATATGAATATAGTGTAAGGAGCCGCTGGGACAACTTCAATACCAACATTCACATTATGGGGGTGCCAGAAGGAGGAGAGAGAGAGAGCAAGATATTCAAAACATATTTGAAGAAATATTAACAGGAAACATTTCCTACCTGGTGAAAGAAATAGACTTACAAGTCCAGGAAAAAAAGAATGTGGTCCATAAGAGCAAATAAATAATGACAATTTGACTTATGTTGATAGAGCACACAAAAATAATAGAAGTTGTAAAATGTCAGCGTTAAGATTAGAGGAAGACACAGAATCACCTTGGGATTCTGACAGTTTGCTGCAAGTCTTCCACAGAAGTATATTTAGCATTTATCTAAAGCTGCAGATAAAAGAGAAAAATATATACTAAGTGTACAAGTAGAAGATGTGTTTTATATAAAGAACCTTAGTTCTTGAACTTAATTCATTCCGAAAGGCTATTTGAAAATCAAATCAATTTTTCCCCCCACCACTCTAGTAAAATTCTAAAGATTTATTTTTAGAATATCTAGTTACCTCTTCTACTGATCATTAGTCACCTGCAGAGAGGACAAGATGGCCAGCTGAGGTGAGAGAAATCGAGGAGGACCAGGTTTACAGACCACTCCTTACTGTCCAAACTGGCCTTTCAAGCAAGTTTGCCTTGGTCCCTAAATAAGTGAGGGCCCCTCGATGTTACAGCCAGAGGCCACTTTGTGAGGGAGCAAGAGGGCTGCCTGAGGCCTTCTCCCAGGCTGCTCCTGGTTTCAGGAGGTCCCAAGAGCTAAGGTGTTTGCTAGAGATAACTTCCTCAGGCTGGGCCAGCCCCTCCGCCTCCTGGTTCTGCTGGCAGGACCCAGCTACCCAGAGAACAGGGGCTACAAACCCGAACCTAGTTAAAACCACATGCTCCTGGCTCTAACAGGAGCTCAGTCCCGACAATTTTGGAATCTGCGCTCCTTGTAAAAAAGGAAGAAGACCCTTCATGTGTACCAGTAGCAGCTGCTCTCTAACACTGGGAACCCTCCTGAGAGTGCTAGTAGCTGAACCCAGTGACCCATGGGAGACTTAAACCCAGGCCAAGAACAGTATGTCCCAAGTATCTCCCCAGATGCCTCTTCTAGCTTGTCCTGCTCAAAGCAGCCGCCTGTAGTGCAGGACACATATGTGGGAGTAGGGGAGAGGCTGGCGGAGAACCCTAGGGCATGGGTGGCCAACCGTGGGAAGTCTGCCCTGGACAGTGCATGCTTGCTGAGGAAATCTCGTTCCTCCAATGCACATCTTACCTAAGAATAGACAAACATGTAAATTGACCATACCTCTGCTACACCCACAGCCAATCAGAGTGAGTATGCAAATTAGAAGGGCAAAGATGGTGGCTTCCCAGCTGCGGAGAGGGAGGGGAGGGATGGACGAAGGACGGGACATGAAGGGATCTACAGGAGCAGAGTGCCAGACTGCAGATGAAGACAAAGATGGCAGACTCCGGCCTGATTCTGCAGTAAAGACGAAGAAGGCTGTAGCAAAGGTCTGGGTCCTGGGTGCCGGAGGAAAATGGTGCTGGAAGCCAAGGAAAGGAAGTCTTATTGCATGAATCTCTTTGTGCAACGGCCTCTAATGTTTTATAAAAGCTACTTAAGGATGCTTCCCCTCTTCTTTCTTATCTCTGGGAAGTATGTGGGGTTGGCAGAACCCCCAGCCATACAGGAAAGAATATGGTCCTAAGGAAACCCTTGCTGGCTTCTGAAATCATGGGCCTGGGCACCTCCTCTGATGTGAGGCCTGAGTGTAAAGCACACATAATGTCCCATTACTCACAAAGGTATCATCTACTCTGTAAGTCAATTGTAGCAAACATGGAATTTCCTAGACTGGCTTCTGCTGATTCAAAATGTATTCAAGGACTGGAAACTAATTTATTATTTGCATTAGGCCCTGTAGGTGACTAAAAAGGGAGAAGATTCTATTGAGATCTCCCTGCACCAAACCAAACCAAATAAAACTCTTTAGAAACATAGACCAACGTAAATGCCCCACTTTGGACAGGTCATGCCACGCTTTTCCCAACAGCAGAGAGAGGTGGCCTACAAAAACCCCAGAATGTCACCCTCTGTTCTTCCCTGCCACCTTTGGACAAATATTGGAACAGTCTCCTAACTCCTCAAAAAGTTGTCAGTTAGGGAGGTCTATAAGCTTCTCAACAAGAATAAGGATGTTCCCCGAAGCTAACATAATTTTCAAACTAACAGCTGTTTCCTTCCTCTGCCTCCAAGTGCCACCTGCTCTTCAGCAATTTCTTTCTTTAACTTCACGGATATGAAAGTCCACAATGACCACGTCCAGGGACCAGCCTAATTGGAGATGTCCACAGTTCAACATAAGGAATACCACTTCAAATACTGCTCCCACCCAGCTCTGGGAGCAGCCATCCCTGCCAGGCAGGCTCGCTGGCCCTGGTACCGAAACCAATGGCTGCTGTTAATCCAGCATGAGATTTCCTTCACAGTGTAGACACATCAGTCCTTTAGTTCACATACATGTGGGAACTAAAAATGAACATGACCTTTCTGTGACTGTTCTGTGACCCATCCATCTGTCCACTACCTTTAAGCTCTTATGTTTTATGGTCCAAACCTACTGGTTATGTGTGCAAGGTTTATGCAGAATAAAATGCAAACCTCACACAGGGGCTTCCTGAACTTGACCAAGCTGCTGATTGCTGGGGCCCGGGCAGGAGCAGTGTTTGGTTTGGACTGCTCATTTCCAAAAGTTCAAACAACTCTTCAGCCTCCTTCCAAGGCCCTCCAAAGTCTGGTCCTAGCCCACATCTCTGGACTGGTCTCTAAAGCCTCCGGCACAGAGACCAGCCCATCCAATGCTCTTTCAGCATGCCTTGTACTCCCTCACACCCTCTGGAACGTTTGGTCAGAATCATATCTTTATCTAAAATGGCCTTCCCTCCTATTTGTGCCATTAAAATGCTGTGGCCCACTCACTGTAGCTCAAAGCCTGGCTCGGCCACGAGTCTCCTGGATCTCTGCACACGTCACTGCTTTCTCCTGACATCTGCTCATTGCCTGTCACTCTGTGAGTTATCACGTCCCGCCCTGGATGACAGCGAACAGTGTCTCTCCCCTCAGGGTCAGACCAGGCCCCTCCACAGTGTAAGGCACGAGGAAGGAGGGGATGCGCAAGGACATCCACATGTTGCTGTGACTGAAGTGAGAACAGAGCATGACTAGGTGTCACTCTTATTTACGTCCTCAATGTGAGGCGTTTTCAATGCCTGGCGAAGTGAACTTGAGTAGTATGTAAGGATTAAACCAATAGCAGATACTGGTTTTCTTTCTAGCTAACACACCAGGAAGCCTGCTGGCTGGCAATCTGAGGACCCAGAACAACAGGCACCACGGCAAGTGAAGGGCTGGCTCAGTGACCAACACTCACACGGGCTGCTCCCTAAGCCTTTGATTACCAAAGAAAACCCAAGGTGGCCCACCTCTGGGGTCATGTGGCTGTATCTGCCTCTGGCCCACTGGCTGGGTGCCCGACTGCAGGGACTGTGTTTGAAACTTCCATCTCCCTCAACGCTCACTTGTCAATGGTTGTTCAATTAATATTTGCTAAACAAATGAATTTCTCTTTATTCAGAGAGTCCATACAGGTACCTTCATATGTGCAAAATTACTGGAGAAATACAAGTTGAATCAACACAGAGAACAAATACTGCCCACACTTCTGCAGAGGATGAGTGTTATCTAAGCCACAACGTTTACACGGTCTGATTCCATCAACAGCCATCCCAGAGTTGGAATGGAAGCCAACAGGAGAGAGAAAATATCCAGGGTGTGGAAATCATTACACCTGCATCCCTCTACCGTAGCGTTCAGAACCATCTCAAGATCCTGTAGCTGACACGTGGTGTTCACAGTACGTCAATGACGTCCGATGGTGGCTGGGAGTTTTCAGGAGGCCTTGGCTTTCATCTTGGACAGCAGCACCTCGTTCCTGCGGCCCTCCTGGAGGGGAAGCAGAGAGAGTGTGTACAGAGAGGTGGTGGCTACAGTGGCACCCAGATGGTCTTGCTGTCCTTCCCCCAGTCCCATGGGACATAACTGCTGACCAACTGCACAGCCCACCACATTGCTATCAGTGTGATAAAATTTCCCAGCGACATGCTGACCTTCAATTCTAAAATAGCTGTGATGACAACACTGTCTGACTGAAAACAGGATGTGAAGACTAGGCACTGTCACTCCAAACGACTTCCTGAAGTCTCTAAAACCTTCAAGGGGACAGAAGCCGAAAGCTGCCGATCCTGGATACTGCAGGCAGCAAGGAGAGGAGGGGAGGTCCTCGGAGACAGACTAAGGAGCACAGCAGGTGAAGCAGTAGACAAGTTCTTCCTCTGACAACAGTGAAGGTTAAGAGTATCCTTAACTTTAAGAAAGAAACTCACAGAAGATGAGAAATATGCATCGGGACACCTTCCCCCTTAAGAATGAGCTGTGTGAGTTCTATTACTGTATGTGCGGAGGGACATTACTGAGGGAGGTCACTGGCCCCATCCCCGGCCTGTGTAACTGACATATAGTGATATAAGGTCTCCTCTGCGTTATTTTATATTCCATTTTTCAGACATTTTCAAAGGTTTCTCACTGTGTCCTCCTGCCCTCTTGTTCCCACTGGCCTTCATAGCTCAGGACACATTCATCTGCTAGCAAAAACCTCAACCCCTTGCCCTGGCAAGTGTTTTCCAATGGTTAGAGCACTGGATGCACAGAGAAGGATCTTGGGTTCGATTCCCGGTCAAGGACGCTCCTTTGACAGAGAAAATGAGAAAAATACTGTAAAAACATGACTACATGTTCTATCTGGGTTCACTCCTGCCCCCAGTGGGGCCCTTTTGGGAGGCAATCCTCTATGCTTCTCTCTCATATCGATGTCTCCTCCCAGCCCTTACCCCAGCTCTCTCTGAAAAGCAATGGGGAAAATACCCTCCGGAGATGCTTAACAGCAACAAAATCTCCACCCCTTCCCTGGGGCATATCACAAGGAATTCTGCTTTACACGGAGAGGAGAACGTAGTAGTGGGAAGAGCGTGGAGAGGGTGAGCTTGAGGGCCAGGCCTCAGCAGCCATGTTTCCCTGGAGACCCATCAATGTGGAAGAAAAACTTCATTTTACCCTCGAACCCTCTGCGCCAAGACCCCAATGGGCCTAAGTGCCCCCAGCTCTCTGGAGGCCCTTTGCTCTTTCTGGCAGCCTCATGGCTCACGGCCGCAAGAGTGCTGGTTCGTTAAGACAAATGCCAGCTCACTGTAAGGCGTACACTCATCCTCCACTCAGCGCCGAGGCCTGGCCAGGCTCTTGGACTGGGTAAGACTGAGCTATTCTGTCAGAAGCGAGATGCTCTGACACTTTTTGAACACATACTTTTGGAGAGGGAGGCAGTTAATTTTTCTTAGGGGTGGGAAGAGAAAAGTGGTAAAGTTTTAAGAAGAAAGTTTTCCTTTCAAAAATTAGTTGCTGATGTTTGCTTGGGAGAAAAACCTTCCAATCTCCCACCTCCTAAAGTAGGGAGGGATAGAGATGGAACAAGAACAAGTAGATAGTCGTATTTTTATAGTACTTTTCTCTACTCTGTCTTTTTAAAAATCCTCACAAAAGATAAAACAAAATAATGAATAAAGAAATTAGCTTTAATTTTCACCCACCTCACCTTCTAAAAATGAAGCAAATACAACACAGAAGCCTGAACCCACTGCCGTGGCAGTCCCCGCAGGGTGACCCTGTGCGTCACACCACACGGAGCGAAGCCTGAGGTGTCGGAGGGCCACCAGGCTGTCACCGGGGGCGTGTGCAATGAGGGAGTCCCATGCAGTTCACCAGGAGCCTTGTGGGGGACTACAGAATGATACTGTTTGAACACAGAAAGGGTCCTTTAGACAATTTTTTTTCTAGAATAAAAGGAAAAATGTCTCCTTGCCTCTGTTTCTTTCCTACTTAAAACCATAGGGGCCTGCTATGTGCCAGACACAGCAGATCTGCTCACTCCAGATTATGTGTGCAAAGCCAGCTTCAGGCTTCCATGTGGGCTGCAGTTTAAATCTTGGTTTGGTGACCCTGTGAGAGATGTGGTTTAGCAACACAATTAACTGATGTAATGCTGCGGTTAAGGTGATTTGTGATTTCAGAGTAAGTGCTGTTTCCTGGCAGGCCTGTTATTAACAAACTTTCCCGGGGGGAGGGCACGAATTAATGTGCTCAATTAACGTGGAGCAAACCACATGCCATAAAGAGAAGCGAGGTTCTGGACAACAGTACTGTGCTATGAAGAGTTGGTGCTGGGACAGGATGTGGTGGGAATTCAGGATTCAGGAGCAGAAGACCAAGAATGTGGGCAAGAGGCGGGTAAAGAAAGCAGGCCAGGGAAGGTTCTGGGAGAAGATTCCACCCTGGATGAAAGTCCAACTTTCAAACTAGTTTCCTACCCTAAATGAGCTCCTACTTGGAACTGCAGCATGTGAAATATCAGAACCACTCTGGCTGAAGGTCTGAGGAGCGGCAAGCAAGCCACCATCGCCGCCTCCTCCCTAATTCCTATGGTGGCCCACGTCACCTCAGAGGAGCTTGTGGCAGAAACTTTAGGTTTGGGAACACTGATATATGATTGCTAAATTAAAATTTTTGTAACAACAAAAGAGCACTATCATCATTATTTTATAAGAGGAAGGTAATTTTAAAATAAACCAGAGGCCATGCTATTTTTAAAGAGGTGAGGTCATTAAATAAAAAACATTTAGCTGTCTGAAGAACACACTGCATCTCTGTTTCTAATGTGCTTTGCACGGAGGACATTTAAGCATGGCAAGGACCTGGTCTGGGGGCCTTCCCTGGCTCTAAGGTCCACCGTGTCTCTGCTGGGAGGGCACTGTCTCAGGAGGCAGGAGCACAGAAGTCTTAAAGTTTAATGCACTGAAGGAACCTTTGGTAGGAGGTCACCCTGTGTCTTCAGCCCCGAGAGCCTGTGGTGCAAGAATGAACTTGTCCATTTCACTTTTATTTGCTTTGACTTTGACAACACATACTTAGCCTCCTCAACTTGTTTTTTGTTTCTGCAGGGCAGTGCTGGCATGTGCAAGCAACTTCTGAAACATAATTCTCATCCTAGGCCTTCTCTCTTTGTGAGGCACTTGAATGAAAGGGGAAAGAGTCCCTGTTCATTGCCTGCCAGTCCGTTTATTCACTCACTGGCCCTTCTGCAACCGCAGCTGCAGCCTGACCTGGGACACTGCGGGGTCATGTCTGACGCTGCCCAGCCGCAGGTCTGTGCAGGGCTGCTCCCTGGCCGAAGGACTCCCGTTCTGCCCATGGCCACGTCCTTCCAACGGAGAGAGACCTTTCCTGACCACAACACGTATGCTAGTTCCCCTTCGGCAAAGACTGAAGTTATTTATTTATTATAACTAGTTTATTACGGCTTGTTTCCTTGCTTGTCATGTCTCTTTGAGATCACGACATAAAATTATTGACTGAACCTGTTTTATAACCTGATTTATCCCCCAGGGCATGCATGGTATGAGCTGGAAGAACTTTAGTGAAAAGATGAAAGATTCTGAAATGCACCCTCTCTCTCTCCCCTGAAAGCTCAACTACACAAAGGGGAAGGGAAGTAGGGAAAGAAAAAACGAGGAAGGAGGGAAGGAAGGTCTTAAAACTGTACAAGAACAAAATTATCACTATGGCCAAAACCGGTTTGGCTCAGTGGATAGAGCGTCGGTCTGCGGACTGAAAGGTCCCAGGTTCGATTCCGGTTAAGGGCATGTACATTGGTTGCGGGCACATCCCCGGTAAGGGGTGTGCAAGAGGCAGCTGGTCAATGTTTCTCTCTCATTGACATTTCTAGCTCTCTATCTCTCTCCCTTCCTCTCTGTGAAATATCAATAAAATATATTTTAAAAAAATTATCACTATGAAAAGATTGTATTTTTTTTATTCTCTAGACCAAACACCAGGATACAACTTACCATTAGTGCCTCTGTATTTTCAGCAGCCTTTAAACTCATTCAAACCACATGGATTTAGGTTAGAATGGGGGTAGATATTCCTGGAAATAAAGCTGCTGAGATCTGGGAAGTGACCAAGTAGTCTCCTTTCTGGAAGCTCTCTTAAGTAAAGGGCATACACTTTTCTTTCCGGGACAATGGAGAGTAACCCTGCCCAAATGCAGGGAAGAAAAGACCGGGACAAATGAAATTCAGCGACTGGTGGGTGTCACAGGTGCTAGAACAGTGCCACATGCAATCGTCTCTCATCTGACCCAATAGAACCCACCAATGATGAAATTCAGGCAAAGTAACTGCCCAAGGGCACAGCTGGTAGTGGTAGATAGGATTCTAACCCAAGCCTGGCACACTTCAAAGTTCACTCGTCCTACATGGCTTCTCAAGATTCCCCCCACATCGTAAGGTTGAGGGGAGAAAAGCTCTAGGTCTAAATTCATAAGTGGCCTGTGAAATGGGCTGATGCTACCATTTTATAAATTTAACTAGAGGCCTGGTCCATGACATTTGTGCAGTCAGGGGGCGGGAGCCCTCAACCCAGCCTGCACCCTCTCCAATCGGGGACCCCTCGGGGGATGTCTGATTGCCCGTTTAGGCCTGATCCCTGGACTTCCCTCTCATAATCCAGAACCGCTGGCTCCTACTGCTCACCTGCCTGATTGCCCCTGGCTGCTCCCCCTGCTGGCAGGTCGCCCTAAGTGCCCCCTTTGCAGGCCTAGTTGACTCCCCCACTGCCTCCAGCCTGGTCCCCCCTTCCGCCCCCCAGTTGCTGCCAACTGCCCCTCACTGCCCCCCTCTGCAGGCCTCGTTGCCCCATGCAGCCTGCTATTCGGTCATTTGGTCGCCCCTCACTGCCCCCCCTATTAGCCTGGTCACCCCACGCAGCCTGTTTGGTTGTCCATGTGGTTGTTTTAGTTGTGACAGCCACTGGCTTTATTTTTATATCTATCTATCTATCTATCTATCTATATCTATATCTATCTATCTATCTATCTATCTATCATTAATTTCTTACAGAGAGGAAGGAGAGGGATACAGAGTTAGAAACATCGATCAGCTGCCTTCTGCACATCGCCTACTGGGGATGTGCCTGCAACCAAGGTGCATGCCCTTGACCGGAATGGAACCTGGGACTCTTCAGTCCGCAGGCTGATGCTCCATCCACTGAGCCAAACTGGTTAGGGCACCCCTGGCTTTTCATATATATATATACATATATATATATGGATGGATGTGTTTGTTAAGTGTTAGGAAAATGAAAAAGACGCTAAATCTCCTGGAGCATCAATTAGAGCCTCAGGACGGCTTCGGAACAAGGCGATCCCGACCTACCCAGATGCCACCCTCACGGTCAGATCCCACTGTCACCTTCTCTTTCCCATCACAGACTAATAGAAAACCAAGGACGTGCTCTGGTTTCTAAAGGCTCACATGGAAGTGAACATAAATCTCCCCCAGCTACACAAGCCCGGCCCATCTTCCTCTTACCTCCTTGAACTCTTTCACAGTCTTAAAATATAGCCTCTGTTTTTCCAACAGTTCCAAGTACTGGTCATTCAGCTGGTCTCTTCTCATTTTGTTCTCTTGCTTCTTCTTTTCCATCTGTTGAAACATTTTGGGAAATGGTAATGAAAAGACAATGTTCTGACCAAGGGCTATTGGCAACATCCAAAAGGCAACTATTACTAATATTTTCATAGATTTCCTTCCAGTATTTTCCTTCTTTATATCATTTTTTAGGTTGGTTTATTTCTTTACATGATATTGCCTAGAGGTTCTATTTATTCCCATCACTTTTCCTATTACTGGGCATTAACTGCTCTATTTTAATTATTTTTGTGTGTGATTAAAAACAATTCACAATCAACCAAGGGTTATTTTGTCCCCAGAGAATAGCTGGCAATGTCTGGAGACAGTTTAGACTGCCACATCTTGAGGAAGCGGTGCTACTGGTATCCACCGGTAGAAGCCAGGGATGCTACTAAACATGCTGCAATACACTGACAGCCCCTATACACCAGGAAATTATCCAGCACTGAGGGGCCAACAGCATGAAGCCTGGGGGAGGATGGAGAATGAGGGGTCAGGATATACCTTCAGGAAGGAGAAAACAAGGGGAAACATTCCTGTTGTTCTTTACTCTTTTTTTTTTGTTGTTGTTCTTTTTATTCTTCAACAACAAATTTTCAGTTGTTCTTTACTCTTAGCAAGAGCAGCTAAGGAGGAGCTTGGCGAGGTGGGAGGTCCACCACACTGAGATGTGGGCTGAGACAGGCTCATGGTTAGCTAGGTTCTATGCTCTCCACCTACCTCATACCCCAGGCCGTCAAAAAGGGACTCCATTCACTCTCTGCAAGAGAGCCCATCCACCTTGGTTAAGTATCTATGTATAGGCAAGCACTGCCTCACATCAGCTCCCATTTTTTGTGGATAAAAAGTCTTGTCACTAGTGACACCTTTTTTCTCCTTTGAGATTAATTTCTACAGGGAAAATGAGAAGAGGGATTTTGTCCTCAGATACTTCATCCCTTGTGAGATGAGAGCACAGGCAGCCTGATGCTGTCTGCTGTGAGTGGGTTTTTATGATGACAGGGCCCACAGGTAACCCTTTCTCCCATTTGTTTATGTTCTGGCATCACTCATGGACCACTCTGACCCAAGATCATTTGAGGAGATACCCTCAGTCCCTAGGAGGTTCTATAGCCTTGCCTGAGGATCGTTCTGGTGTGATACATTTTTTTAAAATAGGAAACTGCAGCTGTGTCTGGCTTTTAGACAGCTAGCAAATCTTCTTAATTACTGACAAAAGGGCCCACATGCAGAGCCACAAGGAGAAAAACTCCGTGCTGCTGGGTGATTATCTGAAAAGCAACCTCTGGAGCTCCCACCCTTTTCAGTTCCTCTACTTTCGATTCTGATTTCTGAGGCATTTGATATTCTCTCACTTTAGTAGAATTCAGTTCAGCACTTATTTGCATTTTTTTAAACAGGAGGTTCCTGAAAACTACAATGTGCCTGAGATCCTAAGGAATCCATTTTTAATGGCAGAATGCAGTGAGGAAGTGATGCTGATGAAGCTGGTCTCTCATCTGGAAATGGTGTGACACCATGCACTTAGGAGGCTTTAAGAGGATTAGCACAGTCCTCGGCACAAAGCAGGTGGTCAATGGTGGGAGATATTGCCAGGAGCTGCCTTTGGACCGGCAGTGAGGAGCCCCAGGAGCCGGCCCTGCCCTGCCGAGGCATGAAGGTATGTCTTCAGGACTGAGGCACATGACCAAGAACAGCCAGAAGAAGCCCATTCCTCCCAGGGCTTTCTCTTCTCCATCACCAGTGTAAAACCCGCCTTCTCACCTTCATTCTACTTTGCTTAATTCCTTCGACGATCTGCTCCATCTGACGTAAAAACTGGTCCCGGGTAGCAGGGGAAGCCATGGCTCTGAAAGAACAAGGAGCACAGGTGTGACCAGCACACAGGGCTCTGAGTAAGGGGAGGCACCACAGAGCCAGCCTGGGGCCCAGACGATGCCCCCAGAGGCAACATGGCTTTTGCAAGTGGACCCGTGGGAAGCCCAGAAAGTTAATAATTGTAAACTCTGAAGGCATAAAAATGAACCTGATTTTGTAATTGAATATTAATCTTTTTCCATTTTTTCTACAATTTTCTTCAGTAACATGTATTTTCTTTAATTAAAATTCCACTAAAACTAACAAAAACTTTTTTACTTTGAATGATAGTAGGTACTGCTTAAGGAATAAATTTTGAAAGATAAATATCGTATGATCTCACTCATTTGTGAAATATAATGAACAACATAAACTGATGAACTAAAATATATCCAGAGACATAGAAGCATTGAACAGACCATCCAATCTCAAAGAGAAGACAGGAGGGGGTTGGGGGGGGGGGCAGTGAGAGGTCAACCAAAGAACTTGTACGTGTGTATGTAAGCATAACCCATGTACACAGACTGTAAGGGATGAGGGCATGTCCTCAGGGATGGGAATGACCGGGGAGAGGTCAATGGGAGAAGAAAAAGACATATGTAACACTTTCAACAATAAAGAATTAAAAATAAATGGGCCAAAAATGAATTTTGCCTGGCCAGTGTGGCTCAATGGTTGAGCTTCATCCCATGCACAAGAGGTCACTATCAGGGCATATGCCTGGGTTGTGGGCTCGATTGCATAGATGATTTTAGCTCTCTTCCCCTCTCCCTTCCTCTCTCTAAAATTAATAAAAACCTATTTTAAAAAATAAATTTCATTTATTAGTTCTTAAAAATCTGAGGATTTGAGATACTGCTCAAGATTAGTAGACATATTCTGATATTTTCCTAAAACAAGGCTGGGAAACCTGGTATTTCTAGAAGTAGCAGCTAAATGAGCAGATTCCCTGATGTCCTAAAACATTCCCCTTCGCCTCCAGTTCCAGAGAGGAAGTGACATCAGAGGGGTCAGAGCACATGCAAACCAGGATTTAGAAATTTTTCCAAAAAATGTCAATAGTCACAAAAACACCCAAACTGCAGGCTCTCTCACTGGCCAGAAAGGAAAGATTAAGGCATCATTTTTAGAAATGTCACACAGTTGTAAGTCACTAACTGAGTTTTTATCAGGGAGCTATGGGTGTTTTCAATTAGAAATTAAGCTTAAAATCTAGAGCTTGTAATCTATCATGATCTGAAGTTATTAGTCACCTGTCAAGGGACAGTGGAGATTTGTGTGGAAGGATAGGAAGCCTGCTCCACAGAGAGCAGGCCCTGGAGCTGCCTGGAGGGTGGGTGAGCCAATGGGCATGCATGCCTCAAGGCTGGGATGATTTCAATGTATCAGGTTTGGTAATCCAGTTTTTGGAGAAAAAAAAATTCATATCTGAATAAAGGACTTTAGAGGATGCACATTAACTTAAAACAAAGTCAACCACAAGATTTCTAAAAATCTTTTAAAAATTATATAGCTTATACTCCATCCGGGTGGCTCAGTTGGTTGGAGCATCATCCTGTACATCAATAAGGTTGCCGGTTAAATCCCCAGTTGGGATGTGTACAGGAGGCAACCAATTAATGTTTCTCTCACATCGATGCCTGTCTCTCTCTCTCTCTCTCTCTCTCTCTCTCTCTCTCTCTCTCTCTCTCTCTCTCTTCTTTTTTCTTTAACATCAATAAAAACATACCCTTGGGTAAGGATTAAAAAATATTATATAATTCATTACCTAAATTTTAAAACATCTCTATGTCCTGAAGAACAATTGGTATTAACCTAATCATAGCAAGACAAAAGTAATATACAGCGATTATAGTAGTTGGGCTCAGTCAACTAATTTGAAAGTTAACTTTTCCCTAAGCTATTCCTTGTTTTTAAAATTCACTCTAATATCATTGTGTTTTTGCAAGAACTCAAGGGCTGTGCCCATTTGCACTTAGCAGCAGGGAGAAGTATCAGCGTCACATGAGCACTAAGTCTTGCTCAGTCGCACTATGCAGCACTAAGGTGAGCCAAGAAAAGTGGAGGGCACCCCAAGTCCGAGTACTCACTGTGAGAAGTTCTCATGAATTGAGTTCAGCAGGCTAATCTGAGGAAGAAAGAAAAAAGAAAAAACTATAAGCAAAAGACCGAAAGATCCTTGTCCTGTCTCAACCCCGAAAGCCTGTCCTACTCTGGACAGCACTTCTGAAAGAGCACCTCTTGTTCATGGAGATGAGAGTCACATGAAAAAAAAACAAATAGCAACATGTTCTTATCCCTATAGTTTTCCCCAGAAAATCTACCCGGACACCCAATGGCCACAGGAATGTAGGAAGAGGAATCCTTGAAGGAACCTAAATCCCCACAAAGAAGTTGCTGAGCTAATATTAGGGCTCTTTGGGCAAACTGCCACCACTTCCCTTTCTGACTTGCAAACTTTGCAATTTATTTTGAAGGCTATCAGTGGAGCACAGGGTTAATCGAGGTGGGGAGTGAGAACACTGTCCATCCTGTTGCTTCCCACAAAACCTTCTTGCCACTGTGGCCAGCTGCTGGGGGGCTCTGAGAGGCTCACAGAGAGTGCATCATTCAAGGCCTCCGTTCCCACGGGAACTGCCTTCAGCCACACAGTATGCCTCTTCATCTACCCCAACGACACAGTCCAGGGCAGAGCTCCGAGTCCAGATAAACTAGAAACCTAGTTCCTCCTTTTGGCCGTGTCACCAACTTAACTTGTAAGCTCAGGCTTAGCCCTTACTATACTTGGACCTCAAGCTCAGTCTGTAACATGGAAATTATATTCTTGTCCTTATGATTCTACTGGGATGTTTGAAAGCTAAAATGTCACAGGCATAAACAGATTTGGAATAAAATGCATAATTTATTCAAATGCAAAGTTCTGTAATAATATGGATTAAAATTAAAAGTCTTCATTCCCCTATATACTCCTAGTATTTAAATGAATGCAACAACTTCAGATACTGCCAATGAAGGAAGGTCGGTGAGTTCCAGGCTTTTTCAGGAGGAGCCGGCCCATCCTATGTTTGGACTGGCAAGCCTTCCCCACGTCACACACGTGACTCTGAGACCAGGATGTGCATCACAGCTATCCCACCAAAGGCAATCTACTCATCTATCAAACATTTATCAAATGCCCATTATGTGTAAGGCCCTGGATACAGGGGAAATGAGAGCTCAGTCCTCCTCAAGGAAAGCCCCTCTAGAAGGGAGATTTAACACATTTGATTAGCAACAGGCAATAAAGGTGATAATAATTATAGATGCTTCCATGTGGGCTCAGATAAAAGATACATCTGTAATATTGTTCTTATTAAAGTGGCAATCAGTGCAGGCTGCAAGGTGACAACATGAAAACAAATTCTGTCACAGTGAGGGGACAAGCAGGAACCATATGTATGGAAAAGCACCATGTGCACGGACCATCACATTTCCCCATTCTGTTCCCGTCATAATCATATGAAAAGCTGTGCTCCCCTTTTCCTGGTGAAGAAAACAAGGCCAGGCTACAATCCAAATCTGACTCCAAAGCTCATGCTCTCTCCACCACACTGTGCTGCTGTGAAAACCAGTCCATATTGTTCTTTTACATATGTAGCTGCACACCCACCTGACTCATTTGTCATCCGACTTTGGGGAGCCCTGAATTATGAATGGATTTACCTGACAGTAATACTGAGAGGCTGTCAGTGCCATGTGAAGCCCCTTTCACACACTGATGATCATTTTAGTTCATGCCTCTGTCTGATACTAATAATTAAACAGACATTTCCCCATGTAAACGATGACAAGCCCACCATCCCCATTTCATTTAGCTGGTTCCTTCCTTTAAAACTCTAACGTTTCACTTCCTGAGCACCCGCTGTGTTTCTCTTAAGAGGCATGTCTCCCACGCACTCTAAGACAGTTGTCCACCTGCCTCTCTTCACCCCAGACAAGGTGAGCTCCATGGAATCTTGCACTTTCTGACTCTGATCCGAGCACTGGGCATACATACCCAGGCACTCCTTCGGCTGAACCTGAATGCATCCCAGACACCACGTTCATTTGAACTTCCTGGGGTCAACAGCACTGGTGGCTGCCCATCTGATTTTACAAAAGTTCTTACCTCTTTTTCCAAATAAACCTTTTTATCATCCAGGGTATTATATAAAGTGAAGAATTGCTTGGTTTCTTTATGCACTGCTGAAACTGCAAATGCAAAGAAATCAGCACATGAATAAGAAAAAGTATCAAAACAACCCTAAGCACCCGCCCCCCTTAAGACACCCTCTCAAGAGTGGGACCTGGCAGGCTGGCACTCTGGCCTGCAAGCCGGGAAGAAGCCCACGGGGCACACAGCTGGTGCTCAGCTGCTACAGGCTGATGGCACGCAGCCAGTCAAAACAGCTCTGCCCAGAGCAGGGGCTGGAGAAATCTCCTGGTCAGATGTGGGTTTCTCAGAAGTCCCTCAGTGAGAAGCCCTGGGAGGAAGGTGACAGGGATGATGAAACGCCAAGCTAACCCTTTCTGGTTGTGTGGCTTCCCCCCTTCCCACACCGACATAGTTCAGAGCCTCGATGACCTCCTCAGGGGGCTAAATTTCTATGATATACAGCCACCCAGAGAGAGATAAAACCCAAGCCCTGGGTTCACAGCCAGGTTTGGAGCCCAAGCTCAGCACACCAGTGTAGCTGTAGCTAAAGATCTGATGCCGCCTGGTTACCAGGCACAGCCAAGGCTACGTGTGGTCTGTGCCATGGGCTCGGGGTGCCTGGAAGCAGGTTGCCTCCGGAGCAGCACTCTGGGAGAGGAGAGAAGAGAAGCGGAGCAGGCCTGGGCAATTCTGGTTTCCTTGGGCAATTACCATTAATATCCAATTCTTTAAACCAGTCAACTTTTAACTTTTATATCCCGTAAGAGCTGTACTTTCCTCCAGCAGTGCAGCTCAAAGACAAGCAGGTCAGGGAAATTTGCTGAACGTATCTGGTAACAGACGTTAATAATCTGATATAAGTGCTTTGGTGAAACAGAAAAAAATGTTTCCAACATCAAAGTGGACAATTTGTATGAAAATCACACTACGAACCAGTCAATACAGAGTAATATTATTCTTGCTAAAAGCTTTAGAACAGGGGAATAAATTATGCATTTTATTCCTTTTTGAAAAGGGGAATCACCCAAGGAGCTTTTAAAGTCCATGACCAATTAAATAAGCTATTCTGGGGATGGGACCTAGGTGATTACAATGGGTGGCCAAAGTTAACAGTAACTGCTGTAAACGCACCAACTTTTAGCTTTATTGCTCAGGAATGTAGCTGTCACCATTACTCCATCCAGCTCAAGGACTGGTTGGAGGATATAAGTATCTATATATATAAAAGGCTAATATGCAAAGTGTCAATGCAGGAATTCAACTGGGACTTCTATCGTTCGCTATGACGTGTGCAGACCACCAGGGGGCAGTGCAGAAAGAAAAAAGGCCTTGATCAGCCCAGATCACGGGCCAGGCCAGGGACCCTACTCATGCACCAATTTTGTTCACCGGGCCTCTAGTTACTTAATATTTTTAAAAGCTTTAAAGTAAACAAGATAGAAAATTAAGGGAGAAGATTTAACTTAAAGGCAGAAGCTATTTTCTGCTGAGAAACTGCCATTGCTGCTACCTGCAACAGAGGACCTGGGTCAAAGATGAAGACTGTGACCTTCAGGATGGTGGGGCAGAAACAGGAAAGGAAACATAAGTCTGGACTCCAGCAGGTACAGTGCTCTAAACCAGTGGTCAGCAAACAGTGGCTCATGAGCCACATGTGGGTCTTTGGCCTTTTGAGGGTTCTAACACCACTTCAAAACAGATTCACTCGCCCAGGCCATAAACTGACTCTGTGCATAGGCCGAGAAGTTTAAATCACACTGTACATGGTATTTTGTGGAAGAGCCACAATCAAGGGGCCAAAGAGAAGCATGTGTCTCGCAAGCTGTGGATTGCCAACAATTCTCTAGGGCAGGGATTGGCAAACTTTTTGACTCGAGGGCCATAATGGGCTCTTAAACTGGAACGGAGGGCCGGAACAAAAGCAACCTGACCATGCTGGCACTCTCATCTTGGGCTGCTGGTGAAGGAGCAGAGGGGAGAGCAAGAGAACCCTCCGCTCTTTTGGCTCCGCGGGCCAGATAGAACAGCCAAACGATCTGGCCCTCGGGCCGTAGTTTGCCCACGGCTGCTCTAGAGTCTAGACCGAACCAGGAAGACTCTTCAGAGGCCAAGTTCTCAAGGCAAAATCTGAGGTGGATTTTAAAGAAGAGTTGAAGTTTGCCAGGACCTGCAGGGCAATGGCAACTGGATCTGGGGACCAGATCACTGGCCAAGACTCTGATTTCCTCCTGAGAGGAGAAGCACTGAGGGACTGTACGGGAAGCCAATCAGTGACTCTAGCCTGGATGGAGGACTTTGTCAGGGCATTTAGGATTTTGAAGATTATCCAACAAGTTATAGGGAATTACTAAATGATAAAGCTACTAAAGCAAGAATGTAAATGATCAAATTTATGTCTGAGAAAGGTCTCCCAGGCAGGAGTGCAGAGAAGGTGGCTAGAGCACAAGTCCTGGAGGAACGGACTTACAATGACTCAGAAGTGGAGCAGAGAGAGCAGCATGAGTCAGAGTGGACTGAGGGGGCCCAGCTTGGCTAAACAGTGACCCCAGTGACCAAGAGGAAAAACAGGACCAAGAGGCCATAGAGTGTGATGTCCAGTGGGGGCCTAGAGGAAGGGGCAATGGTCCAGGAGTCTTGAAGGGTTTTGCCAGACAGAGGAGGAAGGGCTCGAGTCAGGTACAGGAGGAGTTACGGTCTCAGGTGTCCAAATGCATGTTGTGTTCAGAGGCAGTGTGTGGACTGGTGAGGCCAACTGTGGACCTAGGGTAAGAAAGAGCCCCCCGGCAGCCACTTAGATTGGGGAGAACCCTGAAAAAAATGAGAGGCTTTATTTAGAAGGCTGTGGGGAGCTCCTGAAGATTTTCCAGCAGAGGGAGAAGTGGCATAGTCAGATGTATGGATGAGAGACTTGCAGAAGGGGCTGCAGACCAGCCAACGGTCATTCAGCTGAGCTATGATGCAAATAACAGCTATGGCAGTATCACAGAAAGGCAAAGACAGCTTTGAGAGCCACTCTGAGCCTGAGACGTGGTTACTGATTCAGGCCAAGGGAGATCCAGTCCTGGATTACCGGGTGAATAGATGCTGTAAAAGGCAAGGACCACATAAGACAGATAGTCGGGAGAGAAGGACAAGGAGTGAGAACTGACCTAGAGATAATGAGGTCACAATGTTCTGTGCAATGCTGGAAAGTGGGTGGGGAACTCAGTGGATCCAAGTGGCTGATCGAAACGAGGGCTGGTTCAAAATATTCTAAGAACTCAACTAGAATAATTGTTCGTTGAGAGGGCAGTAAAGCACCTCAGTGCTGCTTCGGGACTGTCAGTTACTCACCGGGGCTCCATGAAACGAGGGCTGAGTGGGCTTGACGATAAAACGGAGCCCTTTGCAGACAGCTTTCATAGACTGTGCCACGGTGATGCTCCACTACCTAAAGTGGGACACAAACCCTTGCCTCCTGGCCCTCCCAGGATCACCCTCCTGAGCTCATCAGTGGTTGATGCACCTACTCTGGCGGTAGAGTTCAATAAATCTCTTCTGATACTGTATTAGCTCGGCTCGGCTGGGCACTTCATCAATCTTGCGATGCAGAATTGCTATTTCTCGATTTCTTCGAGCCTAAACGCAAAAGGGAGGGTGAGACAATACTATTTGATAAAAGGCCTTATGTGTTCTCTAGGAAGCCAAAACATTGCCCACCACCCACCCAAAGCACAGTCACATGTCCTGGAATGCAGGTCGAAAATTCTGCTGTTGGTTTGATGTACCTGTCTCAGATTCTGATTTTGCAATACACAGAGAAGGTGTGATTGCGATTGGAACCCCACAGGCATCGAATTAATAGGCAAAGGAGGATAAGGATTGGGATGGGCTGTGTGGCCAGAGCACCCAGCCAGCCTACTAGGCCCTAAAGTAGCCAATTCCACCAGGTGACAAGGAACTGATGCCACCTTGTTGCCTCCATATAAATTCCAAATCCCTTCATCTGATTGAAAACCTCCCACAATTAAAACCTAAAATACCTCTCCAGTATTTTCTCTCTCCCATGGACTGGGGTATACTGGCCAAAGTGCCTCTCTGACCGCATCTGGGCAGACAGAGCAGTGTGGTGTGGTGTGGTGTGGTGGGGAGCAGGGGAGCTCACCGGCTCCTGAGGCAGGCAGCTGAGCACCACCTTCCCCAGCAGGGCAGCTGCCTGGAGGGTCGCTCAGCTGCCCTCCCGTCTCAGGACTAAGTGGCTCCTGGGGCTGCCTTTCCTCCGTGCCAACCTGCCCTCCACTCCCAGCCTGCTGCGCCCCCACGGCAGAGGTGGAGCTCGGTATCACCGGGGAAAACGACCTCCAAACGAGAAGCTATCGTCCGTGCTGGTACGAGGGGAAGATATATTTCTCCTTCTGGCCGAGGCTACATCCCCCATGGGTGCACAGGCTCTGACTCCTGTTTTTATTTTAGGATCTACTCTTCATTCTTTTTCACATATCTCTAACCTTTCCCATTCTACTGCCTCCCGCTCATCAGCACTTACATAAGTTCAAGTATCTCACTCTTAACAATAAAAAAGCCCTTCCTGCCTGACTGGCGTGGCTCAGTGGTTGAGCAGGGGTTAAACATCGAACTATGAACCAGGAGGTCACGGTTTGATTCCTGGTCAAGGGCACATGCCCGTGTTGTGGGCTTGTTTCCCAGTGTGGGGCATGCAGCAGGCAGCCAATCAATGATTCTCTTTCATCAGTGATGTTTCTCTCTCGCTCTTTCTTTCCTCTCTGAAAATCAATACAGATATATTAAATAAAATTTAAAAAGCCCTTCCTTAAACCCATCATGTTTCAGCTGCCAACCTTTCTCCTTTGAACAGCCAAACTTCTTGAGAGCCAGGTACCCTCTGTTCCTCTAACTCTCCACTTCCCTCCAGCCATCCTCCATCCCACACTCCGGCAAGAACAGTTCCAAAGACCCCCCTGATGTTCTTGCCAATGTCATCTTTCTTGCAATACAGCCAGAGGGCAATTTCAGCTTCTAGCTTTCTTGACTTCTAGCAACATTTACCATTCTCTCTACTGAGCTCTCTGCTCAACTCCCATGGGACCTTGTGCTCATGTTTTCCTTGCCTTGGGCTGCCCACACGCTCTGAACAGTTGCCTGGAGGAAGTCGCTCTGGTTCTCAGAGTTCTGCTCCGGGACACTTGTACCTAGCTAGATGCATTTATGTAATTCTGTGCTCTTGTTTCTACTCACCTGTAGTAAACGGATCTTATAAAGTTTCTCTTTCTCCATATTATATCGTCTGTCTAGGTCTTCCTAAAAATTGAAAGAGGACAGTTATCTGGGAATACATAAGTTTCATTATTTGATAAGTCTTTAGAAGTTGAATGCTTTTAACCTTTTCTCCCCAATCCTGAGGCCCCAAATTCCTTTTCTCAAATGGCCAAGAGCCTGTATGTATCCTATGTCATGTGAGGCCTTTGACACGCTTTAACATCCCTTATAACAATTCTTCCTTCTTCTGGGATCCAGGCCGAATCCAGTGTTCTTAAGAGAAATATCCTCCATATCCCCCATCTCCATGCGCCCTTCCCTCCCTCACCAAAACCAAACTATGCGGAGATGACCATGACCTGAAGAGCCTCTTGAGTCTGGAGGTGATGCCGGTTTGCTTCCTATGTTTCTGTTTGGAGCTGCACTGTTCAATATAATAGCCACTGGCCACATGTGGTTATTTAAATTAACTGAAATAAAAAGTCAGTTTTTTAGTTGCACTAGCCATATTTCAAGTGCTCAGTAGCCACATGTAGCTAGTGCTACTGTACTGGACAGTGTAGATACAGAATATTCCCACCACTGTGGACAGTTCTTTTGGATAACAAGAAATTAAAACTAGCCAGTTCACTGAACCCAGTGAGGGAAGAGACATTGCTAGGTGGTTTGGTGAGTTAGAGAAAGCTATAAGGGGGCCAGAAGTGTCCCCTACCCAATGCACACATGGGGTGGGGAGGGGTGAGAAGAGAGAGAGAGAGAGAGAGAGAGAGAGAGAGAGAGAGAGAGAGAGAGAAACAACACAGTCTCCTCCACAGGGATCAGCTGCAGGCAAACCCCATAGACTTCACAGGAATCCTGAAGCTCATGCTCTAAGGGCACAAAGGGAAAAGAATCCCTAAAGGAAAATTATTAGAAGCTTTCCTGCTTCTCTCTTCCTCCTTCTCTCCCTTTTCTTTCTTCTGAAGGTTTCCTGGCATGCCAGAGTCCTGGAAGCATTAGTTTAACTCAGCACAGAGGTCAGCAAACTGTAGCCCAAAAGCCAAATCTGACAGCGCTTGGACCAAACCTGCCTCTGCCTATTTCTGTAGGTAAAGCTCTATTGGAACACGGTCTCATCCTTTGATTTACCTACTGACTGTGACCACTACAGTGGAGTGGCCCACAAAGCAAAAATATTTACTGGCCCTTTATGGTTTGCTGACCCCGGAATGCAGTACAATGAAGAGAGATGTTCTTCCCTCTCACCAACCCACCCCCCAGAGCCTAGGGGTTGTGACCAGCATGTACGGCCGATGCAGGCTCCCCCTTTTCAGCAGAGATGCCCGAGTAAAGACAGCACTCCTGCCCAGGTGCTAGGAGAACCCCCCCCCCCCCCCCCCCCGAGAATGGTGGCCTTCCGGGCCCGCCCCGGGGAGATCCTGCCTCTCTCTGAAGGACCAGGTGTGCAAAATGGTCCTCGCTCCCAACATTCCTGATGAGGGGATGGCTGTGAGAAAATGAAAGCAGGCATGAGAAAGTGCCGCAGGAGAGTAAAGGTGCAGAGAACACTGGCAGTCTGAGAACGAGAAGGTACTTACATTATGGGTCATCACGGGGGTGAGGGCATCATTTGGCTCTCCACTAGAGAGGGTCTGAAACAGTGAACAGTAAGAGACAACTCTGAGGAAGGCAAATTCAATAGAAACTGAGGGTCTAGATGTAGGAAGGAGTGGTGTGGGGGACAGCTCACCGACCATGTCTGGTCAGGGGACAGAAAGGGAACAGTCCTGCATGAACCCCAGATTTTAAATTGTTCTTAAATATGCCAGTTACAAATAAGCTAACCTTGTCTTTGTAATAATCTTTCTAAGGACATGTGATTGATAAGAAGAGAAACAGGATCCTAGAAGTCTGTGATGTATGCAAACTCAGAAGCTGACTGAGCTGATGATTTGAGCCTCAAAGGTTCAAAACTTTAATAACAACCGGAGAGGCGCCCGGGTGACGATGGTCCCAGACATCACCCTGCATTCCCCCTCTCACAGGGGGAGGAGTGTAGTCTGGCTGAAATGACAGGCTGGGCAGGCGGCATCTCCCTGCGGATGTGCAGTATTCCTTTCAGTCCCTACGCAAAAGGGCAGAGAGCGGCCTGCCAACTGGCTTGCACGAGTTTCCTCCCCTCCCTGAGCCTCAAGTTCCTCATTTTTATGAGGGAGATGGTGCAACTGATGAGTCTGAGGTCATGTCAAACCCTCACACCCAACCACAGGGGTACTCAGGAAATAAGTTTGAATCAAGGGTGAGAGGGGGAAACAAACACAGCAGTGCTCATACTGGGGAGACTTCTTTCTGTCCTCGTGCTATGCTTGATGGAAACCCAAACCAGCTCCTCAGGAGACGTAGCTTTGTTCGGAGAGCCAGGCAGGCCCCTCAGAGCAAGGAAGCCGCTGTGCCGGAGCTGACAGTACCCGGCACTGTTCCCCTGCTTCCACCCAGAGCTGCCTTCTAGGGTGGGCATGTCCCTAGCAGGAATGGAGGGTGGAAGGAGTAAAGTGATCCCAAATTTAGAGAAGAACAGGTTGAGTGAGAAGCGGAGTTCAGGCAGCTCCTGAAAACACCCCTTCCCTGAAGGAAGAAGACGAAAATCTGGCCGTTCTCGTATGTGGATGGAGTAGCTACATCCACACCCACTGCTGTCTCTCACCCACCAGAAGGAAGAGAAAGGAGAGGGACAGAAATCTAAATAAGTCATATGATGAAAACAGCTGATAAATGTGTGCTCAGAGGACCAGGTTGAGGAAACTTGTCTTTCCAGCCAGTCCTTCCCTGGTTAGCCCCCTGGAAACTTTTCAGCCTGAGTCATAACGGCGCCTCACAGATGGAGCAGGGCCTGTACCTTTACTTCTCCGCCCGGAGCTCTCTCCGCCTTCAGGTCTTCAATATCCTGCTGTAGCCGTGCCATCTCCTCCTGCAAAAGTGACACAAATGTTTATGACACTTGGACAAGCTAGAAACTGGATGCACTTTTTAACTTGACCCAGAGTCTTATTTTCATATTTTGTGAGTTTATGCTAAGACAAAAAGCCTGTTAGGAACTAGCTGCCCTGTTCTCCAGCTGTCAGCCTGGGACCGTTTTTTCAGGCTACACAGAGCTGGCAGGCTGCATCTCCTGCCTCTGCCGTGGTCATGGCACTGTGCACCCATCACTCCCACTACTAGACACCAAGTCCTCAGATGGCAGAAACAAGGACTTATACACGGATGAACAGATATCCCAGGTTTTCAGGACATCCCTGCTTTTATAGAATATTATTCCTTTATATTTGGTAAGACTTTTCTTTTAAATACATTTGTAAATTAGAAAACATTGTTTGTAAGACTGTTTGGCACACCCAGTGTCCTCAGAAGGTACCTACCACAGCACTCTATTTATTTTACACAACTGATTGAGGAGTTTTTTTCTTTTTTTTTTTTTGTTTTGTTTTGTTGTTGTTGCTGTTGCTGTTGTTGCTAATCCTTACCCAAGGATATTTTTTCCACTGATTTTTATGGAGAGTGGAAGAGACGGGGAGAGAAAAAGAAAGAGAGCAACACCATCAATGTGAGAGAGACACATTGGTTGGTTGCCTCCTGCACATGCCCTGTCTGGGGCTGGGGATCAAGCCTGCAATCAAGGTACATGCCCTTGATCAGATTCGAACCCATGACCCTTTAGTCTGAGGGCCGAAGCTCTAACTGAGGAGCCAAACCCCAAACCGGCTAGGACAGGAATCTCCTTTTCTGAGTGTACCTGGATAGGATGCCACATCAGGATAAGGAGAGGGAAAGCAAGAGATTTTCCAAGATTCCTGGTTTAATGTCTGCTGACACCAAGCAACACTTACTCGACAATGTGCTTTAAACTCCTGTTCTTGGCTTTTTAGGTTTTCATTCATGGCTACAAGTGCTCTCAGGTTCTGCAGAATACTGAAAAGACAAAAAATGGCATATGGCAAGCTATTATGATTTTGTGAATCACAGCTAAAACCCCCAGCTAAAAAAGGAATCCCTTTTAATTTCCTTTGTCTCTCCCAAATGTCTAATGGGTTCTCCACAAGTGATTAAGACTGACATTATTATTCATTTATATGCCAGAGTCCATTAGCTACATCCAAACAAACATTACAGAAACCAGAATTAAAATGTCAACTGCAGAAACATCAACGAATTTCAAAATGCTGGATATACTTAACAATACCAATTACTCAAACATATTCAAAGCATAGACAGTATGGAAAACCATTTTTAATATCCATCTGAAAAGGAAACATGTTGCCTAAGGTCATTAAACACACTCGTTTGAGTATAAGAATGTCAGTATCTAATGGTAGTTTTGCTCCATATCATGAGAGGGCTTTCTAATTATAAAGCCAAGTAAGCTGTGGGCACTTCCTTGCTAAAATGTCCATCGAACCCAGAACCGCTCAATCTGGGCCTACAGCTTAATGACTTAACTATCTCATTCAAGTGAGTGACAGACACTTCGGAGATTTCACCACCCAAACAGCTTGGTGACAAAAACATCAAATGTAAGTGCTTTATCTGTATAATTTAAATAGTCTAAAGACATTTAATTTAAAATGGGGGAAAAAACCCACAAAAAAACAGAGGCTGATTTTTGGCAGAAAAAAATTGCATCTTTACTCCCAAGGAGACAGGGCTGAAGTGAGTGCTGTTAAAAACTGGTAACAATGGTTGACTCCTGGGAGGACTGGGTGTCTGGGGGATGGGGTGGGAGAGAGACTTTTCACCATATGCCTTGTGTACTGTGAACGTACTGCTTAGTTTTTAAAAACAGAAAAATGAAAAAATAATTAAAACTCCAAACATATTGCTTCTGATCTCCAGGGCAATTGGGAGAAACAGGCAGCCCAAGCACATCCTAGCATGTGCACAAGATTAACTGGCCTGTACAAGGACAAAAGCATGAGCCCCGGCTCCTCAGTCCTGTGAGCCAACCAAGTAAGCCAACTGGTACTGGCCAAGTCCCTTTCCTCAAAGAGAAAGTAAACACATGCTGAAACCTCTTACCTTGGATCAGCTTTGGATTCTATCTTCTCAAGGGCTGCCTGCTCCTTGTCCAGCTTCTCACTATGACTCCTCAACTGCAAGAGAGAATGAGGCCTTGTGGATAGAGATTTGGTGACACAGGAGAGGAGCACTGCCATTCGCCTTCCCCATGGTTCCACCTGAACTCCACTTCCGACAGGTGGCCGAGCCCACAGGACTTAGCTGGACATTGAGAATACAGGTGAACAAGAAACATAGGATGGGGGTGGAGGGAAAACATGGGCAGGTCAAAACCAAACCCTTCTGGACACATATTGCTTGCTGGTTAACAAAACCTTGGCAACAGCTTTCAATCAAGAAGCAAATGGTTGTAAAAAGTCAAAAGTAATGTTGACAAGCAGATGCCTTTCAGTAGGAAGGGGGAATAAAAGGAGTGGCTGTGAAAGACAGACCTGGGTTTAAATTTCAGAATGTTAATGAACAGGGAACAGGGTTAAATCTCCTATCTTTCTTGAATAATTTCACCTCCATTTTGAGTCATATTGTGAGGTTTTTAAAAAAAGAAAATTTGAAAAATAAACTAACATGTACAACTGTCTAAACTAGTAAGAGAGGAATATGCAAATTGGCTGGGACACCGTCATGTAATGACCAATTTGGACAGGGCGGGGCCATGGCAGAGAGCTCTCAGCACACCTGCACCCCGGTGTCTGAAGGGCGTGGAGAGGAAGGAAGAGCAGATAGGCAGTTAGAGGGATCAGGCCAGGAGGGGAGCACAGATAGGCAGTTAGGGGAATCAGGCCAGGAGGGGAGTGCAGTTAGGGCCATCAGGCTGGCAGGAGAGCAGTTAGGGGCATCAGGCAGGTGAACGGTTAGGAGGCAGTGGTTCTGGATTGTGAGAGGGATCCCAGATTGGAGAGGGTACAGGCTGGGCTGAGGGAACCCCCTTCTCCTGCACAAATTTCGTGCACTGGCCCGCTAGTATTATATAACAGAAAACTAACATGCTATTAAAAATAATGCAGTTTTTATAATGAACTCTAATACCTACTGTTATGTGAAGAAAACAAGGTACAAAACCATAAGTATAATATGCTTCCAATTAGTATAAAGAATGTATGTACATTAAATGTATACATGTATGAAAGAATGTGCAAGTTACTTATATATGCATATATTACTTCCAGAAAGAGTCAAAAGAAGCTGGTCACACTACAGTTACCTCTGGAGAAGGTAACTCTGTGGCTGAGTTTCTGTAGTGCACCCTTTGTACTTTTTGAATTTTGAACCATATAAATGTGTTACTTATTCAAAAGAACAACTTAAAAAAGTTCCAAGGATTCTAGCTGAAAATGAAGGACCAAGTACAAGTTGCAGCAATCCCTTCTTATCTCAGGTCCTAAAAATCCAGACTATTATGTTGGAACAAGGGACAAGAAAAATGGCCAAGAGACAGATGGAATGAGGAGGCCTACTGTGTGGAATTAGCAGATGCAGAAGGACTGGCATGCATCAGGAACAGCCAGCTGGGTCAAGCATCATGGCCCTCAACCCATGAGCTAATTCAAGAGCTGGTGTCTGAGTCACAGAGGCAGGGCAAGGCCCCAGAGTCAACACTACCCAGGAGAAAGGGTGAGTTCTCCAACCCCGAATATTAATTACCACCAGCTGATCCCACCAAAGAGTAGGACCCCCAGAATAATCACATGAAGCAAGCTGCATAAAATAGATACAGAATCCACAAAACATTATCAAACATCTGAAGAAAGATAATGCCATAAAAAATGTATCAACTCAACATGAATTTTGATATGAAGAAATAGTTTATAAGAAAAACTTCAGACAATTAATGCCCTTAGAGAGAGGACAGGATACTGCTTATATTAGGAAGGCTCAAGCTCACACATAGGAAATTAAAGTTGTGATTCCCGAAATTAAAAAGTGGACAGTTAGAATCTAGCAACCAACGCAGGGGCCAGCCAGTCTTGGGTCTTCTTACAGTGGTGTGCAGTACAGTGTGAGTTGTTAGGGCTGTTGGGAAGATAAAATGGACTTATAGAAGTCACGTGCCCAGAGTACACCCAGCACACACTAATGCTGGTTGCCATTATTATTTGAGGGTGGGAAGATTATCTCTTATTATTGACTTAAATCACACGTTTACCTTTCTGAAAGGGGCTCAACAAATACTTGATTTAATGTTTAGTACAAAAAGCCACTTTATAGTCACTTAGGATTTATATCCTAAGGCATATATGTGTGTTTGAGGAAATTGATATTACGATGTTTTATCTTTAATCTTTCCCAGATTATTGCATAAAGACTTAGCAAACTTCACGTTAGGGACTTTGCGGCATTAAAGGACAGCAGGAGAAATTCCACCCCAGGAGTTTGGCATCTAATCCATAAGTAAGTAGTCACAGAAGAATAGAAAGAAAGCTGATCCTAATGCAATGCAGGAATCTTTAGAAAGAATTTTAAACAATTTACTTTCACTGCCCTTTTTAAGCATTCTGACAATAATCAAAGAATTTAGTCCAGGTCAGAATTAAAAAGCTTTGTCAGGTTTTCAGGCTTACAAGTGCTGTATGTTGCTATCTATAAAAATTTAAACGGGTAAATTTCATGTAAAATTTAAAAAAAAAATAGGGACTGGTTTGGTTTCAGAAATGTCTTTGAACATCAGTCCAGTTTCCACAAAGTCCATAAAGTACTATGTGGGCACTTTCAGTGAGGCCCTGTAGCGTACAGCCCCAGCCTGAGCACCCTAGTCCCAACAAGAGCTTTTCCGGTCCGGATGAGGGTATGCAAGGGCATAAATAACTCACTCCCCTCACGACAGAGCTGGTGTCAGAGGTATTTGTTTCCTAGGATATCAGACATGGAGGGAAGCAACACTCTAATGATGATGTGAGGTGGTACACTTGTAACCTGGATTGGAAAATGAATCACATGCTTCAAAATATACCAGTAAACCCTCTCTTCCTCCTGAGACCCCTCCCCAACCCCAACCGCTCCACCTAGGCTTACTCAGTAATTTTGAACAGCAAATATCACAGTGATTCTCTCGTATTACAAACAGAAACCGCCTCTCTCTCATGGAATTCAGTATTTGGAACTATTCTACAACTTGCAGCTTGAGGAGCAGGGGCCACTTACTGTGCATGACCCCTCATGTTTTTCTATGTGGCCTGCCTTCCTCAGCAAGCCAACTCTGATCTCCCCCACTTACATGTGGATGGGCTAGAAAATGGAAGCATGGATAGACTAGTGGCATGGGTCAGCACTGTCATATGATTATCCTATGCCCCCAAATGGACCTGAGCCCAGAGAAGGGAATCCTGACTCCTCCGCACAGACAGATGACACACGGCATTCCATTAACAGTGCAGGTCAACATGATTCTTAAGATGGCCCACGAGGAAGGAAACTCTGCTCACCTCTGCCAGTGTTTTCTTTGTTTCATCGTATCTGGCTTGTAGAGTGGTATGATCTGCCTGCAGCTGTAAATGAAAGACAGGAGACATTGGCTCTCATTTGATCCTTACAACACAGATATGGATGAAATCCCCATTTCACAGATGAGAAAATGAAAGCTTAGAAAGATTTAAACCGAACAAACATGGGAATTTTAGAAAGGTTGCCAAGAACAAATGAAGAGAAAACTATATAAGATATGCTAGATAGTCTTCATAAATCCTATCACTGAACCTTATATTCAATGGGAGAAGATACTATCCTTATCTTACAGATAAGGAAATAAAGACTCAGAAGGGTGAAGTGACTTGCTTTATAGCTGACAACTGATAGAGCCTGGATTTATATTCAGGTCTAATTTTTCTATCTGGCTACAAATGATTCAGTTAACCAACTTGCCCAATCACAGAATACACACTGTATTTCAGCACTCATGATTCAAGCACAGAATATGACTGCCTGGCAAATAACGCAAGATAGAAGAAAAGATTTAGAACTTCAACGCTAACAGAAAGAAAACAGATTACCTTTACATTCAAAGTTATACAAATTGTAAACTTACATCTCAAAAATGTCATTTCCCTTTTTCTTACTGAAAAGGGATAGCCTTGTGCTGTCTATGAACTTGTAGAAATCTGAAAACGTTCCATTAAAAGTTCAAAGGGTTTGCATGTTTCTACTTTTGAAAGGGGGAGTAGCAGACTGTTACCTGTGTATAAATTAACAATGAGAAATTTTATCCTATAGCTCAAAAATTATGACAAAATAACTTGCCCATCCTTGAACCTGTAAGCAACTTATTGAAAGCAGTATCATCTTCAGAAATCAGGACTCCTCAATCATACTTCTAATTACCAGTCTTCAGACTGATGAATGGTTACACTTCAACAAGGCCTACCAGGAAGCCAACTCAAGCAGAGAGCAGAGGTGATGAAGGAGGGAAGCAGGTGGGCTCTGGCTTCTTCCTTTTCAAAGGGAGCCACCTGTGTAATGAGAGCTTTTATTAACCTGTTTGTGTAGCTGGCAGATGAGAATATTTCTGGAAAAAGTGTTTTGTTGTTGTTTTTTCTCTTGAAATTCTAGAGATTTAACTCTTGATATTCTTTGGGGTTCCAGGCAGGGATCCTGGCATTTTCCCCACCTCCTTCACCCACCATCCTGCCCTCCTCTCGTCCCTGCACCCATACACCTGACATTTACCCAAAGCTCTGCTCAAATGAGGTGAGTGGGAGGAGGCTTCGAACATGACACAGCCCTTGCCCTCACAGAGCTGGACCAGTAAACTGGGGAGTAAAGTATGAGAAGAGCAGCAGCAGACAGGCCCAGGGGATGGATGCCCGTCACCTTACTCATCAGGGAGTACAAAGACGGACTCACACAGGCTGGGTCTTGGCAGGGAAGAGATTGTGCTAAGAATGGAAGACTCACCTCTCCTCCAATTAATTTAACTACCAAGAGTTTTCCTTGTCTCATCTGACCATATTTATTTAAAAAGGAAAGTTTTCACCTTGCTCTAATCCTCCATGATTCTCCTATCTCCATTTTCTTCTTCATTAAGCTTCTTTACCCCCCCCCCCCCCCCAAATTCTGCAGATCAAGCCCGCAACCTCAGCATGTGCCCTAGCCTGGAATCAAACCTGGGACCCTTCAGTCCGAAGGCCTACAATTTATCCACTGAGTCAAACCGGCTAGCGCATTTCTTGATTCCTCTTGATTCCTCTTTCTTTCCTCAATCTCTAGTGTCTTCTGAGTTATCTACCAGCTGCACTGCAGTTCTGTGCCACTGCAAAATATTCTCTTGTTGGACCATGTGATGTCCTCCACTCCTTCTCCTGCTTTTACCCCTCTCCATTTCTCTGTTGAGGTAAGACCTTCTCCACGGGTGGATCTTGGTTGCTTTCCCCCTATATTACCGTGTAGGAGAGGTTCTTAGATGTCAAGTTTTGATTCTCTCTCATACTACTGATAGAACTGTAAATTGGTAAGCTAATTTATGAATAATTTTACAGTTTTTTAGCAAAATTGAAAAGGCTTATTTTTGATCCAGTAATTCCACTTCCTAACATTTACTTTAAATATTTACATACAGATTTGGAGCATGAATTTGTACACTGATGGTATCCAGCCAGCCCTCCTGATAGGGGCCATCGGGGGCAGGCCGGCTGGGGTGAGGGGCCATGGGTGGTTTTCCAGCTGGGCAGGGCCAGCTGGGGCGAGAAGCTGGGGGCATTTTGGTCTTTCCACCATTCATTCGGTCAATTTGCATATTACCCTTTTATTATATAGGATTTGTACAAAGATGATGGCATGAAAGTATTCATGGTAGCATAAATTTGCAATTGGGAAATAAATCTTGGAAAAACCTACATACCATAAATGGGGAACAAGTTAAATAAATTATGGTACATATATCCTATGTCACATTAAACAGACATTATAAAGAATGAGGTAGATCTATATATTCAAATCTTAGTTGCACTGCTAACAAGCTGTGAGATCAAGGCAAAATTACTTCACTTCTGTGTGTCTGTTTTCTTATTTGTAAATTGAGGATAATCTATAGTCACACCACCCTGAACATGTCTGATCTCGGCAGCTAGGCAAGGTCAGGACTGGTTAATACTTGGATGGGAGACGATAATAGCAGTAACTTCTTCATAAGGATGTTGTATGAACTGAAGGAGTTAATTTAAAAAAACACACCTTGTAATTACTCAGTAAAAAAGTTATTAGCCATTATTATTACTGAAAAAGAGATATTTTTAATAGAAGAGGTTAAAAAAAAAATTCAACCTTGTAACCAGACAACCCACTGTCCCCAGGAAAATGGGCATTTCTAAGTGCTTGCAAAGGCCTAGAAAATAAAGGCTGGGCTAAGAAATTGAACATTTTTATCATTTTTTAAAAACATTTTTAAACTGATTTTAGAGAGAGGAAGGTAGAGGGATAGAGAGATAGAAACATCGATAGACTATCTCCTGCATGCCTCTACTGGGGATCGAGCCCACAATCTGGGCATGTGCCGTGAGCGGGAATTTAACTGTCACCTACTGGTTCATAGGTTGATACTCAACTACTGAACAACACCAGCCGGGCAACATTTTTATACTGGAGGCTAGTGCACGAAATTCATGCACAAGGGGAGAGGGATTCCCTCAGCCCAGCCTGCACCCTCTCCAATCTGGGACCCCTTGGAGGATGTCCGACTGCTGATTTTGGCCTGATTCCAAGGATTGGACATCCCTCTCACAATCCGGGACCACTGGATCCTAACTTGCACCTGCCTGATCGCCCCTAACTGGCACCCATGCCAGCCTGATCACCTCTAACCGCCTCTGCCTGCTAGCCTGATCACCTCTAATTGCCTTTGCTGCTAGCCTGATCACCACTAATTGCCCCCCTGCCAGCCTGGTTGCCCCTCATTGACCCTCCTGCCGGCCTGGTTGCCCCACACACTGCTGGTCAGTTGTTTGGTCACCCCTAGCTAAACTCCTGCCGGCCTGGTTGCCCCACACACCTGCTGGTCAGTTGTTTGGTCATCCCTAGCTAACCTCCTGCTGGCCTGATTGCCCCTCACAGCCTGCTGGTTAGTAGTTTGGTCATCCCTCACTACTCACCCTACTGGCCTTGTTACCCCACACAGCCTGCTGTTCAGTTGTTACTGTGAGGGCATCGTGACCAATTTGCATATTACCCTTTTATTAGTATAGATAGTTCTATACTATTTGGTTTATTTACAGTAAGCTTGTATGATCCCTATAATTAAAAACAACACACAAAAATGTGTCGGAAGCATTACAACTTGATGAGACAGAAAAAAAATATGTGTTTAGCACATCTACGACTCCCTCACTGTGACTCTCTATTCACTGTGAACCAAGAAATAAGTGTAAGATGGACATACAAGGCCAGAGGAGATGGCCAAAGAGGCAGTTGAGGAGAGAATGGAAAAAACTAGGGTTGAAGCTCTAAAGATCTAGATTCTTACACAAAAGGCTCGCTGTTAGTTGTTTGTTGCCCTGTGACTTCTGACAGATAAAATCAGACACTATTAGAAGATTAAACAATTCTGTAGACCAGCTAGCTTAGAGGTAAGCAATCTTTTGTAGCAGGGCAAATTCAGGGACAGTAACAAAGTTTAGAAGCTTCAGATTTTTTTGATAGAACATTCCAAATTAAAATGGGTTTATTTAGCAAGTAACCTAGAAAAAATGTATATTCTTATAGCTCAAATAATTTTTTGGGGAAAAAATATTTAAGCAAATTTTGATGTTGATTTTGAATCTTCATAAAACATTCACATTTAGGCTTATTTTGAAACATTCTCATCTTTGGTGTCTTACATTTGTATAAAGCTTTGGTTCATTGAAAAGTGCATGCCTGTTTACATTTTTCATTTTGTCCTTAAAGCAACCTCTCTAGGCACATGTTTATCATCATTTAAGACCCCCTAACCACATATGTGCTATATGACCCTGATTAAATTGTCTATGTCTCTGACTCATTTTCCTCATCTAGTTGGTCTAGATACACAGGCAGGGGTTATTGCATATGCTAGGTTATCTTTAGTAACACTAGCCACTGCAATAATGATCACTCTCCTTTACTGACTACATGTTAGTTAGGCAGTATTCAAAAAAAATACCAGGCTATTGGTAAACAGTTTCAGAGACATTGCCCTTTCACCTGGACTAAGAATGTGCCAGGACTGCTACTGGAAGGGCACACAGCATTCCTTCTCTCCAAGTTTAGACAGGAGTTGAAAAAACCAACAGACATCTATCTATTCATGCTGAAATAATCTGGTTCATGGGGTCTGCAATATCCCCCTAACTGTCCTTCCTCAGAGGACAAAGACATTCTGATGGGTAAAGCCTCATCCTTGATTCATGCTCATTCAATTCTGTTGAGTCCTTTTGAACCAATCACTTTCAGGTTATTTTCACTGGCAAGGGTCATGGATAAAGATAATTAATTCTGTACTGGGAATTAAAATGCCTAAACAAATTATCAAATGAAAACCAAATCACAGTCCACCTTGGAATCCTTGTTTGCTTATGATAACAGAGCATTTGGTAAATCCAGCCTACTGTTTTTTCAGCTGTGTTTGAACAAATTCAATCAAAGAAATGACTGGGTAGAACCATTTGATATACTATGTGGGATTTGAAAAGGTGAAAAATATACTAGTTCATAATGCAAACTGGCACCAATTTTTGGAAAATCAATTGTTACAGAAACTACTGGTGAACTGTTCTTTAGAAAGCCATATTCATTCCCATCTTCTGCTACATGTATTTTCCTAATTAAATATTATTGCCAGTGAAACTGAAGCATATAACATTTTGTCTTCTAATGACTGTTCCTGAGTCAAACTCCCCAGCTTCTTCTTATGCCTTCTTTTCAAGAAAATGTGAAGGTCTTTCTAAAACAGTTCCATCTATCATCAAGTATTAGAGAACGCCATCTCCTAAAGCTCTCTAAAAAATGACCTGGTTTCCTCCATTTCCCCTACTACCCCTAGTCAAAGCCACCGAAAGCTCATGTCTGGACCACTGGCTCAGCCTTCTAATGGTTCTTCCTAAACCTCTTCTCACCCAAATCCAGTGAACTCATGCTCCTACAGCAAACAGAATGGTCTTTGAAACATGCAAACTGATCCTGGTACTCTCCTACTTAGAACCTCCAATGGCTTCCACTGCCCTTTAACTTTACCTCAGAGATTGTCTGATCATATTCGGCCAACCAGCTGCCTCACTCATGATTCTCCAGCCACAAAAAAGATATTGGCCAAGACCTATCCTTTTCCAGGTCTTAGTTCATATTATTGCATTAGTCCTCACCCAAGCCCCACAACTCCCACGCAGACTTCCTGCCCAGCCAGCACCTACTCAACAGGTCTCCCCTCAGGCGCTCTCTCAACTCTCTAGACGCCTCCTTCAAGCACTTACCACAGATGTAACTAAGTGAGGTGTGTGAATGATAGTATATGTCTCTCATTATTACTTTAAGATCCTTGAAAGCAGGATCATAACTTGTTCTTCATTCATCCACATAGTCTAGTTTAGTTCCCAGCACATAAAGGTACTGATTAAGTATTTGTGAATAAATGCTACTCTTGCTCTGTGATATTCTAGAATAGAGGTTGGCAAACTTCTTCTGTAAGGAGCCAGGGCAGGGGTGGGCAAACTTTTTGACTCAAGGGCCACAATGGGTTCTTCAACTGGACCGGAGGGCCGGAACAAAAGCAACCTGACCATGCTGGCACTCTCATCTTGGGCTGCTGGTGAAGGAGCAGAGGGGAGAGCAAGAGAACCCTCGCTCTTTCGGCTCCACGGGCCAGATAGAACAGCCTAACGGGCCGGATCTGGCCTGCGGGCCGTAGTTTGCCCATGGCTGAGCCAGGTAATCAATACTTTAGGCTTTGTAGGCCATGTGGTCTCTGCTGCACTTAGTCAACTCTGCCACTGGAGCTTGAAGTAGCCACAGAAAACATACAAACATATGGGTGTACTTGTATTCCAATAAAACTTTACTTACAAAAAGAAGTGGAGGCTGGATTGCCATAAGGACTATAGTATGCTGACCCCTGTCCTAGAACCTCCTTCGATCATTCTACCACAACAATCTTAACTCCTTCCCCAATTTTTACCTTCATGAAGAATAGTTTCATTTGACAGAAATAAAACTATAAAAGGAAAACACCAACCTCTTCCAGATGTTTAGTCTTCTGCAGAATCTGCTTGTTCAAGGAAATGACTTTCCGATGATGAAGTTGGGAGGTTCCTATTTTTTCTGGACTTCCTTCAGCTGATAGCTCAGACTGCTGTGGAAAACAGGGAGGGCAAATCCAGAAGATTTAATTAGTCCACTTGAGTTCATGTAAGACAGCTCCGTCCCTGCTCAGTCTGGGCAGAGCACCTGTGCAAACCCGGGGTCCAGAGAAGACTGGCACAATGATCCATCCCTATCAATGGGATCTGCACCCTGGCAGAGGGAATGGCATGTGCAGAAGCAGAGGAATATGTGACAGTGGTTTGTTGATAGCATATCGGCAATGGGGCATCATCAAAGGGTTTTAGAGGAATACCATCATCACATTAACATCTTTAGAATACAATTCTGAAATTGTTAAGAATGATGAGTTAACTCAATTTCATAAAGTATTATAAGCATAAGAGAGGCTCAGTGCACAAAATTCATGCATTGCTAGGGTCCTAGTGGCTGCTGGCTGTCAGCTGCCAGCTGGGTACTCCCTCCCTTCCCCCAGCTGCTGGCCAGCTTTGCCCCCTGGTCAAACTCCTGGATGACCTCACGGTTGAGGGGACAATTTGCATACTACACTTTTTTTTTAAAAGTATATTTTATTGATTTTTCACAGAGAGGAAGGGAGAGAGATAGAGAGCTAGAAACATCGATGAGAGAGATAGATCGACCAGCTGCCTCTTGCACACCCCCCACCGGGGATGTGCCCGCAATCAATGTACATGCCCTTGACCGGAATCGAACCTGGGACCTTTTGGTCCGCAGGCCGATGCTCTATCCAGTGAGCCAAACCGGTTTCAGCTGCATACTACACTTTTATTATAGAGGATGGTTAAAAAAGTATAAGCAGTCAGAAACACTTGTAATGAAAATCAACATTCTCCCAACTTATTTCTCCCCCACACATGGGCACTTTTAACGATTTCTTATTTCTCTTTTTCTGGTGTTCACAGAGCACAGATCTGAGAGGGATAAAAGTTGGTGATAGTCGTCAGTAGGAAATTCCAGAAATTATATAGGGAAGGGATGAAGAAGAAAGGTTGGACAGACACAGAGACTGTCATAAGGGAGAGATTTCTGATCAGGTGAGGTAAATGTAGCAGCATTACTGAGAAATCATACAAACAAAGAAGCAGCCTGGTGTGGATTCTGAATACAAATACATGGCTCAAGATACCAAAGAGAAGCTCCCCCAAAAAGAAACAAAAAAGCTGACCTTGTTGCAACTGGTATACTTAGAATGCTTGTTGGATGATCATAGTTAACTTTATTAAACAGTAAATGCCCATTTAAACCACATTTCCTTTTTTATGGCAGCATCCCAATTGCAAGTGAATCACTGACTTTAACTTAAGTGGGACAAAACAATTCGGATATCTGATTTTTAACAGTGATCATGAGCTTGAAAGTCTGGAAGACTTACCCATGGGGAAATGAGATGGGAAAGTGAGGAGAAGGAGAAATTAGATGTCATAGTCATCACTTATTTTGGCTAAGGACTTCCCTGAATTATTCAGCAGCATTATTAACAGGGAGTGGATAGATAATTATCAGGGTGAAAGGGGTGTGGGGTGCAGAAAGAGACTGGATTAAAATTGTATAACCTATGGATAAGGACAATAGTGGGGGGAGGGGGTAAGGGCAGAGGGTGGGGTGGGAATCAGGTGGAAGGGAGCTATGGGGGAGAAAAAGGAGAAACAATTGTAATAATCTGAGCAATAAAGATTTATTTAAAAAAAAAAACAGATGATGAGGGTTTTTTTTTTCTCCTTCTTAACAACTCTGGAGGTAGAAAACAATCAGCAGGATATGGTTGCATAAAATAGTAAGAAACATCATTTTCTATTTTGTGGGCAGGCCATAAATGAAGCATTTGGTTTTGCAATACAACTAGCCTCGAAACCTGGGATTTTGGAAAATGTCAAGTAACATATTCCAGCTTGTCTGGATTTATTGGAATTGGAGTTACCTTTCAAAGATGCAACTGGGCATAACAATATATCCACTACCTGGAGTCTGGGGAAGAAGAATTGTTTCTGAACAATTTGAGTACAAAAAAGGAGGGGGCAGAGAGGAAAGACCAACCCTTCTCAATTTTCAAATCATTTGTCAGAAACAGAATTATAATTAACTAATTATATCTGCTCTACTTTGATTGCATTACCCTAAACTGTGTGTTATATATTTAGTTGCTTTTCCCTTGCAGATAATTTCAGATTTGTGTTTTAACACCCAATTAGATTCCTTGACCTTGATTTCTAAAGTGTCACTGGAATATCCTCAAGGCATTTTACCTTACTAGCAGAATTACATAAGCCTTCTATCTCATGATTTATTGACATCTGAAATAGAATTAATTCCCCATTCACAGGAGCTGTCCCATATGGTTTGCTTTCGGATCCTCTTGAGTGCCCTGACCTCCTCCAGCTGCCTGCCTGGCTTGGAGCACAGGCTGTGGGCAGTCAGGCTCTGGGGGCCAATTCCTGTAAGCAGCTCCTGTCTGCGGGGGGAACACACATTCATTCAGCACTATTCGGCGCTTGGGCTTGGGCTGGATGATGTCTTCAACTCTGAGCAGGCTTACCTGCCCATTACCTGACTGTATGGCCTAGGTTCCAAGAGAATGAAAACTGCATTTCCCACCAGGTTCCATTCCATCTTATCAAGTTTGCCTGGTACACACACAGCTTTGTTTTAACCCGTTAACTGCCATGTGTCCAAAACGGAAACCATCCCCATTTCTTCCAGGTGCACTGGAATATTTACGAATTTTAAGTTACCATAATTTTCTTTACAAACCCAGAGATGTCACTGACAAGTCTGATTTTAAAATTGGGTGATGAGAGTTGATATGTGAGGTTTGCGGCTATAGATGCTTATTGTGTACAAAGTATTAAAACTATGACCTCCGACTTCATTTCCAAGAACTCTTCATGGAGGAAAACCAGTGGCTATCTTTATACCTGAAAGATTTCCAGGCTGGCCTATCTTTTTTTCCTCCCTCTGGCTGGCTATTTTCTTTCCTTCCTCCCTTCCTTCCTTTTCTCTTTGTCTGTTTCTGTCTCTCTCTCTCTCTCATGATTTTACAGTGAAATTTTCATGAACATTGCTTTGATGTTAATATGTAATGTATTTTTTATTGTCATTTATAAATGAATTAATACATAAGTTATTGGGACATCAGTAATTTTTAAGAGTTCTAAAGGGTCCTAAAACAAAATTTTGAGAATCACTACTTTAATCTAAGGGGCCTGACGCACTCAGGAGTTATGGTCCCAATCACTGGAGTGGGCCGGCCATCATTTATACAACATTCAGAGGAGAAAGTTCTTTCTGATTCTACTTTTTTTACTAGCCAGGTGATTCTCAGAGGGAAAATACTTGCAGTGCACAGAAAGACTTGAAGTCTTTGTACAAATGTACTACTGTATCTCCTGAATGATAATATACTAGCGGCCCGGTGTAAAAGGGAATTAGAGGAAATATTTGAATATTGCTATTTGTCCTTTCTCTATAATAGAAGTGTCAGAGATGAAAGAAAATTAGTAAAATGAATATGAAAATCTTCCTCCTGTCAGAGTCTGGGGCGCACCATAGAACAACCCAGAGTCAAGTCCTCGCTCACTGACGTGCGCCTCAAAATTGCGCAAGACCCAGATCCAGCTGGGCCCCTCCCCGCATTGGGCTAGATCCAGACCCAGCCGGTTCCACCCTTCTCAAGCCCTGCAGGGCGAGGGGCACAGCCTTAGGCCCCCTGGCCCAGCACTGAGGAGGGGGCAGGCTGAGGGCCCCATCCTGAGCTGGGGTGGGGGTGGGGCGTGCCTTAAGGTCCCCTGTCAAGCCCCATCAGGCAGGGCGTGGCCTCAGGTCCCCGGTCAAGCCCTTCTGGGTGGGGGGCACGGCCTGAGGTCCCTCAGCCTGAGGTCCCCTGTCAAGTCCCTCTGGGCTGGGGAGCATGGCCTGGGGTCCCTTGTCAAGCCCCACGGGGGCGAAGGGGGTGCAGCCTCAGGTCCCGGCTAATTGCTTGTCAAGGCTCCTTACAGGAACTCAGCCTCTGCTGTGGGCGCAGCCATCTTGTGTTATGCAACCAAAAGCATCAGACTGATGAAGGCAGAAGCATGTTTTTAAAACAGTATGTCTCATCTGACATTCTGTTCACTGAGAGTCACACTGGGAAGAACACTGAAGATGACCAAGTTGGATCCTGAAAGATGACATAAAATGGTCCAGGTGGAGAATAGGAAAAGGGGCTTTTCAATATTCCTTGACAGAAAAAAATTTAAGTCCTGGGGCATCTAAACGGATTTCTACTTGAAAAGTACAACATCTCTCAAAAAATACCAGCCATGTATAAATATTCCATTTGTGTTTACACTGGAGTGAGGGCTATAGAACCAATCTAATTTTGTTCAACAATTTCAGATTAAGAACGTGCTTTCAAAACTACTGCATGGATTAGATGACTTCCAGTGCAGATTCAATGTTTTCTAATAACTGACATATATTCACAACTTTCATTCGAGTGGAATCAGATATAAATGTCATTCAATAATATTAACCCAGTTCAAAATAGTAATTCCTCAGAGAAACAAAAAATGATTACTTTAGCTAAAACTACATACTTTGATAATGAAAGAGACCTAAAAGGTTATTTATATAACAACCTTCTTGCTAATACGGGAATCTCTCCTATGTCACTCCTCCCCCTCCTAAAAATATGGCTAGTAAGCTGTCAATAACAAAGATCCTTATCACAGGGGGGTGTCCAAAGTTCTCTACTGAACAGATGAACTTCTGTTTCTGACACCTTGATGAACCCTCCTACTAAGAACAGGTTAATATAAAATATTTATTTTTAATCTTTAAAAAAATCTAAAGCTAGCTAGAATGTATAACATCCTGGATGGCCAAAAAAAATTAGTGAAAGTGGAAATACAGGAAGGTATGTATACCCACTGAAATTGGCTTTTTTTTTTTTTAGCGTATTTGCAAAACCAGGTGATCTCAACATTTGATTTTTATAATTCAACACCTACTATGCATAAACCTTGACACAGGTGTAAAAAAGAAAATATCTGCATTGAGATCTTGTAACAACAGATTGGCCCACATTTGTATATGCAATCTAAATTTACACATTAACAGGATGGTCCTAAAACCCACAAGTCAATACTGTAAATACAAGCTTGGGTTGGGTGTCCCTAGGTGTCTGTCAAAAACAAAAGCAAATCTGCTATAGAAGAACAAAGCTTCAACTCTAAGACTCAAAGAATTTCTACAGATAAATTTCCAAGGAATATGAATTCACAGTCAAAAATCAAAAGCACACACAAAGTCAAAGTATTATGAGCCAGAGCTAGCAGAAAGACAATAAAATCAGATGTGTAAAGACTCAAACAAGTACCCACCCATTCCTCCTTGAAGCAATGGAGATTAAATGTAATCATTCTTTTACAGTTAATTTATCTCATCTAAAAGCATCCACAGCTCTTTCCTTTTTCCCTTTTATAACAAGACTAGAGGTCCCAGGGATCGGGCCTAAGCCAGCAGTCAGACATCCCATTCGAAATCACGGGCTCTCCCAGTCCACGACTGCTTGCTTCTTACCATGGCAGAGGCTCCTACCACCGCCACTGTGCTCACCAGCCATGAGCCTGGCTTCTGGCTGAGTGGCGCTCCTTCTGTAGGAGCACACTGACCACCAGGGTAGCTCCTGTGTTGAGCATCTGCCCCATGGTGGTCAGTGTGCATCATAGCAACCAGTTGTTCTAGTCATTCCACCATAACAATCACTTAGGCTTTTATTATATAGACTAGAGGCCCAGTGCATGAAATTCCGCCCGGCTGCACCCTTTTGGAATCCAGAACTCCTTGGGGGATGCCCGACAGCAGGCCTGATCAGTAGGACATTCCTCTTGCAATCTGGGACCGCTGGCTCCTAACCGCTCACCTGCCTGATCATCCCTAACCACTTGCCCGCCTGCCTGATGCCTAACTGCTCACCTGCCTGCTAATCACCTCTAACCACTCTGCCTACTTGCCCAATCGCCCCTAACTGCTTGCCTGCGTACCTGATCACCTCTAACCGCCTCTATCTTGGCCCCTGCCACTGTAACTTTGGAAAGACAGCTGGAAGATTGTTTGGCTGTCTGGTCTAATTAGCATATTACACTTTTATTATCATAGATGTCAGTATCCTTTGTCACCTTGGCTGTTATCCCCTGCAAATACCCTAGCTCATAAATGACGTTTCCAAATACTCCAGATGGAATCAGAACTGGAGACAGAATGGGATCATCCATCCACTTTCCTTGATCTATACTCTGCTTCCATTAATAAAACCAGATACATAAACATTCTTTTTAAGATTCTTGACTCCTCCTAATGCAATCCTACATTCCAAAGCCACATTCATGTAACGGTGCTGAATCTAAGGCACAACTCTGGGTCTCCAGGTAAGAATAAAGCATCCCTGCCATAATGCACTTAACATTTAGGAAGTATGAAAAAAATCCAAAATCTCTCACTTTTATCTCCAGGAGCTGCTGTCAGGTTAGATGGTATCCTCATCAAATCCTGAATTTATATGACTAGTTTTTCTGAAACTAAACAAAATAGTTCACATGTACCTTCTTTCAACAATGAATTTATTGGTTTGGGCTCATAATTTCAATCTAAGATATATATATATTTTTTTTTAAATATTTTATTGATATTTCACAGAGAGGAAGGGAGAGAGATAGAGAGCCAGAAACGTCAATGAGAGAGAAACATCGACCAGTTGCCTCTTGCACACCCCCTTCTGGGGATGTGCCCGCAACCAATGTACATGCCCTCGACCGGAATCGAACCCGGGACCTTTCAGTCCGCAGACCGACGCTCTGCCACTGAGCCAAACCGGTTTCGGCATATATATTTTTCATAGCAATTTTAAAAATAATATTTTTTATTGATTTCAGAGAGGAAGAGAGAAACATCAATGATGAGAATCATTGATTGGTTGCCTCTTGCACACCCCCTACTGGGGATCAAGTGCACAACCCGGACATGTGCCCTTGACAAGAATAGAACCGGGGGCCCTTCAAGTCCACAGGTCAATGCTCTATCCACTGAGCCAAACCATCTAAGGCCCAAGATATTTTTGAATATTGATTCTATTCTCCACTGTACTAGCCACCTTTTCTTTTCCAGCTTTAAATGATGATCAAATCTGATAAAACTAAATCCTATGTTTTTATCCAAATTGATAAGAGCCTGAAAGTTATAGGCAGTACCGTAAAGCTTGAGACAATTCCATCAGGTTGACAATTCATTAGAAATACCATTCTCCCTGCTGTTAGTTACAGTGTGTCTTATTGGTCACACAGAGGTTAGGAAAATTTTAAGCAGTTTGTTAATGCAAACACATTTAGCATGATTCTCTCCAGATTTACTGGGTTTCTTAATCTTTAAATTCTGATTATAGTTTTAAATATCTCTTCCTAGCTTCCTTGGTTTAGTTCAACTACCTTTTACTGAGAACCTATTATGTGTGGGGCAGTGGTAGGCAGCGTGAATGTGGAAAGAGACACAGTCCTTACCCCTGGACCTTCACAGTCTAATCAGGAAAAACTGATTCATCCTACATAATAAAAGGCTAATATGCAAATAGACCAAATGTGGAACAACTGGTCACTATGTTGTGTACTGACCATTAGGGGGAAGATGCTCAACATAGGAGCTGCCCCCTGTGGTCAGTGTGCTCCCACAGGGAAAGCGCCACTCAGCCAGAAGCCGGGCTCACGGCTGACAAGTGCAGTGGCAGCAGCGGGAGCCTCTCTTGCCTCCGGGGCAGCGCTAAGGAGCAGCCAGCAGGCAGACGGACATCCCTTGAGAGCTCTTAGACTGTGAGAGGGCACAGGTTGGGCTGAGGAAACCGCGCCCCCCCCAACGCCGAGTGCCCGAATTTCGTGCTCTGGGCCTCTAGTTTATAAATAAAGGGGCTGTATCCTCCACCTTCTTTCTTTCCAAGCCTAAATTGTTCCACAGAAAGAGCATTTTGAAAGCTTTTCTTTTCTGATCCCAACCTGGGTTTTTCCATCCGGGGCCAGAGTAGGAGGTTCCCAAAAGGCCAACAACTCCTTTCTCCCATTCTACTTCCCCCACTCCATAGACCAGTCCTGCTAGAAAATGATAAAATGATCTTTGTAGTCAGATGTAGTCAGAACTTTGTAGTCAAATATTCACATTAAGCTTATTTGAAACCATCCTGGTTTCAGCTCAGGCCTGATTCTCTAAGTAGCCAAGGTTCCTTCTGGTCCAGGCAAGGTCCCTGGGGGATGGTTATCTTTACTCAGTCCCTAGACCCTCTTAAGCTATTCTCTTCCATTTTACTTCAAGTGGGTACAATTTTAAAAAGTCATCTATTCTACCTATTCTTTGGGCACATACTGACATTTCAATTGACAACACACACAAGTAGCAAGTGATGTCTACTTAGATCACACAAATGATATTATCCTGTAATTTATCTCCTTACAGGCTGACTGACTCCTAACTGGGAGCTCCGCAGGAATGCATGCATGTCTTACAACTCTTTCCCTGCCCCTACACCTGACACTGCCTGGGACAAAGCACATGCTCAATAGATGTTTGCTGAAAGAAGAAATCATCCCATCTAGAGGACCAATTCTGCCAGTTCTTAGGCAGAAAAGAAATCAAGCTGGAGCCTGGACCGAGTGGCTCCTTTGGTTGGAGCATTGTCCCATACACCAAAAGGTTGTAGGTTCGTTTCCTGGTCAGAGCACATACCTAGGTTTTGTCTTTGATCCCCAATTGGGGCACATATAGGAGCTGACCTGTCAATGTTCCTCTTTCATCTCTCTCTCTCTGACCCTTTCTCTAAAAACAAAACAAAACAAAAAAATAACAGCATATCCTCAGATGAGGAAAAAAAAAAAAAGACATCAAGCTGAAGACTTAAAACACCCCCAAATTACACTAACTCTCTTTTTAAATGTTTAAGAAGTCTTCATAACACTAATTCAAAAAATTAAAAGCAGGATATAGAAAAAAACAAACAAACCCAACAATAAGGCTTCTACCTCAAGAGGGCAGATGACAGTTCCCAGATCCCAGTGGATACCTGAAACCATGGATATAGTACCAAATCATGTATACTCCATGTTTTTCCTATACATACATATGTTTTAAATGTATAAATTAGGCACAGGTTAACAACAATAACTAATAATAAAATAAAACAATTATAACTATACTGTTATAATACTGTTTCAGGTATCTGAAAATATGGACAGAGAAACCTTATAAAACAACAGATTCTTTTGGGTCAGTTTCATCCAATTTGGGTAGACAAATCTCCTGAGGACCTACTATGAACAAAGGCTTATGGAGGTGCTAGCCGTCATGAGTGTCCAGAATCCTTTGGTTTCACAACAGTAGCCCCTTCCTTTGGGGAACCATCATCTTACACTCTCTTCCATTTTAGAGGCGCTGCCCATCAGGAGGCTGGTCACCTGGTCCCAACAACTGCCCCAGGGATAAACATGTGACCTGAGCCATATCAAACACAGGAAGAGTCCTTACATAGGATTTTACACACGGATGCCGGGTGGGTGCCTTAAGACTGAAACAGTATGGTGAGACCACCCAGGTGCCAACAGAAAGAGAAGCAAGGACAAAGAGACATGACGAGGCTGTTGGAGCATCAATGCTACTTCCAGTAAGGAGAGCTGATACAGGCTCCCTTTTGCTTACACTGCCACTCATGGAAGAGGTTCTATGACGTATACTGTCCAGGTCAGTGAATGACAGATCTTAGGCTGTTTTCTCTGCTGGTTGCATCATAAAGTACAATGAAAATTATCACGGGCCAAAAACAAAAAAAACAAAAAACTGCTCCAATCAAATGTTGTCTGCATTCTCCAGAGACTATCTTTCCTTTATGCTTTTATATGCACACTAGAGGCCCAGTGCACGGGGGGGAGGGGGGGGAGGTGTCTCTCAGCTCAGCCTGCACCCTTTCCAATCTGGGACCCCTAGGACTGCTGGCTCCCAACCACTTGCCTGCCTGATTTGCCCCTACAACTTTTGCCTGCCAGCCTGATCAATGCCTAACTGCTCCCCTGCCGGCCTAATTGCCCCTAACTGTCCTCCCCTGCCAACCTGGTTGCTCCCAACTGTCCTTCCTTCCAGGCCTGGTTCCCCCTAACTGCCCCCCAACTGCAGGCGTGGTTGCCCCAACTGCCTTCCCCTGCTGGCCTGACCACCCACAACTGCCCTCCCCTGCTGGTCATCTTGTGGTGACCATCTTGTGTCCACATGGGGGCAATCATTTTTGACCACATGAGGACAGCCATCTTGTATGTTGGAGTGATAATCAATTTGCATATTACCTCCTTATTATATAGGATTTTTAAACTCATGTTTATATCTTAACTAGAGGCCTGGTGCATGAAATTCGTGCATGGGGTGAGGGGGTGTCCCTCAGCCCAGCCTGCACCCTCTCCAATCTGGGACCCCTCGAGGGATGTCCGACTGCCTGTTTAGGCCTGATCGGAATGGGACATCCCTCTCACAATCCAGGATTGCTGGCTCCCAACTGCTCGCCTGTCTGCCTTCCTGATTGCCTCTAACCGCTTCTGCCTGCCAGCCTGATTGCCCCTAACCACTCCCATGCCAGCCTGATTGATGTCTAACTGCTCCGCTGCCTGTTTGCCCCCGACTTCCCTCTTCTGCTGGCCTGGCCACTCTAACTGCCCTCCCCTACAGGGTTGATCACCTCCAAATGCCCTCCCTCGCAGGCCTGGTGCCTCCCAACTGCCCTCTCCTGTTGGCCATCTTGTGTCCACATAGGGGCAGGATCTTTGACCACATGGGGGCAGCCATCTTATGTGTTGGAATGATGGTCAATCTGTATATTACTCTTTTATTAGATAGAATAGAGGCCTGGTACATGGGTGGGGCCAGCTGGTTTGCCCTGAAGGGTGTCCTGAATCAGGGTGGGGGTTCCCTTGGGGCATGGGGTGGCCTGAGTGAGGAGCCTGTGGTGGTTTGCGGAAGGCCACGACCCCTGGTGACCTAAGCAGAGGCCCTTGTATCTAGAATTTATTTACCTTCTACAATTGAATCTTTGTAGCCTGGAGCAGAGCCAAACCCCTTGCTCACTCCGTGGCTGCCGCCATTTCTGTTATTTCTGTTTGGTTTTATGTATCTTCTATAATTGAAACTTTATAGCCTTGAGTGGAGGCCTAGGCCGGCCAGGGCAGGTGGAAAGCTTTGCTTGCTCTGTTGCCAGAGGCGATCCTAGCCTGCTCTCTCCAGCTCTGTGGCTGCCACCATTTTTCTTGGGATTAATCTTCTATAATTGAAACTTTGGATCCTTGAGTGGAGGCCTAGGCCAGCCAGGGTGTGTGGAAAGCTTGGCTTCCATTGCCGGGGAAACCCAAGCCTCTCAGTTGCTCTCTGTGGCTGCAGCCATCTTGGTTGGGATTAATTTGCATACTCGCTCTGATTGATTGGTGGGCATGGCTGGTGGGTGTGGCTTGAGCAGGGTGATGGTTAATTTTCATATTACTCTTTTATTAGGTAGGATGCCTGCTGACTTTTAAATATATATATATATTTTATTGATATTTTACAGAGAGGAAGGGAGAGAGAATGAGAGCTAGAAATGTTGATGAGAGAGAAACACCGACCAGCTGCCTCTTGCACATCCCCCACCGGGGATATGCCCGCAACCAATGTACATGCCCTTGACCGGAATCGAACCTGGGACCTTTCAGTCCGCAGTCCGATGCTCTACCACTGAGCCAAACCGGTTTCGGCGCCTGCTGACTTTCAACAGACTTGTACCAGGCAAGCTGTTTGATTCATTCCTTGGTCACAAAATAATTTTCACACTTTCATCCTCCCAAAACTACCTTGTCCCTTTTCTTCTCTGAACAAAATTCTACCCTGATTTCAGCCTAATTTATATTTCTTTCAAGTACTACTGATAGCTTCCCTCCTGGGCATTCCTCAATCTTATCTCTACTGCCAAGGGTTTCATGATTGAGACCCAAAGGCAGGGACATGGATTTTAGATAAACTACCAGGAACTGGTTTCAGACCAGTTTATGGCAGTTAAACTAAAGAGAAGAACTAATACATTGTGGTAGACAATTCTAAAATGGCCCCATAATCTCTGCCTCCTAATATTCAGGTCTTTGTGTGATACCTACTCCTGAATGTAAGTGGGACCTGTGACTTGTTTCTAACTAACAGAGTACAGCAAAGGTGGTGGATGGATGTGATTGCATGTATGTAACTGTGTTACATGAAATTGTAATGTGTCTTATGAGGAAGGCTGTCCCTTTTTGGCTTTGAAACAAGTGACAAGGTTGGGGAGACCCTCAAGGCAAGGAACTGAAGGCAACCTCCAGCTGATAGCCTGCGAGAATTGATGCTCCCCAAAACCATACCAGTTCAGAGTGAATCCTTCCCAGCTGAGCCTCAGATGAGACTGCAGCCCTAGGCAACACCTCTACTGCAACTTGGGTGAGAGTCTAAAACAAAGAACTCTGCTAAGCTATACCCAACTGCTGACCCACACAAACTATAATAAATTTGTGTTGCTGTAAGCCACTACATTTGTGATAATATTGCTTTGTAAAAATAGGTAATATTTAAATAGACAAAAAATAGAGAAAGAGAAAAGCAGCCCCTATTGTCTGAGAGCTAACCTTAGTAAGGCCTTGATGTTGCTGAAGCTGGCTAGTACTTATACTAGGCATTGGTGTTAAATATAAAAAAATCCCCCAAAACATCAACATCAGACAAGGTCATGAAGATATTACAAAACACGACCATTTTGTAATCATGTCTAAACATGGCCAAAAACCTGAACACTGTTCAAATCGCCCCAAAGACCAAACATCCCCCTATATTGGCTAATATAAGTACACAGCTTTAGCCTTCATTTCAATCCCCATCTTATATATTAGATTTATTTAGCTGCCATTCATTGACTTGCCCATCTTTAAAACATTCAACACAGAGCAAACCCCTACTTTCTTGAACTTGCCCCCAAATCAGATCTAAATCTATAATCAGTCTTCTCTAATGCCTTCTTATGGAGATGCTATATAATTCCCACTACTATATGGTTCCCCCTACTATAACCAGAAATAAACTTGCTCAATTTGTTCAACTATAGGTGTGTTCTTAGTGGTCTTTGGCCCTTCATTACTGATAGTATATTTATACTGTTACAACTTATTTGTAAGGCAACAGAGTCATAACCCAATCATCAACTCCTAAGAAACCTTTTAGCAGAAACTATCTGCTCAGATTTTATAACACTCCTAGAGGCCTAGTGCACAGATTCATGCACTGGTTGGGGGGAGCATGGCCTGCAGCTGTAGACTTGCTCTCTGAGCAGCTGCTCCTGACATGGGAGTGCTGCTTATTCTGGTCTGCCGAGCAGCTATGGACCTGATCTGAGTGGCTTTTCCTGGGGTGGGAGTGCACTGACCACCAGGGGGCATGCTCCTGCATTGAGCATCAGCCCTCTTGTGGTCAGTGCGTGTCATAGCGACTGGTCGTTCTGGTCATTCCGCCGTTTGGTGTCTAGGATTTTATATATATAGACTAGAGGCCTGGTGCATGAAATTTGTGATGGGGTGGAGGAATCCCCTCAGCCCAGCATGCACCCTCTCCAATCCAGGAGCCCTCTCACAATCCGGGACAACTGGCTCCTAACTGCTCATTTCCCTGCCTGTCTGATCGCCCCTAACAGTCCCTGTTGCTGGCCTGGTTGCTCCCAACTGCCCTCCCCTACTGGCCTGGTCACCCCAGCTGCCTCCCCTGCTGGACTGGTTGCCTGCAACTATCCTCCTGCTGGTGTGGTCACCCCCTCCCGCCAACCTGGTCACCACCAACCACCCCCCTGCCTGCGTTTGGTTGTCCCTCACTAACTCCCCTGCCGGCCTGGTCACCCCACACAGCCTGCTGTTCAGTCATTTGGTTGCCCCTCACTAACCTCCCTGCTGGACTGGTTGCCCCATGCAGCCTGTGTTAGGTTATCAGCCAGTTGTTTTGTTGTGACAGCCCCTAGCTTTTTATATATTAGGATTACCTACAATGGCAACAAAAACAACTTGAATAGTTTGAATATGCAAGGCACTATTTTAGGCATTTTGGTCACATTTCATATAATCTAGGTACAACTATGATATCAGGGACAAACACTTGAAGTTAATATGCAAATCCTATCTAATAAAAGAGTAATATGCAAATTGGCCATTACTATGCTGCAACCACAAGCCACGCCCACCAGCCAATCAGGAGCAGATATGCAAATTATCCAAACCAAGATGGCTGTGGTCACAGAGAGAGCAGGAGGTTTGGATTTCCTCAGCAATGGAGGAAGCCAAGCTTTCTGCCTGCCTTTGCGGGCCCAGGCCTCCGCTCAAGGCTACAAAGTTTCAATTACAGAAGATAAATAAACCCCAACAAAAGTGGCGGCAGCCACAGATCTGGAGAGAGCAGGAGGCTTGAGTTTCCCCTGGTGATGAAGGAAGCCAAGCTTTCTGCCTGCCCTGTCCTGCCCTGGCCTTCACTTGAGGTTATAAAGTTTAAATTATAGAAGATAAATAAATCCCAGATACCAGAGCCTCTCTTGCCCCCCACCCAGGACTAGCCTGCAAACCACCACAGTCCCTCACCCAAGCCGCCCCACACCCCAAGGAATCCCCACCCTGATCCAGGACACTCTGAAGGGCAAACCAGTTGGCCCCCACCCATGCACCAGACCTCTATCCTATCTAATCCTATATAATAAAAGAATAATATGCAAATTGACCATCACTTCAACACACAAGATGGCTTCCCCCATGTGGTCAAAGATGACTGCTCCCATGTGGGCACAAGATAGCCAGCACAAGATAACTACCGTATTTGCCGGCGTATAAGACGACTTTTTGGCCCTGAAAAAATATGCCTCCAAGTGGGGGGTAGTCTTATACAGCGAGTATATAACAAAGTCTGTATTTTTAGTGGAAATGTTAGGGGGTCGTCTTATAAGCCCAGTCGTCTTATACGCCGGCAAATACGTATTTTTCAGGGCCAAAAAATCATCTTATACGCCGGCAAATACGGTAGCTGGGGAGGGACCATGTCTGCAAGGGAGGGCAGTTGTGAGCGATCAGGCCAGCAGGGGAGGGCATTTGGGAAGGACCAGGCCTGCAAGGAAGGGCAGTTGGGGGCAATCAAGCCTGCAGGAGAGGGCAGTTAGGGGTGACCAGGCCAGCAAAGAAGGGAATTTGGGGGTGACTGGGCCTGCAGGGAAGGGCAGTTGGGAGGGACCCAAGCCTGCAAGGGAGAGCAGTTTGGGGAGACCAGGCCTGCAGGGGAAGGCAGTTAGGGACAAAAAGACTGGCAAGGGAGCAGTTAGGCATCAATCAGGCTGGCAGGAGAGTGGTTAGGGGGTGATCAGGCTGGCAGGCAGAAGCAATTAGGGGCAATCAGGAAAGCAGCTGGGGACCAGCAGTCCTGGATTGTGAGAGAGATCCCAGATTGGAGAGAGTGCAGGCTGGGCTGAGGGACACCACCCTCCCATGCATGAATTTCATGCACCAGGCCTCTAGTGTGAATAAATGTAATATGGAATCAGGATTAACGGCAATTTAATTTTTAAAATCATCTTTAATGCTATATGATCAATTCAATGCAAACAACACAGATAATCAAGCAATGAACTCTTGTCCTATAATTCTAAGAAGTTAATTATATGTCTTTAGAAAGAGATCTGTCCAAAAGAACTTCTAATTTCACTCTTTTCTGGCATTTTGAGTAAGACAGCGAGTAAGCAGGTTTCTACTATCTGGGGGCAGGGTTCTCTTGCCCTTCCAGCCAATACTTCTTAACATTGGTTTTCTAATCCAACTTTCATAGAATCCAAGTGACCCCTATTTCAATTTACAACATAGGGAAGGTGACAGTAGTCAGAATGCTATCGATGGTTTGCCCAGAAAAGGACTTAGGTTCTCCTAAAAGTATATCTTTAAGTCTTTTGAGTTTATTTGGTGGGAGATGACCATGTGCTGTGTTTATAGATTATATCTTCCAGATTACAGGTATCATCCCTTCCCAATTACAACACCTGTGTCATCACTTCAGAAGAATATTGCACAGGGGTTGAAGCAGAGCTAATTTTTGGTCAAGGCTTCTAAGACAGGAAAGCAAAGCTGGAAGATGTAACAGACATGATCATTTTAGGGGGGCAGAATGAGTATGGTGGGGAAGGAAGGATGTGAAACAATGCCCTGTAAATCTGATTTTACTGATAGTACATCTCAGCCAGACCAGATTCAGTATGTGTAAAATGATTAATCACTGTCTCCCTGAGATATTCAAGGTCCTGCTGCCTATTCTCAGCATGAAAAAATCTAACACTGAAATAATGGCTTTCAGGCTTCTGTTCGTTCTATACTCTTTTAATAAAGTGGAACAAAAAATTTTGCCTTGGGCTTGGCTGAGTTATGGGGTTTATCTCCTCTGTGGCAAAGCTTCATTCCTCAGCCCAATCACCAAACCGAGCCCAAGTCATCAGAAGCCTAGTAGAGAAGGAAAAATGCCTGTGCTGTACCTCAGGCATCGATTTATCAGATACAATAATTGCTCTGAGAGACAGGTTTTCTCTTTATATTTATAGAAAAATAGGCACTGCAAAGAAAATTAATTTAGCTAATGGGCAAATGCTGATGGCTTTGTGTGACATATATGTTTCTGACAAACGTAACTAATGAATTATAACCTGCCTCCATCACTGCTGGGGGAGGGTGTAGAGAAAAAGGACAAATTCTTGGGGCATTACCTGAGGCAAAGACTCCAGCTGAGCCCCCACGTACCTTCTCTGCATACTCGGACGCAATCTGCTTGATCTCAGCTGAGCAGAGTCCCACGATCTGGCCCACAGAGCTTGCAGTGAGACGACTCTACAATCAAAGGGAGGGTGTGTTCTCAAGACCATACCTTATCTTTCACAGAATTGGAAAACCTAACGTTCTAAGGATTACAGTAAAATAGGTAATATTCCCAGGGGAGAAAATAGTTGGGCTTTTGTTTATGGATTCATCGACAAGAGAGAAAACAAGCCTTGGAACAAATGTGAACCCACCTCTCCACTTCCTGAGTCACTTGGCTTACTGGGCCAGATTCTCTTCGGACCCTGGGTACCTCTGGGAAGTCATTCTTCACCCTATATACCCCATCCCAAGGTCTCTCTTCCTAAAGGTCACTACACAGAGCCTGCAGGGAACTTGCAGACTTAGGACCCAGGGACAAAAGAAGTGCAAATGGGAGAAAAAGAGGACTCTCAGAAGTCCTAAAATGTTCTATCACAGGCCTTTCCCGCTTCCAAATAAATGATCCTTTCAAAGCTCTTGGTTAAACTTTCTCGAGAGGCCTTCTGAGAAGACCAACTCTAAATGCGGTATTCCATTTTCTACCTAGATGGTACAGGAAGGAAACAGAAGACAATGGTTCCTTTGGCATGGGATTAACTCATGGTTATGGAGAGGCTGAACCATGGCTCTTCCGCTAAGGACCGTATGGTACTGCCCCCGCCCTCAAGTCTTCCTCCTAGAGGTCCCATGCACGGGAACACTATAAAAACTTCTCAAAAGGAAGATTCCTAGGGAAACAGGAAACACTTGAGCGCTGAGAAGACAAGGCTCTGAAGGCAATCCCTCAGGGAAGAGGCCCCAGAGAGCCAGCAGGTTGGTTCCAAGTTCGAATCTCCATACCATATCCTCCCCAAGGATCACCCCCACCTCACCTCCTCATTTGCCATGGCGGTCATCTTGGTCATCAGTGATTGAATACGCTGCTAAGAGAGAAATGGAGAGAAGTAGCAGTGAGAAGATTTGTCCATGTAAGACTTACAATATTATCTCTAAACAGGTCTTTGGGTAGAATCTAAGGGTTGTTTTATTGACCTCCTTTTATGGTTTTCCTCACGAGAGGTGTAAGAGGAAGCTGGAAAGGGTGTAAAAGACCAACTAACAGCAGCTGGCTGTGAGAAACACCTGGCTGTTCTGGAAAGCTGAGGAGGAAAGTGAAGTTTCTCCCCAAACGATTTAAACAGAAACCTCAGGGGCCCACATGGGCCACATACCTCTTCAGCAGCTTGAAGCTCATCCTCCTCATGGGCATCAGCTTTTTCTGCAGCCGAGAGCCCTGTGGGAAGTGCTGTTTTCTTGTCCTCAGCCTGGAAAGGAAGATTCAAAAGCAGCTAAGCATCAGAGTTGGAGACTCAGTAAAGAAAACATTGCAAAGAGGCATGAGTCTGTGAAAAAAACACCCCACATAGATCTGAGAAGAATGGAAAATCCAGACACCTGGGCTTCCATTCCAACTGCAGAGCAAGCAGGTCCAGCTTCAGGCCCTGGCCAATGGTTACTGAACCGCCTGCTCATCAATCCCTATCAGGTTATACACATTTGCCTGACTTATCCTTACATTTTGATTGGGGGGGGGGGGGGGGTGTCTTTCCCCTACTTTAATGCCTTCAAGAGCAGATCACTGCCTGAAGGAGGTGTTTTTTTTTTTTTTTTTGTGTGTGTGTGTGTGTGTGTGTGTGTGTGTGTGTGTGGTTTTTTTTCCAAACTGCCAGTTGAGACCTATTAGTGGGACATGAAAATAATTTAGGTACGACAAGCATCTAAACCAGGGGTGGGCAAACTTTTTGACTCGAGGGCCACAATGGGTTCTTAAACTGGACCGGAGGGCTGGAACAAAAGCAACCTGACCATGCTGGCACTCTCATCTTGGGCTGCTGGTGAAGGAGCGGAGGGAAGAGCAAGAGAACCCTCCGCTCTTTCGGCTCCGTGGGCCGGATAGAACAGCCGAACGGGCTGGATCCGGCCCGTGGGCCATAGTTTGCCTACAGCTGATCTAAACAGATTGAATAAAATTTACAGAAAAGAAGAGATCAGAGTGCTTTGCAAGTAGTAGTCAAAGGTTAAACACTGCTTTGTGAAACTAAAAGTCAACAAAGTTTGAAAACCACTGGCCTAAAGGATAAAATTCTAACCTGCTTCACCTGGAGATCATGCTCCATGTTCTGTATCTGATCTCAGGCTTTACATGGACCACACCACACTCAAGGTACATGGATTAACTACTGTTCCTCAAACATAGGCTTGAGTTCTTGAGTTTTAAGTCCATGTCTGTCATCCACCAGCTGGGTGACCTCAGGCTTACCTTCTCTGGATACCAGGGTCTTCTAGAATTGAAAGGGAGGAGTGGTCTCAAATACCCTTCTCAGATCATCCCAATTCTAGGATGCTTTTCTATAACAAGTCTACTACTGACCCTGGAAACACCTTGAGCTCCCAACTACTGGGTATATATCTACAGGGGACAAGACTTCCAGTTCAAATGTGCCATCTGACATAAGACTGACAAGACAAGCCAGATGGGAATGCTCATTTATGGGCATTTTATAACTTTTCCAATTATAATCAAATGGTCTTATTTCAGAATATAGTTGTATGCATAAACATTCTTTTCATACTTAAATTACACATCAAATTAAATGTATGCATTAAATTCTTATATACCAGATGCCACATGACATACTTAAATCCAGAAAATACCTTGTTTTGGAGGAAATAACTGTTTAGTTGTGTGAAAAACACAAATGTGGAAAAAAAATAACAAGAAAACCAAAACTTAAAAAGATAAAATCAGTGCATGACTGATTACTAATGAAATAATAACTAGATGTTTACTCTGTATTGGATGATTCCATGTCCTTTACATTTTAATCTTTACAACAGTGCTGCCCCCATTTTACAGATGCTATGAATTAAGGCACAACAACTGAGCATATTGTCCAAAGTCACACAAAGAAGGGATGAAGTTAGCAGCAAATCTGGCTTTAGAACACATGCTCCTAGTCATTGTGAGGGCTCTTCATGACAGAGACAGCAATTACCACAGGAATAAGAGGGAGGCTAAGGTCAGGAAGGGCCTCCCAAAAGAAAAACTGAGAGATGTGAAAGCTAGATAGAGAATGACATTAGGTGTTTCATTAAAGAAAATCTGGGGATTAGATGAGGAATGAGAAAAAGGTTATTAATAGACCTCAAGCAGCAGTACTCTACTTTTTAAGAGGCCACCGACTTCTTTCGTTAGCACTTTATTCTTTTAACAGGCAGTGGTTAAAAGCACAGGCTTTGATGTCACACAGAGCTGGATTCAGATTATTATTATGGTACTTAAGGAGCTGTATGATCTTGGACAAATCACTGAGCCTCTCCGGGCCTCAGCTTTCTGACCCCAAAAGCAGAAGTAAGTATTTTCCTCAGAGAGTTGTTCAGAGGAGTAAGAGAAAAACATACATATGTTGCTCTGTTCAAAGGGCCTGGAGCACAGTAAAGGTTTGGCACTGTAAGATTTATATGCATGCCCTGCTGCTGGCATTAAGGATCATTAATACATACATAAATAACGAAAAATCTTTGTAATTGCTTTGCGAAGTTAGAAAAACCCATCTTGACTTACCTGACTTTCCCACCTAGTTACCTTAATACAGGCAGGCCTGTAAATTATGGTTATGTTCTGTCTCACTGCCAGCATCCGGCTCCCACCTGTCTGGGGTCACTCTTACAGGATGAGGAGTGCTAAGGCCACTGGTGGTGGAGCTCACCTTCACACTTTTAGCATTATTGGGGCCCACAGGATTGACCCAGGGGCCATGACTTTCAATTACCCTCCATTTCTAGCCCCAGATGAGGCTGTTGCTTCGGCTCCCTGGCCTGGGAGGCATGTCCTTGCAGCCCTGGGGTTTGCCCAAGGAACAAGCCTGGTTGGCAGCAGCCCTGTCAACCCATGCGGGCAGTCTGTCAGTATCAGACAGAGGCAAAAGGGTGGGTCACTTCCATCTCTCAAATTTTCTCTCCCATCAGCTATGCTTTTCTTACCTTCTCTGTTTTGCTCTGGCGGCTAAATCCATACCTCCTGCAGGCCACAAAAAAGGGGAGTTCAATTACTATTCAAAAATCACATTAAGTCTGTCAAATGCAGTTTAGTTGAATTTTTATATAAAAAGCCAATTTAGGCTATTTGGTGACTGGAGAAAATATTTTAAGTGCCCAAACCACAAACATATTCCACTGTTTTTGAATAGAGTCAGTTATCCTATCCGCCATATAAATGCTTAAATAGGAACTCAGTACAGAGTACAACATTCCCTTCAAGTGCATTCTCTTTACTTTTTGAAGAAGGAACTATATTTCAGATTCACAATTTTAACTAAATGTCTTGAAAATATCTGTATAAACAAATGTGAATGTATTGCTCAAGCTAAACATACTCTCCAATGGTGACTTGCACAATCTCTAGTCCAGCCCATTTTTTCCTTTCAAGCATACAGAAGCATTTTGCCAGTAATATTGTGTTCCCATCACTCAACTTTAAATTCAAAGACATTCACAAATGCTCTTTAATGTAAATTATTTTATTTTCTGGCTCTAATTTATATATATATATATTAATAGCAAGTATAACAATGCAAAACCATTCAACCTAAAATAAAAAAGCATGATGAAAAATACCCAACCTCACTTACCTGTAAAAAGTTTATAAGGACATAAAAATGACAAGCAACCATTAAAAACAAACAAACAAACAAACAAACAAATTAAGGGCTCCTACTCTGCTCTCACTCATGCCAGGCCTTACCTAATAGATCATTGTGCTGGCCTCTCACCTACAGCCTCACTCTACTCCCATCCTCCTCCCCATTCTTATCCAACTTCCAATGTTCCTCAGGACAAACTGGACCTCCTGGGCACTCTCATTAGGGTTTCCGTTCTATGGCCCCGACTAACAACCATTTCACCTTATCTCTTGCAGATCACCTAAGTGCTCTTGTAAACCCATTGCATGAACAGAGAATTTTGCACACACTGTGCTGTCCTCTTCTCTTCTACTGTCCTACTCCTCACACCTCAGCTCTAAAGCCACCTCTTCTCCAAAGCATCCTTATGCACAGACTCTCTGCCTTAGGTCTGTACATGTTCCCCCACTTCCCAGATATTTGCATGTCTGCATCCTTCTCCTGGAGGCATTGATGCTACTTTTACATTTGGTATTTCCAATGTATGGAAATAAACTAAACTAAAACAAGTGAAAGAAAACACTGAAAGCCAACAGTATTACCTGACTATGCAATAACATTGTCATACTATTGGAGAAACCACAAAGTCACTGCTGGGCACATTTCCATCTATTAGGCATACATCTATAGACCTCAAGTGCAGCAGACCAAGGTTAAAGGTGGATTAGAAACCATATTCTGCAAAAGACTTCATGGCAGAGTCTGTGAATTGGCTTAGTCAATATCTATTGCATCTTTCTATAGTGGGGAGGCTGGAAAACAAAAAACTGTGTTCCATACTCGCTATATATATTAGCATGCTGAATGCTGGTTAGGCTCTACCAATCGGTGCATTTGCTGGAGTTTTGAATGTGCAACTGTTAGATGAGGTGAGAGGAAGGTCATAAAGGATTCACTGTGTGGTGTGGGTCACAGAAGCAACTTGGTTTGGGGGCCAGCAGCTGTCACAGTGGCTTCCTGATTTTGGCAGAAGTGGTGTGATATTTTTGTCAGCAGCTGCAGCACCAGCTTCCCAATTCCTCACACCTCTAGACAGCTTCCAACTTGGAGGCCAGTTCCAATATGATGCTTGGGAAATGACCCTGGCTCAGTCATAGCCAGAAAGGAGGGAAGGGGACTTCTCCAGATGGGGAACAAAATGCACACCTGTTGGGCCTTTAAGTTTTATCCAGTTTGCTCTTGTCAATTTAATAATCACTCTCTTCTTGTTTAGTCTCAAACCAAAAAACAAAGACTGGGCCTGTCCTTCTAAAACTAAGAGCCAAACTCTCATTGGAGGCTCAAACAATAATATTGTAGATAACGATAAGACATGTTTTTGGACTCCAAGAAACCTGATTTCAAGTCCTACTTTAAGACTCTTAATAGTTAATAGTTGACCTCAGGAACATTATTTTTTTAATCTTCTGAATGCTGTCTTTATCATTCTCAGAAAGGAAAATAAACTAAATAAGTTACAAAAAAATGTAGTCAGTATTTTATTTTCCACCTCTCAAAAATTCACCATTCCTTACCAGCAAAGCTATAAAGAAAGCAAAATAATCCCTCTCCTAAAAAACAAAACCAACAAACCCTCCATCCCACCTATCTAGGCTTAGAAGGCATGACCCCACCAACAGGAACTAAGAATGGTATTGAGACACTTTGCTCTTTCTTACACTCCAAATTTGCGAGGAGTCACAAACAAAACCTTGGTCTCTTCCCTAAAGAAAGACAAGCTAGACTCTGCCTCACACTGGCCCAAACACTCTTGAGGATGAGCAGGAATGTCCTAAATTTACCCAGGACAACAACTATCATCTATGATATATGCAAAAGATCCAATGTGAAACTGACATTTTCAAAACAAAATAGAATATTAAAAGTTATCAGCATGGTCCCCATGAGGTGGACAATTCACTAAACCTCTGACTCCTTTTCAGTCCCAAGAATGTTGGCGTTTCCATGATAATGGGCAAATCGGAAGAAAGAACAATACAAACTAACAAAAGTCACAACATTCCCCTAAGTGCTCCTTGGCTCTGAACGTTCTGCTACAAGCAGGTGCCTCTCCAGCTCTGGCTTTCCCTGAGAGTGCAGCCTCACCTGCCACCTGCAGCTGGGGCGCGGCTGGAAAGACCCATCATAGTGCCTAGGGCATGCAACCTGTCCAATCGCAAAGGGCACAACACTCAGAAGTGCCCCACATTTGTATTTTTGCTATCTCAAAATTCTTAATGTTAATCAGCTTCTCTCTATATAAAAGCCTAAGTGATCAGACGACCAGATGGCTGGTAGCTATGACTCACACTGACCACCAGGGGGCAGGCGCTCAAAGCAAGAGCTTCCCCCTGGTGGTCAGTGTGCTTCTACAGTGGGAGCGGTGCTCAGCTGACAGGTGGGTGCCAGATGCTGGGCTCACGGCTGGCGGCTGGCAAGCACAGCTGCGATGTCGTGAGCCTCTCCCACTGACACTCCCCCTCTGCGAGCCGGAGCAGTGGCAGCAGCAGGCACAGTGGGGCCAGGAAGAGTGGGAGCAGCACAGTGCCCGGCCAGGACTGGGATCCTCCCCAGCTGCCTGCTGCTTCCCACATTACTTTGTACTGTGTGGGATCGATGTGGACAGCAGGCTGAGCCAGACCAACTGACAGGTTCTTTATCATTCCAACGTGGAGGTCCACTGATCCCTGCAAGCCAGGCGAGGGACCCTACCAGTGCACGAATCTGTGCACCAGGCTTCTAGTTATTAATAATTCTTAACAGGGGGTCCTGCATTTTCATTTTACACTGGGCCATGCAAATTATGTAGCTGGTCTGATGATGCCTCACTCAGAAGAGTTCAATTCACAGCAGCAATTGGTGAGCTGTGCAGACAGCCATCACGGCTTAGGGCTAGAACTCACAGTTTCCTTTGAATGAAACAGACTAGCTTCATTCTCAGGAAGGAAGGACTTGACCCCATACAATCCCCTCAAAAAACAAAACATAGCAATAGCAATTCCATTTGAAAGATGGAATACTGAAGCCAATTAAGCCTAGTGTCCTTCTGGTTCCCTCCAGGACCTAGAAGAGGAAGCTATCAGAGGCTCACTCAGGGAGATGCTAGTGCAGTGCTGTTAGTTCCAGCCACCCAGTGAGGGTTGGGTTACTCAGCAGAGCAGTACACAGCAAACACTCCCAGCATAGAGGAAAGAGACCAAGGAGACATACTCACATCAAGGAATCAGTTACCCTAAATAGGAAATGCAGGACATAAATGAAAGTTAATATCCAGTGTCAACCAAAATATTCAATGGGAGAAGTACTTCCTTATGTGTATGTGTCATTAGTAAAAACTGAAGATACAAAATAATAATTTTTTTTTAATAACTAGAATGTTTTTTAAAAAAATGACACAACTACTTCTATTCTTTATTTTCCTAGTCAGGACAATTCTTCAAAAAACCCCAAAACAAACCCAAAATTATTATTCTAACACTTAAAACTGTTAAAAACTCTTTAGTTTACCTGAAGATTTTACCAGATGGCAGAGATCAGAAGGGCAGACCACCCTCAGACTCCACAAATGCCCCAAACTCCCCACCCCAAGGAGAGGAGAGTTAGGGCCCACAGTTACACACACTCCTAGAGAGGAGTTTCAAAGATTTGACTTCTACCAACATCAGGGAAGCAATCCCCAGAAACTTGGGTAAATCAATATTAGAGAAAAGTTCCAGATGCTGGAAAACTTAGGCCCAAAATAGTAAATTCAATCAGGTAAAAGCTAACCACACTAATTCCAATGAAGAAATTCAAAACAGCTTTTCTTTTCAATGGTTTTATAAAACAGGCACTCTAGACTGGGTCCCATTCATACCTGCCATATTCCAAAAGTGTAGCATGGATTCGAGATTCTTCATCGAGCAGCTCCTCTGCCCCTTGTTGCCGTTTGTATTTCCGACGGGGCTTGTAAACATCCTAAGAAGTGTACAAGACAGGGGGATTACCGAGTGTGAGCAGTCTCACAGGGCACATGTGAACGTCCAGTCAGGGAATAACAGCAGGCTCTCAGGGGGGCTTCCTTCGAGGAGTGTGCTCCTTCAGCTTTTATATAGGTGGCAAATATTCCACCCCATCTAGTGCTTGTTCACTTCATTGATAACTTGGTGTTTTTTGTCCTAAGGCACTTTAATCTTTTATGTAGTCAAAATCATCATTATTTTTTATCTTACTTCCTATCCAGGGCCTATGAAAAAAAGTTGTCTGTTACTTTTGTAGGTTATATTTAGCCTTTTTATCTATTCATATTTTGAGTGGGAGTAGGCATAGTGAAAGGTAGGGATCTATTTTTACACACACACACACACACACACACACACACACACACACACACACACCTACCTTCTAAACAAGTATATGGCATGTAGTAGTATGAACTCCACTAATGTGGGTCTTCACCCCCAGATGACCTGAACTGTCATTCTACCCTAAATAAATGTTCTTGACTGACAAGCTGGCAGTCAAATAATACCTTAGCAATATTAACTCAGGCCTCTGGGTCCAGGTAGGAAGTTGTTTATACTGGATGTCCCTGGTCTTGCTTCTCCACTGTGAGAGTTCACCACATCTAATTTCTACCTGGACATCATCAGGACAAGCAGTACTATCAGCTTCCTCCAGATAGTGACATTTTTATTCTAATTAGAATTGTTCCCTCCTTGATATTATTATTCTTTTATTATGAAATATTTCAGACAGAAAAAAATCTTCCTGTAACATATACTATATAATTTCAACATTTTGTGGAAAAGGAATGGAATAGGGTCTGAGATGATGCTAGAGGTTTGTTCTTATAGCTTACGACCACAAATATTTCCTAGTTTGCTACTGGTGTCTACATGAACGGGAAGCTATAAATAATATAAAACAGATTTATGGGGAAATGAAAAATATAATGAACCAAAATGATGTCAGTTACTGCGTATGCTTTAAATTTCCACTGAGCCCTATTATAGCTCTACTTTTATAGCAATACTATATAATTTGGCTTAACTGCTATCTTCCTTAGTTACCACTGATAGAGTCAATGACCCAAGACAGAAAATTGAATTCTTTTGGGGAAAAAAAAAAGATTGATTCCAAAACAATATACTGAACCAACAGCTACTAGGACCTTTTATGCTTCCAAACAATGACAATGTTAGCTTCTGTTTAATTATTCCCTTTACCTTTAAAACATCTCATAAACATTTTGCAAATTATAATTACCCTGAGATAGAGGCAAGGCAGATGCTAGTACCTCCACTTTACTTCTGAAGAAGCAGAAATTAAATAATGTTCAGGATTGCTAGGAGAATATTGGGCCTGGTTCTAGGTACTCTGCTGCCCCCAAGGTTTTCCCATTGCACTAACTTGGTTCCGATGGGCATTCTAGTCACATATCTACCATTTCAGCTGAGCCCTCTCATGGATTCCCCATACAATCTGAGACTGCACATGAATCATTACAATGACTTGGACCTAATAATAATAGTAAAACTGACCTAAAAGCAGAGGTTCCGGGCCAATCAAAAACTACTGCTGAGTCACCCGTTAAAGCAACAGGAGTCAGGAACACTCATGTCTAGTCCTGTCTCGTACTAACTAGCTGCATGAGCTTGGCAGCTCCCTCAGTGGGTCTTTTCCTCATCTATAAAATGAGGACTGGATTACTAGGTCTTGAAGGAGGCTCCCAGTCTCTGAATCTTTATGTTATTTTAATCTTGTAAAGATATTGACTTGGGTCCTAGCTTGTTTGGCTCAGTGGATAGAGTGCTGGCTCAAGTACTGAGGGTCCCGGGTTGGATTCCGGTCAAGAGCACGAACCTTGGTTGCAGGTGCCAACCCTGGCCCTGGCCAGGGCACATGTGAGAGGCAACCAATTGATATGTCTCTCTCACATCAATGTTTCTCTCTCTGTCTCTAACCCTCCCTTCTACTCTCTCTAAAAATCAATGAGAAAATATTCTTGGGCGAGGATTAACAAACAAAAAAGATACTGACTTGGCAACATAATCCAATCAATAATATAAGGTGAGATTAATTTTAAAAAATACACCCATGCTTTATACAGTTGTGCTCTTATCAATGGGAAAATATTCTTGGGTAAGGATTAACAAACAAAAAAGATACTGACTTGGTAACATAATCCCATCAATAATATAAAACACACACACTCATGCTTTATACAGTTGTGCTCTTACAAAGACATGCAAAATCAACTTCTCTTTTGCCATTAATAGGAGTAGCAACAGTAATTTACTGAATGTTAGGTATGTGCCAGGCATTTAATACCTGCATGTGCTATGGCCACCTCATGGTCCTATCTTTTTACTTGATGAGCCCCTGATCTGTGGAATCCCTGACAACTGTAATGTCACTCTCACCTCAGCTCCTAGAATACAGTGTGGTTGGTTCATAGTGGATCCTCAATTAGTCTTACTAAATGAAGACATGGAGTCAGGCAAATGGGCTTAGTCCTGACTCCATAATTTACTACCTGTCTGATTTGGGGCAGGTTACTTTAATCTCTGTGGCTTCCCATCTGTAAAATAAGTATAAGCAGAGTAGTTGTGAGGATTAATTATTTAACAATACCTGACATACAGTAAAGGCTAATATACATATTTTTACATACAAATGGATATTATTAATAAAATGAAGCATCATTTAAAATTAGGGAAAGCAACACAGCATATCCAACCAACTGGTTATTATTTGTCATGACAAATGCTGTTAGGAAAAAATTTTAATAGCTTAAAGACTGTGTTAAGTGAAAAGAAAAACCTTACAAAATTACATTTAAAGTATAATTCTAATTCAGTATAAAAATGCTTATTTAAAAACATGAAAGAAATACATCTGACCATCAAAAGTGGCTGCTTCTGTGTTGTGAAATCAAGGTTGATTTTTTTCCCCTGCACCTATCAACCTTAAAAAAAAACCCCAAACTTTAAATAATTTCTAAACTGAACACATTTCATAACCAGGAAAATTTTACTCTATGTCATGTCATGTGCTCTTTTTCTTCTTATTACTTAATACTGCTACCATTTTTGAAAACAGTGTCTGGCTGTCGAGTAAACTACATTAAAGGTTTTTCATTCACTCTATTTCCAAAGTGGAACTGATAAAGATACAAATTACAACTATAAAGTGAGACTTTTTGTGTTCATTTTAAACAAGTATTTCATGTTTTTCATCATCAAATGATTGTTGTTGGAAGACCACACACTTATTTTGCCCCATACTTATTCTTAAAGTGAAAATGTGCAAAGTAACACGATACATTTTTTTCAGAAGATAATTTACACCCAGGCATTGGGGCTTCCTTCCCATCAGCTCAGGGAGGAAAGCTGAGGGTGAGGTTGGGAGTGAGCTGACAAGATTCTGCTGGACTCTGGCCCAGTGTTATGAAAAGCCCAAAGCTCTCCTCTGCCCCTTGCACGGGGGAAGTGGACACATGAATGCAGTCCTCCATGTCAAGAAACACTGTATGGTGACAAAGAACATTCCAGAGTTTCCTTCGCAAAGCTCAGAAACTTGTGTCTCTCCAAAGCCACCAAAGTGGTGATAGTCTCAGTTTACCATCTCCGGTTCATCATCTGCTGTTTTTGAGTTATGCAAAGCTTACATCTGCCACTGGCACAAATGAGGAAGGGCTTCAGGCTTTGAAAATTTCTCCACTAAATTGGGAGCTAAGAAAAACAGAGGGCAGTGGCTGTGGCAAGGTCTACCCATGAATGGTGGTGTCCAAACATGGAGCACATGGACAGACAGGGCTTCCCTCACACCCCCACAGGTTAATCAGCTCCGGGCAACCCCAGCAGACAGAAACCTCAGGCAGCAGGGCTGGTGATTTAAATCAAAGCCCTATTTGGAGGCTATGAGCCCAAATGCTTCTTTTACAGATGGATCAGGGCAGGGGAACTTACTGAGAGGTCAACAACTGTCTTGATGGCCTTTTCTTTCCTCTTTATGAAGTCATCATCCTATACAACAAAGAACAGGGATTAAACAAATCTTGTGTGAAGACTGAAACTCAACTAGACTGCTCAGAAATTGGTCTTATAAACTGACTTCACATCGTAACTTCTCCTGAAGAAGTCTCAACTTTCTAACAAATTGCAATATATTGTGAATGGGAAAAAGTTAGAGCCTCTGCAGGTCTTAAAACAGATTCCTATAACGGATAAGAAAACTGTAGGTGCAGACCAGTGTTCTCTTTCAAATCCTTATGAGCTCTGAAATCTTGGGCAAGTTACCTAATCTTTAAGCCTCAGTTTCTCCATCTGTTAAATGAGACATCATTGCCCGTCTCAGGGAGCAGTTGCGAGGATTAAGGAGTAAAAGATATGTGATATGCTTGAATTAGAATATAGTAAGGATCTGATGGCTATCAGCTATTGTTGTTATTGAGATTATTATTAAACTGTTAATATAGGAATGTTCTATGCAGGTGGTCTCTTAACTATACAAAATTATACTCGTGTTCTTGTAATTTAAGAAAAGTTCTGGACCAAGTACCAAAATGTAAACAAAAGAACAAAATTGTAGGGCTTTATATTCAGCGCCCCCAAAAAGAGACAGCTCAAATGAATCAGGAGGCCCCATTTCAATGCGGACCCGGTGGAGGCAGAGATGCCAGGTAGGAGATGGGCAGGCAGGGCAGCCTGAGCTTACTGGGCTTCTTCCCAGCGAGGCTCTCAGAATGCACCATGGTCTCAGCAGACAAGAAAAGTAAAAAACCAACCTCAGGGAGACTGTAGGTTTTCTGGAACTGGGATATAGAGTAGGAGCGGATGTAGTCACCCATCTCTTCTTTTGTTTCTATAGCTCGCTTCACCAGCCACTGTGGGAAGAAAGTTAGAAATGTGAGTAAGGCCGAAACCGGTTTGGCTCAATGGTAGAGCGTCAGTCTGCGGACTGAAAGGTCCCCGGTTCGATTCCGGTCAAGGGCATGTACCTTGGTTGCGGGCACATCCCTGGTAGGTTAGATGGTTTTCCTCTTGGTTAGCATTCAGAATGCATTACTACTATGGCTTCGCTATGTGAATGTGGGTAGTGAGCCTCTAGAACAGGGGTGGGCAAACTTTTTGATTCGAGGGCCACAATGGGTTCTTAAACTGGACCGGAGGGCCGGAACAAAAGCAACCTGACCACGCTGGCACTCTCCTCTTGGGCTGCTGGTGAAGGAGTGGAGGGGAGAGCAAGAGAACCCTCCGCTCTTTCAGCTCCGTGGGCCGGAGAGAACAGATGCCGGCCTGCGGGCCGTAGTTTGCCCACAGCTGCTCTAGAATCACAGACAATGAATTCAATGGTTCCCAATCAATGGTCTATGACTGTTCTTTCATTGGTCACTAGCAAAACAGGAAAAAACTATAGGCATGTGAGAGTTTTTCATAATGCTAAAGGTTTTAAATTTGAAGACTTGTCCTTAGTTTGAGAATGGGGCTAAATGATATTTCTTTTAGGAAATGATAACCAAAGTAAGGCAGTTATTAGCTTAAAAAACAATCTTGCCTACCCTAGCTGGTTTGGCTCAGTGGATAGAGTGTTGGCCTGCAGACTGAAGGGTGCCAGGTTCGATTCCAGTCAAGGGCATGCACTTAAGTTGTAGGCTCCACACCGGCCTGGCCCTAGGTCCCGATTGGGCCCATGCAGGAGGCAACCAATCACGTGTTCCTCTCACATCGATGTTTCTGCCTTTCCCTCTCTATAGAAATCAGTGAAAAAAATATCCTCAGGTGAGGATTAAAAAAAAGAAAAAAAGCATACCTACCTGGAAAAATACAGGTGCAACTGTCAGTCATTTTTGCTTTTAAATTTTACAGGTCCATGAAATGAAGAAATCTAGTAATCACTAGCCTACACTCTCATATCAAGACAAAGCTCTCCAGCACTCTACTCACAAAATGGAACTGTTCATTCAGTTACTCAAATGCCCAAACTAGAGAAGAGCACTTCCCTTTCATCCCTTCTCACATCTGGACTACACTTTTTGCCCTCAAAATTCCAGCAGAGGGTTGAGTAGGTCTAATCACTAGAGATCCAGGCTTCTGGGGGTGGGAAAGGCAACAACTTCACAGCATAATAGTGTTTTAGTAACAGTCAACACAGAGTCCTTACTTTGTTTTCACAAAAAGAATTAAGTATCTTTTCCTTAAATCAGAGAGACAAGTCTATCAAAGATACAAATCAAATTTTGAGTAAAAGTCTTAGGCTCACAGAACCGGTTTGGCTCAGTGGATAGAGTGTTGGCCTGCGGACTCAAGGGTCCCAGGTTCGATTCCGGTCAAGGGCATGTACCTTGGTTGCGGGCACATCCTCAGTCGGGGTTGTGCAGGAGGCAGCTGATTGATCTCTCTCTCTCTCATCTATGGTTCTAACTCTCTATCCTTCTCTACTTCCTCTCGGTAAAAAATCAATAAAATATATATTTTTAAAAAAAGTCTTAGGCTCAAATTTACAAATTTCATGGTATGTGATTTGAAGTCTAATGCAGGGAAGATTCCCAGTAACAGTAATAACAACAGAAACAACTATATAATACTTATTTAAAGCACTTACTAAATGGGCCAGCTCTTCAGCCAAGTGCTTTACACAGAGTAACATAATTCTCATCCCATCAGGTAGGTATATTATTATTTCTACTTAACAGAAGTTAAGTCTTTGCCTAAGGTCACACACCAGAGCCAATATCTGAACCTAGGAAATCTCCAGAGTCCATGTACCTACACTATATAACCTTGACACAGACTTAGACGATGTTTGTAGCCAAAGCTGCATGGCTTTCTCCTTGCCGGCTGCACGAATGGAGCAGTGGGAAGGTACAAGGCTTGGAGACAGAGCCTTTGGATTGGAACCTTTGCTGTGCTACTCTGCTGTAGGCAAATCAATTACCCTGAGCCTTACATTCCTCAAATGTTAGACTGGGATTATAACAGAAGCTTCAAAGACTCTATTAGGATCATATACAAAGCACTGTTCACAGCAGGCAACAAGGGTGAGTCCCTTTGCTCCTCCTCTTTCCAAGCACCTGGAGGGAAGGCACCAAGAACTGCAGAGAAAACAGGGAGCTGTACTGCACGAACCACTTACTCATAGTCCTGGGGAAAAACTGAGGTGGTCATAATTCTCCCGACAGACATTTAGTCATCAAGTAAGACTGAATGCCTACAAAGTGCCAGACAGTCCATGAGATGCTGGAAGCACAACAGTGAGCAAGAGAGCCATGGTGCCTGCCCTCAGGAAGCCTACAGTTGGATGGAGAGACGGATAAATAATCACACACTTGAATACACACGGTACAAACTATAGTAAGGGTTATTCCTGTGAAGAAAGGGGATGTGGTCTTATGAATGGATATGGCAGGACCCTGTTATAGACTCCTCGGTCAGGGGTAGCTTTCTTGAGGAGGCTTGGTGGAACTGAGGTCTGAATAGTATGAATTAAACAGAAAAGAAGAAAAGGGAAGAGCTTTTCAATTTGGGGGTAAGGCCCGTGACTGGAGGAAGCATAATAACTATGAGAAAATCTGAAAGTCAGAGGAACTAAAAGAGAAAGAACAAAGGAAAGCAAGGAATAAGGCTGGGTAGGTGGGAAGTGACCAGAGCATGAAAAGCAGCTAATAGGGACATTCAGAGATCAGGTGACAGTGAGAAACTAGGGAAGGAGGAGGACCAGCGACCGTCTGAGGATGACATCAGGAAACATCATGTTCTGCTGCCACCAAATCCACACCACACCCATTAGATCCAGGATCTTCTAGGCCAAGCAGCCTAGGAATCAGACCCGTTGCAGAAATTCAATGTTCAGAGGACAAGGAACCACATTGAGACGCTCACCTGAACAACGGGAAATATGTGAATAAAATCCATCCCCTGGATCTGGTGAGGCTCCAGCTGGTGTGGACACTTCATTCTTGGCAGAACAGAGACAATTTTTTCTGATAGTGCTCTATTTGGAAAAAACAACAAGCAAAGAGTGAGAACACACTAAGTACTTCTTAAGACATCTCTCAAGTCTGGGCAGCATCCCAGAAAAATCTGAGGCTTCTCAATGCCAGACCATGACCAAGTTTCTCCTGACTGACTGCAAAATTAGGAAAAATAAGTACAATTTAGATGTGTGCATGTAAGGCCACAAAACTGCCTTCATCCTTTATTCTAAGACTGTGTGCTTCCTACTTTTTTATATTAAAATACTTTGATTCTTTATGAAATCATGGTGATGTTTGAGGTAGTAGTAATTTTTTTAACATCTTTACATGGTAAAATAAAAAGTTATCAGTACTCTCCTTTTACATTTCATTTTACTGACCTACTTTCTCCAAAAGTCTGGGAACCACTGGATTACACATTTAAAAAATTATTGTAAATGTCAGGCAAGAAATAATTACTAGACTTGTGCCAGGTGTCCAGAGTAAGATGAAACATGATGCCACAAGCTCAAGAAAAAGTTGGGAGTTCTCTACTCTGATATAAAAATATTTTTAAAATAAAAAGTAGCCTTTAATTTTGGATACTCTAAAATCCATGGTAGATATGAGAGAAGCATGTATCCTCCCTCTTTTTTTCCAGAGAGAAATTTCAGACCTCTCCTAAGTGACCCTGATCTCTCTCTAACACCTTAGTCAGTCTTCCTCCTCAGAGGCTCTGGGACAGGAGGCTCTGGGACAGGAGTCAGGCTCCCCGGTCTAGAAGCACTCTTGTCTCAGTCAGGAGGTAAGCCTCCCCCTGATGGAGAGGTTTTCCCATTCAAACAGGGCCTGGCTGGGACAGTTTTCTGGCAGGAGCAATAAGAGGGACTTGTGTACAAGTCCATTTCACCACAGATGTAAGCCTCTTTCTCTAACCAGATGATATTTGATCTCCAACAATCTTTGTCTGTCATAATTGAGTCAGAGGAGTGAATAAAGGTTATTTAGTGGTTCTGCTAAACCCGAAAGCTATGGCACACAGATCAGGAAGCTTGAGAAAGAGTTACAAGGCATGGACCAGAAGTGACCATATGGAGAAATGGGGTTTTTGGCTCAGCCTACATGGATAGTTTAGGTTATAGACCCATTTAAGATCCTTTAAAAAATCTTAGCTAGTTATAGCAAATATTGTGGCCTTGTCTACAAGTATAGGACTATTTGCTAATGGATAATGAGGTCACCAGGTCTTAACAGTTGCTTCAAATTCAGTAAGTTTTGGGTCCACCAGAAGTGTTCTCAGTTCAAATAAATCTTGTACAACTTTATCTTCCTGCAGTTCCATAATCCTCTCCAGGAAACAGACATTCTTAAGACCAAAATCTAACTCAGGCCTGGGTGAGAGCAATTATTGCTTACCTATGATCCCGTAGTATGTTTCATCTCCTCAGTGATCGTAGGAACTAAGTAATCTAGGGACAAAAGCTAAATGGCTCCACTGGAGAACACACTACAGAAACATTTATATACAGAAAGTAGCTATACAAGGTGGGATCAAGGTTAAAACTGCAGAGGGAAATAGCCACATCCCAGCTCCACTGATCTGTAATAATGTCAAATGCAATGTTAAGAGAAAAATACTAAGACTGATACTCTACTGACACATGCACAAAAGGTAAGGCATATTCACCTCACAGAATGGAATCATAGAGGTGTGATTCATCCCAAAGGTCTGAGATGGGAAAGAAGATTGTCACATGGCCCAGCCACTCCTCAGCCTCTCTTTCTGAGCAGCTTATGGGTCACGTGCTTCCTTCTGCCATGAGGTATGTGCCCTGCCCCAGGGAGGCAGCCCGTGGTCCAGCTGTTCCTGGGGCTCAAACTGAATAATTTAGTAGGAAAATATTAACAAACCCATTTGGCAACATCTAAGGCTCTCTCTCTGATAAAACTTTATTTGTATCTCCATAAGACTTCTATACCTTGAACTTGAGGGGAAGAAATGGGTACTTAATTAGCCCTGTTCCCCAAACTCCAAGCTTAGCAAATGAAAATGATTACCAACCCTGGCTCTGTCTCCTTGTCCAGGCAGGTTTAACTACTTACACATGTAGGGGCCATCTTTCCTCTCAGTTTTCTTTTGGTTCAGTAGGAGGAAAGCTCCCTCTAGTGGCACAGATTTATTCGTTTGCATAGGTTACTGATTGCCCTACCAGTCAGTATCTTAAAAATGTGGCTGGGATCCCCCCCACCCCCCCACTACAACCAGTGTGGGGCATACAGGAGGCAGCTGATCAATGATTCTCTCACATCATTGATGTTTCTATCTATTTTCTCCTTCTCCCTTCCTCTCTGAAATCAATAAAAATATATTTAAAAAAAGAAAAGAAAAGAGATAAGTGCTGGCAGGATGTGGGGAAAGGGAAACTTTGTGTACTATTGGTACGACTAGCCACTATGAAAAAACAATATGGAGGTTCCTCAAAAAATTAAAACGCAATCTATCATATGATCCAGCAATTCAAGTTCTGGGTATATATTAGAAAGAAAACCACTACCTCGAAGAATTATGTGAACCCCCATATTCATTGCAGCATTATTTAAAATAGCCAAGACATAGAAATAACTTAAGTAATCATCAACAGATGAAGGAATAAAGAAAATGTAGTATATCCATACAATGGAATGTTACTAAGCCATAAAAAAGATGGAAATCCTGCTCTTTGCAGCACCATGGATAGCCTTGAGGGCACTGTGCTAAGTGAAATAAGTCAAAGGCACATTCTATGTGGTCTTTCTTAATTGATCTCATAGAAAGAGAGAACAGACTGATGCTTAGCAGAGGTGTAGGTGTATGAAATGGGTAAAGGTGTTCAAAAAATACAAAGTCCCATTACAAGATAAGTAAGTTCTGGGGATGTAATGTTTGCTCTTTTACCAACACCACACTGTGCATCTGACAGTTGCTAAGAGAGTAGATCTTAAAAGTTCTTATCATAAGGGGAAAATTTTATATCTATGTGAGATGATGGATGTCGTGGTAATTATTTTACAGTGTATATAAACTGAAAAGCATTATGTGGTATACCTTAAGCTAATACAATGTGCTGTGTCAATTATATCTCAATAAAACTGGAAAAAAGTTTTTTAAAAAGTGTTAGAAATAGCCTGAACACTGAAATGACTTACTAAGTATACTAGTTAATAATGCGGATTTTTTCCCCCAATAGATGGAGTTACACATATGTTGATATATATATGTGATTTGATATGTATGCTATTTTGTTGTATTTTCAACCAGCTTCAAAACTTCATATGTCAAATTTGCTGAAGGTGTTAACATCATAGATATTTTTACGCTTAAAAATGTCAAATTTCGTGCCAAAAAAAAGAGCATTTGTGGGAAGTTTTAATTCATTATTTTGAAGAAAAAGTTATGGTATACTTCGGGAAGCTTACGGTGAACATGATCCACCTCAAGATACTTGTGAACGTTGGTTTAAACGCTTTAAAAGTAATGACTTAAATGTGAAAGACAAAGAACGCCCAGGTCAACCGAAAACGTTTGAAGACCAACAATTACAAGCATTATTGGATGAAGATGTGTGTCAAACTCAAAAACAACTTGCAGAAAGATTAAACGTTGCTCAGCAAACAATTTCTGAGTGTTTACAAGAATGGAAAGATCTTAAAGGAAGGAAAATGGGTGCCATATCAACCGAACAAAAGGCAAATGGAAAACCAAAAAGTCATCAGTAAAATGTTGCTTCAACAGCACTAAAGTCTGTTTTGCATCGAATTGTGACTGGCTATGAAAAGTGGATTTATTTTGAGAATTCCAAATGCACAAAATCATGGGTTGATCCAGGTCAACCATCAACATTGACTACAAAGCCAAATAGCTTCAGAAAGAAGACAATGCTCTGTGTTTGGTGGGATCAGGAAGGTGTGGTGCCTCTAAAACCAGGTGAAACCATTACTACTGATTGCTACCAACAACAAATAATCAATTTGAACCAGGCTTTGATTATGAAATGACCAGAATGGGCCAGAAGACATAGCAAAGTAATTTTGCTTTATGATAACACACCATCACACACTTCAAACCAGTTAAAGAGATGTTAAAAGATCTTGCCTGGGAAGTATTAACCCACCCGCTATATTCACCAGACCTGGCTCCTTCAGATTACCACTTGATGGCACACGCACTTTCTGAGTAGCACTTCAATATTTACAAGGAAGTTTTGGGTCTCTGAAGGGTTTGCCTCAAAACAAGAAAAGTTCTATTGGGACAGTATCCACAAATTACCTGAAAGATGGGGGGAATGTAGAGCTAGCGATGGACATTACTTTCAATAAAGCACTTTTGATGTTTCTCTTGAAATTATTGTGTTTTCTTTGATTACAAAATCCACCATTATTAACTGGTATGCCTAGTATAAGCTACCTGTGTGACCTTGGTTTATTACAGTCCGTTTTGTAATCTATAACTGTGATATTACCTGTTGTAATGAAAATTAAAATAAGTACAGTGTCTAGCACAACTTCTGGCATAGTAGGCATTCAAAAGTTACTCTCTTCTCCTTTTTTTGGCTCTTCCATGGCAAATCCTAACAACTTACATTTTTTGACCTATTGTAGAGTTTTCTTGAAAGAGCAAATCAACATCTACATCAAAGTTGCAAGTGGTAATGCACCAAGTCATTCCTCCTACCACCTGCAAGACAAAGACAATACGTGTTTTCTCTTTCTAGCTTGGGTAGAGGGAAAGAAGTCAAAGGTAGTCAAAATATATTTTACAGACTCAATAAACATACAAAATTATATATTGTTAGAGAGAGTATGTATGTCCTGACTTCATAAACTACAATTCATCTAAGATAGCACTGCTGGATAAAACTTTCTGCAATCATGGCAATGTTCTGAACCTGCACAGTTCAATACAGCAGCTGCTAGCAGGGGTGGGCAAACTTTTTGACTCGAGGGCCACAATGGGTTCTTAAACTGGACCGGAGGGCCGGAACAAAAGCAACCTGACCATGCTGGCACTCTCATCTTGGGCTGCTGGTGAAGGAGCGGAGGGGAGAGCAAGAGAACCCTCTGCTCTTTCGGCTCTGCAGGCTGGATAGAATAGCCAAACGGGCCGGATCTGGCCCGCGGGCCGTCGTTTGTCCAAGGTGATGCTAGCCACATGTGGTTACTGAGCACTTGAAATGTGGCTAGTGTGACTGAGAAAGTGGCTTTTATTACTAAATGGTCATAGACTTACTTTATACTGAAGGAGACAGACATTAATTCTTAGATGAGAGAAGTTTTAAACCAGTTTTGAGTAGTGCTAGATTCCAGAGAAATTATCTGTTTAATAGACCAGACACATGAGTATCCAAACTGACATTGTGTGGCTCATTACTTTATTTTCATACCTCTAATTTTTTTCATCTACCTAAAGGAGATGTGAATTCTTGCTCTACTTTCCCTATAGGATTTCTTTAAGATGCAAATGAGACTAAGGCTAAAAATCCATTTTGAAATTAAAAAAAAAAAAAAGAATCTTACTCTGGCTGTGCTTAGACCCACGTGAGATGCCTAATAGCACACAGATTCCAGGCCCCACCCAGACCTACATGAGCAGAATTTCAATGGGTGAGGCCTAGACATCTGTATGCTGAAACAATGCACAGTGATTCTGTTCTGGGAAGGCAGAGCTGTGGCCCACTGGAGCACTCAACATTGTTTCCACCAGGAGGCTTTCCAGGCCTGGCCTGTCTGGTCTGGATGCTTCATTTCTGTACTGGAATTCAGCGTACTGCAGTAGTACTTACTGCATTATGCCACTTATCTATGCATGTTGGTATACTTGTCTCTTTTCCCTGTGCTATAGAAGTCGAGGCCTTTGAATACAGGGTGTCTGTCTTACCTCTGTGCCCTCAACACCTATTACTAGGCCTTGAGCATAATAACTGTTCAAGATTCTGCTGAATTAAACTTCACCCCATAGTGACTGCTCCCTCCTCCAAACTAAGCATTTACCATCCACCCACAGGAAACCTGACAATTGTCTGAACTCACTGACTTGGGATGGCTCCTTATTAACTCAGATTATTTTATTTCACATAAGCTTTGTCTTCCCACCCAAACTGTAAGTTCCTTGAAATGAAGAAGTATTTCATTAGCTTATTTGCATTTCCCAAAGTTTCATGCATAGAAAAGGAATTCAAAATGTGTCTATTGATATATTATTAAAACACAATCTCTTCTTCTTTTCCATAGTTAACCATGCCATCCTGACAAAAAATGGACTAATAGATGTCCTCTTACCTTATCAAAAGGTGACAAGCCTTTAATTCTTGCCCTGAAATACCCAGCTGCAACCAAGAGCTCCAGAATTTCAGTTAACTTGACATTTTGCTCTTCATCTTCTCTTGTTTCTACCTAAAACAAAAGGTGAAAAGCTGTAAAAGCTATCTTGAATACAGAAACACCAGATCTGTCTCCTGATGCCACAACATTGTCAGGTGACAGTGGCTATACCAGTGCTGCCAGGGTTTCACAGAAGAGACTCCGCAGGTGTCTCTTCTAATCATCACATGCGAAGGCAGAAGACACCGGTAGCATAGCCCATTTACCAGGTGCTGAAGAATCCAGAGAAAGGAAGGTTAAGTAAGGCACGTTACACCCTGTTCTCTAAGACAGTGTTTCCCAAACTTCTCGCATGATGAGAACACCTGGTGGGGTTGTTAAAATACAGATTCCTGAATCCCAACTAAGAAGTGCTAAACTAGAATTTTTGGGAACATATAGGTAAAATTGTATGTTACCAAAAATTCTAGTTTAGCACTTCTTAGTTGGGATTCAGGAATCTGTATTTTAACAATGCCACCAGATGTTCTCATGAGAGAAGCTTGGGAAACACTGCTCTAAGACATGGCGTACTTGTCAGGTTTCTCAACTAGATTATAAATTCCTTACAGAGGAACAAGGTGGTTTTTACTTTTTTTAAACTTCATAGTCATTTTGGTACATATTATTTTAAAGAGGGTCAAGAACAAAGATTAAAATATGTATGCCTCTCCACACTTCTCTTTTTGTTCTCTAAGACAAACATAAAGAAGGCTTTCTAACTCAGAAATACTTTAGGGTGATTACTGCCACATAACAGTACCACATAACACATACTGCCTTAAAAATAATAAATTCCCCTAATATCCTATATATTACAAGCCCAGCGATCATAACAGCAGGGCTTTTACTTTATTTTCATACCTCTAATTTTTTTATATCTCTAATTCATACGACCAGAATGACCGCTTGACCAGTCATTATGGGGTGCACTGACCACCTCTCGGTAGCCCCCACAGCCCGTCCGCAGGCTCTGATGGTGAATGAAGATCCTTGGGTCGGTGGCACCAGGCATAGACTCCCACTCCACTGGTCACCCTCCACACAGAGGGTGACCTGTGGCTGGGGTGGGGCCAGCAGGAGGGTGGGAATGGCCAACCTCATGGTTCTTCCCCTCTTCACCCTCCTTGCCGGCAGGCTCTGATTGTCCAATGGCAAACGGGAACCCGGGGTAGGTAGCTCTGATTGCCCAATGGCAAACGGGGACCCGGGGTAGGTAGCTCTGATTGTCCAATGGCAAACGGGAACCCGGGGTAGGTAGCTCTGATTGCCCAATGGCAAACGGGGACCCGGGGTAGGTAGCTCTGATTGTCCAATGGCAAACGGGAACCCGGGGTAGGTAGCTCTGATTGCCCAATGGCAAACGGGGACCCGGGGTAGGTAGCTCTGATTGCCCAATGGCAAACGGGGACCCGGGGTAGGTAGCTCTGATTGCCCAATGGCAAACGGGAACCCGGGGTAGGTAGCTCTGATTGCCCAATGGCAAACGGGAACCCGGGGTGGGTGGCAGGGGAGGCAGGTGGCACCAGGCTAAGACCCCCACTACGCCAGTCGCCCCACACACAAAGGGAGGGGTCACGAATGGGCAGGACTGGCTGAGCTCTTGGTCCCTCACCCCCTGGCAGTCAAGTTTCAATCACCCAATGGCAAACTGGGAACCTGAGTGGGTAGGGGCAGGGGCAGGGCCAGCTACCAGCAGTCAGGGAAGAATCCCTAATCGCGGGCTAGGCCTAGGGACCATAACCACACATGACTTTTGTGCGCCGGGCCTCTAGTATGTGATATAATAAAAAATTGTTAAGTTTACAGGGTGGAGGAAAAGTAGGTTTACAGTTGTTGGTATGGAAAAGAACACAATAAACAGTAATACAAGAATAAACTCTGTGTTTTGTGTACTCACAGCTGTGAAGTTAATTTTGCCCCACCCAATATATCCTATCTTCACTACCAGGTGTTTATTTATAAATTAAATTTATCGAAATATTTTAATACTTTTGCCTCCATTTACTTTAATGAACTGTCTCCCTTTACTTTAATGAACCGTCTCTATAAAACACCACCAAAGTATTCTGGTTCAAATCCTTATACCCACCACTTCGGACTACTCTCTTACTCAACAATGCCTGTTAAATCTTCTTTACTAAGCATCTCACATTAATCCTCCCTTCCTTTTTATTTATACTTCATGCCAGGACTACTGCAACTGCCTCTCAATCTTTCTTCTTTGGTAATCTGTCTTGTTCATTCATTCCTAAATCACAGCTTTTACATCATTACCTCTTTAGCTCACCCCCCAGCCCTCATCATTAATGCATCATACACTGTCTATAAGATAAACTCCAAATGTCTTAGTTTGGCATCCAGATTTTTGGCTACAACCTATCTTTTTAGCTTCATCCTTCACCACCCCCCACGACAATCCTCATATGGCTGTGGCCAACCTCCTTCTCTTAATATCCTCTGACCACGGACAAATCATCAGCAAATTCTAGCTCCTATTTGATGCCAAAGCAGGCAAATACAGCCCGAAATACCCATTTCTCTGCATTTATCTTTTATTTATAATCTGTCAGTCATACAACTAAGTAACAGCCTCTTTTGAGTGACATGCCTGGTGTTAATGAACATGCCTATCTTTCCAAATAGACTATTATATTAGCTGTTTCAGGAAAGGATCCATATAATATTCACTCATGTTTACTCCTCTGTTATGAAATAACATTTTGGCTTCAAAAACACACTTATTATAGAATGACATGCTCAATCATTACATAAAGTGCATGACCTAAGCCATTCATGTATGAGCAAAATGTTTTAATAGCCATGACACTGATGATGGAAAGTCAAGTTTATTTTGAAGTACAAAGTGCTAAGAAAGGGAGTATACTTATTAACATATGCATATAGTTGAACAAGGAATTATTAAAGTGACTGTTAATCCCTTGAAATGGGGGTGGAGGTGACAACCATACACTAGTACTCATTTAACTTAACTCTCAGATGACCCTGCGCCAGCCTATCTATCCAGTATTTTGAAGATTAGCACTCAACCAGCTGTTAGTGGGTATGTATAAATTAATGTATTAATTACTCACACCTTCTCTTCCTTGGCAACAGATCTGCAATGGGTGAAAGTCAAATAGAAGAGAAGGTAAAGAACAGTTATGGTTCACAAAGGTAGAGTAGGGGGAAATGGGATGACACATACGAGTATTTTCTTCAAACTCCTGGGCTGTAAGACAGGTAGCCTTCATTTGTGCAGCCAGCGTTTACCATAAAAACACTTCTAAGAGGACAGAACATCATGGGACGATCATCCCTGCTTCGACTGCTACCGAAGGAGCACCCCATGGAAGATGCGTGCCCATGCTTCCAACCACTCACCCCCGGAATAGAGAAGTGTACTTTTGCAATATAACTTGTGAAATAACTTTTTGGCACAAGACACTGAATGGATAATGCCAGGAAGACTTCAAACTCATTTCAGAGATTAACACTGACGCAAAATAGAAAAGAGCATGCAAGAATGCCCTCTGAAGCCATAAAAAGCCACCAGATTGGTTAATACATCCAATTGTTAAAAAAAAAAAAAACACAAACACTTAAAATTCTGGTACAGACGGATGAATGACTGTGAGCTCCTCCAGCGGGCACATTGAATTTCCAACCGCCTTGCACTGCAGTTCGCATAAGCTGGAGGCAGGGCCGAGTCCAGCTCTCTGCATGGCCTCCACACCATCAACGGTTTAAAAATCTGATCTTAATGAATGAATAGGACTCGTAACAGCTTATTGTGTAGGCACTAGTCTTTGAACTAAATGACAACTTGATTTTATAGTCACCCTAATTGCCAACAACTGTCCTAGTCTCTCGGAAAAGTGACAAATAAGACCTTGCAGTTAGAGCAGAGTTAAACAAAGTTTATTTTAGAAAAAAAAAATCTCCACTGGTAGTGGGACACTGAATCAGGAGAATTTAATATAGAACCAGGGAGATAAGACAGGAGTCTACAGCCAAGGGCCAGGCAAAAACTTGATGACATCCTGGAATAAAAAAGTGGCAAAAAAAGAAATGTTGAATAAAATATCACAGTACAGAACCTAATATTCACAAATCCCTGGCTCCATCAAAGCAACTCATGTGGAAGGTTCTACCTGACACAAGGGCTCTGACATTACACTTGTTAGGATTTCCTGAGATAACCACAAAACGGACCTACGCTCTGGGAACCCACACTGACAGCTAAGTCCATCCTCTCATCACCACATCCCCAGCTTTTATGGGCAATTAGTGGGTTTGTGGCATGACAGGGCCTGGGGCAGGGGGGCAGAGAAGCAAGCATGGGGGCAGCTCCTGTGTCCGGAACCAGTCTCCTGCCCAAGGCCGGCTTCGGAGCCCCGGGAGGGGACAGGGGGCGGCGTGGCCTCCATTTCTCTCCGGAATCTGACAAACTGGCTTTCGAGTAAATGAACTGGAAGAGAAGGCAGATGCAAACCACCTAGCTAAGTGATATTTGCACCCCGGAGGAAATGCACTTCCCCTTTATTCCCAGCCAGCGTGGAAATCCGGAAACCATCGGCTATCCGGCCCCAGACCAGCCGGGGCTCAGTGAAAACGCCTCGGGGAGGAGAGGCACCGCTACCTCCCGGAGGAGCGGCACCGGTTCCGTCCCCGCCGCACCGCAGACCGCCGGCCCACCCTCTGCGGGAGCGGGAGCGGCTCCCGAGCCCTCCGCGGGCGGACCGCGGGGCATCCCCCGACCCGGGCGGGCGGGCTGGCCCCCGGCCCCCAAGGCGGCGGCCGGCCCCAGGTCACCGCCCTTTGCACAGCCCGAGCCGGACCGTCCCCAGCGCATCTCGTGACTCCGGGCGCAGCAGCCCCGGGTCCGGGCGAGCCGGCGGCGTCGAGGGTCCGGCTCCACCCGAGCGGGAGGGGCGGGCCGCCCCGCGGGGGGACCCGGCAGCCCCGCGGACAGGCCGGCGCCCCCGCGGGCGGGCGCACCTGAGGGGGCGGGCCGCCCCGCGGGAGGACCGGGCAGCCCCGCGGACAGGCCGGCCTCCCCGCGGCGCACCTGAGGGGGCGGGGCGCCCCGCGCGGCCTGGCCCTCCGGCCCCCGACGTGTCAGGAAGAGGGACTCCTTACCTCCGGGAGACCCTGGCCCTCCGGCCCCCTGGGCAGCCCCATAGTCCCCCTGCACTGACTGGCGTGCAGAGGCACCGAAGTCCGCGGAGCGGCCGGAGGAGGCGGTCTCCGCCGCGAAGCCGCCACCGGAGCGGAGCGCGAACGGCCACTTCCGCCGCCGCCGCCGCCGCGGGCCGGAGCGCCCGCCGGGGAGCATGCGCGCTGGGGCGGGGACGCGGCGCGCTGCCACTGCGCCTGCGCGAGGCGGCCCTGGCGGAGGCGGGCCTGGGGGCCGCGGAGCTGCGTCCCTCGCGGCGGGGTCTGCATTTCCCTCCAAGAAGCTTAATGACGGGGCCTCTTCCCGCACCTTGGGGATGTTTTTCATCCTGGGCCTCCTCTCTGCTTCGCGGGGGCATGAATCAAGCGGGTTCGGTTCTCTCCGTCAGCCCGACTTGGGGAGCCGCCTGGCTCGGGGTCAGAGTCCGCGCTGAAGAGCGTGGGTCTCACCCGCGCCGGCTCCGGCTCGGCCCCGGCCGGCCGTCCGAGTCTGCCCTTGGACAGACGTCCCACGTGCGGACCAGGAACCCAGCCCCGAAAACGCCTCCCTCACGCCTGAGCCATGCCTCCTGCTCCCCAAGAAAACTCGTGCCCCCATCCCACTCCCCACTCCCCCAGCTTCTGGTCTTCCTTAAGGGAAGGTCTTCTCGAAAATGCGACTCCAGTGTTGAGGTCATTTTAGCTGCCACATCATTACATGATGCACCCCTGTGTATCCCAGAGGATGGCAGCTCTTTGTAGACTTGTCTTCCTGGCCACAAGCCACTGCACCTGCTCCACAATGGCTTCTCCAGCGTTTTCTCCTCCAACCCCCTCCCTCCACGTTCTCCTCCTCCTTCTCCTTCTCCTCCTCCTCTTCTCCTCTTCCTCTTCTTCTTAGTAATGAAGAAAGCAATGGCATCTGGAAACGTTTTTAAAAATTGATTTTGGGGGGTGAGGGTGGGGAACATCATCATGAGAGAGTAACATCTTATGCCATTGGTTCAGAATTGAACCCGTGGCCTTTTGTTGTACAGGAGGAGCTCCAAGCAACTGAGCCACCCGGTCACGGCTGCCTGTGAAAACTTTGGATGCTTCCCTGTGAGCCTTTGAGGAGGGCCAGGAGTGAGAGACTCTGAGCATGAGATAAAAATAGGTTGTGTGTGTGCTTCCTGCCTGCTTTCCAAGTGGTTATTCGGTAAATGTTTGTCCTTGAAGAAATTCGTGCCTTTTGTGCTCCCAGAGTTTATCCTGACAGAACAGAGATGTCTCTGGAACCTTATGCACGGCCCTTTCCTTCTTAAATGTAGTTAGCAAATATTGCTGACAAAACTTTGTGCCACCAGCCCTGGCCAGATGGCTCAGTGGTTTAGAATGCCCTCTTGATAACAGGTTTCTGGTTGGATCCCCAATCAGGGCACATACAAGAATCATCCAATGAATGCATAAATAAGTGGAACAACAGATCGATATCTTGCTCGCTCTCTCAAATCAATACTTGTGCCCCTCCCAACTGTGTGCCACCTCCACCAGACACCAAGGATTAAAAAAAAAATTGAATATGCAAATTAAGCTGTTTAGATGGGAACTCTGTTATGTTAGTTTTATGTGTGTTAAAAAATGATGAGCCCTAGCCAGTTTTGCTCAGTAGTTGGAGCGTTGGTCCGGGTTTGATTTGGTGCAGGGCCCATACCTCAGCTGCAGCTTCATCTCCGGCCCTGGTTGCGGCATGTGCGGGAGGCAACCAATGAATGTTTCTCTCTGTCTCTCCCCTTTCCTTGCATACTCTCTAAAAAACGTCAATGGAAAAATATCCTCAGGTGAGGATTAACAACAAAATGATGAAATAGAAATGACCTCTTGCTCCCACCCATTGTGAAGCCAGTGAAACTCAATTTCTAAGGCATCCACTTTCATAACTCCTCAAGTGTGTTATTTTTGTAATATTAAAAGTGTCCTTCCTTGAGATGGTATTGGATGAGGGAGACTGGAGGGTGATAATTGGTAGACACTGTTGGATGACCAGACAGGCATTGATTCCTAGGGACAGGGAGCACAGTCTCACACAGCAAGCAAGCCTGAATAGTGTATATAAAGCGGCCCCAGGAATAGAGCTTACAGAATAATAGGACTCGGTAGGCTACACAGGAGTCCCATATTGTAAATGCCTCTGCAATGTTTCAAAACAAAACATGAGCAGCTATCTTTCCCAATAAGGAACTGTCCCGTTAACTTTCTGTGTAAGGTCACAGTAGCAGACTTGAGTTGACAGCATGTTTTGTTTTTCGCCTAAGATCCCAGCAAAAACAACTCAAGAATGCTTGGGCAGCCCACTTTGGAGAGAGAAACCCGCACAACCTTGGAGACAATGTAGGTTTGTGAGGACTCTCCTAGATAAACGCGTCTCTCTCCTTCTCTCCTGGCTCTGGGTGTCCACACACACACACACACACACACACACACACACACACACGTCATCTCCCTGGTGAGGTATCGGGGATGAGGGATCCCCTGTCCCTCCTCTGCACATCCAGCACAGAGGTGTGTGCTGTTCTTCTAAGTGCAAGATTCTCAGGACCCTCACAGATACTTTTCTCCTGGGTAAAGGGTGCCATAGTAAAGAGCTTCCTGTTAGGACCGCCTTTATCCTGGAGGAAGTTTACTATAGTCTTAATCATCCTCTCCTCGTCTTTCTATTGGTCCTTTCGTTCTGGGCTCTTGCTGTGACTAAGAAGGGGAATCACGAGGTCTTTAAGCAGGAAAGGACTTTAGGCGGCATGTAGTACAATTATGGGTGTTTGGGAAAGCGGAGTGACATAGTTTAGGTTACAGATTATGTTAGTGGCAGTGCTGGGACTAGAGCCCCACATTTCTGATTTACAGTGTCCATTTATTCATCTATCATCCACCCACCCATTCATCCAACAGGTATTCTGAGATCCTTCTATGTCATTGGCTCTCAAGCTTGGCTGTGTGTTAGAACCACCTGGAGAGCTTGAAAAGCTACCATTGCCTGAGTTCCACCCCCAGAGGTTCTGATTGAATTGATTTGGGGAGGAACATAAAATTTATTTTTTCTTTAAAATATATTGTTTTATACATAAGACAATATGTATTGTTTATATACACTGAGTGGTCAGATTATTATGATCTCTGAATGCATAATAATCTGGCCACTCAGTGTGTGTGTGTGTGTGTGTGTGTGTGTGTGTGTGTGTGTATTAGAGTTAGAGGCTTGGTGCATGAATTCGTGCATGGGTGGGGTCCAGCTAGCCTGGCAATGGGGAGGGAACGTGGGCGGTTGGCCAGCCTGCCTGCTGATGGAACTCCTGGTTAAGGGGACAATTTGCATAATAGCTTTTTATTATATAGTATATACACCCTGTGGCCAGATTATTATGCATTCAAAGATCATAATAATCTGGCCACTCAGTGTGTAAATCAATACAGTCATATACCCTGGGCTACGTAGTAGTGAACAGTAACCTCATTACTATAATGTTTCCTTATAAAGCACAGTGGCACATAAAATTTTAAATTCTTAAACAAACTAAGAGTCCTTAAGTTACAAGAGTTCTTCCTGAAAATTCTTAATTATATGCCAATCCATTCCCAAAAAGTAAAAGTTTATGACACTTTTTATTGAGGGGAAGTGAATATTAAAACTTCACAGGTGATTCCCCTGAGCAGCCAGTTTGAGAACCACACCTCTCTGCGCTGGAGATACTGCAGTCACTGAACCAGACAAGATAATTACTGACACAAATTAAACATGTAAATTAATAAGATAATGTTGGGCAGAAATAAGTGCTCTGTAGGAAAAAAAAAAACCAAACAAACCAGTGTAATGTGATAGGGCGTAGCTGAAATCAGAGGCTCCTTTAGATGAAAGACTCTCAGGACTGAGGGGAGACCTAAATCCGGAGAAGGTGCCACGGGAGCGTCGCAGGGAAAAGCACTCCAGGCAGAAGGATGTCCGGATGTCTCCCCTCAGCCCCTCCAAATCCACTCTCATCCCCTCACCCTGCCTGCTGCTATGTAAGGCTGGCCGGAAGGACCTGCAGCAGGGTGCAGAGTGTGGGCATCTAGTGTGGGAAGATCCGGTGTGGGTCCTGGGGTGGAGAGATCTAGGCCATGGGGCCTAAGAGGGGAATCTCACCGTGACTTGGTTAAATGTATCAGGAACCTGAATGCTATTCCTGGAAATGGTGATTCCACTTTTAGTGTTTATGTACAGAGATCTCCATCACAGTGTCATCTAAGAGAGAAAAACCTGGAAACTATGTAAATAGCCCATAAAAAGGAACTAGTTACATACATTATATTTACCAGTAAAAATATGCACTGCAGCAGGCCATGAACGGAAAGGAGGAGAGATGAGGCTATCTAAATATTAGCAATGTTTGCCTGTCAAAAAGTCATTTCAAACATTTAAAAGACAAACTGGAAAAATATTCATTATCTGTGACAAGAGTTATTACAAATGAGGAAAAAATTAATAGAAAGACTTGAACAAGAATACCTAAAAGAAATTGTCACTAAATACTTTTAAAAAGCAGATTCTCAGCCTTACATTAAAAAGTTAAAATTAGGTACCTTTTTACATGGAAGAAGTAATGTTTTAAGAACATTGAATTAACGCCATAGCACTCCTAGTCATTAAGTTTTTCCAAGGGTTCTGGAGGGCAAACTGGCAAAGTTAATTTTTCAGGAAAAATTCATTGAGGGCCCACTGTGTGCCAGGCCCTGAGAAGGGTTCTCATTGGGGGAGGGGGAGTGAGGCAGCACCCAAGGGGCATTTGGAGTTTTCAGAGTGTCTGGGAGGTATTACCAGCATCTAGCACTCAACATTTGTTAAGGATATCAAGTGTCCTACATTGACTTTGAGTCATAAGAATTGCTCTGGCAAGAGGAATGTGGGAAGATATGATATCATACCAGAGTGGGGCAGAGATGTTAAGAGCCTTTCATTATGAGTTTCCTTCACTCTCTTACGTTCTTTCCATCCATCACAAGAACATACCCAAGTAACCACTACAGCCTTGCCGAGGCCCTTGAATGAGAACCATATGTGGGAGAAAAGGCCCAGACCCAGCCAAGCCAGACTCATGAGTGGGATATCAGTGTTCATTGTGATCACTGAGATTTGGAGAGTGTTTGCTAAGCACTGTCATTACAGCACAACTTAACTAATACACAGAACAAGAAAGAATTGTTCCTCCAAATGCTTTAATCCTCTGCCCGAAAAGGGACAAAATGGAGCTGTGGATGAATGTGCACAGCTGATATAAAAAAATTGTATGACTGTGTGTTAAAATAAGTGCCATTCATGACAAGTTGAAACATGGATGAGAAAGGAGCGGGAGCAATAATTTGAGTGGGGAGTCAATGACAGCTTCTACAAGGACGTAAGACCTCTACAAGGTCAAGGAAGAGTGAGGCTCTGAATGGGGGAAGCGTTGCAGGCTGAAGGACCGGTGTGGGCACAGCAGGAGTGGGTGGGCCTGGGGGCTGGAGTGCAGAGAGCAGAGGTAGAGGGGCCGGGGCCAGGCAGGACCCTGGGACCATGGGAAGGGGCTTGGATTTCACCTCGGCACAGTGAGAGCAATCAGAGGGCTTAAAGAAACATTATTTGATAAACATGCTGTGCTATCACTGGAGTCGAGTCAGCCCTTGGTGTGTAGAAATTGTTCCGCAGTGACGAGATTGCTCATGTGCAACTCCTGCTGCCGTACATATCACGGGGCTTGGTAAATCGCAACAATTGAAATCCAACCCTTCCACTGTCTGAAAATGGAGGGAAAGAAAGCAATGACTCAGGAAATGCACTTTGAAATAATCTACATTTATATAACACTAGAGGCCGAGTGCATGAAATTTGTGCACTGGGTGGGGGGTGTCCCCATAGCCCAGCCTGCCCCCTCTCACAGTCTGGGAGCCCTCAGGGGATGGCCTACTGATGGCTTAGGGTCACAGTCTGGCCTCCTTCTGAGGGCTGATCTAAGGCTGCTGGGGCTGGGCAGTGGTGGCAGCTTGGACATGTCCCTGCCTCCACTCGAGGGCTGCTGAGGGCCAGGCCACTCCCTTGCATGTTGTTCTCTCAAGCTCGGGGCTGAGCCTGGTCCCTCCTCCTGAGCTGGTCGTGACCATTACAGTGTCCAGGCCCTATTTTCATATATATATATATATATATATATATATATATATATATATATATATAATGTGGCCTGATCATGAAGGTTGTTTACATTAAAAAGGAATTAATTAGAGGAAATATTTTAATATTGCTATTTGTCCTTTCTCTACAATAGAAGTATCAGAGGTGAAAGAAAATTAGTAAAGTGTATGAAAATCTTCCTCCTGTCAGAGTCTGGGGTGTGCTGTGGGACCCAGAGTCAAGTCCCCACCACCCATATGCGCCTTGAAATCTCATGAGACACAGACCAGGCCAGCCCCACCCCCATCAAGCGCCACAGGGGGTGGACACACCCTCAGGTCCCCTGGCCTGGTGCCGGTCAGGGGAGCAGCCTCAGGGCCTCCGTCAAGCCCTACCAGGTAGGGGGCACAGCCTCAGGTTCCCTGGTGCAGCCTCAGGTCCCCCAGCCCAGTGCTGGGGTGGGGAGCTTGAACTGAGGTCCCCCGACCCAGGCCAGGGAAGGAGGCACTGCCTGAGGTCCCCCAGCCTGGCAGCAGGGTGGGGAGTGTGGCCTGAGGTCCCCCATTAAGCCCCCCCAGGTGGGGGACGTGGCCTGAGATTCCCAGCCAAGCCTTGAAGGGCAGAGGAGGATGGCCTGAAGTCCCTCGTCAGGCCTCACCGGGAGGGGCTGCAGCCTTAGGTCCCCCGTCAAGTCTCCCTGGGTAGGGGGTGAAGCCTGGGTCTCCCGCTCAGCACCGGAACAGGGGGTGCACCTTGAGGTCCCCCATCAAGCCCTGCCAGGCTGGGCTGTGGCCTCAGGTGCCCTGGTCCAGTGCTGGGACAGGGGTTGTGGCCTCAGGTCCCCTGACTCGGTGCTGGGGTGGGGGATGTGGTCTAAGGTTTTTTGGCCTGGTGCCAGGGCAGGTGGTGTGGCCTGAGGTCCCCCGGGCTGGTGCTGGGGGGTGTGGGCATGGCCTACAGTCCCCTGTCCCAGCCTAGTACCAGGCAGCCTCAGGTCCTGGTTTGTTTGCTGACTGCTCCTTAAGGCTTGTTATGGGAACTCGGCTTCTGCTGTGGGTGCAGACCATCTTGTGTTACAGAAACCCCACCTCCACTGTGGGTCAGCATATTTGTGATGGTGTGATGGTCAATTTGCATACTCCCTCTTTATTAGATAGGACTAGAGGCCTGGTGCATGAAATTCATTCACTGGAAGTGGGAGGGTCCCTCAGCTCGGTCTGCACCCTCTCCAATCTAGGACCACCTGGAGGATGTCCGACTGCTGGTTTAGGCCCAATCCCTCAGTTGGACATCCCTCTCACAATCTGGGACCACTGGCTCCTAACTGCTCATGTGTCTGCTTACCTGATCACCCCTAACCACTCTCTCTGCCTCCCTGATCACCCGTAACCCCTCTGCTTGCCTGATCACCCCTAACAACCTCTTCCAGCCTGCCTGATCACCCCTAACTGACTCTCCTGATAGCCCCTAACTGCCTCTGCCTGCCTGATGCTCCTAACTGCTCTTCCCTGCCAGCCTGATCACCCTTAACTGCTCTCCCCTGCTGGCCTGATTGCCCCTAATGTCCTCTGCCTCGGCCCCTGCCATCATGGCTTTGTTCGGAAGGATATCTGGTCTATCCAGTCTAATTAGCATATTACCCTTTTATTAGTATAAATTATCCTAGAAATTACAGTTTCATCAAGTGAAAGTGAATGAGAGAAAATCCAAAATTACTTTAGAAAAGAGACTGAAAAGTGATCCAAAGGAGAGGACTTCTTAAATAGCAATGAAGACACATATTTTCAGTTCAAAATCAAATTATGAAATTAATTTACTAATAAGATTTATACACTTGTAGATTTTTTTTTAATCTTCCCATTTCTTAGTAAAGATAAAAATTACTGCCATATTTCTGGATTATTTTATCAGGCATGTTAACATCAACAAAAATACTCTAATTACTCTACCAACAAATAGTATAACATGCAAGTCATTAATTTATAAGATTAGCATTTAAATAATCTTAAATTATAAAAATCACCATAAAAATTATAATCTTGAAAGTATCTAGTTGAATCATTGTGTCATCTTTTAAAAATATATATATTTTATTGATTTTTCACAGAGAGGAAGAGAGAGGGATAGAGAGCTAGAAACATTGATGTGAGAGAAACATCCACCAGCTGCCTCCTGCACACCTCCTATTGGGGATGTGCCCACAACCAAGGTACATGCCCTTGACCAGAATTGAACCTGGGACCCTTCAGTCCACAGACCGACGCTATATCCACTGAGCCAAACCGGTTTCCGCCATTGTGTCATCTTTTAAGAATAGTAAAAAGTAAGAGAAAATAAATCATAATTACATTAGTAGAGAGAAAGAAAATGATCTTGTTAAAGTTCTGGATCTCCAGAAATGGACTCAATGCAAGATGCAATCAACTTGGAAGGTGCATTCCCTCTGTTTTCAGGTTGTGTGGACCAAGGTCTGAATCCAGTGTTTGGTGTAGCCACACTTCTTATTGCCAGTGGGAGAGGTGATGGGCCAGCAAAGGCCCTCAGTGGAGAGAACTTGTAGGGAGGCTCTTACTCGCTTATCAGAATGGGAGGAAGGACAGAGGGACCTCTTCTCAAGAACTACACTGTGGACAAGGAGGTGTGCATGGGATTGTTCTTGGCAAGCATTGTTAGAAAAATACTAAGAAAATACTAAGTATAACCTAAACAGTCATCAAAAGAATAGACTTATAATTTGTGATATTGTTATACAGTGAGTTAATATGCAATGGTGAAAGTGAACTAGAGTTACATGTTTGAACATGGATAAATATGAAAAAACTAGAGGCCCGGTGCATGAAAATTCATGTAATGGAGGGGGCATCCTCAGCCCAGCCTGCTCCCCTCACAGTCCGGGAGCTCTCAGGGGTGGGAGGTGACCCAGTGATCAGGGGAAGGCAATGCTCCATCACACCCCTGCTGCTGCCACTGCCGGCAGTGCAAACCTTGGCCGGCCCTGGTTACCTGAGCCTTGGGTGGCCCTGGGAAGCTGGGTAGCTGCCATCCAAGGCTTGCCTGTGCCTTGGGCTGGCCCTGGGTGCCTGGACAGCTGACATCTGAGGCTTTCCTGCACCTCGGGCCAGCCCTGATGAGACTGAGGGACTCCAGAGGCAGGTGTGCCTCTGGAGTCCCTCAGGACCTGCACTGCTTCCACAGCAAGGCTGAGGGGACTGGGCGCTGCCATCTTGTGGCTGTGGGTGCTGCCATCTTTGAGGGTGTGGCAGTCAGTTAGCATATTCCCTCCTTATTGGCTATGGGCACTGCCATCTTTGAGGGTAGGCAATTAGCATACTCCCCCCTTATTGGCTGTGGGTGCCACCATCTTTGAGGGCAAGACACTCAATTAGCATATTCCCTTATTGGCTGTGGTTGTTACCATCTTTGAGGGTGGGGCAGTCACTTAGCATATTCCCTCTTTATTAGATAGGATGTAAAGTTGAGTTTTTAAGAAAAGCAACTTTTATAATGATTTGCTAAGTTTTCATTCAATGCTTATCCTATCTAATAAATACTGAATATGCAAATTAACCATCACTTTGAGACAAAGATGGCGGCGCCCACAGCTGATAAGGAGGAATATGCAAATTGATGTGACAAAGATGGCAGCAGCCAGGCTGGGATGCTTGCTTCATTGCCATGGTGATGATGCAGGTGTTCCACTCTGCCCCAGCCACTCTGGGCCTCTGGGTAGCCCACGAAGGTGGAAGGTGGCTCAGGGCAGGAGCAAAGGCAGAAGGGTCTCGGGTGCTGGAAGCCAGGGGAAGGAAGGCCTATTCTTGCACGAATCTTCGTGCATCGGGCCTCTAGTGGATGCATAAATGTGTAATGTGAAAGTGTGCCTGGATATTATGCTCAAAATCCTGGTTTTCTCTGGGAAAAAAGGAGGAAGGAGGACGCAAGAGTAGCAACTCTATCTCTAATGTTTTATTTTGTGGGGAAAGACAATCTAAGGCAATTATGCTATAATACATATTTGATAAAGGTGGATTATTCATGGATGAGTAATTTTATTTTATGCATATTTTAATTATTTTATAATAAAGGTATGCTGAAAATGAGATAAACAAATCAACTACTAAAATGAATTAGAGGCAATAAGAAGGAACAGAGGAACTGAAACTGGTTTGGCTCAGTGGATAGAGCGTCGGCCTTCGCACTGAAAGGTCCCAGGTTCGATTCCAGTCAAGGGCATGTACCTTGGTTGTGGGCACATCCCCAGGAGGGGGTGTGCAAGAGGCAACTGATCGATGATTCTCTCTCATCGATGTTTCTGACTCTCTATCCCTCTCTCTTCCTCTTTGTAAGAAATCAATAAAATATATTTTTTTAAAAAAGAAGGAACAGAGGAGTTTGACTATGAATCAAAGAAAGATGGTTGAGAACAGCATGACTGCTGGAGAACTTTTTCCTTTGGCATTTTTTGAAGATGGCAAAGACTTAAATATTTTTAAAAATTAGTTTTCAGTATAGAAGCCAGTTGAAGGACAAAAAAAGATGCAAAATACAGACTTGAACCTTAGCGTGTGGCTCTTACATATCTCCCTCAAAAAACAAAACAAAACAAAACAAAACAAAACAAAACAAAACAAAACATGACCTACCAGTGTATGAACCAGAAAGTCATGGTTGATTCCCAGTTAGGGCACATGCTCGGATTGCAGGCACATTCCCCAGTAGAGACATGTAGGAGGCAGCTGATCAATGATTCTCTCACATCATTGATGTTTCTATCTCTCCCTTTCTCTATATTCTATCTAATAAAGAGGGAATATGGAAATTGACCATCACTTTGTCACAAAGATGGCAGCGCCCAGTCCCCGCAGCCCCACTGGAGTCGTCCTTTTAGCCCTTGATGTGTGGTGAGGGGCAAGCAGGCCCCCGCAGAGAGCCCACCGTGTGATATCACGCTCAGTAGGCTGCCTGTTGCTTCTATGGGAGCTGGCAGGAACTCCAGGGCACCCTCAGAGCCATGCTGCTTCCATGGGAGCCAGGAGGGTCCTCGCCAATTTCGCAGGAGGTGGGAGGGACCTGCACTGCTTCCGGGGAGTCGGGCTCACCGTCTCCTCTCTGGGCCTGCACTTGGCCTCAGAGGCTGGGGGAACTGCCCGAGCCAGGACGGCAGTGAAGCAAGTATTCTGCCAGGCTGCTCACGTTGCCCGCTCTCAGCAGCTTCTCTCCCCCCACTCCCACCCCCCTCAACTGGCTTCTATACTGCAAATTAATTTTAAAAAAAATTAAGTCTTTGCCATCTTCAAAAAATGCCAAAGGAAAAAGTTCTCCTGGGGACTGGGGAACTCCAGTGGGGCTGAAAGGACTGGGCTATGGGTGCTGCCATGTTTGTGACCGAGTGATGGTTAATTTTCATATTACTCTTTTATTAGATAGGAGATGTATATAACAAAATATGTTTTTTCCCTATAGCTCCTCAAGAAAGGAAAAAGACCCTAACCAGTTTGGCTCAGTGGATAGAGCGTCGGCCTGCAGACTGAAGGGTCCCAGGTTCGATTCCAGTCAAAGGCATGTACCTTGGTTGCAGGCACATTCCCAGTAGGAGATGTGCAGGAAGCAGCTGATCAATGCTTCTCTTTCATTGATGTTTCTAACTTTCTACCCCACTCCCTTCCTCTCTGTTAAAAAAATTAATAAAATATAATTAATAAAAAATAATATTTAAAAAAAGAAAGGACAAGGACTATTTGCGGTTTATCTGCATGCTCAGAGCCTGCCTTGCACAAGTGCACCAGGGCTGGATGGGTGCATAGATGGCTGGCTGGATGATGAGGGATGGTAAAGAGTAGAAAAGTGTGTAGTCAAACACTGTGTGCATCAGAGTGGCCACAAGGTGGCAGATGTGACAGTCAATGATTATCTTCAGAGAAGTTCAAATGGTACCGTGTTTCCCCAAAAATAAGACATCCTCCGAAAATAAAACCTACTTACAGGTTTCCTTCTGAGTGAAGTATAAGTCATCCCCCCGAAAATAAGGCCCCCAGAATTCACAGTTTGTCTGGTTTGTGTTGACAACTACCGTACTACCGTATCATATACAGGTAACTAATTTCCTTTATTTTCATTTAACAATAAATGTGTACCGTATTCTTCTTCATGGAAAAATAAGACATCCCCTGAAAATAAGACCTAGCGCATCTTTGGGAGCAAAAATTAATATAAGACACTGTCTTATTTTCGGGGAAACAGGGTAGCTACATATTCTAAGTTCTCTCCTAAGTAGGCTTACATGAGGGGAATATGCTCAGTATTAAGTGGAAACTGTGACTATCCTGTCATCTACTAATTTTGCATTTTGAATGTCACCAGGTCCACTTAGTCTTTCCTGGAAAAGGAGCTCTTGGTGAAAAAAAATTCATTGACTGAACATATATGTCTGTCCTGAAATCCAAATAAAATAATGGAAAACTGTGATTTCCATTACAAGGACAAAGAGAATGAAAGAAAAAACACAAAAGTGTTATTATAACCAATTTGTTAAACTGGTTATAATTGTTAAGGTACAAGCAGGAAGCCACCTAGTTTTCTTCCTATTAATCTTCTTTAAAGTTGCTTTTTAAAGATTTTCTTTCTTCCTCACCTAGGTGATATCTTGTGCAGATTCTAAGTCTCTTTTGGGCACTTTTATATATTAGAATAACCTCCTTTTTAGATATTAAGAAGTTCAATCTAATCTAGTCTTTAATATTTTATCCAATTCATACTTTCTCCTCTTCCTTGCTTTGGTCTGACCTTGAATTTTGCAAAATGGAAATAAGTGTTCATGTCTATTTTTTTCTCTATCACCCCACTTCTTCCTAATTTACTGATTAATGCTTTTGCCCCACCCCCAGTGTCATGCCAAGGGAAACTGGAATTAGTAGAGAAAAGGGTATTTGAGTGGCGGAGGGCCTAGTGTCCATGCCTCTGTGTGGCACGTGTGCCAAAGATGTGCCTTTCTATTGGAGGTGCTTTTAGAGGGTATTTTTTTTTGTGTGTGTGTGCACTGTCTTGTGGGACTCCTGGACTTGCACTGTTCTCCCCACACTAACTTCGGGGAGTACCATGCAGCTGATGTCTCATGATGTTCCCTTAATTTCCCTTCCAACTACTCCTGATACAAGCTCATTCTGCAAATGCAAAACTCTCAGGTGGAGTAATTTCAAGCTCACTTATGCTTTGCTGGTTTCCCAGAGTTGTTGAAAAGACTCATGAATCTCTGTGCAATCTAATGATGGAGGTTCAGACCATTTTCACTCTAGTCCCTTCTTTGTCCTACACAGGCATCTCCAGAGAGCCCCAGGTGACTAGAGGACACTAATCTAATGCCCATGATCTTGATCCAGCATCTAGAGGGATTCAGGAACCTGGAGAAGCCACTGTGCGTAAATTAAATGAGTCCAGAGACGAAACATGATTTTGAAAGGCATCATGAGGAGTCAGAGAAGACTTAGCTAAAGGAACTAAGTTCTCCCTTGTCTCAAGACCCCTTGCCTATTATTAACACAGATTGTCCTAAGGCAGGGTAGATATATACTTCAAAGACCAGGGTTTTAGTATACAGAATCCATCGTTGTAATAGAAGAATTACCACCCAGGAGGAGGCAATAACATGTAGATTGAAATTCCCTTAGCTATCTGGCAGCAAGCAATCCTTTTCAGGTTTGGGGGAATGCCCCAGCTGTTCCGCAGCTGCCGACATGCTGGAATTGGCTTCTGGCACTAATCCCTTTGTCCCTCCACACTTTGTCCAGGTTGCAGCATGGATCAGGTCCACAGGCTTCTGCAGCTTAGCAGAAGCAGCCTGGGGCTGAGACGTTGGTCTCCACTCATGGCAGTGAATCTGGGATCTTGAATGCGTCTCGAAACCTCTCCTTGTTTGGCCCAAGTTGTGGGGATTAGCATCCAACTTTATTCATTTTTAAAAAATATATTTTTATTAATTTCAGAGAGGAAGGGAGAGAGATAGAAATATCAACGATGAAAGAGAATAATTGACAGACTGCCCCTGCACACCCCACATTGGGGATCGAGCCTGCAGCCCAGGCATGTGCCCTGACCTCTTGATTCATAGGTCAACCACTGAGCCATGCAGGCCAGGCAAGTAACATCTATTTTAAATAATCACACTCTTATGTGTAACTTTTTTTAAAAAAAACACCCACAGACTCTGAGGAGTCTCTTACCTTTTTATTTATTTCTTGGTTTGTGTATTTATTTATCTTAATGTATGGGCTAAAGATGGGAGGTGGGCTAAGGCTCAGGACTTGTCTTATGTCTCTTAATGAGTCCTGTGTAAATGGACTAGCATCTTCCTTTAAAGTATGGGATTACATTTCATTCTGGGCTTTGAGCCCCAGCCAAGACTCCAAATTTATTTTTAAAACCTCACTTAACAGCCTTGTACACTCTAAGTATATAATTACTAGACGCCTGGTGCATGAAATTCATGCATGGGGTTGGGGGGATTGTCCCTCAGCCCAGTCTGCACCATATCTGACTGCCTGGGATCAGGCCTAAACCAGCAGTCGGACATCCCTCTCACAATCCAGGACTGCTGGCTCCCAACTGCTTGCCTGCCTGCCTTCCTGATTGTTCCTAACTGCTTCTGCCTGCCAGCCTATCCACCTCCTAACCACTCCCCTTCCAGCCTGATTGATACCTAACTGCTCCCCTGTCAGCCTGTTTGCTCCTAACTGCTCTCCCCTGCAGGTATGATCACCCCTAACTGCCCTCCCTTGCAGGCCTGGTCCTTCCCAACTGTCCTCCTGCTGGCCATCTTGTGGTGGCCATCTTATGTCCACATGGGTGCAGCCATTTTTTGTGTTGGAGTGACAGTCAATTTGCATATTACTCTTTTATTAGAGAGGATAGAGGTCTGGTGCACAGATGGGGGCCAGCTGGTTTGCTCTGAAGGATGTCCCAGATCAGGGTGGGGGTTCCCTTGGGGTGTGTGGTGGTGTGGGCAACGGGCCTGTGGTGGTTTGCAGGCCAGCCATGCACCCCAGCAACTCAAGTGGAAGCCCTGGTATCAGGTTTATTTATCTTCTACAATTGAAACTTTGTAGCCTGGAGTGGAGCCAAGCCTCCTGCTCACTCTGTAGTGGCAGCCATGTCTGTTGGAGTTTATGTATCTTCTATAATTAAAACTTTGTAGCATTAAGCGGAGGCCTGGGCTGGCTAGAGTGTGTGGAAAGCTTGGCTTCCTCCATCGCCTGGGAAACCCAAGCCTCTCTCCTGGTTTCTGTGGATGTAGCCATCTTGGTTGGGTTTATTTGCATAGTTGCTCCTGATTGGCTTGTGGGTGTGGCTCGTGGGCATGGTGGAGTGATGGTTAATTTGCACATTACTCTTTTATTAGGTAGGATAGATAATTACTAATTATAATTAACTAGAGGCCTGGTGCATGAAATTTCGTGCACTGGGTTGGGGATCCCTCAGCCTGGCCTGCACTCTCTCGCAGTCCGAGACCTCTTGCTCCTTACTGTCACCTGCAGGTGAGGCAGGAGAGCTCCCACCACTGCCATTGTGCCAGCTGTGAGCCTGGCTTCTGCTGAGTGGCACTCCCCTGTGGGAGCACAATGACCACCACGGGGAAGCTCATGCATTTAGCGTCTGCCTCCTGGTGGTCAGAGTGCATCATAGCAAAAGGTTGTTCTGCTGTTTGGTCAATTTTGCATATTAGATTTTTATTATATAGGATAATAATTAGAATTTAAAGATAAAGTTATTGGGAATTAAAAAATTATAACTGAAATTAAAAATTCAATAGCAGAATTGGAAGATGGAGCCTAAGAAATATCCAGGAGGTCAGGCATCCAATAGAATTTAACAGGGGAAGGATTTTTCAAAGAAATAATAAAGTGGTATCCAAATTGAAAGGACCCTTTAAATACCAAGCATAAATAATGGAAAAATGAGCCACACCAAAGCACATTACAATGGCATTTTAGAACACTAGAGATTAAGGGAAGAGGCTAAGATTTTACAGAGAAAGATCAGGTCACATAACAAAGAAATGAGAATCAGAATGGCATTTCTCGAGTATTATCAGAAGCTAGAACAGTGTATCAGTGCATTCAAAATTTTAAAGAAAAAGTATTTTCAACCCAGATTTATATCAAGCAGGAGATAGAATAAAAATATACTTAAACATGCAAAATGTACTTTCTAGTTGTCTATACATAACATTCATTCTTCCTTGTTTTCTTTCTAGCAGAACTTGTTCAGCTTAAAAATGTGCTCAGTTAAATGCTCCATTTTCCAGCCTGTCATGCAGGTTACCATAGACATGTGACCCAATTCTGAGAATGAAATGTAAGTGGATGTTTTCTAGGAAAAAATCCTTCAAAATTGGTAAGACACAGCGCACAAGTTGTTTGCCCTTTTTTGCTGTGGTCCTGCCTCGAAAAGTGACAGGAAGCTGGAGTTGGAGCAGCATTTCCCCACATTTCTTTACAAGGTCTTGCTACCTGTACACATTATTTGAATTCCATGGCTTCCCACCTTCTAGTTGTGTTATCTAACTTTGAAACCTTCCCCTAAGTGAAGACAATATGTTCCCCATTTGATCAAAGCTGTTGTTTCTGTGTGTCTTGTTGGTATCTGTTTTCCCAGGTACCCAGTGGAGTAGGTTTTGAATAAATACTAGTAAATGAGGAAAAAACCAAGATGGCAACAGAGGTAAACGCCTAACTGCAGCCTCACTCAACAATTTCAAAAAATACAATGAAAATATAAAGTGGATTATCCAGACCTATAGGAAAGTTGACTGACTGGAAATTCTACAACTAGAAGGAAAGAGAAAACCAGAAGGAAATCAGAGGAGCTGTAAAAGCCTAAGGTACGGAGACACAGTGCATGCATGGGGAGAGGACAGAGGACGGAGCCAGAGAGGAGGGGCAGCTGAGTGCCTGGCTGGCGTTCCCTAGTGGGAAGGAGATAAAAGCTCCAGACTGTGCTGAGTCCCTGTTCTGACTGCACTGAACCCCAGTTCTGGGCGAGACCCTTGGGCCCCAGCCTCATTCAGAGGGAATCTGGGTTGTAAGGTGAAAGCTCAGGGGAGCGGCGAAAGTCGCACACATTTCGCACAGAGGACAGATGGTTGATTGGGCCTAGGGATTGCCCTAGTGGGAAGGAGACATAAGCTCCGGACTGCTCTTAATCCCACTTCCAACTGCACTGAACCCCAGTTGTGGACTCCTTGGAGGAGAGACTAGACTGTCTGGTAGCAGGTGAAACTCTAGGGCACCTTTCTCTTAGAGGTGCTTGCAGCGAATACCAAAGGACACTAAGGAACACTGAGACTCAGGAATCTCACAGGGAGGGGCTGAGGGGAAGCCAAGGCTGTAGGCTCCACCATGAAACTCCGCCCCATCCAAGCTGAGCACAGAGGATTTTGCAAGTTTCCAAGTCTAGTGGAATAAGGCTGTCTCCTGGCATAGACACAGCTGATCCTCCCAACCTACCAACTCAGGGAAGCAGCGAAAATGCTGAGACGAGGAAACAGATCACAAATGAAAGAAATGGAGGACAAAAAGCAACTGGATATAGAGTTCAAAATCACGCTTATAAGGTTGTTCAAGAATCTCCAAGGCCAATAAAATAAATGAGACCTATGAAGATATGAAAAGGGATGAACTAGAAATAATAATAAAGGATCAACAAGAAATGCTAAAGGATCAACTAGAAATAAAGAATACATTCTCTGAAATAAAAAATATTATACAGAGTCCTAAAAACAGAATGGAAGATTGCAAGAATCAAGTCAAAGTTCTGGAACACAAAGAGCCAGAGGACACTCCTCCACAGAAGCAAGAAGACAAGAGAATCCAGAAAGTTGAAGATAGTGTAAGAAACCTCTGGGACAACTTCAAGCGAACCAACATCAGAATTATGGGCATCCCAGAAGATGACAGAGAGCAAGATACCGAAAACATATTGAAAAAAAAACAGTGACAATCTGAGAGATGCAAATCAAAACAACAATGCAATACCATCTCACACCTGTCAGAATGGCCAACATTAACAAATCAACAAACGATAAGTGTTGGCGAGGTTTTGGAGAAAAAGGAACCCTCGTGCACTGCTGGTGGGATTGCAGGTTGGTGCAACCACTGTGGAGAACAGTATGGAGTTTCCTCAAAAAACTGAAAATGGAACTCCCATTTGACCCAGTAATCCCACTCCTAGGAATATATCCCAAGAAAATAGGAACACCAATCAGAAAGGATATAAGCACCCCTATGTTCATAGCAGCACAATTTACAATAGCTAGGATTTGGAAACAGCCTAGGTGTCCATCAGCAGATGATTGGATAAAAAAACTGTGGTACATCTACACAACAGAATACTATGCAGCCATAAAAAAGAAGGAATTCTCATCATTTGTAGCAACCTGGATGGAATTGGAGAACATCATCCTGAGTGAAATAAGCCAGTCAATGAAAGAGAAACACCACATGACCTCACTCATTTATGGATAATAAAAAACAGTATAAACTGATGAACCATAAGATAGATACAGTGACAGTAAAGCAACAAGCAGACTGTCTAAATACAGCGGGGAGGGGAGGGAAATATGGGGGAGATAAGAGATCAACCGAAGGACTTGTACACATGCATATAAGTATAACCAATGGACACAAAACTCTGGGGAGGGAGGGCATGTTTGAGGGGGGGGGCAATGGTAATATATGTACACAGATAATAAGTTAATTAAAAAAAAGAAAGAAAATCACAAGCCCTGCGAGTACCTCCCCCCCTGTACCATTTGGAAACCATTATTGGCCCCAAGGGACTGACACATTAGGAGGAGTGGGCTCTTGCCAGCCTATTTTGAAAGCTTTGCCTGGCTAGTTTCACTGAACCCCCACCCTTCTCTCCTTTGCCCCATAGTATTTCCTTCCATTAAAGGTTTTGGCAGCTGCTTCTGCTTTGTGCTTACCTTTTTCTTCCTATTTACAAAAACCCATCTTCCTTCATCAGCAAGACCATTTATGTAGTGTGGACATCTACACCCAGCCAGCTCTACTGTCCCACAGAGGTGCACACTGTGCTGTGACCTTCAAATCTAGGAGTGTCAATGGACAGCTATGAGGATGACACAGCATCCCAAGGTACAAGATTGCAGAGAGCACATTGTAGAGAGAGAATAAAAAGAAAGGAGATTAAAGCTTCCTGCCAATCATATACCACTGGGAAGCATTTTAAAACTCATTCTATCCCATTTGACCAAGTGTACACATCTTCAGGGAAGAAATAAAAGCCCAAGAAAGAATGAGATATTCTGCTGTGTTAGACAAATGTCAGACAATAACAATATTCGCTTAGTGAATATTTGGGAAACTGAAATTTTGAAGTATTTAGATGCAAATTACATGTTAATATATGTAAACTAATGGAAATTATCAACAACCTTGATGTTTCTCACAGGTTGACAATGTGGCCTTTGATGCCACAGAAGGGTACCATTGCTGATAGAGTTTCTGAAAATTATGTGGATTATACATCTCTTTATATTTAATGTGAATCATATCTACTTAGCAGTCTGAGCAGTTGCTCTTTTGCCAACAGTTACGCTTGCACATATAAGTAAACAAACATATTTATCACCCCTGGGATCAGTATGTGCTAATAAAGTTGCTGCTGCTTGCAAAAAAAAAAAAAAAACAGTGACAGAAAACTTCCCCCACCTGGGGAAAGAAATAGACTTATAAGTCCAGGAAGCACACAGAACCCCAAACAAAAGGAATCCAAAGAGGACCACTCCAAGACACATCATAATTAAAATTCCAAGAGCAAAAGACAAAGAGAGAATATTAAAAGCAGCAAGACAAAAGCAGGTAGTTATCTATAAAGGAGAACCCATACGACTGTCAGCTGATTTCTCAACAGAAACCATGCATGCCAGATGGGAATGGCAAGAAATATTCAAGGTGATGACTATCAAGAACCTACAGCCAAAAACACTCTACCCAGCAAAGCTATCACTCAGAATCGAAGGCCAGATAGAGTTTCATAAATAAATTTAAGCTAAAGGAGTTCATCACTGCCAAGCCAGAATTATATGAATTGCTAAAGGGGTTCTTTAGGAAGAGGAAGAAAATAAAGATAAAAATTATGAACAACAATACATAACTATCAACAAGTGAATCTAAAACCCAAGGGAAGTAAAAATCATGATGAACAATATCAACTGGTGAATATAATAGAATCAGAGGTATGGAAGGGGAGTGGACTGACGATTCTCGGGGATTCTCGGGGAAATGGGGAATGGGGGGGGGGCGGGAAGAGACTGAACATAAACTGCACCTATGGATGAGGACAATGGGGGATGGGGAAAGGGCAGAGGGTGGGATGGAAACTTGGTGGAGGGGAGCAATGGAGGGGGGGGAAATGAGGAACATTTGTAATAATATGAACAATATAGATTTATTTAAAAAATAAATAAATACTAGTAAATGAGCCAAAGAGTGAAGAAACATCCTCCCCTTCTATTCCTTCCAAGACACCCTCACTCTTCTTTAAGACTTTAGCACTTAAATAATACTTTATTTTCATCACCATCACTTGCTCGCAACTTCCATACCATCAATACCCATAGATCCTTCCAATCTCTGACCCCAATGTGCCTTGACTTCCCATGGGATTGCTAAATGATTCACAAGTTCTGTTCATTTTCGCATCCTTATTTTCTTCTCCTAAATGTTTTATTGCCTCTCACCAGAAAAATTATAGTTCCATGCACTTGCACCAGATTTATCCCACCTGACTAACACAGCTTTTGACTTAAAAACCAGCTTATTAAAAATAGTCTGTGGACTTTTTCTCCCTCACAATCTAGTCTCAACACATCTTCCTCTCCTAAGCTCTCACAGCCACTCTAGATTTCTCACTCCTGCTGAAACCCACTTGAATTTTTTTCTAGTTCTTCATAATTGTTTATACTATTCTTGCTGCCTAGAATTGTACTTCAATTGCCTCCAGCCCACAGCCCTTTCTTTCAGCCAATTGAAAATGTGCTCATTGTCCTAGAAGCAGTTCTAACCCACTTTATCCTTATGAAGCATTCCCCAGTGTTTCAAGCAGAGTTGATCCCTGGGGCCGCTCTGACAACAAAAACATTTTGCTATTAAGTCTATTGCAGCATTTATTCAGACAGTGAGCAGTTATTTGACCATGCTCACTCACTGAGGATGCTCCATTTCTGTAATACTCACAGACGTAGCCCACCGTGCCTGGCATGTACACACATTAAACATTGTTAGATGAACTGGATTGAGATTCAAGGAGCTTTTCCTGACTGTGATTTAAGTCTAGTGACATATGGAAATAGGCAAGGGCAATGCATATCTACTCCCTTAGGCAGACTGCCTCATAATTATTTTTAAAGTTTTCTATTTTATCAAAGAGCCTTAGAAAATGCTCCTTTTCAAAGCTCTATCAAAGTATTATTTTTCTAATTAATTATTGCAGAGGGATAACTATTGCATAAATCAATTTTCAACTTAGTTTGATCATGATCACTAATGAAATAAATTGAAGATCTGTAGCCCCAAAGAGAATGTTTTCAGATGAATAATATATTTTATTTGTCACCAGTCCTCAGGCTCAATTTATAGTGAAATTAACTGAAAGTGGATTGAAAATAATTGTCAGCTCATTGTCAGTCTGCATTTCTAAGGCCCTGAATAGATAGAATGACGAAAGGTAATTTCGTTTTTCTTCGTAATTGCTTCTGAATAATGCCAGAGCTTTTGAAAGAGCATGAGGCTGTGCATTTTGAAAATTGCAAAGAAAATGCAAAGCTTGGGTTGAATACCAAAAATTCTCAATATGTCAGATGTAACAGAATTAACATTTCTAGGGTTCTTTGCAGTCTGTTCCACTAAAACTGTCTACAACAGATAACATGATTGTAGACTTGAGATATGAAAAACACTATTTTACATGTCAACACAGAGTTAGGATGGGATCTGAGTTCAATTACTTTTATGGGAATTTCTGAAAGGGGTTAGAATCCAATAAAGTTCTTTTCTTTATAAATTAAAAAAATTGTCAATTATTTATATTAATATCATGTGTTCAGCATAGTGGTTAGACATTTATATAACTTATGAGGTGATCCCCCAATAAGTCTGGTGCCCACCTGACATCATACATAGTTATTACAATGTTATTGACTATATTCCCTATGCTGTACTTTACATACTCATGATTATTTTGTATCTGCCAATTTATACTTCTTAAACCCTTCACCTTTTTTCACTCAGCCCCCAAACCTCCTTTCTATCTGGCAACCATCAGTTTGTTCTCTGTATCTCTGAGTCTGTTTCTGTTTTGTTTTTTTTTTCATTTATTTTATTTTTTAGATCCCACATATAAGTGAAATCATATGGTGCTTATTTGTCTTTCTCTGTTTGACTTATTTCACTTAGCATAATACCCTCTGGGTCTATCCATGCTGTCACATATGGTAAGATCTTTTTTTTTATGACAGTAATGTTCCATTATGTATGTACCACTTCCATTTGTCTATCAGTGGACACTTAGCTTTCTTCCATATCTTGGCTATTGTAAACAATGCTGTCATGAACATAGGGATGCATATATCTTTTCAAATTAGTGTTTTGGATTTCTTTGGATAACTACCCAGAAGTGGAATTTATGGTACTTATATTTTTAATATTTTTAGGAACCTCCATCCTATTTTCTGCAGTGGCTGCCCCAATTTGCAATTCCACCAACAGTGCATGAGGGTTCCTTCCCTTTTCTCAGCACCTTGGCCAACACTTGTTTATTGATTTAATCATGATAACCATTTTGCATTTGCCTGATGATTAGTGACTGTAGGGAGCAGTTAAAGGGTTAAGCCTCAGACAGACCTACCTGCTGGCAAAGTCTCAACAAGGCCCAGCTTGGAGGGCCCAGTCCTCTAAGCATAATTAAGCTTGATCTTGTGACTGCTCCCTAGATCTCTCCTGGGTGGTTAGTAGGCTGTGGGAGGGCCAGCAAGTGCTGCCAAAACTAGTGAAACTTACAACAACATTGTAAACTACCTTGTTTATCCCTGACCATAAATAAACCGTCAGCTTGCAGTCTGGATCTGTTCTGTGGCCTCAGCCAGAAACAGATGATCCACCTAGACCCAGCTGATTCTCTTGTCTGTCTTTTTTCTCCATCCTTCACTGCCCTCCCTCATGCTCGCCTGTGGGAGCACGGCACAAATGACATTGAGCATATTTTCATTTATATATTGGTCTTCTATATGTCCTTTTTGAAGAAATGTCTATTCACTATGCCCATTTTTCATTAGATTATTGTGTGTGTGTTTATTTGTGTTAAGTTATACGAGTTCTTTATGTGTTTTGAATATTAACCCCTTATTAGATGTATTATTTGTGACTATGTTCTCCCATTTAGTGGGTTATCTTTTCATTTAGTTTATGGTTTCCTTCTCTCTGAAAAACTTTTTAGTTTGATATAGTCCCATTTATTTCTTTTTTCCTTTGCCCAAGGAGACATACTCCCAAAAGTATTACTAAGAGCGATGTCAAAGAGTTTACTATCTGTGTTTTCTTTTAGGAGTTTTATGGTTTTGGTCTTAAATTTAAATCTGTAATCCATTTTGAGTTTATTCTTGTATATGATGTAAGAAAATGGTCTATTTTCATTTTTGTATGTATCTGTCCAGTTTTCTCAACACCAACACCATTTATTGAAGAAACTGCCTTTACCCATTGTATAGTCTTGCCTCCTTTGTCATGGATTAATTGATCATATAGGTGAGGATTTATTTCTGGGCTCTCTATTCTGTTTCATTACTCTATGCATCTGTTTTTATGCTATTTTGATTAACTATAGCTTTGTAGTATAATTTGATGTCAGGTAGTGTGATGCCTCCAACTTTGTTCTTTTCAAGACTGCTTTGGGTATTTTGTGTGTGTGTGTGTGTGTGTGTGTGTGTGTGTGTGTGTGTGTGTGGTTCTATATACATTTTTGGATTATCTTTTCTAGTTTTGTGAAATACACCATTGGTATTTTGACAAGAATTTCATTGACTCTATAGATTGTTTTGGGAAGTATGGACATTTTAACAATGCTAACTCTTCCTTTCCATTTATTTGTGTTTTCTTTAACCAATTTCTTCATGTCTTTTGTTTACCCCCTTTGTTAAATTTATCATTATTATTAATTTTTTGAATCACATATAGATGGGATTTTAAAATTTTTTCTTCTGATTTTTATTGGTGTATAAAAAGCAATGGATTTCTAAATATTTATTTTATATTCTGATACTTTACTGAATTCATTAATTAATTTTAGTAGTTTTTTGGTGGAATATTTAGAGTTTTCTATACACAGTATCATGTCATCTGCAAATAATGACAGTTTTACATGTTCCTTTCCAAATTGGATTCCTTTTAATTTTTTTTTCTTGTCTGATTGCTGTGGCTAGGACTTCCAATACTATTTTGAATAAAAGTGGTGAAAGTAGACATCCTTGTCTTGTTCTTGATCTTAAGGAAAACAGTTTTACCTGTGGGGTTGGCATGTATGGTCTTTATTATGTCAAGGTATATCCCTCTATTCCCACTTTGCTGAACATTTGTATCAAATAAATGTTAGATTTTGTCAATTGCTTTCTCTGCATCTTTTTATATTATCATATAATTTTTATCCCTCATGTTGTCTGGTTTTGTCATCAGGGTAAGCTGGCCTTTTTATTAATGAGCTTAGGAACCTTCCCTTTTCCTGAATTTCTTTGGAATAGTTTGAGAAGGATAGGTTTTAATTCTTTGAATATTTGGTAAAAAAATCACTTGTGAAACCATCTGGTCCAAGACTTTAGTTTGTTGAGAGTTTTTATTATTACTGTCTCGATTTCATTAGTAGTTATTAGTCTGTTCAGATTTTCTGTTTCTTCTTGATTCAGTTTTGACACCTGTATACTTCCAGGAATTTCATTTAATTTACCTTTTCAAAGAAACCAACTCTTGGTTTTATTGATCTTTTATATTTTTTTAGACTTTATTTTCTTTATTTCTACTCGATATTTATTATTTCCTTCTTTGTACTCATTTCATGCTTTTTTTTTTCCTTTTCTTTTACTAGTTCCTTTAGGTGTAAGTTTAGGTTGTTTATTTGAAATTTTTCCTTTTTCTTGAGGTAGGCCTATATTGCTATGGATTTATCTTTTAGAACTGCTTTGTTCTATGTCCCATAGATTTTGGGTAGTAGGTTTCCATTTTCATTCATCTGCAGCTATCTTTTTATTTCTTCCTTAATCTCATTGTTAACCCATTTATTGTATAATAGCATGTTATTTAGCCTCCACGTGTTTGCCTGTTTTTCAGCTTTTTTTCTTGTAGTTGATTTCTACTTTCATACCATTGTGATCAAAGAAGATACTTGATATGAATTCAACCTTCTTAAATTTATTGAGTCTTGTTTTGTGGCCTACCATGTGGCTTCTCCTGGGAAATGTTCCATGTGTGATTGAAATTAATATATATTTTGCTGCCTTGGGATGAAATGTTCTAAAATTATTAATTAAATGCTGCACATTGTTTCTACTTCCTAGAAAACTGTAATGCACATTAACATAAGAAATACCTTGAGAAGTCCTGCTATAGAAAAAGTGTAACTTTGACTAAGTATTTCACCAAGGAATTTGATTATAAATACCATTTGATACCTTGTAAAGTACCGTTGTGCTCAAGGAAGCCTGTCTGAACAGTGGTGTGCGAGATGACTATGCTGGGTGGTTATGCAAAAGTGTCTTGATCTGTACACTTGGACATAGTCCACCCCCTGTGCTATATCTGGGAGAGGAGTACATGCATGATCCTGTGTGTGTTAGAAAATGACACAATAGCAATGCTGTTTGGGGCAGAATTGGCAAGACAAGTGAGGATCCCCTAAATGCAAATTGGAAAATAAAGTATTGCTACAGAGTTGTCAACTCATCCAGCAGAAAAACTGAACAACCACTCTTTTCTAAGTAATCTATAATGTGTCTCCTTCTTGAAGGCCCTCGTAGGTCCCAGCCCAAGCCCACCTCCTCATGCTTGTCTCACACTGCTCCTTCTGTTGCTTTTTGTGACTTAACCTTTTAATATTCTTTCAGACATTCCAGAGGTCAAGCTTTTCTCACCTCAGCACCTCCTACAGGCTCTTCTCTGTGACCCCTTCTTTTCCACTTCTGACATTTTTGGGGTGTTCTGTAGTTCATAGATCAGCTCCTCTTATGGAACACTAGTTTTCCTTGGTAGCATTTATTGCAAATTATTGATTATATGTGGGGATATTTGTTAACATTCATTGGTATATAGAATATACCCAGTAAAGTACCTGATCCTGAATAATGTTTACATGTTTGTAAATCTAAGGTACCACTACCCAGATCAAGCTATAGAATGTTTTCAGCATCCTAGAAGGCTGTGACCCTTCCCATGTAAATGATTCCGTTTTCTAACTTTTATCATCCATCATAAGCTAGTTTTAATATAATATATAATATATAATATAATATATAATATATAATATATAATATAATATATAATATATAATATATAATATATAATATATAATATATAATATATAATATATAATATATAATATATAATATAATATATAATATATAATATATTAATATATATTAAATTATATATATATATATATATATATATATATATATATATATATATATATCAAAGAGGAAGAGAGAGGGAGAAGGAGAAACATCAATGATGAGAGAGAATCATTGATTGTCTGCCTCCTGCATGACCCACACTGGGTACTGAGCCCAGAATCAGGCATGTGCCCTGACTAGGAATTGAACTGTGACTTCCTGGTTCACAGGTCAATGCTCAATCACTGATACACGCCAGCTGGCTGGGCACCATAAACTAGTTTTCCTGTTTTTGGCTTTCTTACGTATACTCTCATTTTGACTTTGGGATGGACCCAGATTAGTGTATGTAGCAGTATTTTATTTTGATTGTTGTAGCATTTCACTATATGGCTGTACTACAATTTATTTATTTTGAATATTTTTGACTCTCTTCCTGTCTATACTATAAACATCAATGAAGCTGCAAAGAATATATCTGCGTTATTGCCTGGAATGTCCTTGAGCCTTGTAAGGAGACTGGCAAAGAGAAGGAACCATACTTTATGTTGAAAAATTGACTTTTGTGTGTTATTGTTGTTGGTGTTAATCCTTTTTATTAGAGTCAAGACCTGAAACATCACCCAAGGAACTCCTGCTTTGAGCCTCCACTGACTTCCTAACTGCCAGGTCAGTACACTCTTTTCAGTCCTCATCTTTGGACCTCTCTTCACAACACTCTCACTATGGCTTCCATTACCATGTTTATATGATGACTTATGAATCTCTATCTTCATTTGTGTTAGGTCAGGCTTATTTGTTGCAAGTAACAAAAACCTGATTTAAGTTTTATTAAGACTAAAAGGAGGACTTATTAGCTCATTTGTGTAACTGGTGCTGAAAAGCTGTATTTTTTTAGGGGTTCTCTCTACATCTCTTAACTCTACTTTCTTCCACATTGATCTTGTTCTCAGACAGTCCCTCTCTACATGGTAACAAGTTGGCCATGGGATGGTCCATGATTTCATGCTCCTCAGTGCTTCAAGATTCCAGAGGAAGTGAGGTCCTCACAGCTGAGGTGAGGTCCTTGTCGAGCCTGCAGCTGTTCTAGGCCTGCCTAAGGTCCTTCTCTGCCCTCAGGTGGGGAGGGTTGGAGTCCACCTCACCTGAACCACAGGGAGTGAGCAGGATTGCCATGGCACAGGAAAGGAAGAATGAGCAGCTTGGTGGGATGGGAAGGGGTGGTGAAGGGAAGGAAATAGTGCGTTCCTGTTAATAGTTTGATCGAGGAGGTCTGGATCTAGGGCACCAGGGCTTTCATCCTGGCTCTTTAGGTTGCTTCTCCCTCACCTGCAAAAAGAGGAGGCTGGACTCATAAGGCCTTCAGGCTGCCACAGTCTTTATTTTAATTCTGTAGATAATGGACAGATAAAGTAGAACTTTTGTCAGTGTCTCTGGGCACGATCAGAGGGTCAGGAGAACCTGCTGCTTAAGCGCATGAGCTCTGGATTCAGGTGGCCTGTGTAGGGTGCATGTCCATCTTCTCGGAACTGCTTCATGGTGTGTGGCCTGTGCAGTCTCGAGGGATCCCATGCACAGAGAGCCGCACACGTGATTTAATGCTCTGCTGTCTGTGTCTTGAAATTCTTGATGGTTTTATCTTTGAATTTATGTTTCATAAGTGCTGTCTGACAAGTTAGAGAAGATGAGCTCAGTGTGGGTGCCCAATGTGCCTGTCACCTTATTTCCTTAGCGATCGCAATGACACATGGGAATCAGTGAGACTCAAAGTGCGTACAAGGTAAGCATGTATGTCTGTGATTGACTTTCCATTTGAACTCGAATTTGCTTTGAACACAGAAAGAAGGCAGGGGCACACTAAGAAACACAAATGACAGGGAGCTCCACAAAGACCTCTCATATCATTTCTCCGTATTAGCCAACCACTTACACTGCAAACAATGATACAGAAGAAAAGAATTTTATAATTCCCTTTCCTTTCAGTTCTTGACTCATCAGCAAGCCAAAGGTAGAGAGTGTTTCTAGAATGCGCATATATCAAGTGGAAAAAAAACCAGTTGAGTTAGTTTTGTGCAGCATTTCCACTCTTCTGGTAAGAGCAAAATACATTTCTATAAGCTGCAAAAGAACAAATTGTTATTTTGGCCCTTTTGTATAAAATTAAATGCGCTTATATTTGCATTTAAAACTGACATTATACAATATAAAAATGAGTGGTAAATGTCACATTAATAACTTAAAACCATTATTTTTTTTGCTTAGACTGACATTAAGTAGGAAATAAGAAAATCATAAGTTCAGAGACAGCTGTAGAAACTTTTATGGCACTGTTTTTCTGCGTTTGGAACAGGAGACCCTATATTTCCATTTTGCACTGGACCCTGTAAATTAAGTAGATAACTCTGCATCACCAAATTACTTTACCTCTAGGGGCCATGGTGTTCTTCGTTGTAAATGGGCACAAAAAGTGTCTGCATCATTGGATGGTCTCAAGAATGAACAGTGCTTGGCACTCAGCAATCACTCAACAAACACGAGCTTTTATCATAAAGATGAGTTCATATAAAGTAAACCAATAGGTGATCTGGTGATCAAACTTAAATTTCCCACAATTATGACCTATTGTAAATCAAATTAATTAGCTAGTTTCCTTTCCTATGGAGGTTTAATATGAATATTCCACTGTAATTTGTTAATGGACTCACTTAGTTGACCACTTAGATGATATCAGCAGAAGAGTTTAGGCAGGACAAGTAAAGTCAGGAAAAAGATTTTAAGGAAGAGAACTTTGTGGATCAAACTTTTCCAAATTCAAATAAAAGCTGAGAGGTCCTGAGGATTAAGCTATTGTTCCTGGGAATAAAGAACCCAGAAAAGGTTTTTTTCCACTTCCTAACAACAGATGGCGATGTCGCTAAGCAAATGGAAACATTGTTCCTTGTTAGAGAAATTCTGTGATCAAGTGTGAGGAAGCAAAGCGATACCGGTAAACAACATATGGAAAACAATGAATATTTTAATTAGGTGGTAATAACGGAATATTGAATCATTGTCTTCCACCTAACTCACAACAGTGTTATGACAGCTAATTAATAAATGATTGCAAACGGAATGATTAATTATTTACAGTAATAATTAGAATAGCTTACATGCTTGTAATCATAAAATGTTTTTCAAAAGCGGATGGATGCAAATGCAAAGCAAGTTACTGTTCTGCTGTTGCAAGGACATTGTGGCGCCTCTTTTAGGAAGATTTCTAGATTTCTATTATCATTCCACACTGTTTGAATTTATTAAACAGGTATCATTATGCATTTGTTCCATCCACTTGCATTCCAGCCATGAAATATAAAATCATATATGTATATTAAAAAAAAATCTCTCGGCTTACTTATTTGAAATCATGGACATACAGATAAACATGAACGCTTCCTCATGTGGGGAAACTCTTTGGAAGGCTCTCAACCATAGAACAAACCCAAACAAAATCCTGGACCAGAGGAATAAAGCCTCCCCCTCGAGTCTCAGTTTCTCGTGTCTGATTCTCATATATAAAAACAAAACTAAAAAAGCAAGTGTATAAGCCCAAACTTCTCCTCCTCCTCATTCTCATTCCATATTTCAAATCTTTTTGAACTGCCTCATGTCTTCAGGATATAATGAAATCCCTTGCTCTGGAAGGAAGCCATGAAAGATAGATTTCAAGACCTTTTTCTTTCCTCTCTGCTAGTGGCAGAGCTAATGCAGTTTACTTATTAGATGAGTCACCATGGATACTGATGCACTCAAGCCAAGTCTACCCGAGTGAGGGGAATTGGAGAATTGACTCAATTAACCTCATAATTTAAATAAACAAAGTCCCCTTTGTTTTTGTTTGGGTTACCTGAATTTTTCAGTTGAATGTCTAATTTTAGTATTGCATTATTAGAGGCAGCGCTCGCCTCAACTCTCTCATTAAATTTGCTGGCAGACCTCTAGGCTTCTTTGCTGTGAAGCATTTTAAGAGCCTGTGCCCAAGGCAAATGTATTCCTGTGCTCTCTGTTTTATCATCCCAAGCATTTCTGCCCAGCACTTGAGTAAAGAATGAGAATAACTCAAGTCTAGGATGAAATATTTCTGAAGGGTAGACAACATTCAGATCTGGGAATGGTTGCTTACAGAGACCATATATTTTCAATCAGACAAAGACATTCATAATACCATGTTCTCCCAAACAACATGGCCTCCAACATGTCCACATGTTTTTCCACTGGCTCCTGTCCCAGCTACAACCTGTACTGGAACTTCCAGTAGGGATTTAATGGCACGTCCCACCTTAGTCAATGTGAATTCCTCCATTTTATTACCTTGAACTTAATGCTGATGGGCTTTCGGAGAGGTAGAATAGCTTTGTAAGCTAAGGCATGACTGCTATCCCCAGGTACCAAAACATCATATTCTTGTTACTTAGTGTCCATATTCAGTGTTTTAATTATTTAGCACTTTTTGTCTGAAAGCCACTGTTATTGTTAAAACTCAAAGAGAACCCTGGTGATGGTGATTGTATGGCACGAGCCCAACATGACTGTGATCTTCATTTCTCTTCATACTGTGTATGTTTGAAGACTGACGGGGTTTTTGCCACTGTTTTGCCCTGTGGCTCAGCATGGAAGGCTCCTGTGGCTACCCATCTCTAATTTCTTCCCACCCTCCCCAGCAGGAGGCAGCTCTATGGCATGATCAGAGGTTGAGTATCTGTCTGATTGGACAGTATTTTTGTGGGCCGAAGGGCTAATGGCAGATACGGACATTGAATGGACTTGAATCTGAATCTCATTCTTTGTCTTCAATGGTGTGTTCCTTGTGAATAGACCTTTCTTCCCTGAGCTTCAATTTTTGTTTCTGTGAAAGGGAGATAATAACACAGATCTTGCAGAGCAGTGATTGGAAATAACTCATGTAAAGTATCTGGCTCGGGGTGGGTATTTAAGGTGGCCATTATTAGAATGCTCTCCCGGCAACAGGAGCAGGTCTTTTTATTCTCTTACTATTATGCTTCATCCTCCTTTCTCCACCTTCACAGGACTTTACCCATCGGTTCTTATGTTCTGAAAAGATGTGAGTCCACACTGTAGGGAACACAGATGGTGGTATGTGCTGCTGTAACTCTGCCTTCAATGACATGTTCCCTTGTTAAGAAAAGGCATGAAAGACAGTAATAATAATAATAATAATAATAATACCTAATATAGACTGAGAATTTTACTCTGTGTTAAGCTTTGTGCTAAATGCTGGATCTCATTGCATCATCATAACAATCCACTTAAAAATCAGTAAATATATATATATATTTTTTTGCAGAGAGGAAGGGAGAAGGATAGAGAGCTAGAAATACTGATCAGCTGCCTCCTGCACACCCCCAACTGGGTATGTGCCCATAACCAAGGTACATGCCCTCGACCAGAATCGAATCTGGGACCTTTCAGTCCGCAGACCAAGGCTCTATCCACTGAGCCAAACCAAACGGGTCTTGGCTAAATAAACAGTCTTATTGTCTTTCTTATACAAGTGAGGAAAGCGGGGCTCAGAAAGGTTAGGAGACTTGTCCAAGGTCAAGGTCACACAGCTAGGAGTGATAGAACTAGGAGTTAGACTCGGGCCTTCCCGACTCTAGAACCTGAGCCTTTAACCGCTCTGTCTCAACGTGCACGTGGTTAGTATTAAGTGGTCCAAACAAACAGCGGTCTACTTTAGGACAATGGAGAGATCGCGTGGGGTGCAATTCACCCCCAAGGTTTTTTGGAGGAGGGTACCTTTATCGGAGTCTTACAAGGCTATCTTTATTTTATCATTGAAGTATAATTGACATGTAATGTTCCATTAGCTTCAGATGTACACCATAGTGATGTTATATGTGTACACATTACAGGATGATCACCACAACACATCTAATTATCATCTGTCACCATACAACGTTAATGTACAGTTATTGTACATTACATCCCCATGACGTTATTTTCTATATTGCATTTTATATCCCATCCTACAGCCTGCCCCTGGCAACCACCAATCTATTCTCAGGCTACCGGTATGTTTTGTTTTATTTTTAGATTCCACACGTAAGTGAAATTATTATTTTTTATGTCTAAGTAGTAGTCCATAATGTGTGTGTGTGTGTGTTCTTTATCCATTTATCCATAAGGGTCACTTAGGTTGCTTTCATATTTTGGCCATTGTATAATGCTGTAATGAACATGGGCGCATGTGTCTTTTCAAGTTAGCGCTTTTATTTTATTCAGATAGATACCCAGAATTGCTGGATTATATGGTAGTTCTATTTTTATTTTTTGAGGCACCTCTATACTTTTGTCCATGTCTGCACCACTTACATTCCCAACAACCATGCACAAGGCTTCCCTTTTTCCACATCCACACCAACACCGCCCAAAATTATCTTTAAACGGTAATAGTTAATGGTAAAATGTAACAGTCATAAGAAGGTGATGAAAAGTTCTCTATGAAATCATATGTCCATCCTTTTTCTGCTTGGGTTTATGCCAGGGTCTGAATCTTCCCGGGTGATTCACTGCTGGTCAAGGTGTCCCCTGCATCCTCTAGTCTCATTTCTCTTACGTCAGTCATTTGGACCTCACTGTTTAAAGAATCAAGGCATTTTTTTTTGTGCTGAAAGGGGTGCCAGGAGTCCTCTTGCAAGCTCCAGAGAGAGGGTGTGAGTCGCTCAAGACGACACAGATGGCCCAGCTAGAAACCAGCCTCCCTGTGGCCACACTGTCTCATTCGCGGTGGCACATTGGGTCCCTGCCTTTTATGGCGTCAGGGGGGGAGGTCCAGGTTTTATAGAGATTCTTCCAGCCCCACCTCAGGTGCTTAGCGCGTGGCCTCCTTTAATACACATTTCCTCTCAGGGCAGTACGTACTTACCAAAAGACATCACTGCTCAGTCTGCTCTCCCTCATCAAATGATACTCTATTGTCTTGCTCAAAACAGATACAACACACTGAGGCCCCCTCCTCCTACTGAAAGTCATGCGCACCCCCCCACCCCCACCCCCCACTGCCCAACCTGGAGCCGAGTGTTCACACTCAAAAGCCTGAGGGTTTGATTAGATTTTAAAGTTGGCCACACACCCTCTTCCTGCCACCCAATACATTATGTGTTCAGCTGCAGACTCTTTGTTTTGAAATAATGTCTTTATCTAAAACAAAAAATCAGAGCCCGGTTAAACAAATGCATAAACAGGTATCCGATTCCGAGTGACTTCTTCCAAAAGGCAGTCCCTCGCCCGCTGTCAGTCGGTCCCTGCTGAGTTGTTTGATGCATTCACTGCATTTTATATTACTTAATGTGGCTTATGTATCTGCCAATAAATCTGAAGCACAGGTCACAGAATATGCAGCTCAAGGAAATCCATAAAGTAGTAGAGAGAGGCTTCACCCACTGCATCCGATTGCCAAAAGCTGAGGTCATTTCCTCTTGCTGAAAATGCAGAGCTTCATAAATTATTTTTATCACCTCCAGAGCCAAGCAAACAGTTTTGCACAGATGCCAAAGGGGTTTCATTGCTTATTTTTTTTCCTCCTTAAGCTGAAAACATTTCTCTCCAGTCCCCTGCAAAATGATTATGGGTTTGTTTTCCTGGTATTATTTACATCCATGTAAATCTCGGAGCAGACACGCGGTTGCATCTGGTCAGCGTCTCCAGTGAAAGAGATGCCAGAGAGGATGCTTCTGGCCGAGGCTTAATTACTCCCGTGATTGGGAGTTGACACGGCTTCCTCTACAACGTTTTAAAGCAGATGTTAGGTATGCAGAGACAGTGGGAGCGAGCAGGGAACCTTCAGTGAAGAACTTTATAGAAAACACTACTGAATTAACTTACAGTACATTTGTTAAACATGAGCACCTCTAATAATGACATTTCATTTAACAATGCCCTTTGTCTTTTCAGTTCATCAGTTACCTATTTCAGTAATGAACTGCAGTCATACCATTCTGATTCTCCCCTAATGTAAAGGCTCAGCTCACTTCACTGCCAGTGAAGCATGATGCTATTATTCAGTTCCTGGCTTAGGAAAAAAGCTATAGAATATATCACAATTCTAATTGGCTAACAAATATTAAACCTTATGATTGTTAAGGGCACAAAGTGATTCTGTTTAGCTTTTGATGGGGTTAAGTAAAATAAAGAAAGGGAAACGTTTGGGGCGGGGGGGAGAAGGATTAG